>CM048745.1:328953007-329581757 GCA_026315105.1 Locusta migratoria | reverse complement strand
CTACAAGACGCCAGCACGATCCATCGTCTTCAATCGAGCACGAAGCGGTGTGGTGAGGTAACAACTGACACTTGCGATCGTCAACCTTCAACTCTTCTCAAACGTGAACTGCTCGAGCTTGTAGAGCTAAACAGAAACTTGCCAGTGTACAACCTCACCCAGTCTTTATGACAAAGAGATGTGCATTAATTACTTAACTGTCTCGTTATCCTTTCAAACAGTGCGTAAAATTACGTTGTGAATCATATATCACAACGTACAGCCCCATTGAAAATTGTGAAAATCAGTAAAATAGATCGGCAATTAAACCTCATGAAACTAATTTTCTCCGGCAATCTGTCACGGGATGCTTTCTTGAGCAGAGGACGGTGGTTTCGTGGGGCGGCGTTTCTTTCCGGATCCCTAGTTAATTTTATGAATTCGCAATATGGCTAGTAGCCACAAGGGCCTTTCCTACCGATATTTCGGACACGGCTTCTACGCGGCGGAGGAACACCACTTGACCGCCCTTACTTCGCCCGTTTAACGCCTCTGCAAGACAACAACCTAAAAACCACGAAACCGGACCTCCCAGGCTGCAACCAATGTAGGCGGTTCCTCTTTAGAGGTTGTCTACAAGTTCCTAATTTTATCGGCGAACGAATACAGCAGATTGATGTACGAGGGAACAAAACCAACGAGAAAAGCCCTTCGCGCTCAATTCTCGCTAGTCTTGAAAGGTATTGGTTGACGAACTACTATCTAGTGTGTAAGTTGCCGCCATTCCAGTAGGTCCTGGTACTGACTTGCAGCAGCAGCAGCAGCAGACGTGAAATTCCCCGTCTCGTTCTGAACGTGTTCGAAATCGCTGGCGATTTTACCGAAATGCAACGGCTTACATATAGAATGGAAGTCTCGGTCAGTTTAATAAACATGCTCTCGCTGAACTCTTGTGCTGCCCCCGCCTGAGTTCAGTTGTTGATTCTCGTGGCTAAAATACAATTTCAATATTCTTTTTAAGGACACACTCTCATTAATGGCGGGATGACTTTATTCTGCCATCATTTACTTCAATTTGTGTATTCATCGTTTTCATTTTTATCTTGTTCTGTAGCAAGCCGTTCTCAACGTCAGCTTGTTTTTTATATCTAGTTGATCGTCGCAAGTGATGCTCCAAAAGCGAACAGTGGTACTGTGCATTGACGGTCTCCGTTGTTCCTGTTTCTAAAACATAGTTACGTGTGCTATCAGCGATTCCATGCAAGCCGTCCCATTTCGGAAAAGTCGTTGACGTACGTACCTTACCTCCGTTCCATGTCACCCGCGAGCGAACAATCGAGAGATCCACAATCACAAGTGAGCGAGTGGTGTAACATAACGATGTCACTATGTTTTCGGAACAGGGACAACGGAGTTGGATCAAGATTGTATGTGGAAGAGATCTTACAGCACAACAGAGTGATCAAGGTCTTCAAGCGGCATGTGCCAAATCGGCATTGCCATACGGAAGAGTGGCACGTTGCGTAAAAGCCTTCAACGTTCCTCCATAGCAGACCGCCAGTGCACAATATAACTGTTCATTTCTGGGACATCACCTGCGACCAGCTTTGCGAGAGAAGCGGCAACATCATTTTGCACGATAATGCGCAGGCGCAAACAGAGCAAGCTGTGGCTGCTCTGATTGGTCTATGAAACTGGGAAGTACTGTACCATGCACCATACTATAGTTAAGTCCTTGTGACTTTAATTTGATTTAGAAGATGAAGCAACCACTTCTTGGCACTCGCTTCAGAACTGTTCCAGAGATTCGACTGGTAGTAGACCGCTCCATTCGCACCATCAACAGAACAGGCTCTGCTTACGGTATACTATGCCACATCGCTGGCAAAGCATTCTACAAAACGCAGGTGACTTCTTTGAAGGACAGTAACAGGTGCAAACATGTAACGCTTTTGTACTGGTTGTCAATAAATAGTTCGCACTATTTAAGTTCCAACCCTCGTATTATCAAGTGTAACAGGTTACCACACTTTTAGATATGTCTATTGCACAAAAATATGACCATTTAGTTTAACTGACCTGGCCGATTTCTAGTCTGTTCTCCTGTTGCTATCATTTTCATCCATTAATATGAAAGAGAAACCTCTGCTAGCGGAGGTTCGATGATGGCAATGATCGTAGGAGATGGAGATTCTCAGGTAAGCCTTCCCATTATTGTGGAGCATAATTCTAATCATTTCGTACTATACTATACATTATGCTGTCGAATGATGTATCCTATTATAGTAATCGCCATCGTGGTGAGCGAGTGGCTGCCAGAAGCAACGCCTGCATAGTCGTCCTTACAGGCTACTCCTCGTGCTATGCTTGTACTACCATTCCTCGACACCTGGTACCTCTGTACCAGTAAAGCCGTTAACCTGTAATTGAAATCATTCGTTGTGATCCATGATTACTGAATGAACCATGAATATTGAATATCTGGGAAAATAGTAAGAAGGTGTACGAGTTTTATTTCTGAATGTGTAGTTATAAGAATGCTGTGGCATTAGTAGTTAGTCTACGCACATGCTACCGTAGACTGGGACTGGCCTCTTCACAAGATGTGTACAGAAGTGAAAGCTGGGAGCGGCGCCTTTGATCTGTACAGGGCCAAGCATTGCGCTGTAGGCAATATTGAGAGAGAGTATACGCGGAGCGATAGTCACAATACTACGGCTAGAAATGGACATCAACCGGAGGTAATGCCACCGACGAAAAGAAGACTTAAACGAGGAAAATGATGTTCCATTATGCTTTCCTCCATTTGCGCCGTGTTCGTGCACGTAATTTGAAGGTAATGAAATTTTTTAAAAATAATAACAACACTGTACAACGAAATCAACGCCATTTTTATTTGCTACTTTGCTAATTTAGGATCAGAGAAGTGGAACTATATTTTTCATTAAGGTAAAGTAGTCAAATTCCGTCTCCTAGTCAGTTTTTGGCCTCTGAAAATCATATCTTTGAATCAATGATTCCCAAATAAGTTATATAACACGACCAACTAAGCTTACACGTGGTATTTAGCTCAAAATATATCAGAAATGATTATTATCTGTACAGGAAAAAACTTCAAAACCAATGTACTTTTACCATACTTGAAAAAGAGATATTAATAGTTTAAAAACAAGGTAATAATAATAAAGTCATGTTCCAATATTTATTTATACTATAGGTTACAAACGTTCTTTTTTGTACAAAGTGATTAGTAACTGTACAAAATAAACAGAGCCTTTCTTTTCTCGTTGAAACATAGCACCTCAGCTACTTACAAGGTTTGTGGCGTTCGTATGGAAAGTGTCAGATGTCTCTGAAGAAACAGACGCAGGCACTTCTGTCCAGCTGCTTTTGCCTGACTGAAAATGGGTGAGCAACATTCTTCCACATAGCAAGCTGAAATGCTATTCGCCTAAGATCATTCAGAGTAAGGCCATAGAAATGTGTCTCCGTGTCCTTACAATAAGACACAAAATCAGTCTCTAGATCACACGAAAAAACTGGTTTTCTAGCAATAGCTGCTTCAATTAACTCTTCAGCACTTTTACCTTTTCCTTTCTCCTTATAATCCTTGAGAGTTGCCATAGGCATAATATATGTTTTACTCGCAGCTTTATATCCAATTTCCTTGTTTCTCGCCGCAGTTATTGCCCATTTGATGGCCTCTCTGTCCCACTTCTTCCTAGGCGCTATCTAAATTTCGTCCCCTAGGGGGACGAAAATAGGAACATCCCAGTTGCCAATATGGTGACTTCCTACACTACGTGAAAGAAACCAAACATGCCAAAACGCACAGATCATTCAGTTTATAGCTTACCCTAAACAGATATCTCAAATATAACTACATAAATACATTATAATAATTCTAATTGAGCATTTACAATTACTGTATGGAGAACTCACCGTCTGACAAATGAGAATATATTTTCTCAGATGGCCACGCAGAGGACTGGACGCATCAAACTTTCACAACTAACCGGCGGCCTTGAGCACAACAAATGGAAAAATACCACCGTAGCGCCCTTACCGGAAGAACGGAGGAACTTAAGGAGACGAAATTAGGCACGTGGACGAAACTTGGCGCCTTTGCCTTATCATTTACTGAGTGGTTCCGGTATGGAATACGCAGTAGTCAGCAGCAATTAATTAAATGAACTTTTTATTTACAACTCCGCAAAAATCTGTTACATAGTACTTCATCTTTGGAAAAAGAATTCAAATCGATTCCATACATGGTTTGTAGTTACGTCTCTTTGATTCCAAAGGGGTGAATTATTTCCATAAAAAACCTATTAATGGGAAATAATGTTTACGAAAATAGTTAACATTGATAAATAAGACATTACTGAACAGTATTAACTATTTACTTCATGATCAACACGAGCGATAATTATCATTACTCTTTCTGAGTGAGTTTCGACAGCGGTCGTTGCCAACTTTAGCACACTATCCTCAGTGCTGCCATAAGTAAAACTTTGCCGAGCAATCAATGGTCGTTTCCGACATAACCACACTGCTCCAGCCGTAAGTAAAGTTTTACCATTGAACTGAAATTAATGGAGTCGAATCAGGTAGATAAACCTGTTAAATTCCCGAAATATCTCTCCTAAGTGGGCAATAGGAAAACGTAACACACTCGCGAAACATTTCTCACTGCAGTGTAAAGTAGTTTGAGTAACACTACAGTGAAGGGTTGGTAGCGTAGAGAGAGAGAGAAAGGTAATAGTTTAGCATGAGTTTCAGTTGGACTACATGTGATGTATATTTCATTCTTCGTTATTCCTTGCAAGCTCCATCAAGACACAGTCAAATGTGCAGCATCTTTACTGTTTTCCCCTTAGATGAGTGGCTAGTTGTAACAATTATGCACACATTGCTCTGATTCCAAATTCGTAACATTCAACTCTCACTAAACATATAGCGACCATCAATGCCGTTCTAAATCTTTTGGAAGGGTGAAAAGACTTGTGTCCTTACTTGTATCAGAATTATTTCGGCAATTTCTATTCTAGTTTAACGTGTTTGAAAGAGCGCGACAGCGCGTACGCAGTACCGAAATTATACGCCCGAATTACTCACTTTTTCCTTTCTTTTCTTTTTTAACGGACAGCACGTACGGAGTGCGGACTAGCAAAGAGTGTTGGCCTGGGTAACTCACTTTTTTAACGTAAAAATTTCTGAAAACTGAAACGCCCTTTTGTGGGAAACATAACATGACAAGAATAAAAATATGTAAATGGAGAAACATCCATTCCCACAAATGGAAATTCTTTTTCACTATAAAGTAGCACAAATATATTTCCATTAGTGGACTTATAATCGGAAGAAAGGAAGATTTACTAAAGAAAGGTAACAAATGAATACAATCGGGTACGCGTTCTTTGTAATATTCTACAAGTGAGAAGAAATCACAAAGCGACCTACTGCGATTAGTCTTAAAGTAATTGAGAGATCCAATTCCTGCAACATGAAATGAAGCAAACAAATAAAAAAAATTATTTATGGCAGTTTCTATATTTACCAGTATTTCAAACTTTGACATAGTCTCGATTCGCTGTCGTAGGACTCATTTGGTGGCCACGGATAAGCGCTAATGTGTGGCATTTGGCAACTGAGAAATGAACACCGTCGGCCGCCTTTTCTATTATTGCTGCTAATAATAACAAGCATACATCTCCAAGTATTACAACATACTTCTGCATTTTATAGTGAATCACCCTCCCGATCCCCCCCCCTCCCGCGGTTCACAGGTTTTCGTGAATAAGTGTCTGGCGAAATTGCCTGGAGCTAGGATGGTGGATGGATATGATGTTATGGGCGCACGACAACTCGGTCTTTAGCGCCCGTACAAGATAGGCGATACGTGTGACCTGAATAAAATGAAATGAACACTAATAGGGAACACAAAGAAAAGTAACCAACCTAGCCAAACGATAAGGAGAACGAAGCAAAGACCCAACCAAACATGGCAAGGTAGTAATAGACGGTGATCTTCCAAGGTTTCAGCACGGCCACTACGGTCGGGGGTTCGAATCCCCCCTCTGCCATGGATATTTGTGCCGTCCTAGTTCGTAAGTAGTTCATATGTAGTTTGTAAGTTTAGGGACTGATGACCCCGTAGTTAAGTCCCATAAGCTTAACAAACAACAACATCCAAGGTTTACAGTCGTAGACGTACTCAAAATGCCGTGTCAGAGGAGTGAAGGGCGAGCCATTCGTTGTCCTGAAACCTCCAGCCTTAAAGCTTAGGCCAGAGTCCAGAAAGTTCACAGAAAGTAAGAACTTTCGTCACACTCGCCTCGTTATCAGCTAAAACAGTGGGCAGGGAACCACAAAGATCCACCGCTGCCCTAGCAGCACGGTAGGAAATACATTCCAGTAAAATGTGGCGTACAGTGATTTGCACACCCAAGCATCGCAAATCGGAGGGTCCTCTCGATGGAGTAAATAGCCATGTGTCAGAGGACAATGCCCGATCCAGAGACGTGTCAAGGCCACTTCATGCTGCCTCAATGACTGACAGGATGTACGCCAAGGTCGGACACTTGGTTTAACCAACCGCAGTTTATTGTTCGTCACTGCCTGCCACGCCTCATCCCACAAACGAAGGGACTTCCTCCGCTCCATAGAGAGGATGTCCAGCAGGGGAACGGCACATTGTGTAATGCCTCCTTGGCAGCCCGATCAGCCATTTCGTTGCCCGTTTCCCGACATGTCCTGGTACCCAACAGACTGTCACTTGCTTCCTCCACTGCTGGAGAGTGTACATTATGTCATGAATGAGCTGTACTATCTTCTCAGCGGGATATAAATTGCGTATGGATTGCAGCGCACTGAGAGAATCAGAGCACAGGAGAAACTGCGTGCTACGAACCCGCTGCATTTGCTCCAGCGCCCGCAGGATCGCATGGAGTTCTGCTGAGAAAACGGAGTATGCAGGGGGAAGGCGAATCCTGATGGTGGTGTTGGGGAACACTATGGAGCAGCCTAGCGAGTCCCCCTGTTTGGACCCATCCGTGTACATTATGGTAAAATCACGATGCTGACCTAAAATGTTAGAGACCATAGACTGAAATCTAAAATCGGAAGTAGAATTCTTCTTAAAATATGTCAACCCTAAAAGTAATCTCGGCCGCTGGAGGAGCCAGGGTGGACATTTACTCCAACCTCGCTGCAAAACATTAAAACCAGACACATCGATATTCGAAAGACAATCCTGAGAACGTATCCCAAAAAGGCCTCGTTGCCTGTAGCCTGGTACGAAAAAGCCGTTCCACAGGAGGGTGAGCAACGACAGGATAGGCTGGTGTATTTGGCGAGGACAAAGTCGTATATGCGTGATGTGCCACGAGAAACTGCCGCCGCATGTGAAGTGGGGGCTCTCCAGCCTCGGCGCAGAGACTTGGTATGGGACTCGTGCGGAATGCCCCAGTCGCGAGTCGAATCCCCTCATGATGCACTACGTCCAGTATCTTTAAATAAGAGGGTCTTGCTGACCTATACACGGTGCACCCATAGTCAAGTCGAGTACGCACAAATGCTCTATAAAACCGTAGCAGACAAGTCCTGTCGGCTCCCCACGAAGTTTGGCAAAGACACTTTAAAATACTTAGTGCCTTGAGGCACCGTCTCTTAAGATCTTTAAGATGTGGCAATCAGGTAAGTTTAGAGTCAAATGTCAGACCCAAAAAACGCACAGTGTCTTTAAAATTCAGAACAGTGTCCCTCATCCGCAGTTCAGGTAAATTACAAATAGAACGTGATCGGTTACAACAAACACATACAGAATTCTCTATAGAAAATTTAAAACTAGTCTTCTGTGCCCATTCGTCGAGCCGTCTGAGTGTGGTCTGCAACTGACGAGTTGTCGTTGCAAGGCTGGAACAAGAACAGAAGACAGAGAAGTCATCAACAAATAGTGAACACTGGACAGGACTTTTCACAACACAAGCGATACTGTTAATGGCTGTACCAAACAACGTCACAATTAAAAAACTACCCTGATGGACATCGTTGTCCTGCTCTAAGCGGTCAGAGAGCACGCCACCAACTCGGTATCTAAAAAAACGTGGAGAAAGGAATGACCGAATAAAAATAGGAAGGCATACGATGCCTCCAAGTAGTATCGTAGGCCTTCTCGATATCAAAAAATACACACAGAAGGTGATGACGGCGCATGAAAGCCTGTTGTATTGCCGCCTCCAGAGAGGCCACGTTATCGAAGGTGGAACGATATCTCCTAAACCCACACTGGAAGCGACTAAGGAGAGGCCTGGATTCCAAAATCCAGACAAGGCGGCTGTTGACCATCCACTCCAGGGTCTTTCCAATGCAACTGGTGAGGTTAACACTACAGTAACTGCTGGGGCATGTGGAATATTTACCGGGTTTTAAACGGGGAATTAAAATAGGGGAAGTGTCCTGAAAGTGTCCTGATAGCCAAATGGCATTAAAAAGATAACTTTGTTTCGATCTGTAAGGTGCCGTAACATAGCATAGTGGATCCCATCATGACCAGGGGAAGTGTCTCGGGCTACACACAATGCAGAATCCATTTCCCACAGGGAGAAAGGGCGGTTGTACTCCTCAGTAATCTCGGACCTGAAGTCCAGGGGGCCCCTCTCAGCTGCCACTCTATGGCGCTGGAATTCTGGACCCTGACTAGCAGTGCCAGTAATGGTAGCGAAGTAAGTAGCCATGGTCTGGCAATGTCGGCTGGTCGTATTTGTAAAGAACCGTTACCCATTACAGCAGCTATGGGGCACATTCCTCCTCTTCCAGTAATCCCCATGATGATCTCCCATAATTCCGTGCTGGTTGTAGAATGGTTAATGGAACTCAGTAACTGCTGCCATGAACTCGGTTTGCTCTCTCTAATAACCTGATGACACTTGGCCCTTGCAAACCGAAAAGCAGCGAGGTTCTCTGTAGTCGGACGACACTTGAGCCGACGCAGAGCTGCCCACCTGGTTCTGATGGAAGATCGGCATTCATTCCACCATGGGACTGGCTGCCGTTTTGGACGTCCAGAAGACTGTGGAATGGATGCATCAGCGGCGAAGTGCATCATGGCAGTAATATGGTGCATCCAGTCTGTGACACTGTCACGATATTCAAGGTGAGCAAGTGCCCAATCCGCTCTACTGAGAATCCATCACGGTGGGTGTCTTTCAAGTTCTATTCCATACGGATGGGAAATGGAGATGGGAAAGTGACCGCTTCCATGCAGATCATCGACCACCTCCCATTATATAGTGTGGGCAAGGGATGGAGAGCAAAGAGTGAAGTCTGTGGCAGATAATGACCCTGTCACAGTCCAAAAGTGTGTGGGCTGACAGGTGTTAAGTAAATGTGCGTTCGACGACAAGAGGAGCCGCTCAATGGCTCTACCCTTGGGGCAGTGACAGAGCCCCAAAGCACAGAGGAGAAATGGCTGGGCAATCTGAGTTAGAAGGTCCTTGAGGGAGCAGATAGAGGGAGCAAACAGTCAGTTGATGGCGCACATATACAGATATTGCGACCGCTTGGAGGCTGTACAAACAAAAATAGCCACTCGACCCCTAGCTCTCTCCCCAATTGTCATCCTTCCTATGTAGAGTGTAACCACGTATCTCAGGGGAGTCGGAAGGCTTAAAATTTCTCTCCTGGAGACACATACACAGAGGTCGACCCTGAGATAAGAGACGAAGTTCCTCCACATGGGTCCTAAAGCCATGCATATTCCATTGTAGTATGGGAGCCATTGCTTGCGGAGGTTTCACCCTCACCTTCTCCCTCCGCCGAGGCGGCGAGATGCTATGGGGTAGAGGGTCCGACTTGTGGCGGTTAGGTTGCCCCAAACTCACATCAAGGTCCATTGGCTCGGAGCATCTGTTACACGTAAATGGACAGGCTCAAAAAGTGTAACTTCTGGATTATCTTGTGATAAAGACTTCTCGAATGCTTTTTTGGCCTTAGGTGGCTTCGGATTGGCGCTTGTTGCAGAGATAAGGGCTGTGGTTGATTTTTGCCCAACCTCTGCTACTGGGGGGGGGGCATCATCTCTACAGGAGGCAGATCAGTGCCTTTTGTTTGGGGACCAACCGGACTGGAAGCTTCTACGGCTGCAGCAGCCGCCTGGCAGGTGCACTGGTGCAAACAGACTCAGTTTGAGTAACAACATCACTTTTGGTAATCGGCTTATGGACAACAGTAGCGAAAGATGCGACAAAGGCTGGTGTTTACATGGCCAGGAAGTTTTTCTTGGCCTCAGCATACGAGATGCGCTTCGTGGTCTTTATTTCCTGCTCCTTTTTTCCCTTTAAGGAAGACTTTGCAATTACGACTCCCGACGGGGTGATCCCCAGAGCAATTTACACATGTGGCGGTTGGTGTACACTCAGCTCCGTCATGCACCACCTTGCCACATTTGCCACAGGTGGCCTCACCTTTGCATCCCAGGGTGGTATGCCCAATGCGCTGGCATTTGAAGCACTGTATTGGGTTGAGGACGTAAGGACGAACTTTCAGAAGAAGGAAACCTGCTTTGACATGATCTGGAAGTTGGGGATTATTGAAGGTGAGGATGAATGAGTCTGATTTCACCAACTCACCATCCGCCCTTTTCATAATATTTTGTACATCCAAAATACCCTTCTGTGCCCACTCAGAATTTAGTTCTTCCAAAGGGATGTTTACTAGATCTCTACAGGTCACTACGCCTTTACCATAGTTCAAGGTGTTATGCCTCACCCAGGAATTTCGCCTGCTGCAGGTTGGTTGCCTGCTGGGAACTCGATGTTTCGATCAGTAATGTCACATTTCGCTAACGTTTCACTGATTTTAAACTGCCAGCAACCCCTCAAGGCCATTTTTAATATAGAAAGGAGATACTCCCTCAAACGAGCCGTCATTTTGTTTCACAACAATAAACACATTCTGCACAACAGCCTGTGTTTTGTTACTATACACAAAACTCTTTTTCTTACTCCCTGAATCAGGAGGATGGATATCCTAGCCCTCTTTTTGGATTGGGTGTTGGTACCCCTCAGTGGTACACGCATCCCACTGAAAGGTTCGAGGGACAAACTGGAATTGCTCATCTTGGTCCCATGAGCAGCTAGGGAAGTACGTGTCCACCTAGCCAGAGCCTCATGTGCCTAGGTAAGCCTTATACAACTGAGATGCGGCAGTATCCCTAGAGATTGCACGTTAGCGATGGTTCCTCATCAACAGCCATGCACCCCATCAGCACGTAGCACACCTTGGGATTGAAGGGTTTTTTATACAGGTTTGTACCATCTTTGCGACCTGGGCGGTCAAGCCAAGATTCCCATTCCCTGGTACACATAACGTTCCACCGCCGCGCCACACGGTGGTCGCTGAAGCGTGCCCAGAGGTTATGGTGTCTAGAGGATTGGTGGCGCTTACCAGTCGCCAGCTCAGGACCCTGGGTTTACCAAGCCCGTACTCAGCAAATGAATGCTGAGCCCCCGAGGGGGCCTGGAGCTAGAGCAGTCTTTCTTCCTTCTTTCCTCCCTGCACTGCATTTCCTTTCCTTTTCCTACCCCTCCCTTCCTATCTTCACTCCTTCCTCTCTTCACCAGGGGACTGATGACCTAGCTGGTTTGGTCCCCTTGACGGAAATAATGTTTTACTTGCACTAATCTAAGCGGTAAATTTTTTTTTGTCGCGTTTGACTTCAAAGGCAACACTTTACTACCTCTCAAGATGACGGAATTTGCGCATCGTAGTGTCATAACTGTAAACTCCATAGGCGGATCCGGGGGGGGGGGAGGAGCAAGGTTTGTTCATCCCTCCCCCCCTCCTCCCAGCATTCCTTTTTTCTCCTTAGCCCATTTGTCCGTATGAACCTCTGTATCAGAAAACCCAGAGCCAGATGGTCGGCAATCGGACACTGGACCGTTATAATGTGAAGCTAGGCTAATCCCGCTCGGTTATGACTGAAAAAGACTTTTGTTTGATTCAACCTGGGGTAAAAACAGGTGACCGGTACAAGATTCTTTCAAAAAAATGTTCAAATGTTTGTACGGCTTATGGGACTTAAAAGTACGAGGTCATCAGTCCCTAAACTTACAAACTACTTATGAACTAGTTAATACTAAGGAACGCAAAAATATCCACGCCCGAGGGGGGATTCGAATCCCCGACTGTAGTGGCCGTGCTGAACGTGACTGGCGCGCCGCAGTCAGCTCGGCCACTGCGGCCTTCAAGAATCTTTCTGTGAGAGATTAGCTGACGATGAGAATTCTTTCACCGGCCTCACCCCCAGCAGGCCGCCCTGATCCGCCCTGGTAAACTCGCTGTTGTGTGACCTCGGGCTGCTGCAGAACATTCCGCAGCTCACGGTTGGTGAGCCTGGCAGTGGATTTGCGAACAGCCTGCAGCGCGTCAGGCGCATGCACAGTGCTGGTAATCCGCAGACCCGCGGCCGCAGCCACCCGCCGCGCGCGCCAGGTGTCCGTGGCTGATGAATGCCGCCTTTATTGACCCGGTCACCGCCATTTGTCCCACACACACACGCTTTCACTCTGTCACAACCAAACAGGCCTCTGCCGCTGGTCCAACCTCGCGACACACACACACACACACACACACACACACATGCACATACACTCACTCACTCACACACACACACACACACACACACACACACACACAAACACACAAGATAGATAGAAACGGACAGGCAAAGTTCGGTGATGGGTGAGAGGTAACTTCAGTAACTATGCAGGTAAAATAGCTTAATTATTGTCTTTTCTTCTGTTTGCTCCAGGAGCTCTTCATACATTCGCTTCTTATTCCCTCTGCGGTATCGAAAATATATCTTACTTCAGTATATTCCTTTCAACACCAATAAAGTCACAGCCTAAAAATAAAAAATGTCAAAATTCTCAGTTGTCTTCACAAAGACATGAATAGATCCAATCTCGAAATAAATCTGTAATCTTTCCTGTAATTCATATCATTCAACTTCTCCATAAATACGAGTTATACACACTGTTCCAAAAACACTTCTTGATATTTATTATTTTTCATACAACGTGTGAGCTTATACATTAGCTCATACTCGATCATAACAGTACAGATAACGGACCCAGACAAAAAAAAAAAAAAAAAAAAATATATATATATATATATATATATATATATATCTTTTTATATAAATTCGTAAATCTTCTGAAAAGGACGATCGATGTTCCGCAATAGAGAAGACGCATAGACGCCCGCCGCCTCGTGGCTATTATGTCGGCTATTATAACTACAGTAAGACGATGAAACGTACAAACGGAACACAAACTTTTTTTAAAAATATCATGTCTCATAAAATATCACACATATGAAAAATAAACAATGTATACATCAACTTAGCTTCTTTTGCTATCTCATGAATCCTCTTCAAAGCAAAGCTTACATAAGAGAGTACGGCTCGCAAATTTCGTCCCACTACATTTGCCGAAACTAATAATGGGTAAAAGAGTAATTTGCACATACGTTCTTGGCTTTGTGTTCATATTGAAGTCATTACATTTTAAAGAAAATCTACACGTTCCTAATGGAAATTTCTGAATGTTCCTGACATAATGTTTTCAAATTTAGGTGCAATGTTGCATTTAAATACAGTGGTTGCTGTAAATATTCTTATTTTTAATATATTTGCGAAATGAATAGAGAAAATCTTTGGAAGTAAAGAACTGATAAAAGGAAACGTCCCGGTTCAGGCGTAAGAATTTCTGTCGTATACATATCTATGGCATATCTCCTGAACTATGTACCGCCAGCCGCGGTGGCCGAGGGGACTGAGGCGCTCCAGTCATGCTCTGCACGGCCACTACGGTCGGGCGTTCGAATCCCCCCTCGGGAATGGATATTTGTGCCGTCCTTAGTATTAGCTAGTTTGTAAGTTTAGGGACTGATGACCCCGTAGTTAAGTCGCATAAACTATACAAGCACTTGAACTATGTATCGTACAGACATTTGAATTATAAATTTACCGGACTTGTTTTATATACCTGTTACTGCTTCGTCCCGAAAAGACAGGTGTTTGGAGGTGAACAATACAGGTTCCAAACGTCGTTCGGGGAATCAGAATGTCAGGGTCCATTTCCAGTGTATGTAATTGACAAAATTGCTAAAAAGGACTATATGAAACTTTTCCGGCTCCTTCCAGCCACTGGCATTTCATTGCAATTCGAAGGCATGGGAACTAATAAAACGTTAATGATAAAGGTGAAACATTGAATTAAAATTTGTAAAGTGGCCGGAAATCGAACCTGGACCTCCATGCTTACTAGGCAGAAGTCGTAACGCTTTTTTTTATGTTGTGGTAGATCTATGCATCGCGGTCGTTGGTTCAGTTTCAGGTTGTATAAATTTCTATTCATAATATAATGTTTCTGTGACCAATAAATAGATCGCTATTTCTGAAGGTGGAAATCTGAATGAAATTTGACAAACCGGTGTTAGTCAAGATCTGTACCAAGATTGTGAATAGGCGGCATAAAGTAAAGGTACTGTCGATAATTCTGTCGAAAATTTAATAATCGTTTGTGGCAGTGAAGTTCGAACAGTGCTGAAGAAGATGGTTCAGAATCATCCTCTAATAGTGGTTTGAGTTGAATTTTTGCATTTGCTTAACTACAGCACACTCATAATGTTAACCAAGGGAACGTCCCATTGACATTTCATCAGATTGTGAGTTCTTTCTTCAGAGTGTAGCTGTTAATACACTGATACTTAGAACTAATTAGCGATGAAAAAACTGGGTTATTCAAAGATTGGTAAAGTAGTTTTCATTCATACTGTGACTCATAACAGTACCTCTTATTTTACTTTACCATATTAGATTCTTTTACTTCCGTGGTGTTTAATACAAGGACTAGTTTGTAGCAGTCATGGTGCCAGCAAGTGTCCATTCTGTACGTATTTTCGCTTTTCTTTTCATTATTTTATATATCTTGCTTTCCGCGTGTTTCATAATTTTCTCCATGTACCACAGGCGTAATCTTTCTCTTATGCTTACCCTCACGACATGTCCCTCGATTATTGTGATCATGAGTCCGTCATGTCTATTTACATGGCCATTAAATTGTACTCTCCTTTAACAACCAATCATCACAAGCTTTTCTTCTCGCCCGCTCTCTCCAGAATCGCTTCTTTAGCAGCCTTGTCAATCCACTTTGAGCGTGAGTCGGAACACCATTATTTTGAATGAATCTAGCTTCTTCTCAGTTCCCAGACACCATGTTTGAGGGTCTAGCATGCAATACTGCAGACATGTTACCGGCAGTTTTGCTATTGTTCCTAAAATCAAGTCTTACCTGAGCAGACTAAAACTGTGTGTCAGAAACCGTGATTCGAACCTCTGACTTTTGCCTTTCACGGGTATGCGCTTTAAAGACTGAGCTACATAGTTTTGTCCTCCGAAAACATCCATCCAAAGACTGAGCTATCCCGTCAAGTTTCACGGTCCTCACAATTTTACTTGAGGCAGTACCTCGCCTTCTACCTTCCAAACTTTAGGGAAATAGACTACTGCAAACCACGTGAGCGTAGTGTTCCTGGAAGAAAGTATAAGCTGGAGACATGGCTTAGCCACAGCCTAGGGGCTGTTTTCAGACTGATACTTTCATTCTACAGCTGGGTGTGCGCTGACATGAAACATCTTGCCAGATGTAATTGTGTGCCGAATCCTGGATTCGAATCTGGGACCTTTGTCTTTCGTGGGCAAGCGCTCCACCGACTGAACTGTCGGGGCACGCTTCACGGGTCTTCCTCACACAGCTAATATCATCGGCATATCTTAATATATTCTTTGGCAATGAAGTAATATACCTGTTATAAATATTCCATGGCTTTTTAGGCGCTTCTTTTATGTATAAATGAAAGACAATTGCTGGATAATACACATCCTAGACGGACAACTTTTCATATATGCGTATTAGATCATAGGAGAGAATTTCGCTGCGAGTTGACAACTCTCGGAAAATAAATAATAATAACAAAAGGTTTTGCTCGAAAAAGAATTCTCAATAGTTAAAAGAACGGGTCTGGTTACCTGTGAGAGTTATTCCGCGTGTTAAAGACAGAGGTGTGCGTTACTTTATGTCTGTCGACACATCCACTCAGTTTTCGCTTTTTCACTCACCCAGCACTGAGACGCGATCGGGAAAAGAGCCTTTTGGTGCATGCCAAAGGTGATAATGAGTATCCAAATTCATTCCTCGAGTGATCCCCTGTTAAATAAAAAATATCGCAAATATTAAATCGCAGAAAAATAAAAATAAAAACCAGATCATCTGCTAAATGTGAATACTCAGTTTTCACGTCTTCACAGGTGTCAGTGGGAGAGATCTTACACGTTAATCACAATATGTGACCACGTCTTCCCTTCTACTGAACGCGGTAGTGCCTCTCGTACTAATATACTACCACTACCGGGTACGGTCATACACACGTATATGTATAACGTCGTGAGTCTCAAATGGTGTCTCTTGTCTCAGATATACAACTGACCATTTTCTTTTCGCCTTATTTTTCACGCCTTACAAGCGTAGGTGAGGTAGCAAGAGAATACTTAAGTGACACAGATTTGAAAGGCACAGATGAAAAATAATTAAACTGGGAAAACGAAAACGAATTACAGATAGAGGAGCTCATCGGCGTAATGAAGATATTCAGGGTTCTCCAGTTCGCTCATTAAAAAGCGGAAAAGGGAGGAGAGGCTGTCTCAATAGAAAAGAGAAGTATTAAAGATGATGTCGTTCTTGACCAGTTAGCGTTGGACCTACTATGTAACTGACGTCTGTCAGACACTGATACATAAATTCACCGAGCGACACTTATGAATACTTGTTACGATAGCTGCATCCAAACAGGTGATCATCTGGCTATTTCCATTATTCCTTTTTTTATTCTCTCTTTTTTAAGTTTCAATTGATTCAATATTGGCATTATTTCTTCATAATTAAGACACGTAATTTTTGTGCTCTTTTTCTTTTATAATTGACTACCCTAAGGAATTATAGTTGGTTGATTGAGGCGCTTAGAATAACAGCGGCAGATACCAACAAAACTTCAGTCTGAAGAAAATAACATTTTTCTGTTTCCTTTCACAACGTGGGAAGTTGTTAACATTATGACTTGATATTTTCTGGGTCGTTATACTACGGTATTCTTAGACTATGTGCAAATTATTGGATCGTTGTGCTTGAGAGCTATTTCCGATTTTGTACTTTTATTTAAATAAAATAAATGAAGAAGAGAGATAATGGTGTAAAGGTGACTTTGCCTTCATTTAATATTTGGAAATAAGTAATCCAGCTTTATATTCAAATCTTCACATTGTTCTTCATCATCAATACGTTCATGAATAAGATTATTAGAAATTTTATAGAAAATCTATAGAAATATTTCGAAATATTATGGAAAACCTTGCGCCTGCTTTCGTCTCTGAAAATCATATTCCTTTCATATAACTGTCGAGGTTCACTTTTGTGTATTTAATTAATAGGCATCATACTTATTCTAACAGCGAATCCCATAAAATTCCACATATAATGAATACTTCAAATCGTGAGACATTGAAATACGCAAGTTGAACTACGGAAGCTATAGAATTTATGTAATTCATGTATTTAATTTTTATTAATATTTATGTATTTATTTTTGTAACCACTATGAAAATTCTGTTACATATGATTTTCCACTATTTATGCACAATTTCCTTTAGTTTATTGCCCGTTCTGTCGCCTTTCGCACTCGTTTCTATCCGATTTTTTTAGATTCGAGAATAACACCTGTGGAATACGACATTTTGACTTCAATGCTATGAACATGTAGCAGACAGAAAGTAAGGCCGCGTTGCGATATGTCATTTTTACCCTGAGAATGGGTTTGCTTTCCCTACTGACAAATTTTAAAACAGGAAAATGAGAGATATGACGTGTCCTAATACTTTTGATGCTTTATAATTATAACATTAAAGGCAAATGAAACGTGTGCACAATGATGCATCTATCTAAATATTAGAGGTCAGTTCGGATCTGCCTTTATTAATCAGAGTGCCTCAATTGAGTTCCATGGTTTTGCGTTTGTAAATTATTTATCATTTTATTTGCAGTTGTTTCTGCAACATAAGCAGTATTATGTAGTTTACGTTTATTTGTGAAACATCTATATAGTTATTCACTTCCTACATTTAAGAATATTTTAAAGGAATTAACACTTACCCAGTATTTTTTAATCCAATCACTATATAAAAATATCATCCTTAAAACTTTTATCTTCGCTTGTCTACCATGTAACGAACATACGGAATAAGTTACGTAAATGGCTCGAAGATTTATGTAACATGTCATAAGCTGTCTTCGAGGATGACACGACTTCGCTAGGGGAGTGTAATTTGACAGAATTCTATTTAAATGATTTGACAGACAGGCTGGGTAGGAATCTGTGACTGTTGATGATACTGTGCTGTAGGGGAAGGTGACGCCTCTGGGTTACTGTTAGTGGATACAAACTGACAGTCAAAATTTGTAGTTGGTGTGTCGACTGGTGGACAATCAAATAAAGGTTACTTGATGGAGATGAGTAGGAAAAACAATCCTGTAATGTACGAATAGTACGGTAGTATCAGTCGCAAATTTTCAGAGCGATATGAAACAATTAGTGTGTAAACAGAGTTGTGATGAAGACGGATTTAGGAGAATTTTGGGAACATGTGATTCATATGTAAAGAAGTCCGCATGTATAATATTACTGAACATCATTCGTGAATATTGTGCGGATGTTCGGGTTTCCAACAAAGGAAGATATACAGGAAATTAAGAAACAGACTGCTAGATTTATTACTGGTACGTTCAACCACCACGTGTCTTTTACGGAGATGATTCGGAAACACAATTGGTGCTACCTGGAGGGCAGGCGACAATTCAGAAAATTTAGAAGGTCAGCATTAGACTCTGGAGGAAAGCAAGGATAAATCTGGAGAAGCGGGAAGAAATAAAAATCTGCAGTTTGCCGACGACATTGTGATTCTCTCAGAGACAGCCAAGAACCTGCAAGAGTTGTTGTTATGGTCTTCAGTCCGGAGACTGGTTTGATGCAGCTCTCCACCCTACTCTATCCTGAGCAAGCCTTTTCATCTCCTCATACGAACGGCAACCCACATCCACTTGAATCTGCTTACTATACGCGTCTCTTGGCCTCCCTCTGCGATTTTTACCCCACACACTTCCCTCCAATGCTAAATTTACGATTCCCGGATGTCTAAGAATGTGTCCTACCAAGCGATCCCTTCTTTTAGCCAGGATATGCCAAAACTTCCTTTTCTCACCAATTCTGTTCAGTACTTCTTCATTAGTTATGCGATCTACCCACCTAATCTTCAGCATTCTTCTGTAACACCACATTTCAAAAGCCTCTATTCTCTTCCTGTCCGCACTGCTTATCGTCCATGTTTCACTCCCGTACAAGGCAACACTCCACACAAATGCCTTCAGAAAAGACTTCCTTACACTTAAATTAATATTCGATGTTAGCAAATTTCTCTTTTTCAAAAATGCTTTTCTTCACATTGCCATTCTGCATTTTATATCCTCTGTACTGCGACCATCACATGTTATTTTACTACCCAAGTAACAAAACTCATCTACCACCTTCATTGTTTCGTTACCTACTCTAATTCCTTCAGCATCGCCCGATTTTCTAAGACCGCATTTCATTATTTTTGTTTTGCTCTTGTTAATGTTCATTTTACATGCTCTCTTCAACACACTGTCCATTCCATTCAACTGTTCTTCCAGGTCCTTTGCTGTCTCTGACAGAATTACAATGTCATCAGCAAAACGCAATGTTTTTATTTCTTCCCCCTGTACTTTAATCCCTATTCCAAATTTTTCCTTGCTTTCCTTTACCGCCTGCTCGATGTACAAATTGAATAACATCGGAGAAAGGCTACAACCCTGTCTTACTCCCTTCCCAACTGATGCTTCCCTTTCATGCCCTTCGAGTCTAATAACTGCGGTCTGGCTTTTGTACAAGTTATAAATAACTCTCCTTTCCCTATATTTTACCCCTGCTGACTTCAGAATTTGAAAGAGTGTATTCCAGTCAACATTGTCAAACGCTTTCTCCAAATCTACAAAAGCTAAAACTGTAGGTTTGCCTTTCCTTAATCTATCTTCTAAGATAAGACGTAAAGTGAGTATTGCCTCCCGGGTTCCTATGTTCCTCCTGAATCCAATCTCTCCCCGATGTCAGCTTCTACCAGCTTTTCCATTCTCCTGTAGATAATTCGTGTTAAAATTTTGCAACCATGACTTATCAAACTGATGGTTCTGTAATTTTCACACCTGTCTGCGCCTGCTTTCTTTGGAATGGGGATTATTACATTTTTCTTAAAGTCTGAGGGTATTTCGCCTGTCTCATAAATCCTACACACCAGTTCAAATAGTCTTGTCATGGCTGGCTCTCCCAGAGACTTTAGTAGCTCTGAGGGTATGTCATCTACTCCTGGGGCCTTGTTCCGACCTAGGTCTTTCAAGGCTCTGTCAAATTCATCTCTCAGTATAGCATCTCCTATTTCATCTTGATCTACGTCCTCTTCCCTTCCTACCACATTGTCTGTAAGTTCATTTCCTTTGTAGAGCTGCTCTATGTACTCTTTCCACCTTTCAGCTTTCCCTTCTTTGCTGAGAACCGGTTTCCCATCTGAGTTCTTGATATTCGTAGAGTTGCTTTTCTTGTCCCCAACTGTCTCTTTTATTTTCCTGTAGGCGGTATCTACTTTTCCCCTTCTTATACATTCTTCTACAGATTTGCATTTGGCTTCTAGCCACTCCTGCTTAACCATTTTGCATTTCCTGTCAATCTCATATTTTAATCGTCTGTACTCCATTTTGCCTGTTTCATTTACTGCATTTTTATATTTCCTTCTTTCATCAATTAAATCTAGTATTTCCTGTGATATCCAAGGATTTTTTGTAGGTCTTGCCTTCCTACCTATTTTGTCCTCTGCTGCCTTCACTATTTCATCTCTCAATGCTACCCATTCCTCTTCTATTGTTTTATTTCCCCCTGTTTCTGTCAATTGTTGCCTAAATCTCCCTCTGAAATTCTCCAGAACTTCACTTTAGTTCAATTTATCTAAGTCCCATCTCCTTATTTTCCTACCTTTCTGCAATTTTTTCAGTTTCAGCCTACAGTTCATGACTAAGAAGTTATGGTCAGAGTCTATAACGGAACGAAATGAACTGTGTCAGGAAATGAGCGTTTGAATGTTAACAAAAGCAAAACAAGGGTAATGGAATATAGTCCAAAAAATCAGTCGATGCTTAAGGAAATACCTTAGGTTAAGAGACAATCAAGGGGTTACGTCGGTATTCTTAAAATAACGTACGACGGGATCAGTAGAGATTACATAAAATACACAATGGCAATGGAAAGATAAGCATTTCTGAAAAAGACAAAGGAGTGTCGGGTGTTGCCGTGTACACAAGTGAAACATGGACGATAAATAGTCCAAAGAAGAAGAGGGTAGAAGATTTGGAGGAATGCTGAGGAGTAGGTGGGCAAATCGTTTAACAAATCAGTTATTGGACAGAATTGAGGAAGAAATAAAGCATTGGAGGAAAGTGTGTGAGAGTAAAATTCGTCGTGCCGCAGAGGAGTAGCCGAGCGGTCTAAGGCGCCTCGCTGCGGAGCGCGCGGTTTCTCTCCTACGAAGGTTCGAGTCCTCCCTACGGCATGGGTGTGTGTGTTGTCGTTAGGTTAGTTTACCTTAGTTTAAGTAGTTTATAAGCTACGGACTGATGACCACGCATTTTGGTCCGATAGATTTACAAACATTTGAATTTGGTAAAAATCGCAGAGGGAGACCAAGAAATTCCGAAAGCTGGTACAAATGGATGTGGCTTGCAATTCTTATGAAGAGGCTCGCTCAGATTAGAGAAGGGTGGAAAGCTGCTCCTAACCACACTAAAGACCACAACAACATTAACAATTTAAAGCTGCAGTGATCGCGTCACTTGAAGGAACATGGTGTTCGCGTTGTATCTGTGAGATACAGGGTCAACATTGTACCTTTAATTAACTTGGGATGTTGCGGTGAATAAGGGGGAAAACATGTTAAGTATTGCAATAGTAGCAACTGAACATTTATTTCATTAAAATGTTGCCTATTGCGGGTATATCCTACGCGACCATTCTAGTGATAAGTTGTATGCAGACTTTGTCTTCAAAATTGCTACACTAAAATGACCCTAGATACAAGTTCGACAAAGTTCTCGGATTGAAAATACTGCCCAATGTGAAGTGAAGAAGATCATGAAGTGATTTGTGAATGTTGCCGCTAGTTTTGGCTGCAACCACTGCTACACTCTTTAGCATTACATAAAAGAAGCTCGTAATGTGTTATACTGTCGCAGCAATCGTTGATGCTTCAAAAGGTTGCAAAGCGCCACATTGCGGATCTGGCAACTTCCCGCGTCGGAGGTTCGAATCCTCCCTCGGGCATGTATGTTTGTGTGGCCTTTAGTATAAGTTGGCTCATAAGCTTTACATTTGAACATTTTTTGGTCTGGTGTGGCATTGGATGCTGTAGCCCGGGCCAGTACTTTCTCAATCATCGATCAGAAATTTTCGATAGGCCGGAGATAGCGAGAACATCCGCTCAATGCAGCAATTCAGTGTGGTGGACGAGGAAAAAGTCTTCAGAACTGCGTGTCACACTCGATATCCGCAACTGCACTGTGGTCGTCATCAGGTTCCGAATGGAAGGGCAATTGGCGGCAACACTTCAAAGATGAAAAACTTGCTTGTTTGCGTAGCGACATTGCGTACCAGTGAGTTAAGTGCAATCCACTACCATTTCGGAAACCATAATACCAGTTGCAACAGTTCGTCTCTCACCATGTTGTCTACAGACTAATCCGAACATTGAAGATGAGGGGACAATCTGAATTCATAAGTGAAAGCAATGTCGTTCCATCGGGTTGTCAGCGACTGTAGTTCATCACATCATTGGAGATACAGACGCCTGTGGCGTCGATGCACAAAGAGAGGATGCCTACTTGTCATTGACGAGTTAGTCCAAATTTATGGTTGAGACATGGTAGTCCCGCCAGTGGGAATTCCAGATGGCCAGGCGATAAGAAATAACAGGAAATTTGATGCGGATCTATCACCATACGCAACTTATCAATTGCTTATGGGACTCAACTACGGGGTCATCAGTCCCTAAACTTACAAACTACGTATCTACTACCTTACACTAAGGACGGCACAAATATCCATGCCCGAGAAGGGATTCGAACCCCCGACCGTGGTGGCCGTGCGGACCGTGACTGGAGCGCCTCAATCCCCTCGGCCACCGCGGCCGGCAAGGGACCAAATAGCTAGGTCGTCGATCCCAGTTTCTGTATATATTTCTGAGCTAATAAAAGCTCTATCATATAGTACTAAATGTGAGGGTAAACATGATCAAATTTTTGTATAGCTTATGGGACGTAACTACGGGGTCATCAGTCCTAAACTTACAAACTACTTATGAACTAGCTAACACTAAGGACGGCACAAATATCCATGCCCGAGAGGGGATTCGAACCCCCGACCGTAGCGGCCGTTCAGACCATGACTGACGCGCCGCAGTCCCCTCGGCCACCGCGGCCGGCAATGTGAGGGTAAAGTGTACCTTAATACCTCTTACAAAAAAACATACGTTCGGTAAAAGTAAATTTCATTTATTACAGTTACTTGTAGTTTAAAAATTTTTGCCCCAAATTTGCCGCCCCTAAAATCTGCCGCCGAAGGTTCCAGCCTACTCAGACTATTGGCTAATCCGCCACTGCGTACACTAATGACGTCACAATTACACGCAACATCATATAAATCACTTTATTAATTTATGTAAGCACAGCAAGAATAAATATATGATGAAATTCTGGAGTACAAACATTATAAAAGGGTTTGTAGTTAACGCGTACACGGGAACGTAGTGTGTGTAAATTCTTTTGCAAATTGATCAGTTACATTCACTGGGGTGATATTCATCGAAGAAACATGGGAAGCAATAATTCTGATCGCAACTTGGGCACATTATAAGCGCCGCCTTATTTTATTTTATTTTATTTTATTTTTTATTATATATATATATATATATATATATATATATATATATATATATATTTCAGTGTCATGACTTTTTTATGTCTCCATAGAAAAACAAACTTGATTCACATTCTGAAGACAGCTTCTTTCATAACACAACTCAGGAGCGAACCACGCGTGACGTAGCATGCCCCGAATACTTGGGAGGATAGCTGGTGATGTATAATGGAATGTAAAAACAACCGATATAAAAAGCGTTACATGTATTCCCCTGTTACTGTTCTTCAAAGTATTCACCAGCAATGTGGAAAGCGTAGTATACCGTCAGCAGAGCCTGTTCTGTTGATGGTGCGAATGGAGCGGTCTACTGCCTGTCGAATCTCTGAAACAGTTCTGAAGCGAATACTTCGAAGTGGTGCATTAATTTTCTGAAAAAAAAAGTCACATAGACTTAACTCCAGTGATGTTTGGTGGATGGTACACTACTTCCAAGTCACATCGACCGAACAGAGTAGCCACAGTTTACGTTGTATGCCCCTGTGCAAAATGATGGGTGGGTTTCGCAGAAAGTGTTGCCGCTTCTTTCGCAAAGCTGTTTGCAGTTGATGCTCCAAAAACAAACAGTAATACTGTGCACTGACGGAACTCGGTTGCGTTACTTTAGGCTGCGCTCGCTCACAAGTGACTGTGTTTCCTTCGATTGTGCGCACGCCGATGATGTGGTACGAGGAAGTCCATTTGGTTCGAGGTAATGTAGGTTTGTCAACAACGTGTGCTATCGGCAACAATAGTTGATTCTATTGGTGTCTCCATAGCAGTGTCGCCACAAATTTAGTTACAACTCTCGTAGTTTCAAATGATAACGTCCCATGCTGATGTTGTGCACATATAAATGCTACATAAGCTATACGATGTTGCGGTTAATTGACTTCAGTGGTGTACACATTGCCAAGGAGGACAAAATATTTGAACACAATAATTTATCAATTGAATAAAAATCCTTTATTGAGGACACACGACCGGTTTCGCAAACTGAATTTGCATCATGAGGTGCTTGTTTCGTTAACCATATATTACACCGAGTTTGTACTAGCTGATCCCCATCATTTATCTCGAGGTGTAACCAACTTTGCAATTTAAAACCATCTAAAAATACCCTTTGTCCAAAAGGCGGGGCTCTGTGGACGAAGTATTAAAAACTGAATGAAATCCGTCGCATACCTCCGGAGAAGACAGCTAGAGATGGAAGCGTTGTAGTTGCCGACATCAGAAAAAATTTGTCGCCAAGTGAAGTCGAACTCGCGACCGTTTGAATACTAAATCGATCTCTGATCGGTTTTTTTTTTAATTATTTTTCGTCGGGTACATCATTTGTCCATATTCGTTGGAGTTTCAGCTCAGTTTCTTTAATTTTTTATCATTTTTACTTTTTGCTTTTTACGTATTTATTTATTTTTTTATTATTAAAGAGATTGCTCAGCCCTCTGATCGTGCGCGTGAGCCTCAGCGCCCGGCACCTCTGAGCGGAACACCGCTTCCTAAACACGTTCTCACAGGCACAGCTTATAAGTTGTATATGATAGATCCGTTTCAAGATTCATTTCAGTTCCTAAACGCTTGGCCCTTTGGATTTCCTACGTGGGGCATTTTCATGTGTACCATAAATTAGGACGAATTCGGTTATGACGATTAGGCGTCCACTTCTTGTCATTGGGAAACGTTGCTGTTAAACAGTAAGCAGACAGTAAATTTCTTGTGGTTCGGTTACTGATATGGAAGCTCTATTCATCACTGCACACTATATGTCCGTTATTATGTTAGTGGTGCTATCATTCCCAACGGCCTTTGATTCCTTCTTGCTCCCAGCGATTACCGATCCGCAACACAGTTACTTGGTTACGTGTGATATCGATTCACTCGATTTCTCTGAAAGACAAACGGCTACTAGGCATTTCCTTTCCTATTCCACTCCCAAATAGAACGAGGAAAAAAAGTGCCTTTATGCCTCTGTACGAGCCCTAATTTCTCTTGTCTTGTCTTTGTGATCACTACGCGAAATATAAGTAGGTGGCAGCAAGATCCTACTACACTCAGCTTCAAATTCTGGCTCTCTAAATTTCCTCAACAGAAATTCACGAAAAGAATGTCGTCTTTCCTCCAGCGATCCCAAATTGAGTTGCCGGAGCATTTCCGTTACACTCGCGCATTGGTCGAACCTACCAGTAACAAACATAGCTGCTCGCCTCTGAACCGATTCTATGTCTTCCTTTAAACTGATCTGCTGAGGGTCCCAAACACTTGAGCAATACTCAAGACGTGGTCGTACAAGCGTTTTATACACAGCCTCCTTTACAGATGATGTACATCTTCCCAAAATTCTCCCAATAAACCGAATAAACTTTGTTACATCTGATATCTATTCACTCGATTTCTCTGAAAGACAAATGGCAATCCTTATTGGCGTCTTTTCTTCTTCTGTCGAAATCCTACACGTGCTCGCAAGACGCTCCTTGTCTTATTCGGAGACTACTCCAGACGCTTAACTACTTTACGAAAGAAGAATCTCACTCGGCACTCCGTCCCCCCTTTATACATTATATATTAAAAACTAATGTGTTGCATAATTAAACTACAGTGTAGTGAGTATCGTATCACATGTCATTGCTGCAAAGTGAAATAAATGCATGAATCGAAATATGAAAAGATTGCGCAATCTTCAAGTACAGAATATTGTAAAATTTAAACATTCATAGTAATTACTCCAATATCTGCATCTACATACATATTGCGTAATGCACCTAATGGTGCTTAGCGGAGGGTACCTAGTACCATTCTAATTACTTACTTTGCTGTACCTCTATCATGGAAAACGGGAGAAAAAAGAATTGCTTCTAAGTATCTTTGTGGTTTTTAAGCTAAATGTAAGTTCGCAACAGCAGAATCGTTCTGTAGTCCGCTTGGAATTTCGGCCCACATAATTTCTTCAACACTGTTTCTCGAAAAGAACGTCGTCTTCCCTCCAGTGTTACACATTTGATTTCCCGAAGCATCTCAGTAAAACTCGCGCACTGATCGAACCTAGCAGTAATAAAAGTAGCCGGCCGCCTCTGAATTGTTTTATATCTTCTTTAAAGCGATCTGGTGGGGATCCCAAACAATTGCGGAATACTCAAGAGGGGGTCGCACAAGTATTTTATATGCGGTCTCCTTTGGAGACGAATCACATCTACCAAAAATTTTCAAACAGAAGGCCTTCATCAGGAGTCCTTATTCGCCGGCCGCGGTGGCCGAGGGGACTGAGGCGCTTCATTCACGGTCTGCACGGCCACTACGGTCGGGGGTTCGAACCCCCCTCGGGCATGGATATTTGTGCCGTCCTAGTTCGTAAGTAGTTCATAAGTAGTTTGTAAGTTTAGGGACTGATGACCCCGTAGTTAAGTCCCATAAGATTTACAAACATTTGAACATAGTCCTTATTCCCTCGTTCCATTCCTTATCGCTGTGCAGCCTTACGCCTCTGTCAAGCAGCACATTATTAATGCTGTATTCGAACATTACGGGATTGTTTCTCCTACTCATCTGCTTCATCTTACATTTTTCTACCTTTATGGTAGTTGGCATTCCTCACACAACCTAGAAATTTGGTCCAAGTCATCCTGCATCCTACTACAATGATGACACCTTCATGTACACAACAGCATCATCAGCAAACATTCACAGATTGCAACTCACTCTCAGATAATTAGAAAATAGTAGCGGCCCAATCACACTTCCCTAGGGCACCCCTGACGATACTTTAGTCTCTGATGAACACTTCATCGAGGACAACGTATTGGATTCTATTACTTAAGTAGTCTTGACGCAAATCACATATATCGATACCTATTCCATAAGCTAGTGCTTTTGTTAGTCTGTAGTGCGGTACTATGTCAAACGCGTTTTAAATATCGAGAACTACGCAGTCTGCCTGTTGCCCTCTATTCATAGCACGCAAGATGTCATGAGCTAAAAGTGCAAGATGGTCTTCAGACGAGCGATGCTTCCTAACACTGTGCTCATGCATGGACAAGGCGCGATAGAGCACCCGTCGATTGCACTGCGCAGATTTAACCCTTTAATGCATGATTTTTATATTCTAAGGTATAAAAGCTACCACGATTAATTATAGTGCATACATACTGAGAAAAATATAGAAAAACGTCCTTAAAATTATCATGCACTAATAACAAGAAAAAGTTCATAGATACTCAGCTATAAAGTGCTTCCATTGTGTACACTATGCAGTAAATGTCACTATTAGGCCTCTAATCTTTCCAGAATGTAACTCATAATGCAACAGTAGTATGTGATTGACTACTTTTACAAAGTAAAGGAGGATAACTAAAGTAAATAAACCTATGTGTTAAAAGTAACTCAACGCAGCTGTCGATATTCAGCAATATTCTGCAATTTATAATTTCTAGGATGAGGTACTAGCATTTGTAGCACTATGTATTCAAACAGCTACAAGTGAATTTGTGGTAAAATGTTGATCAGTTTGAGAGATAATGAAAAAAAAAGTTTATAGCTGATTAGCTACACTATGCATTGTTGTTATTGTTGTTGTGGTCTTCAGTTCCCAGACTGGTTTGATGCAGTTCTCCACACTACCCTGTCCTGTGCAAGTCTCTTCATCTGAGAATAAGTTCGGCAACCTACATCCTTTTGAATTTGCTTACTGTATTCGTCCCTCGGTCTCCCTCTACCATTTTTACCCCATACACGTCATTATAATGCTAATTTGACAATTCCTTGATGTCTCAGAATGTGTCTCACCAATCTATACCTTCTCTTAGTCATGATATGCCAGAAACTCCTTTTCTCCCCAATTCTGTTGAGCACCTCATTAGTTACGTGATCTAACCATCTAATTTTCATCATTCTTCTGCAGCACCACATTCCAAAAGCTTCTATCGCCTTTTTGTCTGAGCTCCTTATCGTCCACGTTTCACTCCCATACAATGCTACACTCCAGATAAGTGCTTTCAGAAAAGACATCCTAACATTTAAATTAATATTGGATGTTAACAAGTTTCGCTTCTTGAGAAATGCTTTTCTTTCCATAGCCATCCTGCATTTTATATTTTCTCTACTTCGGCCATAAGAAGTTATCTTCCTACCCAAATAACAAAAGTCATCTACTACTTTTATTGTCTCAATAGCTTAAACCTGCGGCTCCGCTCGCGTGTTGGTTGATTATGATAGATAAGCTATCTTTCAGTAGTGTGCTATGAGACTGGTTTTGAAGGATGAAATGAAATATAATACCTTTTTTTAAGAGATGTATTAAAAGAAATTTCTTTTTTACTTCTTTATTTATTTATTCTTATATTTCCTTATTCGTATGCATATCCTTACAGAAAAAGAGATGAAGACATTGTAGCACGCATAGACTGAAGATATGGTCTGTGGCATCACGTTTCGCTGTATGTAACCTCCTTGCTATAGAGTCGCAAACGTCATCGCTGGCCTTCAGTCTGAATATTTTTTGTATAGTTTGACGACTTT
This sequence comes from Locusta migratoria, assembly GCA_026315105.1. NCBI lineage: Eukaryota > Metazoa > Arthropoda > Insecta > Orthoptera > Acrididae > Locusta > Locusta migratoria. The sequence continues at coordinate 329,552,084 of CM048745.1, read as the reverse complement.
CAACCACCATATCTTCCACCCCCTTATAGCTATCGGTATGGAACTGCTATGGTGTACAACGGGAGACTTCAGACAACAATTACACACAGACCATTCGTTTGCGTTCGCGTAGTTTTCGCTGCAGAGCGAAATATTAAATACATTACACACACACACGTAGAATTTTATATACACCAATAACTTTCCATTCCTCCACCCTTTTATCATTACCAACCCTCAAGCAACAATGCAACGAATAAAACCGTTTTCAAAGAGTAAATATAATTTCCAAAGAGTAATTATTGTTTCGCATTTCGCATTATATTCTTCAGATTACTAAATATCTATCAGATCGCTATAAAACTGTGCCTAAAACGTTCCTCAGGTATAAATTAGTAACTCTACAAATATTTAAGTCTCTGCGTCTTGTTGTTCGGACGTGATAAGCGTACATTCACATTATTATATACAGATAAATAGCTACGCGATCGTCATAAAACCGTGCCTAAAGACTTCCCCGTGTAGACATTAGTAACTGTAAAAATATTTAGCCGGCCGCGGTGGCCGAGGGGACTGAGGCGCTCCAGTCACGGTCTGCACGGCCACTACGGTCGGGGATTCGAATCCCCTCTCGGGCATGGATATTTGTGCCGTCCTAAGTATATGGTAGTTGATAAGTAGTTTGTTAGCTTGGGGACTGATGACCCCGTAGTTAAGTCCCATAAGCTTAACAAACATTTGAACATTTGAACAAATATTTAGCTCTTTATGTCTTGTGGATCAGCCATGCTAAACCTACACCGAACAGACATTTACATTTCTAGATATAGATTATATAATCTTAATTCCGTCAGCATCGCCTGATTTTCTAACATTCCATTCCATTACCCTCGTTTTACTCTTGTTAATATTCTTCTTATTTCTTTCTTTCAAGACAATGTCCATTCCACTCAACTGCTCTTTCAGATCCTCTGCAGTCTCTGACAAAATTACTATGTCTCCGCAAACCGCAAAGTTATTATTTCTTCTCCCTGAACTTTGATTCCCTCTCCAAATTTCTCCTTGCATTCTTTCATTACTTGTTCAATGTACAGATTGAACAACATTGGTGAAAGGCTAAAACCGTGTCTTACTCCCTTCCCAACCCCTGTTTCCCTTTCTTGCCCTTCGACTCTGTTCATTAAAGAGTTACATTTTATTTAATTACTGGTAGCTAAATGTGAGTTTTGTAGCTCACTTTGCAGTGAAAGCACACAACTTGCAGAGGCCACGTCTCTCTGGGCCCGGCGCTCTAGGCTATCCTTCCCTCCCTCTGTGTGTGTGTGGCGCAGTCCGCTCACGCCCCTGGCCTGAGCCGGCCGTCGCCACAGCAAATCCCCGCGGCTGTCCGCTCAGGGCGGCGAGCCCGGCTCAGCCAAACAACTCGCAAGCATCGCTCAGCCTGACATCGCTCTTTCTGCCCGTCCTTCTCTCTGCGTTTCATTTCTCTACCACCCTCCATTCTCCGGCAGTTTTTCAAGAGAGACTTTCCATGATGACACACTCTGTCGCAGAATATTTCTCTTTGAGGAGACATGTGTGCACAGTAAACTCATACTCTTCGTCACCAAGTTGCCGGAAACACAGAGGTAGTAAAGCAAACGACGTATAGCAGTTGTTAAGTGAGCCCCACTAAGCCCATTTTACACGATCCACTTTATGGTGAAAATTGACTGCTCGAAGTGCGTGCCCCATCGCGAGTGCGTCTGTGACGTCAATGATCTATACACTGTGCCGAGGTGTGGAGTTTTGAATTTTCAGGTGTGCTGCAAAATGCGCATGCGCAGAAGCAAGTAAAGGTAGTGGTGTGCTACGTCGGAAGTAAACGTATACTGGTCGAGCACATTCATATTACAGAAATGCTTTTGAATCTTCTCAACTTTATTCTGTTGTTTCCTGTGTGTTTCCATCACACCGAAAAAGTTGTACCAGAACCTAATATTGTTTTTTTCTGCTAGTTTTCTCCAGCCGGCCGCGGTAGCCGAACGGTCTGCGGCGTGCCAGTCAGGATCTGCACGGCCCCCCTCGGGCATATATGTTTGTGCCGTCTTTAGTGTTAGCTAGTTCATAAGTAGTTTGTAAGTTTAGGGACTGATGACCCCGTAGTTAAGTCCCATAAGCTATACAAACATTTGAACATTATTTTAGTATTCTCCTACAAAAGAGACGAAATATCTGTAAGGAGAAAAATATTTTCGTTTTATGGGGAAAAAAGCCTACACTATGTATGTATAGAAGCGTAAATATATGTGTTTTGACGAAAATTATATCAACAGAAGATTCAGAATTATTAACTACAAGTATAAGTAAGTGACAATTGGTATTAAATTGATAATGGTACATAGTGTGCTGGATGCAGTAAGTCGAAGACGGCAAGGAAATTAAAAATTGAACAATGTGTTGTATATCTATAAATGTGAATGTCTGTTCGGTGTACGTTTATCACGTTTCAAACACAAGACAGAAAGAGCTAAAAATTTGTACAGTTACTAATGTCTACCTGGGAAAGGCTTTAGGCTTTATGGCGATCGGATAGCAATATATATATATATATATATATATATATATATATATATATAACGCGAAATGCGGAATAATAATGATTCTTTGAAAATTATATTTACTGTTTGAAAATGGTTTTATTGGTTGCATTGTTGCTTGAGGGTTGATTATGATAAAAGGGTGGAGTATATTGGGATGGAAAGTTATCGGTGTATATAAAATTCTATGTGTGTGTGTGTTAATATTTCGCTCTGCAGCGAAAACTACAGAATGAAAACGAATGGTGTGTGTGTAATTGTTGTCCGAAGTTTCCCGTTGTACACCATAGCAGTTCCATGCCGACAGCTATAAGGGGGTGAAAGAATTCGGACTGAAGGCCAGCGATGGCGTTTGCGACTCTATAGCAAGGAGGTTACGTACAACGAAACGTGATGCCACAGACCATATCTTTGATCTATGCGTGCTACAATGTCTTCAGCTCTTTCTCTGTAAGGATAAGCATTTGAATAAGGAAATATATGAATAAATAAATAAAGCAGTAAAAAAGAAATATCTTTTAATAGATCACTTTAAAAAATCTATTTGACATGTCGCGCATTATATCAAGTCATCCATCTGTGATATTATTACAATCATTATTGTTGAATTTCGTGATTGGATTCTGGGAAACGAGTGCATTTTACCTGTGATTTCTTATATATTTTCTGACATGTTTTTAGAAAAAAGGAGATGGACAGAGAGAGACAGAGAGTGGATATGAAAAATACTAACTCAAGGTCCGAATAAATAAATAAATACCCGGGCAACGCCGGATTTTCAGCCAGTTATCTATAGATTGTACCGAGTGTGGATTTCTGAATTTTCAGGTGTGCTGCAGAATGCGCATGCGCAGAAGCAAGTAAAAGTAGTTGTGTGCTACGTCGGAAGTAAACGTATTCTGGCCGAGCACATTCATATTACAGAAATGCTTTTGAATCTTTATAACTTTATTCTGCTGTTTCCTGTGTGTTTTCATCACACCGAAAAAGTTGTACCAGATCCTAATATTGTTTTTTTTTTTTTTTTTTTTTTCTAGTTTTCTCTAGCCGGCCGCGCTGGCCGAACGGTCTGCGGCGAGCTAGTCAGGATCTCCACGGCCGCTGCGGTCGGGGATTCGAATCCCCCCTAGGGCATGGATGTTTGTGCCGTCTTTAGTGTTAGCTAGTTCATAAGTAGTTTGTAAGTTTAGGGACTGATGACCCCGTAGTTAAGTCCCATAAGCTATACAAACATTTGAACATTTTTTTAGTATTCTCCTACAAAAGAGACGAAATATCTGTAAGGAGAAAAATATTTTCGTTTTATGGGGAAAAAGCCTACACTATGTATGTAAAGAAGCGTAAATATATGTGTTTTGACGAAAATTATATCAACAGAAGATTCAGAATTATTAACTACAAATATAAGTAAGTGACAATTGGTATTCAATTGATAAAGGTACATAGTGTGCTGAATCCAAGGAAATTAAAAATTGAACAATGTGTTGTATATCTATAAATGTGAATGTCTGTTCGGTGTACGTTTATCTCGTGTGAACCACAAGACATAAAGAGCTAAAAATTTGTACAGTTACTAATGTCTATCTGGGAAAGGCTTTAGGCACGGTTTTATGGCGATCGGATAGCTATATAATGTGAATGTCCGTTCGGTGTACGTTTATCACGTCCAAACGACAAGACTCAGAGACTCAAATATTTGTACAGTTACTAATTTATACCTGAGGAAGGTTTTAGGCACGGTCTTATAGCGATCTGATTTACTAATTTGAAGAATATAACACGAAATGCGGAGCAATAATGATTCTTTCAAAATTATATTTACTCTTTGGAAATGGTTTTATTGGTTGCATTGTTGATTAAGGGTTGATTATGATAAAAGGGTGGAGTATATTGGGATGGAAAGTTATTGGTGTATATAAAATTCTACGTGTGTGTGTGTTAATATTCCGCTCTGCAGCGAAAACTACATAGCGCAAACAAATGGTGTGTGTGTGTAAATGTTGTCCGAAGTCTCCCGTTGTACACCATAGCAGTTCCATTCCGACAGCTTTAAGGGGGTGGAAGATATGGTGGTTGAAAGTCGTCAAATTATAAAAAATAATCGGACTGAAGGCCAGCGATGACGTTTGCGACTCTATAGCAAGGAGGTTACATACAGCTAAACGTGATTCCACAGACCATATCTTTGGTCTATACGTGCTACAATGTCTTCAGATCTTTGTCTGTAAGGATAAGCATACGAATAAGGAAATATAAGAATAAATAAATAAAGCAGTAAAAAAGAAATTTCTTTTAATACATCTCTTTAAAAAAATCTATTTGACGTTTCGCGCATTACATCAAGTGATCCATCTATGATATTTTTACAATCATTATTGTTGAATTTCGTGATTGGATTCTTGGAAACGAGTGCATGTTACCTGCGATTTCTTATATATTCTCTGACATGTTTTTAGAAGAAAGGAGATGGACAGAGAGAGAGTGGATATGAAAAATACTAACTCAAGGTTCGAATAAATAAATAAATACCCGGGCAACGCCGGATTTTCAGCTAGTTATCTATAGATTGTACCGAGTGTGGATTTCTGAATTTTCAGGTGTGCTGCAGAATGCGCATGCGCAGAAGCAAGTAAAAGTTGTTGTGTGCTACGTCGGAAGTAAACGTATTCTGGCCGAGCACATTCATATTACAGAAATGCTTTTGAATCTTTATAACTTTATTCTGCTGTTTCCTGTGTGTTTTCATCACACCGAAAAAGTTGTACCAGATCCTAATATTGTTTTTTTTTTTACTAGTTTTCTCTAGCCGGCCGCGCTGGCCGAACGGTCTGCGGCGAGCTAGTCAGGATCTCCACGGCCGCTGCGGTCGGGGATTCGAATCCCCCCTAGGGCATGGATGTTTATGCCGTCTTTAGTGTTAGCTACTTCATAAGTAGTTTGAAAGTTTAGGGACTGATGACCCCGTAGTTAAGTCCCATAAGCTCGACTAACATTTGAACATTTAAGGCGGCCGCAGTGGCCTAGCGGTCTGCGTTGCGCCAGTCACAGTCTGCACGGCCGCTATGGTCGGGGGTTCGAATATCCCCCTCGAGCATGGATATTTGTGTCGTATTTAGTGTAAGGTAGTTCATAAGTAGTTTGTAAGTTTAGGGACTGCTGACCCCGCAGTTAAGTGCCGTAAGCTTAACAAACATTTGAACATTTGAACAATTTCTAGTTTTCTCCTACAAAAGAGACGAAATATCTGGAAGGAGAAAAATATTGTCGTTTTATGGAGAAAAAGCCCACACTATGTATGTATACAAGCGTAAATACATACGTTTTGACGGTCACAGTCTGAACGGCCCCTACGGTCGGGGGTTCGAATCCCCCCTCGGGCATGGATATTTGTGCCGTCCTCAGTATTAGCTAGTTCATAAGTAGTTCGTAAATTTAGGGACTGATCACCCCGTAGTTAAGTCCCATAAGCTCTACAAACATTTAATAATATGTTTTGACGAAAATTATATCAACAGAAGTTTCAGAATTATTAAATGAGACAACTAACTTCGATGTTATTTTGACCGTTAGCAATAAAACAAGATGTAAAACTAAATCAAATAATCGCTTTTTACTGCATTTTCGATATTGTTTAGTGTGTTTGACAGCATAAATTTTCTACAACAAATAAATTTGTAAGTTTTCCAAAGTTTGAATGACACTTTCCCTATTACTTAGCTTCTCAATGGTTGAAGTACTTTATCCATTTCAGCAACTGTTCAGGTTATAAATTAATAAAATTCAGCAACCAGTTGCTTGTAATTATTTATTTTAGACGACCGGTTTCGGACGCTTGAGTGTCCTTCTTCTGGTCTATTTTAGTATTGTTAATTAATGAATGTACTATATGCTATTAGGAGAATCATAGTATCCATAGATACTTTGTTAGCAGCTGATTGTTATTCACTGCATAATCTCTGCACTCAGTGTTGATTCTCCTAATATCATGTAGCTACATTCATTAAGTAACAATACTAAACTAGACCAGAAGAAGGGCACTCAAGCGTCCGAAACCGGTCGTCTAAAATAAATAATTACAAGCAATTGGTTGCTGAATTTTACTAATTTATATTTTTTTAGTTCTCAATGGTGTACAAAATTTGCTACATTACATTTCAAAAGAACATCAGCAATGAGTTACCCTTTCGTCATTAATCAACTAAGTTAACCACTTCCTGCTCCGAAGGAAAAATTTCCCTCATACCCTCAAACTTCCTTCAGTTGCGAAACTACATTGCAGACAGCTCTACGGTCTAACGAAAAACACAAGACAGGCGCGCCACAGTACAGGAACAACACGCTATGAGCGCTGTAGTAGACCAACTCATCTCAAGTAATGAACTGAAAAGTTCCCGGTGTAAAAGAGGCCTTAGCCAACTCTTAGTCGCCTACCGACGTGGCGCAGTGGTAACACATGGATTCACAGAGTTTGTGACACTTGCACAGAGTGACACCCGGAGAGGGAATGTGTTCACACTTGCCCGGAGCCCAGGACCCAGCTGATAGCGAACAGGGCGTTCCAGAAGAAGAGAACACCAGCCTGTCCGTCGCAGGTACTTTTTGTCTTCCACGCCGTCTGATTTGTAGAGCTCGCCGTAAAATGGAACGGACCGACGTCGTTGCGTAGCACAGCGCGTCCGACTGGAAGCGCAGAAGTTCAAGGTTCAAATGTTTGTAGAACTTGTAGGACTTAACTACGGGGTCATCAATCCATAAGCTTACAAACTACTTATGAACTAGCTAAGACTAAGGACGGCACAAATATCCATGCCCAAGGGGGGATTCGAACCCCCGACCGTAGTGGCTGTGCAGACCGTGACTGAAGCGCCTCAGTCCCCTCGGCCACCGCGGCCGGAGCAGGAGAAGTACAAACAATGTACTGTTTTCAGAGAACCGAGCATGATTAGGTTCGGAGTATACTTAGAAACTAACATACAATAGGCCTATATACGGCCAAGTGTTGAAGGGGAAACACCACCCAAAAATTTAACTTTTCTTCTACTTTGGCGGAAGCAACAAAATTTTAAAATCGTTTCTGCTATGTAAAGACATCATAATACCCAAGATTTTAACCCCATAACATCATTGGGTTTGGAGTTCTGAATTATTAATTTGTTTTAATGGTATTCTACAAGGAAAATATCAGGGCATGGAAATACGGAACAAACCACTCCACATTTGCAGAACATCTAAAAGAATATAACCACAAACCCACCACAAGAGAAAAAGACATGAAGGTAATTAGAATAAATAATGAAAAACATCTAACATTATTACATATATAAAACAAAAGCTGAGAAATAGTTGCTCCTAAATGACCAAATAAACCTGACCAATCAATCATTGTTCTCACTGATTGACCATATGATAGACACAAAGCCCAACACATAATCACAAGCCCCCTCCCCCCACCACACACACACACATACACAAAAAGAGATAAAAAAATTACAAACACTTATACACACACACACACACACACACACACACACACACACACACACACACACACACACATACATACACACAGTCTCACACACACACACACAAAGATAACTTCAACACATTTTCAATGAAACAGTTGAACTTCAAATAAGCTAAAGTTGGTAACACTACAAAACAAACAATAGTGGACACAGTATGGCAGCAGGTGACAGTGGAACCAGAAAACTGCAATGTGTTTCAGAAAACAGTGTAACCTTTCGACCTGGTTGCCAGAAAGAGGCTGACGTGGAGTAGCAAGTGCTGTAAGTACACCATTTTATAGCAAACAACGAATTGTTTTTAATCAGAAATGAAATGTTTTGTACATATGTAAGAAACCTAACCGTTATGTGTAAACAGAAACAAGTAAATATTTCAGGACACCCACTGTTGATGCCTTGAGACAAAGGCGAAACGCGTACGGATGACTTATAAATATAAAAGTAAAACCCTTCATTCGCAGTAGCAAAAGGCGTTTACTTTTAAAACATTAAAGTGAAATATTACTTTTGGTACTTTGAAATGACAGATTTTGTACGTACATTTGCAAGACATACTTCGACTGTTCTGTGCATTTCTCTTATGAGATATATTGTTAATATGATTTCAGAGTTTATTTCAAATTTCAGCATTAAATTTATAAATGACTCTTAACTATTGAGGTTAACAGTCCGTAGGCTTACAAACTAATTTAACTTAAACTAAACTATGTACAACACACACATCGATGCCCGAGGGACGACTCGAACCTCCGGCAGGGAGCAACAGAGTGCATCGAAGCAAGTCGCCTTAGAGCCCTCGGCCATTCCACCGCGGAGCTTTAAATTTTCTTTAAATATTGGTACTTAAATGTACTTGCCGTTGAGCCTGTTCGTGCCGATCACGACGTTGGACAATAATCATTGCCGCGCTGATAAGCTATAAAGTTCGGTAATCTGCACAATCTGGCAACACTGTAATTGCGGCAGTTCATACAGCACTTCTTGTGTTCACTTACAAGATATATATGTCAGCTACGTCCGTGGTCTCGCCGTAAAGAGCGTGACCTGCAAATGCGAGTGACGAGGGCAACAGACGGATTGTGTTTTTCTCGACTTCAAAAAGGCGTTCGACGCGGTGCCACACTGCAGACTGCTAACGACGATACGAGCTTATGGAATAGGTTCACAGATTTGTGACTTGCTGGAAGACTTCCTAAGTAATAGAACGCAGTACGTTGTTCTCAACGGCGAGTGTTCATCAGAGACGAGTGTATCGTCAGGCGTGCCCCAGGAAAGTGTGATAGGACCGCTATTATTTTCTATCTATATAAGTGGTCTGATGGACAGAGTAACTTGTAATTTGCGTCTGTTTGCTGATGATGCTATGGTGTATGGGAGGGTGTCGTCTGTAACTGACCGTAATAGCATACAGGATGACTTAGACAAAATTTCTAGTTGGTGCGAGGAATGGCAGCTAGCTCTCAATGTAGAAAAATGTAAGGTGATGCGCATGAGTAGAAAAAGCAATCCCATAATGTTCGAATACAGCATTAGTAGTGAGCTTCTTGATGCTGTCGCGTAGTTCAAATATCTAGGCGTAACATTGCAGAGCGATATGAAATGGAACGAGCATGTAAGGACAGTTGTGAGTAAGGCGGACAGCCGACTTCGGTTTATTGGGAGAATTTTGGGAAGTTGTACTTCACCTGTAAAGGAGGCCGAGTATAAAACGCTTGTACGACCACGTCTTGAGTATTGCTCAAGTGTTTGGGACCCGCAGCAGTTCAGTTTAAAGGAAGACATAGAGGCGGTTCAGAGGCGAGCAGCTAGATTTGTTACCGGTAGGTTCGACCAATGCGCGAGTGCCACGGAAATGCTCCGAAAACTCAATCGGGGATCGCTGGAAGAAAGACGACGTTCTTTTCGTGAATTTCTGTTAAGTAAATTTATAGGGCCGGAATTTCAAGCTGAGTGTACTACGATCTTGCTGCCGCCTATTTACATTTCGCGTAAAGATCACAAAGACAAGATAACAGAAATTAGGGATCGTACGAAGACATATAGACATTCTTTTTTTCCTCGTTCAATTTGGGAGTGGAATAGGAAAGGAAATGCCTAGTAGTGGTACAGTGTACCCTCCGCCACGCACCTTACGGTGAATTGCGGAGTATGTATGTAGATGTAGATGACGATCGGATCTCTGTGATGACAGAATTTTTATTCCACGTCCCTCTTGAATGCTGATGCCGCAGGTGTAAGAGCACCATATGCGTGATGTATTTCACTTTTGATACACTGGTAAGAACATTTCAGCCCAATAAGATTGCTGTCTCTGGACACAGACAATTCGCCGGCAGCCGAATTATCCTTCCTCACTCCCATAATGCCGCACTATGTATTAACCCGCTAAGGTCGCTGAAGCTTATGTTCCACTTGACGGATTTTCCGTTTCCCGTTTGTGAATGGTGGTTTGTTACTAAACAGAGCGAGTGAAAAAAATCTGTTATCGTCTTGTAATTTAATTTTACCCAGTGACAAAACTGTACACGACGTTCAAAGTCTTCGCCATACAATCCTGGTGCATAGAAATATGGTAAGGGTGAAATTTAATTTAGAATCCTCAACGCCGACGTGATCGAGATTCTCGAATTTCGCTCATTTTGTCTATTACTGATGTGCGGATTAGCCGCAACTACAGCTAAAACACTTACTTGGGCATCATCATTTGTTGCAGGTCGTGATTGACATTTCACTTGTGGCAGAACACTTCCTGTCTCTTTAAGTAACGCAACTTTCCGACGAAAGGTCCGGGCACATGGATGATGTCTTCCAGGATAACGATCAACATACATAGCACAGGCCCGTTGGGCATTTTCATCACAATAGCCATACATAAATACCATACCGACCTTTTCTGCAATTGCTAAATCCATTTAAACACGAAGCAAATACCGTCCGCACTGGAGAAATGTTACGCTATACCACGTACTACTTTGTGACTATTAAAGCGCCATCTACCACATAGCGAAACAATTATTCCAAATAACACATTTATATTTATTTAAGTACTAGACGAATATGTAATAAAAATTGGGGATACCTACTTAAAGAAATGCGGTTGATATCTGTTGGACCTATGGCAGCGCCATCTATCGCGCCAACGATTGCGCCATCTGTTTTCTCTCTTCAAGCTCGAAAAGATTTGTTCTTTGTAAGTTTTTTTCGTTTGATGCTTATTTCGTGAGATATTTGGCCCACTCACTTTCAATGGAGCACCCTGTATATACAGGGTGTTTCACTACGTGCATTTGGCTCTGTAACTTATAAAATAATAAGTGACGGGAAATTTTAATGTGGTAGGTCAACACAAGAAATGTTACACTTTTTGCGGAGCTATAACCGTAGTTTATTGTATCATTTTCCAAAGAGTTACAGCACAAAGATATAATTTTTAAATGGAACATAGTTTTTTTTCTATCGTGCATTGGATTCGTTGAAACCAGCTGCGTCCAAATCAAACTAAACTACATTCCTATCACTGTTAGTTTGGGAGCTACAACCCTTCAAAGTTTCAGGGGCAGATACCATGAACGCTGCGCATAATGCAATGCGCATTCTAAATGTGGTGCGGCCGACCTGTAACGTCGCCGGTGTCACGGAGTGAGAAGCTTCCTCGATGCGCTGTTAGACTGCCGACTGTCGCCGCACACGGCCGTATACCGGACAGTTGGAGCCACACAAACAACCGGGGCTCAATATACAGCACAGTTACTGACATCGGATGACGATGGCATACACGAACAACGAGTACGTTGACATGTTGCTGATGCTCGGCGAGTGCCGAAACGATGCCACTGAAGCAACCACGGCGTATGCCGTGAGATATCCTAGGCGAAGAGCCCCGACAGCCATTACGTTCTTATGTGCCGAACAACGACTTCGGGAAACAGGCAGCTTGGTAATGCGCCGCAGTAACAGACGAAGACCTGCAAGAAGTGAGGAGACGGAGGTGTTTGTTTTAGCTGCACTACATCACGATCCGCATGTCAGCTTACGAGCCGTTGCTGCAGTCGCTGGTGTCAGTCTCACATCTGTGTGGCGTATAGTACACGGCCACAGGTTTCACTCGTACCGCCTGTCACTGACCCAGGAGCTGCATGGGAACGATTTCCGTGCAAGAGTGACATTCTGTGAGTGGGCCATGCGTAATTTCACGCTGGAGTCTTTACAAAGTGTTATGTTCTCTGATGAGTCAACGTTCACAAATTATGGTGCATTGAATCGCCATAACATGCACTACTGGGCCGCAGACAATCCTCGGTTGGTACGACCTGTCGAACGTCAACGTAGGTGGTCTATTAACGTGTGGTGTGGAATCGTTGGGGATGAAATCATCGGTCCACACTACTTCCCAGGTACACTGACAGGTGAGTTATATCGCGCTTTTATAGCCGACAGTTTGGGTGGTCTCCTTGAACGTGTGTGTCTACACACGAGAGTCCATATGTGGATGCAGCACGATGGTGACCCAGCCCATTCTGCGCGTGCTGTTGTGGAAGAAAACAGGTTTGCAGGAAGATGGTTGGGGCGCCATGGTCCTCATTCATGGTCCGCAAGGTCGCCCGATTTAACACCAGTAGATTTCTTTTTGTGGGGGTATCTAAAGGATCGTGTTTATGTCACTGAGCACACATACCCAGATGGTCTAAAACGGCGCACCGGGGACGCATGTCGTTCCGTCACACCGGCGATGTTACATCTCGTCCGCAGATCCTTTCGACGGCGCATTGCGTTATGCATTGAGGAACATGGACACACATTTGAACATCTCATGTAAATCAACTTCCCACTGACATAACATCCATCACCCACCACACAGCCATGTATTATGTACAGCGTGTGGTATCTGCCCCTGAAACTTTGAAGGGTTGTAGCACACAAAATAACAGGAATGTAGTTTAAATTAATTTGGACGCAGCTGGTTTCAACGAATCCAATGCACGATAGAAAAAAAACTATTGTTCCATTTAAAAAATTATATTTTTGTGCTGTAACTCTTTGGAAAATGATACAACAAACTATGTTCATAGCTCCGCAGAAAGTGTAACATTTCTTGTGTTGACCTACCGCATTAAAATTTCCCGTCATCTGTTATTTTATAAGTTACAGAGGCAAACACACTTAGTGAAACACCCAATATAAAAGAGAAATACATCAGATGAGACACCCAAATTTTATAAATCTCTGCCGGAAGAGTTTCCACCTTCATCATTTGCTTGCATTCCTATCTGTCCTGCTAAATCTCACTAGGGATCACTCCTCTATAACAGACCTGAATTATTCAATCATTCTTCCAATAAAATAACATGTTCCCCTCCATAAGTAAAATTAGTTACACATACACATCTGCAGTTCCACATGCACATCGGGCAAATTGCTTCGAGTAATATTTTGACTTTATGAATGTCAACACGAACTATTCTTTGTCCTTTGTTTCGTAATACGCTCAGCGTGTCTACCACCAGTCGTCACTTTTCAGTCTCTAGTTGTCTCCATCTGAAATAAATCCTGTATCTTTTTTTCTGAATCTGGAAGACTTTTAAGGCCACGTATTGTGATTTAAGGAATATTTTTCAATAGGAGAATTAGATACACGTCCAGTCTCTCATACTACACAAAGACGTCAGATTAAAAACGCCTATTAACACAAGAAGACACTAGTTTGGTGTTCAAATGTTTGTTAAGCTTAAGGTACTTAACTGCGGGGTCATCAGTCCATAAACTTACAAACTACTTATGAATTACCTTATACTAAAGATGACACAAACATCCATGACCGAGGGGGGGGGGATTCGAACCCCCGACCGTAGCGGCCGTGCAGACCGTGATTGGCGCGCCGCAGACCGCTTGGCCATTGCGGCCGGCTTTGGTGTAGTTTCTAATGAATCTAATATCAGTGATCCTATTGCAACTATGTGGTGCTGTAAACTAACTCGTCGTCATTTAACTAAAAGTAATTGCGAATATAATCTAAAGGATTATAAATACTTTTGGAACCAAGGACGAACCAATTTAAATGCTGTAGAGAGACAGACAAGTCTCAGTATTATGTAAATACTACTTACATTTAATAATTGCTGCTAGAGGGTTAACGCGAAATGTCCCACTGTCACAATATATATTTTCTTTATACTCGCGGAAAGAACGCTCCGTTTCGCTTTCGCCGGACATCGCGAGCGTCTATCGAGTCTTCTCTCGGTGGAGTGTTGCGACCTCTGCTCGGCCTGCTACGCACAAAGAAATCACGTCACTTCTGTAATGTTGCACAAGTAAAAGACGAACGTCAAGCCCAGTATTCAAATGTTTGTTAAGCTTAAGGGATTTCACTGCGGGGTCATCAGTCCCTAAACTTACAAACTACTTATGAACTACGTTGTACTAAAGACGACACGAACATCCATGCCCGAGGGGGGATTCGAACCCCCGACCGTATCGGTCGTGCAGACTGTGACTGGCGCGCCGCAGACCGCTCGACCACTGCGGTCGCAAAGCCCAATATTCACACCAACGGTGAAGATATGCTGTGGGGCCTCCTATTCACAAATAACTTCATTCCATTTTTAAGCATTATCTAAGCGCTTGGAAATTTAAAGTGAACGTTCTATTTCCAATTATAAATTACCAAAACAAAACAAAAATTCAGTATTAGTTGTCATACTTTGAACTCAATGCTTTAACAAAAAACACAAATAATTTAAATAAGTGTTATCGTCCATCTTGTCTTCTATCAAAACCCATGAAACGAAAAATTTTCTGAAATTTCCTTGAAAATTTAGAGCTGTTACGTTACAGTTGCAATGATAGCCACTGCAAACAAAAAAACAAAACAAAAAATTAAAGTGGGACTTGAAAATGACGTACGGAAGACATTGTTTGATATCAAGCAAAATATAAACGATACAGAAATAAACAGTACTAACTGTAACTTTTGAATGTTATCAAACAAGTTATATAAATCTCATTATAGCTTAATTAGTCGGCCGCGGTGGCCGAGGAGACTGAGGCGCTCCAGTCACGGTCTGCACGGCCACTACGGTCGGGGGTTCGAATCCCCCCTCGGGCATGGATATTTATGCCGTCCTTAGTCTTAGGTAGTTCATAAGTAGTTTGTAAGCTTAGGGACTGATGACCCCGTAGTTAAGTCCCATAGACTATACAAACATTTGAACATTTTGATTTAGCTTAATTACTGCGTTTTATCGCCCTATAAATATCCACTAATTTTCTTGGTGTGAAAATAAATGCAACTAAATTATCAATTACATCCTCATAAGTTAAACAACTACATTTTAGTACACGGCAGCAGACAACAAATATATTGATATGGAAAATTTTTAAAAAGCTTCAGTTTTGAGTAGTAATTAAAACTTATACTTCTTCTGACGAACTGTTCCTAAAACATTTATTACAGTGTTCCAGGATGAGACTTTTTATGAACGGAAAATGCATAAAATGTTGTAAAAGAAGGTCTGTAATGAAAATATAGAAAAAATTATTAGGCAAATGACAGACGTTTACTTAAAATGTTTCATTATCAGAAGTGTACGAAAGCAGACGGGAAAAGGCAAATTGTATTAATTAAATGAAAAATAAGAAAATTGAAGGGATAAAAGGCAGAAATGTACAGTACTTCCTTAACCTAAGATCAGGGAAAGAAAAAACACTAAGTGCTTAGTGATAAGAGAATTTTCATACTGTGATTTGGAGGGAGCTAAACAAACAAGATTCATGGTCAGTCTGATGTCTTCTAGGTATTTTTCGTCGTTGCTGTACATCGTGTAGAAATTTCGTTGGTTAGTTCAAGATAACTCATCTCACATGAAAAAACGCCTCAAAAGTCTCGCTTTGTTTTTCCCCTGCATTTCTCTGAACGGTTAATGCTGTGGAGTGACTGGAAAAATTTTAATTCCTTCGTCCCCTCCCTGCCATCACCCTTCCGTTTACTTTGTATCAAGGCAACTGTTCGTTGAGGCTGACCGGGAGAAAAGGCGCCTATTCCCAAAACTCGCTACCTCATCTCCTGCCTTCCAGGAATTCGATGGACACAATAATGTCCGATGCAGACTGTGCTTTTTCTTGGATAAACATTGTTCATTTCTCTACTGCAAGGACTCACTGATTGAGTGGGACTCGAGACTACTTGCAATGTCATTTCTCTGTATTCGCGAAAGCTGACGGTGTCCACGTCTTGCTTCATGACGTAACGCCTCCTCCCTATTGGGCTAGGTCGTTACCCCTTCGTTCTGTTGTTGTGGATCACGACTTGTTGGGAAACGTGAAATGCGGGGTTAATTGTACCGTTGGGGCCATGTCCGTGAACCGTCGATATAAGAGAAAACTTTGACCTAATGGTTAGTCGATATTGGCAATTAGAACAAAAAAACGTGATGTCACTTTACACTCACTGCAATTGCTCTTTTATTCTTATTCTTAGTCTTCATTTATCAGATTTGTACTCCTGCAAAAATCTTACAAGTGTTCTTTAAGCAACTTCAATTCTCCACAACGGTTTGGTCGTTAAATACTTCAGATATATAGAGCAGTAAATGTTATAATATTACATAATGCAAACATTGCTGAGAAGCTTTGCGTTAGGCCTTTCCTACACCACCAGAAAACCCATTTTTATGCTGATGAAATGAATCATTTCACAATAACTTACACAAATTATAAAAAGAATATTTTCAGGAGGACTTTTTACTTACACAGGCAACACTTTGCTGTTTACTATTTTTATGTAGCTTTCAAAACCAATTCAGTCCACATTTTGAGACCAGCTGTCGCGTTTTATTCATCTGCTCTGCAACACTGACAGTATCAAAAACTTTATTGAAATGTAGTAGTGTCAATGTAGTGGCCCAGCTGTTGTTCATGGCCAGGTCATCAGTTTCTGCTATGGTGCTTACGTAAGCTTGGCATATTTGTCAAATAAGCTGAATATGCAGAAGTGTTCAATAATTTGGCCATGAAAAATGTTTTCAAGGCAGGCAATATGCTGACTGACCGGAAATCGCAAATGATTTCGGGTTTTCTGATTTAGGTGTGGGTCAGACAATGCTTCTTTTCTCAGATGTAAGGTAAATTACATTTACGAAAGAGAAATTTAATATATCTCTTAAGACAGGTAGTAAGATACCTCTGACGTTTGTAATCGTACTCATACCGTCGTTTTCTATTACTTCAAATGAGATTGTCATCATTGATTTTCTTGTCGTATTTATCGTTACGTGCTTTTGGTGCAAGGTGTCATTGTACTCTGGTAAAGTTCTGGTTTCGGACTTGATTTGAATCGTCTATGACCAGCATAGCTATGGCTGATCGTTTGACGTAATTCTGTTTTCAGCCACACAGCAGAGAGAATTCTTACACGGACTGTGCGTTTAAGGCCACCGTAGTCTCATTCCCTAGGCTTACAAAATGCTTAAATTAACTTAATCTAACTTTTGTTAATGACAACATACACCCATGCCCGAGGGAGGACTCCAGCCTCCGATGGCGAGCAACCCCGCACTCCGCAGCAAGGCGCCTTAGAGCGCTCGCCCACGGTGTTAATCGTTTAGGGAAATAAAGTTCATTCCTAAGTTCATAACTTTTCCGTCTGCTATTAAGGCGTCACTTCATGAATTAACATGCACGGCAGGTAGGAGTAGTTAGTTTCTCAGATGTCATTGCTACCCTCAGTGAATTTGACAACAGATTGCTGCTTATGAAAGTGTATATGAGACAGAAATATCTTAGAATCCACTTTTATTCGACATCACTATAGGTAACTATTACCGACCACGCAATAACTATTAAAGTGAACAGTCGAAGTACTTGAGATATAGTGCTTTAAAAGCGCTATAACGCACCTTCCTGCGGAGTGGGCCGATGCTCCCCGTGGGAGGTTCCAGTCCTCCCTCGGGCACGTATGTGTGCGTGTGTGTGCGTGTGTATGTGTGTGTGTGTGTATGTGTGTGTGTGTGTGTGTGTGTCTGTGTCATCCTTAGCCTATTTTATGAACTGATGACCACTGCAGTTTGGTCCCACAGCTTTACAAACATTTAGCAATTTGACAAATCTCTGATAAGATAATAAACAAGGATAGGAATGTGCGGAAAACAACTCCAAGGAAACGTTTTATGGCGCCAGGGATTAATGAGCATGTTCCGAGTGACTACAGACAGTGAAAAATGTAAGAGTACCAGTAACTGAGGACGATGGAAGCATGTGATATTGTCCTTTTAATGAATAGCACAAGAATGGTGAGCAAACACAAGTATTAACTCAATTAGTGTTGAAAGAAATAAAAATAAAAATCACTGGTCCTTGTTGCAGTATTTTCAGTATATTCCTCCTAGACGCGTTTCTTCTTTTTATCTCAAGGCACCCGCAGTGGTATCTAGAGTTCACTTTTCATATGCGGTATTTGCAGATTATAACGGAGTTCTCATCTTCAATTTTCCAGACAGATTCGAACTGTGTTTGCCGGACGCGGATTCGAGTCTAGAACCTTTGCTCTTGCCTGCGAAAGGCAAAGGTCCCACGTTCAATTCCCGCTCTGGCACACACTTGTAATCTGCCAGTAAGTTTCACATCAGCGCACACTCCGCAGCAGAGTGACAGTGTAGTTCTTGTCTTATTACTGAGTAAATAAGTTTATTTATTTATTCGTGTCAGAAACATGCATACTTTCAGAATTATATGCAAGAAGAAAATAAAGCAGTAAAAATACAAAACAAAGTAAAAATCCAAACATTGGTCTGTAAACATTATGATTTCTGGCCAAAAATTATAGCTAACATAAATGTCATTCAATGTGCCGCGACCAGTATGCGACTATTTCACATGCCTTCCTGGTAGCGTCAATTGTGGGGAGATCATCTAGTTGGACGCCGTTTGCATTCGCGAAGATGGCTCATTGTCTGTTCTTCGCCACAGTCACATACATTCGAGTCACAGGGAATTTCCCATCTTTTCATGTTGATCTTCGTTCTTCCCAACTCCTGAGCGGAGTCTGTTAAACCGTCTTCCAGGTTGACTATTCCTCGTTGTAACGATACACTTAATTTTTTTTGTTTATCTTTGATCAGCGATGTTTATCGCCTCCGGTTCCCTCTGACTCGCAATGCAACTAATTTAATTTCGTTCGTCATTTTTTTACTTAAAAAACAAGCGAGAAGACGGAATCGAGATAGTAGTTTTTACTCTTTCTCTTGTCTATGTTCGTTCTGTACGGACGTCTTCCATTCATGTATCTATTCAATATCAGGTATTGTTGTAGAAATATATTACTTAAATTTAAAATCATCCCCTCTCTTTGGCTTTTATTTCAATGAATCCCTCCACGTGAAATACTTATTTTCTATAGTTTTCAGCTCCTTCGCCTTCGTAATAGTTTAATGTTCAGACGCCATTATAATCGCTTCGCATTGTCTGCAAAATTTCAATCAGTCATCCTTATACTACACTTTGCTTGATTTTAGAACCTGCAATCATTTCTTTTTTAATTTCACGAATTCCGATCATTTTTTTAAATTATTTTATCATTACCAGTAACTTCATGTTCCACCCACGGTCACACAACAATGAAAAGCGAAGTGAACAGTCTGAACATTGATCTCCTTCGGAAAGTATCTCGAACATTCACTTATTAAATAAGACATAAAAGTTATCATTTCCAGCTTCTACAATACGAAGTGCTGGATCCAGCTAGATGCTTTCCCTAAGTTTTATAACGTGTTGTTGCTTGTATGGTGCCCAACTTTAATATGCAATCCGCGGTTTATTTGCTTTAATGTTCATTTTGTGCTGTACTTTAACTTATTTCAAATTCAAATATTCGGTACCATCAATTCTTTGTCCAAAAAATATAATCGCGGAATCTACTTTGACAATTATGGCATCATAGGAAGCAAGGGCAACGTTATATCATGACCTGAAGGGAAGATTTCTGAGGGCACCATTCATCCTGCGAGGTGTTTAGGTCTAGAGCGCCATCAGTTAACTCTGAAGATTCGTGGTAGTTCATACATATATACATACATACATACATAAATACAATCATACAAAAGTAAATACGCTGTTACAGTTCACGTGATATTTGGTAGAATGTTGACTGATAATGAATTATGACTCTGTAAAACACATGGGAAGAAGGTGCACACAACGTAAAAATTTACGACAATTCCAAAACTGGAGTAATTGTGCAACATCAAGTCTCTGACCACGTGAGAAGAACCGCAGATGCAAACCCAAATAAAAAGGAAATCGAAACACTTCTGGGAGAAATAAAATAAATAGATTGCCGAATATCAAAGGAGGTTTTTCACCATCAGAACAAATAGTTTTTTGTTTACGGCGTGTGATGTTGAAATGTTTAGATTTCTTCTTGGTTAACAATCGTACCTGCCGAGAAAACTAGGTGTAACACATGCACTTAGGTGTAACACATGCACTTCTCCGCAGAACTGCCAGTACTTCGTGTAACATAATTCAAAGTCTCAAAGATCTTCCGCCTTTTTGCAAAATTTAAAATAATTACATGAGTTAAAAGTCTGTTATTTACTTTTCACATATAATAAAACCTATTGCACCCGATGTGCATCATATGCTTACCATATTCTAATGATGACGTATGGAAATATGGTGCAGAGTAGGAACTCACGATACCACCAACACATGGCCACATCAATTGGTATCCACATTTCGAGCTCTGTACCATAATCAGTTCAAAATGTTTAAATGTTTGTCAAGCTTAAGGGACTTAACTGCGGGGTCATCAGTCTCTAAACTTACAAACTGCTATGGACTACTTTATACTAAAGACGACACAAACATCCATGCCCGAGGGGGGATTCAAACCCGAGACCGTTACTGGCCGTGCAGACTGTGACTGAAGCGCCTCAGACCTCTCGGTCACTGCCACCGGCCACTATAAGTTGTTACCGCAGTAAGATTCCAATATATTTCACATTTGGTCGAAACTGTATTCAAGCGACTGAGATTGCTTTATATAATATTTTATTCCTGTTATAATCGCCGTTATTCTAAATACGTTTGCAAAGGTTATTCATGCTAATGTCCTGCTTTGGAAATATAAATTTCTCAGCCCTACTTCAAGTCTTTGGATTTGCGTTATTCCCCTGAAACAATGGACAGTATAATGGTACTGCCGGATGGATTGGGGTTAATAAAGTTTCCATCATGTTATTCTGATTTGATTACGCGAAATCTTTCTATGTCTGGTTTGTGATCAAATTAGCCAAAATCTAGAAAAATAATTCCACCGAACGGAATGGAGGAATAAATGGTGAATAAATTTTTATATCTTAAAGAATATGGAAATTATTTAGTAGGTCTTGGTGGGAGTCAGCACCATTAAAAAGCGACGGTGTTTACTTCACACGATTTTATTGTTCACAGTAAATCGTTCGGATGAAAATGCTTAACTAAAATTATTTCTGTAGGTAAATCACCGTCATGTGATGAATTTTGACCATTTACGTCATAGAGTTCCGTGCAGTTGACCGTGAGCTGAATTTGAGTATAGGGCTAATCGCTTATGCTACGGCAGGCCGCGACTTAGCATAATCAGTTGGCAGTACAAATATGGCTTCGCGTATTGCGGAGTAAGATTTATCTCTTAATATATCCAACTGTACCAGCATGATATAAATTTAAAGAGAATTCATCTGGACATCACATTTTTAAATACAGAAAATAATGTACCGTGCTCAATTAATATTTGTGTAAAGTGGTGAAGCAACCTAAGTTAATTTATTTCAAATTAGCTTAATTCCCGCTGCTTCGCACGCCACACTGGATAGTCTGCACTGGTTGTTTTTGCTTCCAAACATATATTTTCACATATGTAGCTTTAAAAATGCTTTCCTAATCAAGTAGTTTGATACAACAAGTCACCCCTATTGCACCATTTATGGTAGAATTGAAAACATCCCGAAAACATTTTTTTTTAATTCTAGCCATGGTTCCAAATCCAAATTTTCGCATTTCTAGCATAAAAATAGTCTTAGTAGTACCGTTAAAAGATTTTCCTTTATTTCGCCCGCTTAATGGTTGAATTTCCAAACATATCGAAACACGTGTTTTTAATATTCCAACCAAAAATCTAAATCCGAAATTTTGTATTTCTGGCTTCTGAATAGCAAAGTATTTTGAAAAAATATTTCGTCCCCTGTTTCATCCCCTTAGGGATGGGACTATCGAAAAAAACGCTGATGCCTACAGTGTAAGATAAACAACGTTTACAAATTTCAAGTTCCTCCTGTTGTCTCCTATCGCTGTATTTTGTCTTTTAGAAACGGTTCGAGAACACGAAATTCCTTTCTTACGCTTTGGCATCTTTCTTGGTAAATATACTTTTCAAACTGCAGTATGCACTTATTTTTCTTTATTCGTACGGTTGTTGCAGAAAAACAGCTGAAGATTGTTCTTCAAGTTTTGGTGTATATAAATTCTTTGCTATTATAGTGTCAAAAGTCATCGCTAGTCTTCAGTCAGAATTTTATATAAGCGGACGACTTTCAACCGCTATATCTTGCACCCTGGTATAGCTATCGAGACGGAACTGCTATGATGTGCAATGGGAGACTTTGTACAACAACAGCACAGACATATTCTTCGTCTCCATTCTATAGTTACACAATTAATATTTACACCCACTCGCAGAATTTTATATAAGTCGGTAACTTTCAACTCCCTTATCTTCCACCCCCTTATCTTTATGAACACTCTAGCCCATTATGCACAATGGGAGACTGATACCTACTATCACATACAAACACTATACGTTTGCGATGTATTGTTATGGCTGCAGAAATATAGGCACAACCACCTTAATTTTTATGTTTATTAAGATAATGGTGAGAGGTGGGGGCGGCGAGCAACACTATAATAGGCGAAAAGCTACCTATTATTTTCTTTCCATAGTTTAGAATTAAAGCATTCGAAATTATTAGAACGTAAACTTCGCCTACAATGAAATATTGTTTTAATTAAGCTACGTAATAAGAATATCCTAAGTTTCTGTTAACTTCCATGAAAAATGAATAATTCAAATAAACTTATTTGCACATCTTTTAACGAATATGGTTGTAAGAAGAATAACCCTGAGGATTTAGTAAATTATTAGTTATATTTGTACTTCTTTATGACGTCGCTTATTGGCGACCAATACTGGCGGTAACAATCACCAAGAATTACTGAAAAAATATATATTAAAATTAATAAATAATCAAGGTATGCAAATAATCGTGAACCAAATTTTAAATTCTGAATTTTGCTTTTTTATTATGAAATAAAATTACCCTGACCAGATCACACAGAAGTGAAGAAGTGTCTCAAGCGACAAGAAAGAACTAAGACTATCGTCACCTTTCGTTCCCCATCCTTATTAGGGCAAGAAAAAAAAAAAGTTGTAGAAATGGGCATACTTGTAGAAACGAAACGAGAACGATAGCGGAGCCGGCCGCGGTGGCCGAGGGGACTGAGGCGCTTCAGTCACGGTCTGCACGGCCACTACGGACGGGGGTTCGAATCCCCACTCGGGCATGGATATTTGTACCGTCCTTAGTTGTAGGTAGTTCATAAGTAGTTTGTAAGTTTAGGGACTGATGACCCCCGTAGTTAAGTTCCTTAAGCTTAACAAACATTTGAACATTTTGAACGATAGCGGAAACATGAAGTTTGTCACTATCCGTGGTTTAACTGTTTTAATCTTTGGGGCAATATTTCAGGGCGCTGCCAATAAATTCAGCTGAAAATCATGAAACTGTTAATTATCGGACGGCGATTTTAAAACATTACAGAAAGAAAACGTGATTGCAGATTCTAAACATTTCGTCATCATTAAAACTATTTGATTTTTTTGAAAGTTAACAAATACTGCAACAATGCACGAATAATGGTCAGCCGTAATGGAGTCCAAACCCAGTGCTTGTTTTACTATGACTGAATTACTTACCCAGACAACCTCTATTGGGATATTCATTTTAATTCAATTTAAAATCATTAATATTTATTTCATTAATTATGTACACTATACTCACATAATGTATGGGTGGAGGATCGGAGCAGGCGATGGCATAGTTTTCATAGCACCAAAATCTCTGCCAACAGTAACGTGGTAGTGTACAGCTGCGGTAAATCTCTGCCTAGGATTATACGGAAGTATTTGTGAAGGAAAGTAACGTTAAATATCAAGTGAAAGTATTATTAGTTTAAAAAGATGGCATTTTTTGAAAACTGTGGAGTTGTTTATTATATTCGGATAATGTTTGCCAACAGTCACGTCGTCCAATGTTTGTCCGGTCTGTTAGTATCAATGGTCGAAGGAACAGACACGGACAGAGGATACAAGTAGACAGAAGAAGTCGAACGATGTTCTCCCTCTTGTCCGAAAAAAATGTTGATAAAGTGTGGGATATGAATATGGGAGAGAAAAGCGCTCCGTGATACAAAATACACTACTGGCCATTAAAATTGTTACACCACGAAGAACTACAGATGATTCGTTGGACAAATATATTATACTAGAACAGACATTTTCACGCAATTTGGGAGCATAGATCCTGAGAAATCAGTACCCAGATCAAACACCTCTGGAAGTAATAACGGCCTTGATACGCCTGGGCATTGGGCCAGAGCTTGGATAGCCGGCCGCGGTGGCCGAGGGGACTGAGGCGCTTCAGTCACGGTCTACACGGCCACTACGGTCGGGGGTTCGAATCCCCCCTCGGGCATGGATATTTGTGCCGTCCTAGTTCGTAAGTAGTTCATAAGTAGTTTGTAACTTTAGGGACTGATGACCCCGTAGTTAAGTCCCATAAGATTTACAAAAAAAAAAAAAAAAAAAAAAAAAAAAAAAAAAAAAAAAAGAAAAGGAGCAGAGCTTGGATAGCGTGTAAAGGTACAGATGCCCATGCAGCTTCAACACGATACGACAGTTCATAAGAGTAGTGACTGGCGTATTGTGACGAGTCAGTTGCTCGGCCACCATTGACCAGACGTTTTCAATTAGTGAGAGATATGGAGAATATGATGGCCAGGACAACAGTCGAACATTTTCCGTATCCAGAAAGGACCGTACAGGACCTGAAACATGCGGTCGTGCATTATCCTACTGAAATGTATGGTTTCGCAGGGATCGAATGAAGGGTAGAGCCACGGGTCGTAACACATCTGAATCGATGCGAACAAGAGGTGACCGAGACATGTAACCGATGGCGCCCCATACCATCACGCCGGGTGGTATACCAGTATGTCGATGACGAATACACGCTTCCAATGTGCGTTCATCGCAATGTCACCAACACGGTTGCGACCACCAAGATGCTGTAAACGGAACCTAGATTCATCTGAAAAACGTTTTGTCATTAGGGTATTCAGGATCGTCGTTGCGTACACCATCGCTGCCGCTACTGTTTGTGATGCAGCATCAAGGGCGACCGCAGCCATGGTCTCCGAGCTGATAGTCCATGCTGCTGCAAACGTCGTCGAACTGTTCGTGCTGGTGGTAGTTGTCTTGCAAACGTCCCCATCCGTTGACTCTGGGATCGAGATGTCGCTGCACGATCCGTTACAGCTATGCGGATAAGATGGCTGTCATCTAGACTGCTAGTGATACGAGGCCGTTGGGATCCAGCACAGCGTTCCGTATTGCCCTCCTGAACTCACCGATTCCATATTCTGCGAACAGTCATTGCATCGCGACCAACGTGAGCAGCAGTGTTGCAATACGATACACCGCAATGGCGATAGGCTACAATCGGACCTTTATCAAAGTCGGAAACGTAATGGTACGCATTTCTCCTCCTTGCACGAGGCATATCGTTTCAGCAGTCAACACCGGTGAAATACTGTTTGTGTGTGAGAAATCGGTTGGAAACTTTCCTCATGTCATCACTTTTGTGTCTCGTTTCCGCTGGTTTGCCTAGGTGTCGGTGGCCGAGTAGAGAAAGACCGACACAGGGAAATTGGATGCACGCATGTGCAGGTACGGAGGTGACCAGCCAGTGGGACAGCAGAAACTAGAAACACTAGGCTAAATTAGAACAAGATATATTTTGAAGAAATAATACATTACTTAACTTGGTGAGCAGCAGACTAGTAGAATGTTGATACATAGTTTATACTGATGATTCCTAGTGCCTATCCGATTGCCAAGTCTTAACTGGTGCCTATCTGATTCCCAAGTGGCCTCTGCACTTCAGTGGTGGCCACGAGCGTAGTTGCAGCAGAGGGCGCTCGTGGCTGACGTCGTAAGAACGCCGCGTCGTGCGTGCATGGCGGCGCGCGGCGAAAGTACATGGCGCGCACTTTAGATTTGTGCGACACCACAATCACGTTGTAGGTGTCACCACCGTTGCCAACCTTGTTGAATGCTCTGAAAAGCTAATCATTTGCATATCACAGCATCTTCTTCCTGTCGGTTAAATTTCGCGTCTGTAACGCGTCATCTTCGTGGTGTAGCAGTTTTAATGGCCATGAGTTTTTTTTCCGGTTTTTACCGATTTGCCGTATCGTTTTAACAGGACGTGTGTTTCAGGTGCAAAACGGATAACCACTGGTCAATAAATGTTACATATTAAAGTGATCGCTGTATATTTCAGGCAGAACGATAAAATAGCTTAGTAACAGTATATGTTACTACTGGCGAAGCTGAGTACAGGCTTGATTGCAGCGCAGAAGAGCTTAATAATACAAACAGTATGTGAAGGCGATGTTGAATGGCGGCCACCTGTGCTGGTGTGTGGTGCAGGTGCCTGGGACGTGGAGCGACCGCTCCCAGGGGACTGGTGGCGTGTCACCAGCTAGCGGCACGCCCTGGAGGCCGATGCGTCATCCGCCGGGCTGGGCCCAGTCCACTATCACCAGCGTGTCCTCGCCAAGGTCAGTGGGGACACAGCCGCAACACTGAACGAAGCATTACAACGCCGTTAACTGTTTCGTCTTTCATCTGCGTGATTACCAACCTTTGCATTACGAACCCATTTATGAAAAAATCGAAAACTTGTGCACACATGCTAAAATTTGTTATGCTCTCTTAATGTGTTATTTGTATTACCACCACCAGTCACAAATGGTTTTACAACTGCAGATATTGTTTATTTAACTATATGTTTCGAAGATGTGCCTAGTCTTCAAGCTATTCTGGCATTACAAAAATAGTCTAGTATAGTTTTACATTAACAAAATATTTCTGCCTGTAGCAATAAAGCCGACCGCGGTGGCCGAGGGGACTGAGGCGCTACAGTCACGGTCTGCACGGCCACTACGGTCGGGTGTTCGAATCCCCCCTCGGGCATGGATATTTGTGCCGTCCTTAGTTGTAGCTAGTTCATAAGTAGTTTGTAACTTTAGGGACTGATGACCCCGTAGTTAAGTCCCATAGACTCTACAAACATTTGAACATTTGTAGCAATAAACTTGGTTCTTGTTGAGTAGCTCCCGTTTCCTGGTAGTTGCAGGTCACACCATTTCTCTTCTATGCTTGATAAGCTTTATACTACCATCTGCCTCCTTTCTGTGTACAATAGAAACATCATCTGGAGCATTGATGATTGATAGAAACATTACAGCCGCGCGGGAATAGCCGAGCGGTCTGCAGCGCCAAGTTGTGGATCGCGCGACTTGCCCCGCGTCGGAGGTTCGAATCCTGTTTGTTGTCTTTAGTATAAGTTAGTTCATAAGTAGTTTGTAAGTTTAGGGACTGATGACCCCGCAGTTAAGTTCAAATTCAAATGTTTGTTAAGCTTATGGGAATTAACTACAGGGTCATCTGTCCCTAAACTTACAAACTACTTATGAACTACTTACGAACTAGGACGGCACAAATATCCATGCCCGAGGGGGGATTCGAACCCCCGACCGTAGTGGTCGTGCTGACCGTGACTGTAGTGCCTCAGTCACCTCGGCCACCGCGGCCGGCCCGCAGTTAAGTCCAATAAGCTTTACAAAAATTAGAACATTTGAAAAACATTGCAGTGTGTTTGTCTTTCCATTTTATGCAGGCTATTCCATCATACCTTATGGACTAATTAGAATCCCCTCTACAGAGTACTTTATCATGCTTCAATTGTGGCAAGCCTTTCCGATCACATCTCACAGTACCACTACTATGCAACACTTTTTCCCATATAAAGCCACCATGGAAATGCGGATATTGTTCTAACTATATATATTGTTGTGTGTAGTTGAATACTTCAGAGTATATTTACAAAATTTTCATAAATTAATAACTAGGATCATACCATATATATACTCAAGAGGAGTAAATTGAACAGCAGCCAACCAGTAGCTTTGAGTGTTCCATCACCCCATATTCTTCTTCGGTTATCGGAGTAGAGGAGGTTACGTTAAGTTACAGTCTATACTATCACAGTCCTTGGAATATTTTTTTTAATTCTATTGTGCTTAGAGACTGGTGCGCTATTACGTATTTTGCTATTTAAATGGTGTTGAAGCGTGTGTGAGAGCTGCAACTGTATCGATAGGAGTGTAAATCACTGTAAATCACGATTTCACTATTAACTTAGCTGTTGCTGTGTTGTTGCTGCTATCTTGTTTCAAGCAGCAGCTCTGTTGATAGTGAAATCGTGTTTTGCAGTGTTGTGTTTTGTGGTTAACAAGCCCAGAAGAAAAAGTGTGGCACCTTTAAATGAGAGGAAACTGGAGCTACTCAACATGAACAACGTTTATTGCCAATAATTGCTTTACTTGGGATCCACAGTGTGAAATATGTTGTATAGTGACATAATTGTAATTGATGTTTATACCTTTTATACTGCTAGTATAATGCTTTAGTTATTTATTTACGAGCTCATTTCGGCTTTTATTGCCATCATCAGGTTTTTATAATATTTTCTGCCTCAGTAAAAATTACAGCTCTAGTCAAAGTGTTTCGACATTATATGTTTACATTGTAGTCTACAGCTAATTTATTTTCTTGATATTATAACTTTGGTGGGTGATGTTTATGTTGTTACTATGGAAATGAATGTCTATGACATTTTTGTGGCTATCCATTTTCGTGGCTGAAAACATGAATAAAACTGTCAATGTAATTTTGTGTTTTAGCAATATGGACATAAATGGTAGTTCCTAATAACCAAAAACGTTAATTTGTGACAGTTTATCAAACTGCAGTTTCTAATTATAAATTACCTCATTAGACTTCAGATAAACCTTATGTTGGCAATAAAAGCCGAAATGGGCTCATTGTAAATACGTAAATGAGCATTATACGAGCAGTGTAAAGGATATAAAGGTCATTTACCAAAGTTTGTTACAGGTAGCAAGTTTTTGTTAATGTAAAACTATACTAAAGCATAATTGTAATTTTTGTAGTGCTAAATGGCCTGAAGATTTGGCGCAGACCCGAAACATATAACTGAACAAAGAATATTTACAGATCCAAAACAATTTCTGACTGGTAGCGTTAACACATCTACATCTACATGGGATACTCTGCAAATCACATTTAAGTGCCTGGAAGAGGGTTCATTGAACCACCATTATACTATTTATCTCCCATTCCATTCTCCAATAGCGCGCGGGAAGAAAGAACATCTGAATGTCTCTGTTCGAGCTCTGATTTCTCGTATTTTATTCTGATGATCATTTCTACCTATGTAAGTGGGAGTCAACAATATATTTTCGCATTCGGAGGAGAATGTTGGCGATTGGAGTATCGCAAGTAGCCCATGCCGCAGCGATAAGCGCCGTTGTTGTAATGATTCCCATCCCAGATCCTGTATCATTTCCGTAACGCTGTCTCCCCTGTATCGTGACAATACGAAACGAGCTGCACTTCTTTGGACTTTTTCGATCTCCTCCGTTAAACCCACCTGATAAGGATCTCACACTGGCCTGCAATAGTCCAAAAATGGACGGACACAAGTAACCTGTTAATTATCTTTACCTAATCTTATGGTCGAAAGAATGTCATTGAGGCTTTAAATTGTTTGGCTTTCATTGTTATTTTTGGCCTCTAATACGGCATTACGTTTGATAAAATGTCGAATCACTTTCGTAGATGCATATTCTCGTACCCCATGCAGTACTGTAGCTGGTCACCGCTATCCTCCTCGTACCGTCACACCAGTCAGTTTACACGCGGTTTTTTTTTTTTTTTTTTCAGGACTGGGAGGACATATTTTGGTGTTTGAGGTGGTAGAGTAAGAATTTTCATGAAAGTACACAAATAGTTCATACTCGCTTTTAGGTTAACAAATTATTAATCAAACAGTACTAATAACCACAATATTTTTTAGCAATAAATAAGTTTAACATACTCGTCTTTAAATTAAGAAATTATTAATCAAACAGTACAAATAACCACATTCTTTTTAGTAATAATGCTCATTGTAAATACGTAAATGAGCATTATACGAGCAGTGTAAAGGATATAAAGGTCATTTACCAAAGTTTGTTACAGGTAGCAAGTTTTTGTTAATGTAAAACTATACTAAAGCATAATTGTAATTTTTGTAGTGCTAAATGGCCTGAAGATTTGGCGCAGACCCGAAACATATAACTGAACAAAGAATATTTACAGATCCAAAACAATTTCTGACTGGTAGCGTTAACACATCTACATCTACATGGGATACTCTGCAAATCACATTTAAGTGCCTGGAAGAGGGTTCATTGAACCACCATTATACTATTTATCTCCCATTCCATTCTCCAATAGCGCGCGGGAAGAAAGAACATCTGAATGTCTCTGTTCGAGCTCTGATTTCTCGTATTTTATTCTGATGATCATTTCTACCTATGTAAGTGGGAGTCAACAATATATTTTCGCATTCGGAGGAGAATGTTGGCGATTGGAGTATCGCAAGTAGCCCATGCCGCAGCGATAAGCGCCGTTGTTGTAATGATTCCCATCCCAGATCCTGTATCATTTCCGTAACGCTGTCTCCCCTGTATCGTGACAATACGAAACGAGCTGCACTTCTTTGGACTTTTTCGATCTCCTCCGTTAAACCCACCTGATAAGGATCTCACACTGGCCTGCAATAGTCCAAAAATGGACGGACACAAGTAACCTGTTAATTATCTTTACCTAATCTTATGGTCGAAAGAATGTCATTGAGGCTTTAAATTGTTTGGCTTTCATTGTTATTTTTGGCCTCTAATACGGCATTACGTTTGATAAAATGTCGAATCACTTTCGTAGATGCATATTCTCGTACCCCATGCAGTACTGTAGCTGGTCACCGCTATCCTCCTCGTACCGTCACACCAGTCAGTTTACACGCGGTTTTTTTTTTTTTTTTTTTCAGGACTGGGAGGACATATTTTGGTGTTTGAGGTGGTAGAGTAAGAATTTTCATGAAAGTACACAAATAGTTCATACTCGCTTTTAGGTTAACAAATTATTAATCAAACAGTACTAATAACCACAATATTTTTTAGCAATAAATAAGTTTAACATACTCGTCTTTAAATTAAGAAATTATTAATCAAACAGTACAAATAACCACATTCTTTTTAGTAATAAGTAAGTTTAACATATAGCTCAAATTTCTTCTAGTTCACGTTTTGCTGCAGCTTTTGAAAGTAACTTTTCCCTAGAGTATTTTCGATTGACGAAATTCTCAAACTACGGAGCGTGAATTATAATGCGCCTTGGATACTTCTCAATTGCAATGAGTTTCGAAAAACGTCTTTCGGATGACAGACAAAAATACCCAGACGTTTCTTTATTATACGGGGTGATCAAAAAGTCAGTATAAATTTGAAAACTTAATAAATCACGGAATAATGAAGAGGTAAAATTTTACACACGTGGTTGGAATGACATGAGGTTTTATTAGGGGAAAAAAGTTCGAAAAATGTCCGACAGATAGCGCTATATCTGATCAGAAAAGCAATAATTAGCATAACAAATTAAGACAAAGCAAAGATGATGTTATTTACAGGAAATGCTCAACATGTTCACCATCATTTCTCAACAATAGCTGTAGTCGAGGAATAATGTTGTGAACAGCACTGTAAATCATGTCCGGAATTATGGTGAGGCCTTAGCGTCGGATGTTGTCTTTCAGCATCCCTAGAGATGTCGGTCGATCACGATACACTTGCGACTTCAGGTAACCCAAAGCTAATAATCGCACGGACTGAGGTCTTGGGACCTGGGAGAGCAAGCATGACGAAAGTGGCGGCTGAGCACACGATCATCACCAAACGACGCGCGCAAGAGATCTTTCACGCGTCTAGTAATATGGGGTGGAGCTCCTTCCTACATAAAAATCCTACGTTCAGCAGGCTGGGGTTGATGCGATTCTGTAACATATCGGCGTGCCTCTCACCCGTCACGGCAGCAGATACAAAACCAGAATAACGCGCCATCTGTCGGACGTGATTTGAACTTTTTTGTTTTAATAAAACCCCAAGTCATTCGAAGCATGTGTGTCAATTATTACCTGTTGTTGTTTTGGTCTTCAGTCCGGAGACTGGTTTGATGCAGCTCTCCACCCTACTCTATCCTGAGCAAGCCTCTTCATCTCCTCATAAGAACGGCAACCCACATCCATTTGAATCTGCTTACTATACGCGTCTCTTGGTCTCCCTCTGCGATTTTTACCCGACACACTTCCCTCCAATGCTAAATTTACGATTCCTCGATGTCTAAGAATGTGTCCTACCAAGCGATCCCTTCTTTTAGTCAGGGTATGCCAAAACGTCCTTTTCTCACCAATTCTATTCAGTACTTCTTCATTGGTTATGCGATCTACCCACCTAATCTTCAGCATTCTTGTGTAGCACCACATTTCAAAAGCCTCTATTCTCTTTCTGTCCGCACTACTTATCGTCCATGTTTCACTGCCCTACAAGGCAACACTCCACACAAATGCCTCCAGAAAAGACTTCCTTACACTTAAATTAATATTCGATGTTAGCAAATTTCTCTTTTTCAAAAATGCTTTCCTTCCCATTGCCATTCTGCATTTTATATCCTCTGTACTGCGACCATCGCATGTTATTTTACTACCCAAGTAACAAAACTCATCTACAACCTTCACTGTTTCGTTACCTAACCTAATTCCTTCAGCATCGCCTGATTTTCTAAGACCGCATTCCATTATTTTTGTTTTCCTCTGGTTAATGTTCATTTTATACGCCCTCTTCAACACAATGTCCATTCCATTCAACCGCTCTTCCAGGTCCTTTGCTGTCTCTGACAGAATTACAATGTCATCAGCAAAACGCAATGTTTTTATTTCTTCCCCCTGAACTTTAATCCCTATTCCAAATTTTTCCTTGCTTTCCTTCACCGCCTGCTCGATATACAAATTGAATAACATCGGAGAAAGGCTACAACCCTGTCTTACTCCCTTCCCAACTGATGCTTCCCTTTCATGCCCTTCGAGTCTGATAACTGCAGTCTGGCTTTTGTACAAGTTGTAAATAACTCTCCTTTCCCTGTATTTTACCCCTGCTGACTTCAGAATTTGAAAGAGTGTATTCCAGTCAACATTGTCAAATGCTTTCTCCAAATCTACAAAAGCTAAAAATGTAGATTTGCCTTTCCTTAATCTATCTTGTAAGATAAGACGTAAAGTGAGTATTGCCTCCCGGGTTCATATATTCCTCCTGAATCCAAACTGATCTCCCTCGAGGTCAGCTTCTACCAGCTCTTCCATTCTCCTGTAGATAATTCGTGTTAAAATTTTGCAACCATAACTTATTAAACTGATGGTTCTGTAGTTTTCACACCTGTCTGCGCCTGCTGTCTTTGGAATGGGGATTATTACATTTTTCTTAAAGTCTGAGGGTATTTCGCCTGTCTCATGCATCCTACACACCAGTTCAAATAGTTTTGTGATGGCTGGCTCTCCCAGAGACTTTAGTAGCTCGGAGGGTATGTCATCTACTCCTGGGGCCTTGTTCCGACCTAGGTCTTTCAGGGCTCTGTCAAATTCATCTCTCAGTATAGTATCTCCTATTTCATCTTGATCTACTTCCTCTTCCCTTCCTACAACATCGTCTCTAAGTTCATTTCCTTTGTTCAAAAAAAAAAAAAAAAAAAAAAAAATGTTCAAATGTTTGTATAGTCTATGGGACTTAACTACGGCGTCATCAGTCCCTAAACTTACAAACTACTTATGAACTAATTACGAACTAGGACGGCACAAATATCCATGCCCGAGGGGGGTATTCAAACCCCCGACCGCAGTGGCCGTGCAGACCTTGACTGGAGCGCCTTAGTCTCCTCGACCACCGCGGTCGGCTCATTTCCTTTATAGAGCTGCTCTATGTACTCTTTCCACCTTTCAGCTTTCCCTTCTTTGCTGAGAACTGGTTTCCCATCTGAGTTCTTGATATTCGTAGAGTTGCTTTTCTTGTCCCCAAATGTCTCTTTTATTTTCCTGTAGGCGGTATCTACTTTTCCCCTTGCTATACATTCTTCTACAGATTTGCATTTGGCTTCTAGCCACTCCTACTTAGCCATTTTGCACTTCCTGTCAATCTCATTTTTAGTCGTCTGTACTCCAATTTGCCTGTTTCATTTACTGCATTTTTATATTTTCTCCTTTCATCGATTAAATTTAGTATCTCCTGTGATATCCAAGGATTTTTTGTAGGTCATGCCTTCCTACCTATTTTGTCCTCTGGTGCCTTCACTATTTCATCTCTCAGTGCTACCCATTCCTCTTCTACTGTTTTATTTCCCCCAGTTTCTGTCAATTGTTGCCTAAATCTCCCTCTGAAATTCTCCAGAACTACACTTTCCTTCAATTTATCTATGTCCCATCTCCTTATTTTTCTACCTTTCTGCAGTTTTTTCAGTTTCAGCCTACAGTTCATGACTAACAAGTTATGGTCAGCGTCTATATCTGTCCCTGGGTATGTTTTACAATTCAAAACCTGGTTCCGGAATCTATGTCTTACCATTATAAAATCTATCTGATACCTTCCTGTGTCTCCTGGT
The DNA here is from genome assembly GCA_026315105.1 of Locusta migratoria. Classification (NCBI taxonomy): domain Eukaryota; kingdom Metazoa; phylum Arthropoda; class Insecta; order Orthoptera; family Acrididae; genus Locusta; species Locusta migratoria. The sequence continues at coordinate 329,517,021 of CM048745.1, read as the reverse complement.
CTCTTCCACGTATACAACCTTCTTTTGTGATTCTTAAACCACGTGTTTGTTACGATTAAATCATGTTCCGTGCAAAATTCTACCAGGCGACTTCCTCTTTCAGTCCTTCTGCCCAGTCCATATTCACCTATTATTTTTCCTTCTCTTCTTTTTCCTACTACCGAATTCCAGTCTCCCATCACAATTAAGTTTTCCTCTCCCTTAACTGTCTGAATAATTTCCTTTAGCTCCTCATATATTTCTTCGATCTCGTCATCATCGGCAGAGCTAGTTGGCATATAAACCTGTACTACTGTTGTCGGTATTGGTTTAGTATCTATCTTGACAATGATAATTAGATCACTGTGCTGCTCATAGTAGTTTACCCGCATTCCTATTTTCTTATTCATTATCAGTCCTACTCCTGTGATACCCCCAATTGATTTTGTATTTATAATCCTATACTCACCTGACCAGAAATGCTGTTCATCCTGCCACCGAACTTCACTAATCCCCACTATATCTAACTTCAACCTATCCATTTCCCTTTTTAAATTTTCTAATTTTGCTACCCGATTAAGGGATCTAACATTCCACGCTTCGATCCATAAAATGCCAGTATTATCTTTCATGATACAACATCCTCCTGAGTAGTCCCCGCCCGGAGATCCGAATGGGGGACTATTTTACCTCCGGAATGTTTTACCCGAGAGGATGCCATCATATTTTCATACAGCAGAGCTGAATGTCCTCGGGAAAAGTAACGGCTGTAGTTTCCCCTTGCTTTCAGCTATCTATCTACATTATTCCGTGATTTATTAAGTTTTCAAATTTATATTGACTTTTTGATCACCCGGTATAAAAGCAGAAACCATTTATTCCAAAGATATTTAGGCAAATACTCTTTAAATCAGCATAGTCAGTCACTCATAAATCAGAGGTTATGCTTTCAGGATCTGTCTTTCCCGTGGTTAGAAATTTTGTAAGAGGAAACAAATGTCAGATCTCTTTCGTTTCATATTCATGGACTTGACAAGTAAATAAGAATTGACAGCATTATTAGACGGCCCAGTAGCATTAAATAATTGGTCCATTTTCATGTTTTTGTAATTATGAATGTCTTTTTGTAACACCATACAGAAATCGTATTGGCCTACTCTACTGATAGTGAAGGTAGCGGATGAATCCAACTTTTACACATCTGATATGTTGGACAGCTTAAGATACATGTTAAGATGATAACTACAATTATAGGTGGGTCCCTTTTGGTTTTACTGTCAAGATGTACCCGTTTCAACAAGTGGCAGTAACATCTAAATAACAATAGTTATCAATTTAAAAAATTGAGATAATTCAGTTTAGAGAAGTGCTTTACAAATTCATCATCATTATAGTCCATGTAGTCATCGTCATCTTTGGAAAGTATTTGCGTAAGTATTTTCTGCTGTTTTGCAGCAAGAGAAGGGAAACCCATTGTCAAAACTATTCCGTCATTTACTGACGAATGAATAATTATTTTTTCCTATCTTCACTACGCTATCTCTCGAGAAAGAAAATATATTCCAGTTAAACATTCAAAAGATGAATGCCGTCACTTCCATGAAGTAAGATGCACAATAACGTGAAAAAAGAAAATGCACCATTCATGATTGCAATTGTAAAACTAAAAAAATAAGACATACTGCTCCCAGCTACTTTATCGATATAATGCGCAGATCCAGAGATGTCCACAGCTTCCCTAAATTTTAGTTATGAAACAGAGAAGAAATAACCTTTGTTACATCTTGTGTCACAGACTATAGCATGTTTTGTCAGACACAATGAGATGGTAACCGCTGCCCAACCCCCGCAACCATCTTGCTACGCCGCTGTGTCAAATTCTGTTTCAAACACTTGCTTGGATTTCATTAATGTAAAATTTGTGTAGTCCTGCATTCAATCTTGATAATGTTTCTATTTATTCTATTCATCCGGGCTGCTGAATAAATTTTAATTCAATGCCTCTAATTCAGTTTAATATCTTCAGTTCTATTCGTTCGTTTACCTTCGACATCCGTTGGAGTTACAAGCGTTCAGATAAATATTACGAGGTGTATTCAAGTTGAAGCATCTGCAATACTTTTTGTAAGGACTTGCTATCGATATAAACATGTATTTCCTTTCGGAATAAGCGCGTGATCATTAGGAATATGATAGGGATGGCAGCACTGTACGGCCAATGGAACTATCAGCAGCTGAGAGAGTTTGTTATCGATAAGATCCCTCCAGTACAAGAACACCCTTTAAATTATCGTTTCGTCCATTTTCGTGCTGTACCACCGAAGGAAATTTATCGCGAGTGATGGATGTGCTCACGATGCCATGGATGTGTACAATGTACGATCGCAGATGCGCAATTCAGAGAAGGCTGTGACAACACACCAAGTGTCTCGGCCATGCACCAGCCGGACTGACGAGATGATCGAGCGAGTGGTGAAAATGGTTTTGGACGATCGTCGAATGACTGAGCAACATATCGCCTACAAAGCTGGCTTTTCCGTGGGATCTGTGCACAGAATCCTGTCTAAGAACCTGAAACAATGAAAAGTAATGAATGACCACAAGGCTGCGCGCGTGTGATGTTGACAGGCAATAATTACACGTGATGAAGACACTAGTGGGACTTCCTGTTCATCGGTTGTGACAATTATTGAGAATTAATGCCCTTTGTCAGTCTCATCTGAGCTGCAAATGCATCAGTGATGTTACAGTGGAGAAAGCAGACTCGGAAAAAAGCGTCCGTAGAACTAAAGGAATCATGGCGTCGCACAGTGGGTCGGAATACCCAAAACTTCACAGAAGCTCTCCTGCGAACCATGCAAGACTAGCACTCCTGGAAGAAAGGATATGGTGGAGACATTCTCCTCCAAGTAGGAGGCGAGGTACTGGCGGAAGTAAAGTTGTGAGGCGGCATCTTGAGTCGTGTCGGGATAGCACAGTCGGTAGTGCGCTTGCCCGCGAAAGGCAAAGGTCCCAGGTTTGAGTCACGGTTGCGGCACACAATTTTAATCTGTCAGCAAGTTTCATATCAGCGCACACTCCGCTGCAGAGTGAAAGTTTCATTCTAGGAAACTTATATTTGTAAGTAATTATTGTTTATTATGGAGACACAAATATGTTTTATTATTGCGAAGGGCCAATAACTTTTGACATATCAAAATCAGTCGGGGAAGATCTATTAACATAAAAAATCAGTGTAGTGTTGGTTTATAGAAAAATAGGGCAGAACAAGGTCTGACGGGGCAGCTAGTATGTTGATTATTCCAACATCATTTCCAAGCTGTCACATGCATATAACACTCGCTCATTGCTAGAGCTGTGTGTGTAACACCGCATCGCGATCATAGCATTAGAATCACTATATTCCGACATTTTTCATCGTTACGTAATTTTAATTATTTAGAGGCAGAAATTTCTCATTTTTCTAAATTTTTAGTAAATTCAAATTAGACCAGAGTAATTCAGAATAACAGTATGCAGGGAATACCTAGGTCAAAACATCTCGTATAACAAAGATCATTTGTAAGGTTGCTATTATAAATAGTACCCGCAGTACTTGCTCCCTATGTTATTAGATTAAAAAAAAATCTCATTCCTAATATCATACGCGGTTTATTTCCAAGACAGAAAGGAACCCGTGAAAAAGTATTTATTTATTAACATAAACTTTCATATCGTGATCACATGCGAATGTGTGCCTTATCTTTGGACTTTGATCGGGATAGGCTAGGACGGAATAATAAGAAACTTCTGCTTCCCGTAATAAACTGATTAATATTCGTGATTTCGGAATTTGAAGTCATTGTCAAGTTTAATGAAATAACTTATAAAAAACGTATGTGGAAGAGTTAAAATTCATAAGCAATGAAACAGGACCCAGAGACTTTAATATAAATGAGACATTGACGAAAATAATCACGCATTGTGAACTCATAAAGTGTTTTCTGTGAAAGTGATTTTGTTGTAAATATTAAATTCAAAATATAGAATCTGCGATACTTAAACAAGTCTTAAACAATTTAATACAAATAAAAAAATCCTTGAGACGGATTTTCGTCTCGAATTTGTCAAAGACAAAAAAGTCTAAAACAATTATTCAAGTATTTAGTTCCCTAATATTGTCCAAGAACATTCTAAAAGTGAACGTATATCTGTGAAATTCGTAATGAATCAGTTAATATGTGAAAGAAAATATCTAACAGTTTCGATTAGAAGAAATTTCTAATGAAATTTTTTCTAAAGAATAATTCGATAGAAAGGTATCAGGTACAAATAATATCTTTTGTGACAGGCTTCAAACTGTCTGAACTACCGGGACTCAATGATTCAATTCTTTCGGTTAATTAAATATCAGCCATTGAGAAACGGAATTTCATGCTCAAACATTATAAAAATTCTTTAATTTTAATTGATACACGGAACCAATATTTGCAGTATGAAAAATTCAACAAAGATATAAATTTTATTAATTACGAAGAAGTACCAGGTCTACCAACTTAAATTTCATACTGAGGTGACAAATAAAATTTTTAACCCATCCATCCACTACAACTGTGAAATTAGGATTACCATACGTCCTCTTTTTTTCGGACATGTCCTCTTTTTGAGGCAAGAAAATGTGTCCGGCCGGAATTTATAAAATTCTACAAAATGACCTCTTTTTTTTGGTTTCCGAGAAAGAAAGTTTAGTTTTGTGTCATTGACGACAACATGTTCATTCGCACTGCAGTTCCAAACTGTTCGTAACTATTACGCGCATACGCAGAGTGAAATTGCCATTCACAATTTCGCACGCAGCGTGGGTCTGACAGTTGCAAACGATTCGGATCTGTCTTGTGCATTACGTTCTATGGCGTTGCTTTTGATATACTTTATGGTTTAGGTTAAAGCTGTATTGTGTGTAAGAGATCGTAGGTAGCCTTTTGCTTCAAAATTAATTACGAACTTAAATATAACATAGTACCGGAGAGAAAGTCAGTGTTTAATATGTGCTCCTAGAGAAATACAAATCATTCAATAGAATGATCAGGCCGGCCGCGATGGCCGAGGTGACTGAGGCGCTCCAGTCACGGTCAGCACGGCCACTACGGTCGGGGGTTCGAATCCCCCCTCGGGCATGGATATTTGTGCCGTCTTTAGTCTTAGCTAGTTCATAAGTAGTTTGTAAGCTCGGGGACTGATGACCCCGTAGTTAAGTCCCATAACTTGTACAAACATTTGAACATTTGAATTTGAATAGAATGAGCAAACGAATGTAAGAATTAATAATACATTGTGCGCCGATCAGCTTTATAATTTTATAATTTTTTTTAAATATTTTCAAAGGAAACATAACACAACAGCAGCTGAAGTGTGGTGTGCATATTTAAATCAGTCATCTAGTGTTGTTAGTTATTCTGAACTGCTGAAAATTGTAGACTTTTTTTTCTATAGTTAGTCATAATGCCTACACAGAACCTGTGTTTTCTCTTGTGAACACACGGTGTACAAAAGACAGGAGAAATTTAAAATATACCGTATTATACTGTATGTGTACAATATAATTTCAAACATGTAAAATGCCTTGTTAAAAAAAAAAAAAAAAAAAAAAAAAAAAAAAAAAAAAAAAAAAAAAAAGCTCTTGAGAGAGATTTCGTCGTGCACCAAATATATTTGGTGCAAAAGTGAATAAAGCAAGAATGAGACAATTGAGAGTAGTGATGAGGAATAAACTATCAAGGTTCATAATTTTTCGTTTCCCAATAACCACGCAAAGTCACTGTTTTAGTTTGTAGTATATTTACGTGATTCATTAATAAAGTTGTTAATTACATTATGTTAAAGATAAAGTGTCCTCTTTTTTTATACGAACTGTTCTCTTTTTGGTGATGAACATATGGTAACCCTATGTGAAATTCAAGCCGAATCTACAGCTTACAAGTCAAAAGCAAAATACATGACAACCAACGTGAAGCACCCAGTGGCGGCACTAGGCGTCGGCGACGTCGGCCACCGCCGACGGCCTCGCGCCTGTGGGGGCCTCGCAAAAAAAATTGTTAAGGTAATTGTTTGTTTTTTCTTTTTTCATACTTGATGTTTAACGCGCTTTCCAACTGCTAGGTTATGTAGCGACGACCTGCATCTTCAGCTAGCTTACCCAATGGACGAACACAACATCCGTACCGAAGGGTGGGATTCGACCCCCGACGAGAGCGATCTCGCTCACCGTGGTATGCTGCCTTACTGCACTCAGCCAATCCCAGCCAGCAGCTTTTTAGTTGTCCGTATTGATTTTCGTATGAGTGCTGCTGTGATGAAACATTTAGTTACATACTTCCAAAACAATATCTTCACTACATTTTAGAAAATAGTTTGGTAGAAGTATATCCAAATGTTTATATAACAATCAGAATCATGCTCACAGTTCCAGTCAGAGAGAAGCTTCATAAAGTTAAAATTGATTAAGACTAATTTGAGAAGCACAATGAGCCAAGAAAGACTATCTGCATCGGCAGTACTATCAACTGAAGCCGAAATAGCGGCTAGTATTAAGATGTGGTCTTAGAGAAATTCATTGAGACGAAAAGCTGAAAAATTTCTAATATGTGTATGTTTGTTGTAATTTTTGTCATTGCGATAATACTTGTATATTATAGAATTTTAGTATAATGATTTTTGATGTATAATTCAGCTCATTGAACATTTTCTTCATTACTGAAAACAATGAAAGGGGCCTCGCAAAGACGAGTTCGCCGACGCCAAGTTTTCGTCTAACGCCAGCGCCGCCACTGGAAGCACCTTTACAAGTCACGTGTGCAAGTATGAAGGCGGCTGAGCGAAGAGTTCTGCGCACAGACAGAGGGAGAACACTTGGCAACACCGCCAGACCCCCACTTCCCGTTCTCTGCTCGCTGTCATTTGACAGTTGGCGAGGCCGTTGAGGGAGCGAGCCCCTGTAGTTCCGTTGTTCACTCGTTTTCATCAGTTGAAATGGATACATTGCACACCCGGTGAAGAAAATTCTACTTCACTCCTCAGCAAGACATTCTGAGCTCTTAATTTTGATATCGTATATACACCATAAAAATTAATGCACTTTTCATGGGAATCGTTTCATTTGGAGATAGGTGTCAATGCTAACGGTTCATAAGAAATGATCGTTGTTGCTTGTCATACAGAGCAACTCAAAATTTGCGCAAGGTGTCATCTTTTAATTACACTGTCATGGATATGTTGCTGCATAGCTTAATGTGAATAGAAAGCAAATATACACTCCTAGCCATTAAAATTGCTACACCACGAAGATGACGTGCTACAGACGCGAAATTTAAACGACAGGAAGAAGATGCTGTGATATGCAAATGATTAGCTATTCAGAGCATTCACACAAGGTTGGCGCCGGTGGCGACACATATAGGAAAGTTTCCAACCGATTTCTCATACAGAAACAGCAGTTGACCGGCGTTGTCTGGTGAAACTTTGTTGTGTAAGGAGGAGAAATGCGTACCACCACGTTTTTCAACTTTGATAAAGGTCGGATTGTAGCCTATCGCAATTGCGGTTTATCGTATCGTGACATTGTTGATCGCGCTGGTCGCGATCCCATGACTGTTAGCAGAATATGGAATCGGTGGGTTCAGGAGGCTAGATCCCAACGGCCTCGTATCACTAGCAGTCGAGGTGAGAGCCATCTTATCAGCATGGCTGTAACGGATCGTGCAACCTCGTCTCGATCCCTAAGTCAACAGATGGGGACGTTTGCAAGACAACAGCCATCTGCACAAACAGTTCGAAGACGTGTGCGGCAGCATGGACTATCAGTTCGGAGACCATTTCAGCGGTTACCCTTGACGCTGCATCACAGACAGGAACCCCTGCGATGGTGTACGCAACGACGAACCTGTGTGCACGAATGGCAAAACGTAATTTTTTCGTATGAATCCAGGTTCAGTTTACAGCTTGATGATGTTTGCATCTGTGTTTGGCGACATCGCGGTGAATGCACATTAGGAGCGTGTATTCGTTATCGCCATACTGGCGTACCACCCGGCGTGATGGTATGTGGTGTCATCGGTTACACGTCTCGGTCACCTCTTGTTCGCATCGACGGCACTCTGAACAGTGGCCGTTACATTTAAGATGTGTTACGACCCATGGCTCTACCCTACATTCGATCCCTGCGAAACCTTACAGTTCAGCAGGATAATGCACGACCTCATGCTGCAGGTCTGTCATATATTGATTTTACTGTTGGAATTGTTGAGAGGCTGTGTGAGCCACAGAGACGTACTCCAGGCTGAGAAATACAGACCATTGCAGATTACAGGCTAAAACAGGCACGTATATCTTACGGGATGTAGGCACTAAAGAAATCTCCTAGCGAACTGCTGATGCCCTCAGCCACCGTCCCAGGGTGGAGGTTACCTTTCGGAGAAGATGGGCGTAATTTCAAATAGCGTCTAGACGCCAAAAGCACGTTTAAATGTACTTAGCAAAGTTGATATCCGTCACTTGGGAACAGCAACTTCAGTGGTTTCACGAGGCTAGAGTGAGGGGGTAAAGAAGAGAAACTGCAAGTTAGCAGCTCCCCTGAGCCCTGGCCTAAGGCGGAGCCTATGGCGTGGCCAACTGACGTAAAACATTGTTGTTGTTGCCCATATTGGGTAGCGTCGTGACTTTTTACTGTCAGCTGAACAATGTTGCTACCAAGTATGGATTTTGTTAGTGCACAAACATGCCACTCCCCACCCGGGGAATGGCAGAAGGAACAGGGCTGAAACGTGGTTCGCTAGAGGACTCAGAGAGAGGGCCAGCCACAATTTAGATTGGTTGAACCAATAAGAAATTGTTAACTGTCGGAAAGTGGCCGTTAAAACCCCCGATTTTTAGATCAAGAGGGGAGTGCTCAGTCAGACGTGTCGGGCGCCATCCCGTGACTATTGCCGTCGGCCTCGGGGTGCTCCACGACAGTCTGTTTCTCGCGGGGAGTGCGTCTGTGTAGGGAATGCTGCTAGGGAACGTAATTACTGGCTTCTGTTGTGACAAACGATTTATACTTCTTGTGTTTTTAAATAACTAACCCCAGCGTAGTAGACTTAGTATGGGATGCAATAAGTTCAATGCAAGGTAGCTATGAGTTCCATAAAGTTTCCTAAACAAGTATCCTCTCGAGTCCCGAAATCCGCATGTCTAGTAGATGCCTGTACTGTCTCTCAGGAATCACTCCTTTCCGCTCGGGATATGCAGACTGACTTCGCTACCTCTTCCCTCTGTCCTATGTAGGACACGACAGGTCCTGTACGGGCCTTTTTGGATGTGGAAAATGTTCGACTGCTGCCCTGTCCAGCACATTCTCCATATCTCTCACCAATTTAAAACGTCTGGTCAATGGTGGCCTAGTAACTGGCTCGTCACAAAACGCCAGTAACTACTCTTGATGAACTGTGATATCGTGTTGAAGCTGCATGGTCATCTGTAGCCGTACACGCCATCCAAGCTCTGTTTGACTCAATGCCCAGGCTATCACGGCTGCTATTATGGCGAGAGGTGGTTGTTCTGGGTACTCATTTCTCAGGATCTATGCACCAAAGTTACGTGAAAATGTTATCACGTGTCAATATATTTGTCCAATTAATACCCGTTTATCATCTGCATTTCTTCTTGGTGTAGACGTTTTAATGGCCAGTAGTGTAATATCATAACCACATAAATGAACGCTTTAATACCGATTTTGTACTGAGTGCAGTTGTCAATGCCACTTCGGAATGATCGAAAGTGATTGTGCTCAAGCGAATTAACAACAGCGAGAATAAAATTCAGCGGCAACATCAATGTAAGGTAAATCAGTCAACAATCCGAAGATTGGTTTGAACACCACAGTGCTTTACTAGGCATGGTCCTGTTTGGAGGTGGTATGCCGTTGCCTTCCTCCGATCTTCGAACTCACTTATCCAGCCAGTTATAGGGGGACCTACAGTTTAACGTGGGTTCCGAACCACGGTGCTACTCGGTATTTTCCACATGAGCAATACTGCCAGAGGTGAAAGAAGTGGAAAGTAACAGATAAAAACCCTAGGACCTGGCGGGGATCGAACCCGCGTCCTTTGGATTTGTAGTCTGGCACTGTCCCACTGTTCAACAATGTATATAAATTGTAAATGATATTCTATCGCAGTATACCTGGACTAGTGTAGCAAGTAAGTCAGTAAAATGTGAGGGAGAACATAATTTCCATTGATCGATGTACAACAAAATTGAAATAAGCCTGATTGAAAATAAGACAGTACTCTTTGTGTTAGTAAAGAGTGACTTAACGTAACGTATCTGGAAATAATGCTATCTGTCGATCATTACATTATACGTCATTCTCATGAACTATTCGTGTAATAATTTTATACTTGGTGTTTGCCAAGAACATACATAAAACTATATAGAAATCACTAATCGAAGTTATCCCGCTGCGTCTGCCAGTCCCAGTCCCCTTCATACGGTTTTCAACAATGGACGGTAGGTTTTGTATGGAAGATCTGTGGCACGGGTCAGAGTGACGAATAAAACTCCGCGAAATAGAGCAATAAATACTCTTAGAAAAAGCTGTATACATTCTGTGACCTTAAATGCCCCACCACCCGTCTTCCTAGCTGCACACAGCTCTAGAAGTCCTAATTCTGATATCGTAGAAACAGAACCCACTCTGGAAAGGAAGTTAATGTTGATGCAACTCATATCAATAGCGGTTACAGTCGTTTGAATTAAAATACTATCTTACTTTCCGTCACCATTATACCGCCTTTGAGTACTTAATGCGTTACGGGTTCTATGTCCAGGTCATATACATGAAGAGACAGGTGTGATATTCCTGGTCTATGGCCACTTCATATTTCTGGCCGCTGGCCGTTTCTTTGCTAACATCGTACGTGTCTTAAACGCGGAAGAAAGAAGTGCAGCATATGTTGAAATGTGGGGTGGGGAGCAGTAGCATATGGCTCAGTAGGTGCTGGTTTCCGTGGGAAAGCCCGCCTATGTTACTGGTGCTCTCCTCGCATTGGCTGCGGCATTTCACGTCACGTGATTTCTTTTGAAATTACTTTTGTTTATTATATACTAAATATTAATAATTCAGAGCTGAGAATTTCTAATAAATATCACTCAAGGACAGGCTAGGTTTTGACAATTAAAAAAAGTTTAAGGTGCCTTCTCTTATTGTAACAAGAGAAGAGCGATTTTGCAGAAGGCGCGCGACGGCCCTGTTTTGGCGCGAAATAGAGCGTCAGGTGCCCTCTCGCAACGCGCCGCAGTTTCAGTCTCGAGCTGACCACTATACGCGCCGGACCACGCCGGTCATGAGTAAAGATTTTTGTAATAGTTATAACAGTCGAGGTCTCAACATGAGCTACGCGCAGCATAGGCCGTGTCATATTAACAATAGTTGCTCATATTATATTATTTAATTAATAAATGGCATCCCTGAAAATTAAAAATCTCGCGAGTCGCTTCTTATGCTTCCATCCTACAGAACTTATTTTAGCCTCACTTGTATGCTGTAGAAGAATCAACGACCTGTGTGCTGTCTTCTGCGCTGGGGACACAACAATAGAAGACAACAGGTTAGTGAGAACTCTATGCTTTTCATAAAGACTTGGACAGCAACTACGGCACCTCGTGCGTACTGTAGGGGGGTACAAACGCACACTGCTACGCAACAGCATCCGCAAGGATGTGGAGGTTTTAGGGGACTTAAGGGAGGAATCAGTACTAACTTCTCCGTCTGCAAATAAAACCCTAGGAAGCTTGTACAGGCCAATAAAGACTGTAACAGCCGGTCGAGCTAAATCATTAATTACGAGACTTAATGCTGCACGGCAACCGATTAAACGCTTCGTCGTGACCTTGCACCTTGTTTCAAAGGGCATGTCAGCAACGCCGTAACTTTCCACAGTCCAATTATTTAACACAGCATCTGGCTACTGTGGGCTTCATCAAGATAAGAAACACAAAACAGGCCTGGAAATTCCTCCTGCAGAATGAACATTCATTAACCCCGCTTTGTCCCTGTTTAACGAACGCTGCGTAATTTTAGAGCTACATTCGCAGCGAGCCCTTTGGCGCTGAAAAGGAATTAATTACATGCCCACAGTTACTGTTCAAAAGGAAGGCAAATATTATAGAGCGAATCACTTTATCAGCGGATGAGATTTCACTGAAATAGACTCGGCGAGATAGGGCACACGGAATTGTCTCCTTCATTCCCAGCCTGCTGTAGATACCAAAAGAATGCTTTGTTTACACAGAGGGGTCCAAAAAATGTAGCCACTGTTTAAAAGTCCATAACTGGCTAATTGACGGAGATGTCTCATTTTTGGTGAAAGTGTAGCTCAGACTCCCACGTAAAAGATATCACTGTAGGTGTTCGAAATGGTCACCATAAACATTCACACACAAACGATACCGCCGAACTGCAGCACGAACTACCAACCGCAACGTGTTCAGTTGGATATTTGCACATGAATGTACGATGGATTCCCGAATTTCATCCAATGTGCGTGGCTTTTGTCGATAAACGACGTCGTTTAGTGTTCCCCAAAGGTAAAAGTCCAGAGGAGTTAAGTCTGGGAACGTTGTGGATACTCCACAGCTCCTCTACGGTCCTAACACTATTTTGGTAGCGGGCTGGGGCACCATCTTGTTGAAAGTAAAATCTTCCGTCTCCATACAAGTCTCGGATGGAAGGTGAAATGGTTGTCTGAAGGTACACCTCACCCGTAACTGTGCCGTCAAAGAATAATGCCCCAATCAAGCCACGGTAACACAATCCACACCACACATTTACACCTGGCAAATTCACGGCTTTGTCTACATTGACGTTCGGATTTTCGGCGGCCCAGTAGATGCAATTGTGGCGATTTACTGCACCATTGAGTTTGAACTGTGCTTCATCAGACTACACAATCATCACTGCATCACCACCGTTGCGCACCATGTTAGTAAACCATTCACAGTATTCCATTCTATGATCTGGGTCGTCCTCGTTCATTGCGTGTAGAAATAGTGGCGAACACTTGAGCGACTCATTCCAGTTTCACGGGCACACTGTCTCACAGACTTCTGGGGTGAGAGGGTGAATTGTTGTACCTTGTTACAGGTCGTCCAGATCGTTGTTTGTTTACATCTTTAACACGGCCTTCGGCTTCAAATATGTCTCGAATGCGACGAATAGTTACACGTGTCGGTGGCTCTGATACTAATTTCGCCATTGCCGTTGAACCTGATTAATGTTTTCGTACTTACAATACCACTTCAAATCTGACTTCCTTCATTGAATGTAAGCCTTGCGCCAGGCATGTTTACTCGAGTAACTATGTGCAACTAAGAAAAAAACACTGACTATCCGGCGACTGCCATCTGACAAAACTAAACAACGCAATTCAACGCTTGTGTGGCGATTGCCGGAACTACAAACCATTACGCTACCAAAGATGAGACAACTCCGTCAATTAGTTTGCAGGTTATGGATCTTTAAACAGTGGATACATTTTTTGGTACCCCTCTGTATATATATTGCATGAAAACAGTCTATGGCGCAATACTGGCTTTTTATTATCAACTAGTTTCGACCCAATGTTCGGTTATCTTCAGAACGTTGCTCTGTGATATACATCTATTACATTTAGAGGATTTATAAAGAAAGAACTACTTTTGTAATCACATTAAACTAAAATAAAAGGAAAAGAGAATAGAATGATGTCATACCCCAGATGGCGTGAAGTGGAGCACGACCTAAGTGTTTGTCACGTGCTGTCGTCGCTGTTGAAGGGAGCACTCACACAGCAAAAGCTCGGCCACCATGCCAACTCCAACGATCATTAAAGTCAATAAAATGACGAATTACTTAAAAAATGTTAAAAATGTTTAATCGTTACCAGCTGTAGAAGTAACTACTGTCACGGTTCAGATTCATAAAATAAAACGTAAAATATTAATACAAACGGATGTTACTTTAAAATGCGCCAGTACTGCCTTCTAGGGGAGGATCTGTACATCCCCGACGGTGCTGGTTACTTGACAACGAGCTCCTATCGATACGGCAGCTGATCAGGGTTTTTTCTTGTGTTGTACATATATCTCTCTATCGCTTCGGATAAATTAAGGTAGAATCCTTTTAGTTGTAAGTGCAAAATGTATTGGTTATTTTTAGTTGTACCATAGTATTGTAATTACAAATCCTCCAAATGTAGACATTGGGAATTACAGGGATACATCATGAAGATGGCTCAACATTGTGTCGAAGCTAGACAATAGAACGTCAATTTAGCACTCTTTCCATAAAAAAAATTGTAATAAGGACACTGTTTTAAGAAAGGAAAACACATTACATATATATATATATATATATATATATATATATATATATATATATATATATATATATATATATCGCATATGCATCGTTAACCTGAAATTAAAAATGAATCTTGTAAATATAAAAATCTACTAATTAATAGAAATTATAAATTTTGATCGATGGATTGTTGAGCTCTGTATCTGTGGATTATATTTATTATTTTAAAAAATTCAGCAACCAGCCAATTTTATACAATGTTTTATTCAATTAAGACGCGTTTCAAATTTTCAACCATCTTCGGATGGTTTAATGTGTTTCAACATCAGTTTGGAAGCTCCTCTGCTTGTAGGCCTTGTGTTTTCTTTTTGATGTTGTCGCACTATCAGTCCTTTAACTTATGATTTGTATATGTCCACTGCTCTATCAGCCGATTTGTTAATTGTTGAGATATTTGCTAGTTATATTCCAATATTTGTCTTCCCCCTCAATTTTTATCCTGTAGTTCTATGGAGATAATTTCCAGTCCATTCTTCTTATTAGTCTCCATGTTGTCCTTTTTACTACCGGCTGCTTCAGGTCTGCATATTTTCCACTTCCCTATATGTCGTCTATATTATATCTCCGCTTCCTATCAATCTCTTCCCACAAAGTAATCGTTCTAAAGCATCTCCTATTAAACATTTTCGTCTCAAGCAAACGTCAATTTCAATTCAAATGTTTGTATAGTCTATGGGACTTAACTACGGGATCATCAGTACCTAAACTTACAAACTACTTATCTACTACCTTATACTAAGGACGGCACAAATATCCATGCCCGACCGTAGTGGCCGTGCAGACTGTGCCTGGAGCGCCTCAGTCCCCTCGGCCACCGCGGCCGGCAAGCAAACGTCGCATCCAGTTTTTGTTCCTTTTCTTATAACCTGCAACAGTTATTTCCCAACCCTTTCAACATTCTTTTGTTTGCTCATTTTATCCATCCAGCTTATCCTCTCAAGTATACCTCAGATCGACATCTCAAAAGTCTCTAGCACGCTTTCGTCTTCACGTCTCATTGATCATGTTTCTGCCCCGTAGAGTGCCACACTCTAAACAAACACCTGCCCACCCTTTTCCTCTGGTCTTTAACTTTGCCACTTAATAATCTTCTCTTTCGCCGTCTGTTCCCCTACCATGTCTCTTCCAATTCCATTCGCGTACACCGCCAAGGTGTATACGTCAGCATCACGTTCAAGTGGAATTGTCACAGTCCCCCAAAACTTCAGTTCAGCCTGAGACTGCCGCCAATTTTTATCAATTATTGCTGGATTCTTGGACTCTTCTATAGTCTACATCGATGGCTCTATGGTCTTGTAGGCTTTGCTTATACGCTTGCAGCACGTGATGAGTTGCGCTCCCTGCCGGATGGCTGCAGTGTGTTCACTGTCCCGAGGAGTCCTTCGTCTTCTGTAGCGACTCCCTGAGCGGCCTACAACCCATCGACCCCACGCCATCCTTTGGTTATTGCTATACAAGAGTCCATATATGCCATCGAACAACGTGGCCAGTCAGTGGAATTACTTTGGACTCCAGGGCACCTCGGATAGAAGGCAACGAGCTGGCTGACAGGCTCGCAAAAGTGGCTACCCGTAAACCTATCCCTAAAGTAGGTATTCCACATACTGATCTCCGTTCAACATTGCGCCGTAGAGTATCTGTGGAGCGCTGAATGGCCCACCCTACAAGTGCCCAACAAATTGAGGTGTATGAAGGAGACGACCAACGTGTGGCGGACCTCTCTGCGGACCCCTCGCAGGGACTCTGTTGTTCTCTGCCGCCTTCGTATCGGCCATATTTGGCTTACGCACGGTCACCTTCTCCGTCAAAAGGAGTCTCCTGGGTGTCGATGTGGTGCGCGTTTGACAGTCGCTCACATGTTGCTGGAATGTTCCAATTTATACACTCAGAGGCGGAATTTTAATCTCCTTGACAGTATACTTCTTGTTTTAGCCGACAATGCCTTTCTGGCAGATTCTGTTTTAAATTTTATTTGCCGGCCGCGGTGGCCGAGGGAACTGCGGCGCACCAGTCACGGTCTGCACGGACACTACAGTCGGGGTTTCGAATCCCCCCTCGGGCATGGATATTTGTGCCGTCCTTAGTGTTAGCTAGTTCGTAAGTAGTTTGTACGTTTAGGGACTGTGAACCCGTAGTTAAGTCCCATAAGCTATACAAACAAAATTTTATTCGTGTGAGTGGGTTGTATCGGTCCATTTCAGGTCTAGTGCAGTGTCCATTATCTATCTACTCTCCATTTGCCCAACACTATTAGGGGGGTGGTTTTAACGTGTAACAGAGCTTCCGGATGCTCTACTTTTTGTCTGTGATCACCCGGCCAAGAGACTCTGACATTCTCTTAAAATCTTTCCCCTTTTATCCTTATTTTATTTGCTACTTTTATTTATTGACCTGTTGAATTCTTTGCTTTATGAATTTCCAATGCAAAACTCTATAGGTTTAAAAAAATAATACAAACAAAATAAACATTCAAAAAAAAAAAAAAACAAAGGTTGATAAATAAACCTTAAAATTAGTATCATATAAAGACTGAATATAATTAATTAAATGTAAAAAAGGAATATAAACCTTGACCACCAAATAATTCACCCCAACCAGAATCAAAAGACCTTAAAGAAAAATAACCAAAATCTTAAGGGCAAATATCTAACATAATTAGTTGAAAGAAAAAGTATAAATCACATAGAACCAGTAAACGTATCGAAAGATAAAAAATTCAAGGAAAGTAAATCATAAGAATAAATAAAATCAGAAACAACATAACCAAAATATGAACCTGGGCGCCGAAGGGTCCCATTTTGGAAGCAACGTGGAGAGAGCAATCGTAGAAGTAACTTCTTCTTAAAAACCATGTTTGAATTGGCTTCGGTTGATAGTACCATATAAGGGTCCCTTGGCGGGGTAGAGGCAGCGTCATCGGAGAAAATAATTTGGAACGTTGATGCTGGCGGAAGAGGAACCTTTCCTCTTTGGGTGCATAAAGAGTATAAGTATCGACTCTACCCCCGGAGGGGCCGCTACAGATATCGATCAAATCAAATGTTTGTAAAGCTTAAGCAACTTAACTGTGTCGTCATTAATCACTAAACTTACAAACTGCTTATGAACTACCTTATACTAAAGACGACAAAAACGTCCATGCCCGAAGGGGGATTCGAACCCTCGACGAGGAACGACTTCGCGCATCTCAGCACAGCGCCTCAATGCGCTCGGCCGCTCCGCTGCGGCACGGATATCGTCTGATTGATACTGAGCGGCTACTTTTAGGCTGAGAAACCGTCTGCCTATGTGTAAAATAAATTTCCGGATTCTCCATGTGAATCCGGAGTTACAATTTCCCCTCATTCTGACCTTCGGGAGGAGATTTTGCAATGTCCCTCGGAAATATTTGTGCGTGATCACCCCGGACGACAAGGCATTCTGGGCAACGGCCACAAGATTTTTAAGAATTTCCTTTGGATCACCAGTGTATTCGCTTACGCCCTGCTCGTTGCAGCATAACCTACACATGCGCTGTTCCATGCGATAACCAATTGTTGAAAATGAATTCACGGCTGAATGTACACCAAAAAAGTGCACAGAGGAACCAATAGAGACTGATGAATGCCCCATTTAAAAATATGGATGGGTATAACCCTAAGCAGTCTTAAGCCTCCATCTGTATAACAGGAACCCACATAATGTACACATCTTACAATATTGATATTGGATTTGAGTGAACACATTCGGACTACAAGAGAGGTTTAAAGGATGTTTTCCGGACAACTTCGACTACGAGAATTTTCACGGATTCATTTTTATTTAACCTGTTTTCCCAAGTGACAGCAACAACAATTTACATCTATAGCCACTCTTTTCCACTCTTTTGTGCTCATAATATATCTCCGTGCTAGTATGGGTTTAGATGGAGAGGGGGAGTGACAGGGGCTTAGAAAGAACACAGAATGTTTCTAGCTACATATTTCCCTTGGGACTAAAGATGTACTCAAAATGAAAAACGGGTGAGCAGAATGTATCTGTGAACCTGAATCGTCCTTTCTCATTGCTGCTAAAATTGGCGAGTATGTTACGATTTCAAACATTTTTTCGTTGACACTGTATTGCGGGTACTTTCTAAAGGAACGCAAGATTTGTACTACTTTCAGAATATGTCTAAGGTTATTATTTTTGTTTACTCTATTTAGAATCTGAACATTGTTAATAGGATTCGTAGCAGAATGCACCTGCTCATCTGGGAATGTGGGCTCAGTGACATAAACACGACCCGCAATGTCGCCCGATTTAATACCGGTAGCTTTCTTTTTGTGGGGATATCTAAAGGATCGTGTTTATGTCACCGAGTGACAGCAACAACAATTTACATCTACAGCCACTCTTTTCCACTCTTTTGTGCTGATAATATATATTATCAATAATGAAAGGAGCAGCATTAGCCGTAAAATCTTTTGCTTTATTTGGGCAAATCTATTTAGGTTTTCCAAGAAACCATCTTCAGTGCTGTCAGCAAGTTCAAAACAGCATATTAGTAAAATGTATAGTGACATTTACATCTATACTATACATTTTACTAATATGCTGTTTTGAACTAGCTGACAGCACTGAAGATGGTTTCTTGGTAAACCGAAATCGATTTGCCTAAATAAAGCAAAAGATTTTACGGCTAATGCTGCTCCCTTCATTATTGATAAAAGTGATTTTGTGGCTGTTGAGCACACCCATCCAGATAATGTTAATAATAATAAAATGTTTGTTAAGCTTATGGGACTTAACTACGGGGGTCATCAGTCCCTAAACTTACAAACTACTTATGAACTACTCACGAACTAGGACGGCACAAATATCCATGCCCGAGGGGGGATTCGAACCCCCGACCGTAGTGGCCGTGCTGACCGTGACTGGAGCGCCTCAGTCACCTCGGCCACCGCGGCCGACTCCAGATAATGGATTCCAATTATATATAGGAGTCTACTGGTGACACCATATGCAACTTCCACGTCTTACGCGAAGGGCTGCAAGAAAACGGTCATATTTAGCCTATCACAGCTCGTAACAAGATCTCCTCAGGGCCACGGTCTGTGCCAGGTCTTTCACCTGTTTCGCTGACGGTTAGACGTGGCGCTCATGTTTGCATCAGCACAGAGTAACTATACTGTGGCGTAAGAAATTTCCCCGTCGCACCACTGAAGGTATGGCGTGGAGCGGCCATTATACGAATGCCCGGTGACCTCCTGTCACACTTCCCGGAAGGACGGCTACGGCCCTTTGCAGTCAGCGGATTCGCAGAACGGGTACCCCCGTGGCACAGACAAATATCACTCTGTGCCCGTGGTCAGCCCTCGCTCCGCGCTCACAGCCAGGCCGATCAAATATTCCCTTAAAATGATGTCGTAGCGAAATTGCCGTCCAGTAATGACTTTCAGAGATTAATGTTCAAATGTTTGTAATTCTATGGGACCAATTCTATGTTGGTCATCAGTCCTTAGCCTTACAAACTGTTTATACTAAGTTAAACTAACCTAAGGAGGATTCGAACCCCCGAGTGGGAGGTTACGCGATCAGTAACGTGGTGCTCCAGACCGCTAGGCTACTCGCGCTCGGCTATCAGAGTTTAATTACTTCAGGTGCATTTAAGGGAAGCAGTTAGGAAGGGATGAGTGCTCACTCGGATTAGCCTCACATATCTTTGCATGTTGGTCCGTGTCCTTACTGGGACCGTTTAGTCTACCTGTGGATCGATTGCTGAGCTGCTTCCTTCCGTTGTTTCTGGATCATTTGCCAACGGTGTGTTGTGTACAGAAGCCTCCCAATCGCCCTACGCCCTTCCAATTTGCTGAATATTATAAATTGTTTTTGTATTTTATGATGTTGTAAATTATTTCGTAATGCCACTATTATTGAGTGTTCATATATGCCTTTTTGTGGGTTTTACTTGCACGACTGCCGACACCAGAAGGATAGGGGAAAGGGAGCCAGTTGTATTCAATGGTGTTTGTTGAGATCTTACACATCGGTTTTCCAAACACATACAAGGAATAAACACACTATTCTGTGTAGGGTGACACAACTTTATCAGTTATTTCCTTCTGCTGACTAGAGCCCCCAGTGTTACAGCATGAAAATAAATAAATAAATAACTAAATAAATAAAACAACACAAATCACCGATTCCCAGCCTGTGTTTGCTTGGGGGTCCCTGCGGTTGTAGATCAAATGTTCAAACGTTTGTAGAGCTTATGGGACTTAACTACGGGGTCATCAGTCCCTAAACTTACAAACTACTTATGAACTAGCTAATACTAAGGACGGCACAAATATCCATGCTCAAGGGGGGTTAGAACCCCCGACCGTAGGCTGCAGATCCTCTTTTATTATACAAACTGGCTGTTTCGTGTCTAGGGGCAAGCCACACCTGCTACATTGTCCCCAAAATGTTTTAGCTTTAAATAAATGGTGGCAGGAAAAAAAGACATGCACAAAAGACAATGCACTATTAACTAAATTGATGTTTACTCTACCTATTATTCGTCAGTGAATATTTATTACACCTGACTTCAGAGCAATGCCGAGTTCCTTAAGGCTGCCACTCGGAAACGTGGCTGATGTTGCATACTCGCTAAATAGAAATTAAAGTCTAGCAACAATCAGGGTGTTCCCTGCGTGCCGTTAGGGTGTTCTCCGCTGACGTCCCAACATCGTTCACCCCGCCTCCAGTGGTATCATGGTAGGCGCTTATGAAGGGACGGATGGACATGTTACGGCTATTGTGATGAGAGACGCTACTGCCTCAGTGCCAGTGATGGTCGTAAGCGTGTGTGGTGTCGCTCAGGAGAGAGCTAAAATCTGGAGTGTACGCGTCAGTGGTAAACGGGGCCGACACCTGGCATGATGGTGTGGGGAGCCATATCCCGATACCAGCCGTTCTCCTCTGGTGATCGTTGAGGGAAAACTGAACAGTGCACGGTGCAGTGAAACCATCATTCAACCCGTCTTGCCACCGTTCATGCACTAAAAAGGCGATGTGCTTTTCCATCAGGACAATACACGTCGAAACGTATCCCGTACATCCCAGCATACTCTTCTAGGTATACGTCAGCTATCCCGTCCATCATTATCCCCAAATCTTGCACCCATTGAGAATGATTGGGATCGAATGAAACGTCATGTTGGGCGGTCTGCATGAACGGCACGAAATCTGGCCTAACTGAGGCACCAGGTAGAAACTACATGGCAGCTATTCCGCAAGACTACAGTCGGCACCTCTACGAACGTCTCCGTGGGAGAATTACAGCTTGTATTAATGCAGAAGTATGATATACACGGTACTAGCATAGAAATTGCTCACGCAGTGGTGACTGTACTCACGAGCATATGGCTCTGTATGACCGTGTGTTGTATACATCCTCAAGAATGCATCGATAAAATTGCCTTCAGCTGAGTCGCAAAAACCCATTGTATTTTTTTTTTTTTTTTTTTTTTTTTTTTTTCAGGAGTGTAGTTTGGAATTGGAAGTCTCTTCCTCTCGATCCCTCTTCCTTTTTCGTTTCCTGATAGAAAGTCTTCAAACAGAGCGTCATTCGGAGCTCCACAGTTAGACTTCAGTGGTAAAAACCACAGTCGAATCCTTGAATTTAAGCATTCCTGGGTAGCCATTGTACAGCGCTATGTCCTCCTTCCTTCTCGTCACTATATAAAAAAAAACTTTCATTGGTATGTTAGATTGTTGCGAAACATCCATATCGGAGCTACCGTGATAGAAACTCGAAAGTAACAGTATATTAACCTCACGAAAGCTAGAGCAGTGCCAAGGCTATTAGTTCCGACAGTCGGCTACTACGGTAGAGGATATTAACGTCTCGTAGTTCCGCCGTGGCTAAAGAGCAGCAAGTTAAGAGCCATTTGAACGGCCCAGTGCAGCTAAGCTATGCCACAAAGGGAGCAGGTATTGGGCACAGATTTCACGCGTTTCGAATTGTGTGCAAGTTTCACAGGACGCATTTCCATTGAATCAAATTGAAGAACAGAGACCGTGGGTCGTAATCTTAGTGGAAATGGAATTATTTATAACTTACTGGAACATTGGGTGAAGTAACTCCGTGATATCTAGTTACTCCGTGATAAACAGTTTTTATTCTGTCACGACGTAGCCTCAACTCCAAGGGTTCCAAGATTTTGCCAGTATACGGCACAGCATGCAAGACTCTAGGAAGCCCTCACTAGAACTGGAACTGGACTGGGATTTCCGGCTAAATGTTTGTTTATTTCCAGTGCATCCAACATTTTTAGTTTATTACCTTTGTAGCACTTCTGTTGAACGTGGAAGCTGTGATCTTATTTCAATACACGATCTGCAAAGATGCAGTCTGTAATCTCCAGTTGCACCCGTGTTCAGTAAGCATGGTTTCTATGGCCCTGCCTGTTTGACCTATATATTGCTTCAGTCATTACAAGTGATTTTGTAAACCTCACTACTACTGAATGCAACTCTTGCATCTTTGTTGTTGAATAAAATGTGAGCTGCAGTGCTTCTTTCATAAAAAGAAATTTTCTATTTGCAGGAATTTATAATTTTTTCTAATTTGGTGGATAACTTTCCTAAATATGGTGTAGTACACCGATTTGTTTTAGTTTCGACTGTTTCTGTATTGTGGCGCACAGGTGGAGTAGTAAAAGCACAAATTCAATAATTTCTCCGTAGCTTAGAAAGATATATCATCATGATATATATAACGTGTTTCAAGGTTTACAGTTGTAAATTTGAAGGCATTTATCACGCAGAACAAATCTACATGGTGAGAGATCAAGCTGACAACTTCAACCACTAATGTCTTAGGGAAACAATTAAAGTTTTGGTGTGTTGTATCTTCATTTAACGTGTATGAATGTATGGCAGCATGGACGTGGAAAACTGGGCGAATTCTTGGACCACATCAGCAGCATCCATGACGAAATCAATTTGACGATGGAGGTGGAGAGAGACGGTGCCCTGCCGTTCCTTGACGTACTTGCCATGCGCAAACTAAATTAAAAAAATGGATGCCTTAGCCATAGTGTCTACCGGAAACCTACCGACACGAACCTGTATCTGCACGCTACGAGCCACCACCACCCATCGCAAATACCATTTGCTCTAAGGACGCTGGTGCACAGAGCAGAAGCAGTCAAAAATCAAATGTTCAAATGTTTGTATAGCTTATGGGACTTAAATACGGGGTCATCAGTCCCTAAACTTACAAACTACGTATGAACTAGCTAATACTAAGGACGGCACAAATATCCATGCCCGAGGGGGGATTCGAACCCCCGACCGCAGTGGCCGTGCAGACCGTGGCTGGAGCGCCTCAGTCCCCTCGGCCACCGCGGCCGGCGCAGAAGCAGTCTCGGACAACGAACATCTGCAGAAGGAACTGAGCCACTTACGGAAAATGTTTAACCCTCCTACTACCACTGGGGTCAATATGAGCCATAAACACATTTTAAATATACATCTCCCCTGAAACTTCCTGGCAGATTAAAATTGTGTGCCGGAACCGGGACTCGAACCTGGGACCTTTGCCTTTCGCGGGCAAGCGCTCTACCGACTGAGCTACCCCGACACGACTCGTGATTCGTGTCGGGGTAGCTCAGTCGGTAGAGCGCTTGCCCGCGAAAGGCAAAAGTCCCAGGTTCGAGTCCCGGTTCCGGCACACAATTTTAATCTGCCAGGAAGTTTCATATCAGCGCACACTCCGCTGCAGAGTGAAAGTTTCATTCTGGAAACATCCCTTAGGCTGTGGCTAAGCCATGTCTCCACCATATCCTTTCTCCCAGGAGTGCTAGTCTTGCGTGTTTGCAAGAGAGCTTCTGTGAAGTTTGGAAAGTAGGAGGCGAGGTACTGGCGGAAGTAAAGTTGTGAGGCGGCATCGTGAGTCGTGTCGGGGTAGCTCAGTCGGTAGAGCGCTTGCCCTCGAAAGGCAAAGGTCCCAGGTTCGAGTCCCGGTTCCGGCACACAATTTTAATCTACCAGGAAGTTTCATATCAGCGCACACTCCGCTGCAGAGTGAAAGTTTCATTCTGGAAACATCCCTTAGGCTGTGGCTAAGCCATGTCTCCACCATATCCTTTCTCCCAGGAGTGCTAGTCTTGCGTGTTTGCAAGAGAGCTTCTGTGAAGTTTGGAAAGTAGGAGGCGAGGTACTGGCGGAAGTAAAGTTGTGAGGCGGCATCGTGAGTCGTGTCGGGGTAGCTCAGTCGGTAGAGCGCTTGCCCTCGAAAGGCAAAGGTCCCAGGTTCGAGTCCCGGTTCCGGCACACAATTTTAATCTGCCAGGAAGTTTCATATCAGCGCACACTCCGCTGCAGAGTGAAAGTTTCATTCTGGATACATCTCCCCTATTTTCAATGCGATTATTTTCAAAATTTATGACTTTGTCTCTCTAACTTGCTTGTACGCAATGACATATTATTCAGTTTTACATTTACAACATATTAAATTTTATTCATGGGCTATGCACTTAGTACCACTGGGGGCAGCATGACCAGAATCTATTTTTTTTTTTTTTTTTTTTTTTTTTTTTTTTTTTTTTGAATGTAACATTATGAAAACAGAACAGCGAATATTACGTTGAACAGATGTTATAGGAAACACCTGCAACAATGAAACTAACACTTTCAACTTCTTATTTATACCTATTGTTGTCGTTTCTTGCCTCAGCAGTTGTTTTGTGTTGCCTCAGTTGTTACTAGTGTTTTGTCTCAGCGTGTGCAAGAACTACATTATGTCTAGAAAACGTCTGAGTAGTGCTGAAATACAAGAAATTTTGAATGAAGAAGACGAATTAGGAGATACAGCGTCTGATGACGACGAAGAAATTGATGGTGTTATTTCTAGAGGTAGTGAATCAACTGAAGATTCTGATGAAGACGTTGGAGATTTGGAAACTCCTGAAGCTGATGGCATATCAGATCAGAATGTTTTCAAGTAAGTATAAATAATCTGCCATATGTTTGCAAAAACCGATACTACTACTACTCCTACTACTACTACTACTAATAATAATATGTAACTAATCCCATTTTTTTCAGGTCGAGAAATGGAATTGAAACATGGGGAAAAATCCTGTTAGATTACGTGGGAGACAGCCTGCACGAAATATATTGACGATAAGCTCCAGGTCCCACGAGACATACTGTAAGGAACGTAAATACTGTGCAGTCAGCATTTGAATTATTAATGAAGCCCAGCATTTTCCAGATTATTTTGAAGTTGTCCAACAAAGAGGGTAACATTACTTTCGGTAACAAATGGACAGATATTGATAGAGAAGAATTTGAATGCTTTCTTGGCCTGCTTATTGTTGCGGGGGTGTACAAAGGTCACAATGAGGGCATAGTGAATTTATGGAACGAAGAGCATGGCCGAATTATTTTCAATAGTTCTATGGCTAGGAACCGCTTTACAGAAATATCACGCTGTATTCGGTTTGATGATGCTCAGCACCGGCGGCAGAATCGTAGCCCTGATAAATTGGCTCCTATAACGGATTTATTTGAGTAGTGGGTAAGCACATTGCATGATGCATACGAACCACATGAGAATATTACAGTTGATGAACAAATGGTAACTTTCAGGGGTAGGTGTCAATTTTGCCAGTACATCCCCTCAAAACATGGAAAGTATGGTATAAAGATTTGGGCTGCATGTGACAGCACTAATTACTATGTCACACACATGCAGGTGTACACAAGAAAGGGCGACGGCCAGCGTGGAGAAATAAATCAGGGGAAAAGAGTGGTGTTAGAACTGACAGAACATTTATCTGAAAGTGGTAGAAATATCACAACAGATAATTTCTTTACAAGTTTGGAGTTGGCAAAGGAACTAGAGCGAAAACAAATGATTCTGCTAGGAACACTAAGAAAAAGTCGAAGTGAACTACCTGCAGAATTTATCGAAGCAAGGAGTAGAACTGCAGATTCATCTCTTTTCAGCTACAATAATCTCCTATTGGCCAAAAAAAGGGTAAGACAGTGACATTGCTGAGTACTATGCATTTCAGGGAGAAAATATGTGACGGCAAAGCAGCGAAACCTATTATAATCCTAGACTATAATGCAACAAAATCAGGTGTAGACACTATGGACAAGTTAGTCAGAACCTACACCACAAAACGTATGACAAGAAGATGGCCCATGGTGATTTTTTATAATATTTTGGATATTAGTGCCCTGAACATTTTCATAATTTGGTTGGACTTAAATCCTGACTGGAATAAAATAAAACAACTACAAAAGAAGATAATTTCTTCTGGAAATGGAAACAAGTCTAGTACAGAAAAACAGAAGTCAGCGCAGCTCCTTCATTACAAGTGCATACGGAGGTAAAACGTGGACGGTGCTATCTGTGCGAACGTTCTGTGGATAGAAAACATTCAGAAACGTGCAGAATATGCTTTTCCTTTGTCGGTAAACACCATTCAGACATTCTTTGTTTTAAATGTAAAGAGTTGCTTTGTTTTACATGTAAGGATCTATAAGATCAAGTGCTGAGACAAGATCTGTAAGTGCTTATATATCTACTTCACCTGGTTTCAATCAGTAATGTATTGTTTTGTCTCAGTTAATTAAAATAAATGAAATACTGCCAATATATCCCGTGTTAATTACTTGGGGTCATATTGACCCCAACGGTACTCAGTGTAACAAAAAAATTCTGGTAGTAGGAGGGTTAAGAAAAATGGCTACAGCAACCGCCAGATACCAGAATCCGAAGACACGCAATCAGGAGACCGTCGAGGAGACAAAGAAGCTTGCATTTTTGCCGTTTTGTGGCTCGGTAACGGGAAGATAGGTCGGCTTCTTAAGAAACACGAGATCGAAACGGTCTTCAGGCCTCCGACAAAATTGCGACAGACGATGAGACCTGTGAAAGATGATCTAGGACTTAGAACGCCAGGTGTGTACAAGATACCGTGTGGGTGTGGACAGTTCCACATCGGACAGACAGGGCGGAATATTTTACAGCATTAAGTTGAACATGAAAGATGTTTCCGCCTACGATATTCCGAGAAATCAGAAATTGTGGAGCACGCCATAGAAAACAAACAACGCATTGCGTTCGAGGATACATCAGTCATTATCAGAACAAATGCTTTTTGGGACAGTGTAATAAAAGAGGCTATCGAAATAAAAAATCTCTTAATAAAGAGCACAGCTTGGGACCCGGACATCGGAAGGTCGAAGCGGGCGCGGCAGGTACGCGGTCAAAACATTGCCATATATGGCGATGCGGCTGAGGACCAGTGACGTCACAGGAGGCCGCGCAGGTATATAAGGACGGCGGCAGCAGTGATAAGACACACACAGTCTGGATTAGTCCAGAAGGGCAGAAGACGGCAGATCCACAGAAAGGCGGCTGCGTCGCCCTGGGTATGTGGGCCACTAAGTGGCGGTTGAAATTCAACGCCGCGAAAAGCCAGGCAGTCGTCTTTACTAGACGTAAACTGCCCGATGCGCTACCGCCGATCGAGATCCTGGGGACTCCCATCCCTTGGAGCCAACGGCGAAATACCTAGGGGTAACCTTAGACCAAAGGCTCACTTGGAAAGATCACGTCAGTGATGTAAGACAGAGGGCCACAGGACGGTTACGCGTCATTTACCCACTGCTCAACCCGCAGTCGCCGGTACCGTCGCAACACGGCATTACGCTGTACCTGTCACTGGTCCGCCCTATGCTCGAGTACGCGTCCCCAATCTTTGGAAACGCCGCCGACGTCCACATCAATCTGCTGAAGACCATCCAGAACCGCGCTCTGAAGACTGCCCTGCATCTTCCAACGCGCTACCCAACCGACAGGCTTCACGAAGAAGCCCGCATACTACCGCTCCGAGAGAGATTCCGCGGCACCGCCAGGACCTTCTACGAGAAGACAGAGCAGTCCCACAACCGGTTCATCCGGCAATTGGGGACACAACACCACTTCAGGCCAACAACCCACTGGCATGACCTGCTGCGAGATTAACAAAAATCTCGTAGCAAACCAGGAAAAAAAAGAGAATATAATAATACATCGTCAGCAATCTGACAGTCTAAGTCCACACATACAGCCAGGTACTAATACTTTTTCCCTATGTTTCAGGTAAAGCAGGAATAGCAGCAAATGCTTAGCCTGCACAGCCATCGGACCAAGGTCGAGGTCCGTCAAGAAAGTAAGCGAGGATTAGTCCAGACAGCGGTACGGATCGGAGCGCGCGTCCAGCCTTCTCTGTTTTCGCACTGTACACTAGCGTTACGTCATTCTCTGTAGGAACTGTTGAGATCAAGTAACTTATTCCGGTTCGCCGGGGTAGGCTATGGAGGAGCCGGACGATGACGAGGGGCGCGGGCAGCGGTCGCGTTTGACCAGTCCGCATCCGCAACGGCAACGTTCACTATCGGGACAGAGGCATAGCTCCGCGGGTAGGGCTGCGGCACTCACGTTCTACGACCGGCGATGAACATTCCACCGTATAGTGGTTCTCGCCCACAAGCCATCACGAATGAGGACAGAGCTTTGCACGACCAAGGGGCTCGTGATTGGGGGGCTAGGCGCGCACATCACCCTGACGAGCTGGCTAAACATTCTTCAGAACTTGACGACCCAAAGGCTTCTCACCCGATGACCTTTCTCACGACACGGCGGCGGACGACGAGATGGACGTCGCCACCGACGATCGTACTCAATTTCACCCAGTGACCAAAAAAACGAGTCACCGCAAGTGGAAAGCGTCCCACTCCTAGGCGGGTTTGACGCAAACTCTGCCCCCGGTTCCCACATCAAACCCCTTCGACCCACTCCGACTGGCAAAAGACCAGGAGGATCTGACGGCCGAACCCGGCGCGGGCGGCGCTATATCAGCTTTCGACACTCCACCCACGGCTTCGGTGGCTTCGAAGCCCCCACCGGGGGTCCACCTATCACAATCCAATATCCTGGCCACTATCTGCGGCTGAACGCAGACCTTAAGAAACATGTCTTTGGACATATTAAGGCTGTCTTCAAAAGTGATACTATCAAGTATCATTTTGACACCCTGTCAGATCAACGCCAAGGTATACAATTCTCCCAATCAGCAAAAATTCCCTTCTTCACCCATCGCTCTCCGACTGATAAGGTCTTAAAGGTGATTATCAAATATCTCCCGGCTGAGATCACTGCGGAGAATGTTGAGGGTACCCTTCACTCCTTGGGCTTCCTGCAGGCGACCGTCCATCAATTCAAGTCGCGAGGTAAAACTACCCACAAGCTTGTTACCTTGTTGGTGCACTGCATGTCTCTTCCTCCTGGACCAACGAGCGACTCAGTATACGATGTAAAATACATCCTTGATTCAAGATCCAGATCGAGACGCCTACAAGCCAAGGGATAGTCCCCTCCAGTGTAGGCGCTGCCAGTGTTACTTTCACAGGGCGAACTACTGTCTCCTTCCGCGCCGCTGTGTGAAGAGCAGGGAACACCATCCCACTGCCAACTGCACTAAAACAGCAGCACAGAAATCGCAATGTGTTAATTGTAATGGCGAAGGAGGCCCTTCACCTCTACACCACCCAGGCGAAAGCTACACAGGCGCGTCGGCAACCGGTCACTCCTCCAGCACCTCCTACCTCCTTTCAGAATCCGCAGGACTTTCCCACTCTACGGCGTCGCTGGGCGTCGCAACAGCCGGCACCGACACCGTCGCAGGACTCCAACCTACCACCCGCTGATGAGTTCACTCTTCACATCCATCTCGGCCTTCATCGCCGACCTCCGCCAGCGAAACATTCTAGCCATTCTTCGAGACACGTTCCACAAGTTCCTGTCAGCACCAGATATTCTTACTAAACTTCTCACCCTCTTTGAAGGTGCCATGCAGATCTTCGCCCCTACCCATGGCCCTTAGAATGTCATAACTTAAAAACCTGACACTGTGTAACTTCAACGTGACAGGCATTGCGCACAAAAAATCGGGGCTGGAGGAATTCATATCGACCCATAAAGTTAAAATTCTGTTCCTTACAGAAACACATCTTCGACGGTCGCAGACTTTCAAGTTTCGAAACATGGTCGGTTATCGTACGGACATGCCAAATGGCCATGAGGCCTGTACCGCCATCTTCCTCAATCGACTCATCCCACATGCATCTCCCTTAGCCACACTGGAGGCGACGGCCGTCAACATTTCCAACCCATATGGGGTTATCACGCTGATCGCGGCATACCTCAGCCCGTGTCGCAGGTTTGTCGAAGCCGACTTCACGTCACTCTTCGACAGTTATCCTACTGAGTGGCGACCTCAATGCAAAGTATTTTGCTTGGAATTCTCGGCACCCTAACCCCAGAGGCACCCTTCTCTATGACCTTGAGGAACGGTTGGAGGCCATCACTGAGGGCCCTAAAGAACCCCCACACATTCTACCAAACCCTCGGTACGTCCCAGATGGAGCTATGCAGAAGAATATCCAAATCGACCTCCAATTTACAACCGTCGTGGACTGGGACTCCCACCACACTTGGGGGTCATCCAGGAGGCACTGACGAGCTGGAGTTCTCCGACTTCTGGAATCCTTCAAGATCCCAAGAATATCAAAAACAGGGCATGTAAACGATGGCAGAGGTTTTGCAACCCAGAGGACCGCCGTGAGATGAAATGTCTCGCCCGCAAACGTCACTTTCGTGCTGTCGAACACAAACAGGAGGTGTGGGAGAATAAGATGGACTCGTTCATTTTTCAATCACGATCGGAATGGCGCCTGGTTCGGTCGCTATGCCGACCTCGAAATTCGCCCGGATGGCCACACATATGATGCGTTAGGAAAGGTAGAGCTCTTCGCCTCCAAGTTCGAAGGTCAAAACACCTTAGCCCTCGACGATCAGGATCGTACCATCCAGGAGACCCTGAGGGCAGCCCAGCTTACTCGCCAGAACCTCCGTCCAACTGATCCAGAATTCACTTCACCCACGGAAGTGCAGCATATCCTGGCTCAGCTGAGATCCCACTCAGCGCCTGGGGCTGATGGCGTCACCAACGATCAACTGAAGAGGACCCCTCGCCGTCCCTTGGTCCTCTTTACTCGAATCTTCAATAGCTGTTTTCTTCACGGATACTTCCCTACTCTTTTGAAGTTGACGCAGGTCGTCCCCATTCCGAAGCCCGGGAAGGACCACACAAATCTTACCATTACCGTCCAATCAGCCTGTTGCTGATCATTCTTCGCCGCTTCTCGATAATGACGGCATACGCCCAGACCAGTTCGCCTTTCAACCATCTCTCTCTGCTAAACTTCAGCTTCTTCTGAATACATAGTATACTACATGAACCGTCGGTACTACACTGCTGCGTTCTTCTTAGAACTGGAAAAGGCGTATGACTGTGTCTGGTGGGACAAGCTACTGCTTAAGCTTCGGAACCTCCATCTTCTCCCAGACTACTGCATCAAGATTTTTGATAGTTCCCTCCACGACCGACTCATCATTGTCAAGATTGATGGACGACTTTCCAACTCTAAGCTGTTGAAAGAAGGTATACCGCAGGGCTCCGTCCTCTCGCCGCTGTTGTTTGTGGTGTACGGCAGTGATACCCCGACAAACACAGTTCACGAATGATACCGCCCTCATCACCAGCAGTTGCCGGGTCAACGCGGTTAACAGCTGCCTCCAACGCCAACTTCAGTTGGCAATGCCGACCGAATCAATGCCGACAAAATGAAGGCCATCCTTTTCACAAGGATCTATGGATCTACGTGACCGCCTTGTTCTCCATGGTTGTGACTTGCCCTGGTCGGACATGGTGAAGTATCTCGGTTTAGGGTTGGACTACAAACTGCTGTTCACCATTCACATCCGCGAAAAGAGGGACTAGATTAGCCGATTGATACATCAACTTTATCCTCTATTGGCGAGTCGTAACCTCAACATCCGTACGAAATATCGGCTCTTCCGGGATACCAACCATCCGGCCCTCCTCTATGGGTGTCCCACGTGGGGCGTGGTCGACTATGGACTTCGGCCCCTCCAGGTGCTGCAGAACAGATGTCTCCACTTGATCCTCGGCGCACCGCGTTGGGCTCAGGTACGCGACATGCACGAAGAATTGGACCACCCACATCAGCGTACGTCCATCGTTGAGCATACACGCAACCTGGCAGACAAAATCGACCTGTTGGGCCCACGATCTCGGCACTTGAAATACGTCGGAACCGTTGCTCCTGAACGGTGGCATCATGTTCGCATCCCTCGAGCCGTCATCGAGTTCCCTCAGTAACTCCAACGCTTCCTGTCTACGATCAGTCGTTGTCGGGGCCAAAGGACTCCTTCCCAGTGCCCCCACAATGCCATAAATAAATAAAGTCAATGTTACCCGTTTACTTTCCACTCAGGAAGTCCAGCCACTCAGTCTGCACCACTTCCCAACCATGGGAAAAAAATGATAAGACAATGACAAGGCCTAGAAGATTTCGGCCGAAAGCTCGTGGATATCAAACCACTACACGCGACTTCATTTAAAGTGTTTGACGCCTGTCAAATGTTTATCTGAAGATGACCTAATAAGCCGAAAACTAATTCGTAAATAAACATAAAGTAATAGAACAAAAACAATTCCAAATTTGTTGTTCTACCAAAGTCGCGAAGGAGTAGTCGTGCTCACTGAGACGCCCTGCTACGGTGCGCACGTCCGTACCACGTCGGAGGTTCGACTCCTCCTTTGGGCATAAGTGTTTGTGTTGTTCTTAGGATAAATTAGTTTAAGTAGTTTGTAAGTTTAGGTCCGATAACCACTGCAGTCAGGTCCCATAACTTTACAAACCTTTCTACATTTTTTGTTCAACCAAGAAGTGACGGAAGAATCCTTATAAGATTATTTTGGTATGTGTCTGTATTGACGGAGCAGTGAAGCCTCTGATTTTTGTTGGTTTTTGAATACATCTGGATAACATGTAGGGCTCTCTATATGAAATTTGAGACGTTATGTCACCTCTTTTTTCCCACTAGGGAGACTGTACGAGCCTCTGGTTGCACGTACATTAAGTGAAGGTGTATAAATGTGAGACTAGAATCTCCCCATCGTTTCCACCTTCTCAATTAATCAAGACGTAAACTGAATTATAATATTTAAGCATTTATTAGTAACAGTTACACAAATGTTTTGCCAGCCGCGACTACTGTGTTACAATATGAGGAGCCTACAAGCGGTATCCCTCTGAGACGTCCGACATGCGTCCGTTAGCGACGGAGCCTCGAACCAGTCTGCTGTGCCGAGTGTCGCGCACCCAGCATGAGGGCTGGGGCGGCATCGGAACAAAGGCAGTATACCTGCCGGCGGGCCCGTAGTGGTGGTCAAACTGCCCTTGGGGTTCCAGCATTTCTCCCAGGGGGCAGACCTGACTAGGCGGCATCTCCGCCCAGCTACCAACCACCACCAGATGGCAACTGCGAGTCCAAATATCCTCCCACTCAAAATGAGGATACTCATTTTCAAAGTCACAATCATTGACACACAAAATTCAAATGAGCAAAACAAACAAGAAATGTCAAAACAAACAAGAACTGGCAAAACAAACAAGAACTGGCAAAACAAACAAGAAATGGCAGAACAAACAAGAAATGGCAAAACAAACAAGGTATTGCAAAACAAACAAGATATTGTAAAACAAACAACAAATAGCACAATAGAAACAATGAGAGAAGTGGCCTGGACCAGCTTCAAGCAAGACACACAAAGTATACATCTAACACAATAAAAAAGTTACACATATATACAAATTGACACAATGTAGAAATCACTGCTTGGGGAGGGGACACAACTTGGCTATGGGCCCTTTGAACTGGCCGTTAGCAGCCTTCACTAACATCACACGAACACACTCGTCAGGACCAGGAAACAGCTCGAAGATGACACCTAGCTTCCACACCAGGGGTGGTAAGTTGTCTTCCTTGATCAGCA
Source organism: Locusta migratoria (assembly GCA_026315105.1). NCBI lineage: Eukaryota > Metazoa > Arthropoda > Insecta > Orthoptera > Acrididae > Locusta > Locusta migratoria. Next base: position 329,482,689 of record CM048745.1, on the reverse strand, counting down.
CGTGATCGCCGGTCTGGGGTTGCCAGGCTGCCTCCGATGTCCATTTGGTGCGCTGCTGCAGGTTGTGAATGTACTCCGTTGACCACCTCCTCCAGAATGATTGGTACATTTGCTGGGTGAGTTGCCACCTGTGCAACCGGTTGGCAGGGATTTCCAGGACGGAAGGTTCAGGGTAAGTGCAAAGGGGTTGTCCAATTAGGAAGTGACCAGGAGTGAGCGCAGCAGGAGAATCAAGATCGTCAGAGAGAGAACACAATGGCCTTGAGTTCAAGCACGCTTCTATCTGACTCAATACGGTGTGGTCATATTTCAAATGTTAATATTGCATTGCGAACAACACATTTGAAGTGTGAATTCATGGACTTGACTCCTGCCTCCCACAGTCCACCAAAGTGAGAGGCACGAGGTGGAATGAACTCCCAACTAATCCCTCCTGAGGTCGAGAAGCTCACCAACCACCTCTGTAGAGTCACGGATCTCCATGTGCCCTAGTTCAGCATATTCGTGCATCAACGCAGAAATTCCTTCTTCAACTGTGGTTGCCCCTTAAATCTCCTCTCAAGATGTTCGAATCTACGAGAAGCCTGTTGTCGTGACTCACCCAATGGTTTGCAGTCCGGTTTCATTGGCAATCGAACTACAAACCTACCTTCTTCGGTACGAGTTGTGTGGCGCTGAAAGTGAGCCTCACACTGTTTGTCCTGTTTTCTTAATGCCTTCGTAGTCACCTTTTCTAGTTCCCAAAATCCTTGCAATTTGGCATCTAGACTATCACCCCTGACAAAGCATGATGTCACTGTGGAAGCAGGCGTGTTATGTGGAGCAGCCGGTATCCTGCCAGACAAAATCCAGCCAAATCTTGTTTCGACTAGTGAAGGATGATTCGGCTGCACTAGTCTTTCATTGCACAACACATCAAAGAAGACTTCTGCTCCAAGCATCAAATCTATGGGGCTAGGTTTGTTGAATTCTGGATCAGCGAGTGGGAGTTGACATGGAACATTCCAGGAACTTGTATTTATGTAGCTCGCTGGTAGGTTACTGGTAACATTATCCACAATAGCACAGTTTGTTTTCAAATGAAAATCACTAAATCTAGAAGACAATTCGATGTTACATGTTTGTGACACCGATGCTGTGAAGGCATTATTCACACCATTTACTGGAAATGAGTGTCTGATATGCTTCAATTTCAGTTTATCTGCCAAGCGCCTGGATATGAATGACAGCTGACTTGCACTGTCGAGCAAAACTCTGCAAGAGTGCTGCCCACCTTGGCTGTCTTTGATGTTGACAACAGCTGTCGCCAACAAAGTATTGTGGTGGGTGTTTGTATTACCACTTACAGCTTGATGAGCTACATACTGATTTGTAGCTTCACCATTTCGACTATGCTTACAATCAGCTGCTTGATGGAGCAGTACATTGTGCCTGCCCTTACACAATTTGCAACAGGAAAGCTTGCAACTATGCGCATAATGACCACTGCGGCAGCACAAGAAACAGAGCTTATTAGTAGTTACATAATCGCGCCTCTCACTGACATTTAAGGCAATAAATCTCTTGCAATCAGTGAGTGCGTGATGCTTTTTACAGTACTTACAAACTACTTCAACATCAGCACTGGCCAGATGGGCTCTCCTCACATTACTACTCTGCATCTCTTTGGGAGTATTATCCCTAAATTTAATCAGTTCAAAGGCTAGGCATTTTGTTTCTAAGAACTGTATGAGTTGGTTCAATGTGGTGAACGTCGACCCAGACATTTTTTCCTCCCACTCCTGACGATCTGTGGGACGCATGCCATTCAGTATTTGTTCTGAAAGGAGAATTTCATGAAGTGGCACATCAGGCTTAAGAGCTTCTAGGGCCTTCAGATGGCTACATACATGGTTAATCAACTGCCGATAATTGGTTGACGTACCGTGGCTGACGGTAGGAGAATTTAATAAAGCCTTAGCATGTCTGGCTGCGACTATCTTAGGATTATTGTATCTTTGTGTAATGAGTCTCCAAGCTACTGAGAAGTTTTCTGAGGTTACTGGTAAATGTTTTAGAATGTCCCTTGCTTCACCTCGCAATGTTGAATTTAAATAATGAAATTTCTGAACATCGTCAATTGAGTCATTATTCATGACGAGACTCGAGAAAGCATCTCTGTAGGATGACCATTTGAGATAATCCCCCTCAAAGGTTGGCAAATTGATGGCAGGTAATTTCAGATTGCTAACATTGCTCGAATGATTAGAGTTGGCAGGCTCAGGATTCTGAGCGTGCCTCTTCAATAAACGCCTTATGGTACATTCAATGATTTCACAAGAGTCCTCGAAATCTGCCCTATCATTAATGTGATCTGTTAATTCATCGTCCATTTCGAGTTGGGACTGTGGGGACTCAAAATCCGCTTGAATTTGCGCCAATTTGCTTAATCTATATTCCAAGATTTCAATGCTAAGACTCTATGCATCTTGCATTGAATTACTCAAGCGTGAAAGAGCTGCCTTTCCAAGCCCTCTCTGCTTGACTAACCGAGCTCTTGCTGCTGGCTCCATTGTAGGGAAGAGCAGATTAGAAACAGGAAGCCAAGCGGTAACACTCACCAAGGCTGTAGCGGCGCTGAGGCAGTGCAGAGGCGGCGGCCGCGGAGCCACGTGATGCCGTCGGCAGACGTGGTGCGAGGCGCAGCTTCCGTTGGCGCCAAACTGCTGGTTGGTCGGAGATGATGCTGGTGCGTGGTGCCGTCGGCAGTCGTGATGCGAGCGACAGCTTCCGTTGGCGCCAAACTGCGGGATGATCGGAGATGATGCCGTTATTTGCGTTGTCCCGTACAGACCTTGAGACACACAGTGGCGCTTACAAGCCGCGAACATGTGCAGTACACACGTGATTTACAAAGTTCATTTGCGGAAAGTAACTGCGAATGCGCTTTCGCGTGAACACTAATCTTGCGGTCTACGTTTTCGTGGTCACTGTATCCGGCCCGGAGGACCAAATGTACGAGCCTCTGGTTGCGCGTACATTAAGTGAAGGTGTATAAATGTGAGACTAGAATCTCCCCATCGTTTCCACCTTCTCAATTAATCAAGACGTAAACTGAATTATAATATTTAAGCATTTATTAGTAACAGTTACACAAATGTTTTGCCAGCCGCGACTACTGTGTTACAATATGAGGAGCCTACAAGCGGTATCCCTCTGAGACGTCCGACATGCGTCCGTTAGCGACGGAGCCTCGAACCAGTCTGCCGTGCCGAGTGTCGCGCACCCAGCATGAGGGCTGGGGCGGCATCGGAACAAAGGCAGTATACCTGCCGGCGGGCCCGTGGTGGTGGTCAAACTGTCAAACTGCCCTTGGGGTTCCAGCATTTCTCCCAGGGGGCAGACCTGACTAGGCGGCATCTCCGCCCAGCTACCAACCACCACCAGATGGCAACTGCGAGTCCAAACAGAGACGTAATATACAGAACCGTATGAGGATGGCGATATAAAAATATTGGAAAAATACATGAATGGATTTAACGTTAGGACATTGTAACGTACATGGAAACGCTCGGCGCTTGGCACGTCGTTCCCATTGGGAATTAGTAGCAACTGAGAAACAGATCCACCCCGCTGTATGCAAATAAAGATAGCGACGCAGCCACAAACAAAATGTGAAATGACTACAAGCAACTGTCGACTTTTCTGACAGTTAGAGATTCAGCAGCATGGATCGAGTCAGGAATTCCCAGCCATGGATAAATCGTCAGTTGCTAGCAATCTTTGTGAGAAATACCTAATAAAGCTTGCATTCTAAGGATTAGCCACAAAATAATCGTAAGGATCTCTAGTCTGATTGTCCCGTATACGTCAACAAATACCGATGGCGGTTGCCACTTTCTGGGTGACGTTGAACTAAAACCTAGGGGTTTGGGTGGATTCTTCAATGATTCGTGGACCGTATTACCTTCTCTTTCTGTTGTACCTCATATCTAACAACATACACTACTTGCCATTCAAATTGCTAAACCAAGAAGAATTGCAGATGATAAACGGGTATTCATTGAACAATATATTATACTAGAACTGACATGTGATTACATCTTCAGGCAATTTGGGTGCATAGATCCTGAGAAATCAGTAATCAGAACAACCACCTCTGGCCGTAATACAGCTTTGATACAGCTGGGCATTGAGTCAAACAGAGCTCGGATGGCGTGTACAGCTACAGATGACCAGCAGCTTCAACTCGATACCACAGATCATCAATAGTAGTGATTGGCCTGTTGTGACGAGACAGTATCTCGGTCACCATTGACCAGACGTTTTCAGTTGGTGAGAGATCTGGAGAATGTGCTGGCCAAGGCAGCAGTAGAACAATTTCCGTATCCACAAGGGCCCATACTGGACCTGCAACATGCGGTCGTGCATTACCCTGCTGAAATGTAGGGTTTCGCAGGGATCAAGTGAAGGGCAGCAACGGGTCGTAACACATCTGAAATGTAACGGCCACTGTTCAAAGTTCTGTCGATGAGAACAAGAGGTGATCGAGACGTGTAACCACGCCAGTTTGGCGATGATGAATACACGCTTCCAATGTGCGTTCACCGTGATGTCGCCAAACACAGATGCCACCATCATGATGCTGTTATCATGACCTGGATTCATCCGAAAAAAATGATGTTTTGCCATTCGTGCACCCAGGTTCGTCGTTGCGTACACCATCGCAGGCGCTCCTGTCTGTGAAGCAGCGTCGAGGGTAACCGCAGCCAAGGTCTCCGAGCTGATAGTCCATGCTGCTGTAAACGTCGCAGAACTATTCGTGCAGATGGGTGTTGTCTAGCAAAGTCCCTATCTGTTGACTCAGGGATCGAGACGTTTCTGCACGAACCGTTACAGCCATGCGGATAAGATGCCTGTCATATCAACTGCTTGTAATACGAGGCCGCTGGGATCCAGCACGGCGTTCCGTATTGCCCTCCTGAAGCCACCGATTCCATATTCTGGTAACAGTCATTGGATCGCGACCAACGCGAACAGCAATGTCGCGATACGCTAAACCACAATCGCGACAGGCCACAGTCCGACCTTTATCAAATTCGGAAACGTGATGTTACGCATTTTTCCTCCTTACACGAGGATCAAAACAACGTTTCTCCAGGCAACGCCGGTCACCTGCTGCTTATGTATGGGAAATCATCCTCGTGTCAGCACGTTGTAGGTGTCGCCACCGGCGCAAACCTTGAGTGAATTTTCTGAAAAGCTAATCATTTGCATATCACAGCATCTTCTTCCTGTCGGTTAAATTTCGCGTCTGTAGCACGTCATCTTCGTGGTGTAGTAATTTTAATGGTTGAGACTGTATATGTCAAGATGACAATAAGGTGAGGTGAAATAACTCCACGATACTGAAGATGCTCCGTTTGAAATTCAAGAACTTTAGGCAATGGTTATTTTGATTTATATCACCTGAAAGGGATGTCCTAGAAAGTATGTCTGACATATATAGCCGCGGTGGACTAGCCGAGCGGTCTAAAGCGTCACGTAGTGGAGCGCGCGTTTGCTCCCCGTGGAGGTTCGAGTCCTCCCTGGGGCATGGGTGTCTTTGTTTGTCGTTAGGTTAGTTTACCTAGGTTTAAGTAGTTTGTAAACTACGGACTGATGACCACGCTGTTTGGTCCGATAGAATTACAAACATTTGGATTTGATTTGACATATATATTACAAATATCTTGTTATTTCTTGCAGTTAACTTATAAATTTTGTTGGTAGAACTAGTTAACGCCGTGATATTCAAGTAATGCCGTGACAGTATTCACGTTACTGTGATAGCATGTTATTTACCATCTTCAGTACCTTTTAAGCTTTGAAAACCAGTTTTTAATGATATTTAAATGTCCAATTCATTTGTAAAACTATATGTAATCTTTTACTGGCAATTTTGAAACATTGTACTGTATATAATAGTAAAAGAAAACAAATTCCAGAAATTACGCACATGCAAAATTTCAGGTCTTGTTTTAAGTCTACTGAGCCGTTGTTAGTCACACCCAACAAACATAAAATAATCTAAAACTTTCCGGCACTTTACGTGATGCCAGATATTGCAAAACCGGCACTTGATTAATTCGACTCCATTTTTCTGCTTTGTGCATGTGAACAACCACATGCACCACACCGACTAGCATCATTTTTCTGTGGTGTGGACAAAGATCTAGAGGTTGCCTAGTTAACTGTTTTCTTCGATATTTCTGATCCTGTTGTCTATGGCTTGTTGTGGTTCGGTGAAATTACTATTGTAGAAGGATCACGTCTTACTTTTTTACGCTCTTTTTGGCAACACTGGGAGTTTTAGAATGTATTCCACAGTTACAATCGATTTGTCAGATACCTCCAGTTTCTTTTCTTGTGTAACAGAGGAAGGGACAAGAGCACCATGAGAAAAATTATCTCTGTTGTAGGGGAATATCCCAGTCTTTGCAAAGCTGTTGCAGGTAGTGTTGATCTGGAAGGCTGCAGCGAGAAGTTTAGATGGCATAACGAATGGCTTTCCAATTGCCGAAAGAGTTTTACTCCCTGGATCAGATGAAAATATCACGTGATAATCTTTAAGTGTACTCCACGGGGTCTCAAAACGTTTACTAGCCTTGTATATTGTCCGTCCTTCATTCTTAACGCTAGAACGGTCGGCCGAAAAATAGTTTCAGGAACGGTCAGGCTGGATCTGACGGACCCAACAATTAAAATTCTTATGAAAAGTGTCAAAACAGTGTATTTTCATCAAATGACGATTTTTTATATTGTTTAGGTCCTACCAAATGCTGTAGGGACATTATTTTTACGTTCTGAATTTCACAATTGCTGTAAAATAAAAAAAAGTAGAAAATACACTTGTTTGTAGTAATAAATGTAACCACACTAGAAGTACAAGTTAGTTGGATTGAAATACAAATATAAATGAGAATATTTGTAGAACTGAGAAGCAGACTTTTTGAATTTATGTTATATAAATCGAAATTGTGCATATAATGAATAGTTTGTGTCATATCGTCCTCTAAAGTCGTCACTTTTTCTAACAGACGACACAAACAATTTTTGCATGCACCAAGCAAATCTATATTTTGCAAATTTTACAGAAGTATTTCGTTTTGCTGTCCTTCCACTTATAGCCTCTTCCCCTTCATCCCCACGTATTTCACTATTGCTATCACGATCACTGTTTATTTCGAAGTCTGGGTCCGCGTCACAATCGTCAATTTCATTATCATCATCGCATAATATGTTGAAAATTTCACAGTATGAAATACTTTCTCTAGAAATTTTATATTTTAAATCATTGGCATCAGAAATAGTTCGCAAAGTCATTTGAAACTGGATGAAACACCAAATACAAATACACCCGCACTGGTAGAATTCAATAACGTAAACGGTCTGGCTGGGTCTGACAGACCCTAACGATTTTTAGAGAACTGCCGAACAATGTCTAAACGATGTAAAACCTTATTCATGATGTTAACGCTTTCTCTTGCATGTTTCAAGAAGCTAGCAGAGCGCTCGAGTCAGATCAGCGACTATAAGCATATAAATTCGTTGAAATAGACCCAGCCCGACCGTTCTAGGGTTAAACATGCGCAAAGTGTACTTTAAGCGCTTCAGCTGTCTACTTACGCGCCGCTTTGTTCCGCTTTGGTGCCACTTAATCTTGAAAATCTTCAGCGTGGCCTCTTGTTCTAGAGGGGCTACAGTACGTTGTGTTCTCGCTACCTTTCCTGCAGCGCCGGCTTTTGGGTGGGGCGACCCGGACGGTCGACCGGGGCACCGAGGCGCAGGGGTGCCAACGAAAAAAACCGCACTGACGTGTTTTAGGCCCACTTTAGAATTGTAGTTATCGCAAACATTTTGGATCAAAATAATAATCGAAATAATAAAAAATTAATGAGACTGTCTGAAACCCTTTTAAGAAAAAAAATTATAGGTCGTTGCGGGTTTCGAACCACTGACCTACAGCGTAACAATCCAACGCAGTGCCCACTACGCTACATCTGACACTCATCAATTATTTTCTTTAATCTCATACTGTTGATGGTCGTTGTTAACTGATGATAATATGGCATTTGTAGACACTAGATCTACATCTACATGGGATACTGTGCGAATCACATTTAAGTGCCTGGCAGAGGGTTCATCGAACCACAATTATACTATTTATCTCCCATTCCATTCTCGAATAGCGCGCGGGAAAAAAGAACACCTGAATCTCTCCGTTCGAGCTCTGATTTCTCGTATTTTATTCTGATGATCATTTCTACCTATGTAAGTGGGAGTCAACAATATATTTTCGCATTCGGAGGAGAATGTTGGCGTTTGGAGATTCACAAGTAGCCCACGCCGCAGCGATAAGCGCCGTTGTTGTAATGATTCCCATCCCAGATCCTGTATCATTTCCGTAACGCTGTCTCCCCTGTATCGTGACAATACGAAACGAGCTGCCATTCTTTGGACTCTTTCGATGTCCTCCGTCAAACCCACCTGATAAGGATCCCACACTGGGCTGCAATACTCCAAAAATGGACGGACAGGCGTTGTGTATGCAGCCTCTTTAGTAGTTCTGTTGCATCTTTTAAGGGTTCTGCCAATAAAACGCAGTCTCTGGTTCGCCTTTCCCACCATATTATCTACGTGGTCTTTCCAGTTTAGGTCTGAAGTAATAGTAATTCCTAGTTATTTTGTGGAGTTTACGGCCTTCACATTTGATTGATTTATGTTGTAACCAAAGTTTAACGGATTTCTTTTCGTACTCATGTGGACGACTTCACACTTCTCATTATTTAGAGTCAATTGCCAATTTTTACACCATACTGATATCTTGTTCAGATCGTTCTGCAGTTGGTTTTGATCTTCAGATGATTTTACTAGACGGGAAATGACGGCGTCATCTGCAAACAACCTAAGAGAGCTACGTAGATTTTCCTTTAAATCGTTTATGTAAATACGAAATAGCAGAGGAACAATAACACTACCCTGTGGAACGCCCGATATCACCTCTGTTTTAGTCGATGCCCTACCATCGATTACTACGAACTGTGTCCTCTCTGACAAGAAATCCCCTATCCAATCGCAAATTTGTGGCGATATACCATAACCACGCAACTTGATTAAAAGCCGTTTGTGAGGTACGGTGTCAAAAGCTTTCTGGAAATCAAGAAATACGGAATCGATTTGCGAACCTTTGTCGATAGCACCCATCACTTCGTGTGAATAAAGACCTAGTTGTGTTTCGCATGAACGATATTTTCTAAATCCGTGTTGACCTTGGGTCAATAGATCGTTCTGTTCGAGATAATTCATAATATTTGAATACAGGATATGCCTGCTGCAAATTGACGTCAATGAAATAGGCCTGTAGTTTAGTGGGTTACTCCTACTGCCTTTCTTGAATATAGGTGTGACCTGGGCAACTTTCCAATCTTTTGGTACAGATCCTGCTATGAGAGAGCGGTTGTATATGACTGTTAAGTAAGGAGCTATCGCTTCAGCATAATCAGATAGAAATCTAATGGGTATACAATCAGGACCAGAAGACTTGTTCTTGTTAAGTGATTTTAGTTGCTGCACTACTCCGATGATATCTACTTCTACGTTACTTATTACGGCATCTGTTCGTAATTCGAAATCTGGAATATTGGTTTCGTCTTCTTTGGTGAATGAGTTTCTAAAAGCTAAGTTTAGTAACTCTGCTTTAGTAGCGCTGTCATCGGCAGGATCGCCATTACTATCACGTAGTGAAGGTATTGTTTGTGATTTGCCCCGAGTATATTTAACATATGACCAAAATCTCTTTGGGTTTTCAGTCAAATTACGAGAAAGAGTTTCGTTGTGATAAATATTGTAGGCATCTCGCATAGAAATCCTCGCTAAATTTCGAGCTTCTGAGTACGATCGCAAATCCTGGGGATTTTGTGTTCGTTTAAATTTAGTATGCCTTTTCCTTTGCTTTTGCAACAGTGTCCTGACCTGTTTTGTGTACCAAGGGGGATCGCCTCCTTCTTTTATTAATTTATTTGGTATAAAACTGTCAAATGCTGTCGATACCACTTCTTTGAATTTGAGCCACATCTGGTCTACACCTACGTTTAGTGTTAGAAACGAGTGGAAGCATTTATCTTACGAAGAACGACGTGTTTTTGTCAATTCTTCATTGCGCCATTGCTTTGAAGTGACAACATGTAAGTTACAATAAGAAAATCATCAAATACGCAACGCAAGATGGCGTATGCCACAGAGAGTTCTGAGCGAGGAATGTCATGTGACATTGCGAACGGCTGGTTGTCGTTAATTCAATGCAGGGTGTCAAAACTCCGTTATTTTTTGCAAATATCTCTCAACCGATACGAGATATGAAAAAAAAAAAAAAAGGGAACAAAGTTGTAGAGAATTTTCTCCTCTACATATTCGTTTATGCAATTTTCGCGTCAGATGAAGGGTTTATATGCAATTAAAATTACATTACATACGGCTTTTTTTTTTTTTTTTTTTTTTTTGTATTACTGACGTATTTCTTGTCCGAAATATTTCAAAAAGCGAGGCTCTGGTCCCTGGTAGCCAACAATTATGTCTGTAAAATTTGGTGCCGATCGGTTGAACGGTTCGACCTAAAAATTGGGCACACGATACAGCCAGACAGACATCGTCAAATCGCCATTATTTTTGCAAATATCTCTGCAACGATGCAAAATATGAAAAAAACATGAAAGATCGAAGTTGTGGAGAAGTTTCCCCTCTACCAATTAGGATATTTAATTGTCGTGTCAGATGAACGGTTCGTTTGTAATTACCATTATATTCCAAACGGCTTTTTTTGGTATTACTACCGTATTTTTTGTCCGAAAAATTTGAAAAAAGGAGGTTCTGGTCTCTGGCGGCCTACAACTATATCTGTAAAATTTGGTGCTGATCGATTGAACGGTTTGTCTTAAAAACAGCGAACACGTAACGGACAGACAGACATCCCAAAATCGCCGTTATTTTTGCAAATATCTCTGAAATGATACGAGATATGAAAAAGACACAAGGGAGCAAAGTTGAAGAGAATTTTCTCCTCTAGAAATAAGGTTATTCAGTTTTCGTGTCGGATGAACGATTAAACCGTTATTTTCATTTAAATTTCGAGCTGTCAAAAGACGATCGCAAAGGCCCACTTTTTGTGTTACTACCGTAACCTAAAGTGGCCCAAAATGCCGGTGTCGTACTATACCATTGATATTACAGTTTACAATCATCCATCTTGCGAAAATAAAATATTATTCAGTGTCATTCAACATACGTCGTTAATCTGAAAAACGTACGCTGAATTCAGGATATGAGAAGAGGAAACGTGCTGAATGCAATATTCCTATTGGCTGCATCCATCCAAGTTACACGCGAACTTCGTCTGACGTCTGGGAGACTGAGCTACCACAATGCCTCTGTTATTTCTTTCAAGAACTGCAAAAGGGGAGTGGCCATCAGTGGCGTAGCTATCATAGGGCTAGGCGGGGCAGTGCCCCGGGGCCCCCGAGCTCCAGGGGCCCCCGAGCTCCAGGGGCCCCTCGGCCTTCGTGAGCGACGATCGAAAAAAGTTACCGTAGAGCGTCGAATTTTTTATTTAACTTTTTTTTTACCCTCCCGCCCTATCGTCCATCATATCCCCTTCCCTCAAACCAAGCTTCCCAGCCGCACTGGGCCACCGGCTGGCGGAACATTGCTTCTAATTGGGCCTTCACGAGACGTCACTATGTGTCGCTGCTGACAGGCGAAGTTGCCAGTCAGTGTGTCCAACAATCGACACACTTCAGTCGGCTGAAGTAGCGGCAGCATCAAAGCTGCTCACAGCAACAGCGGCGTCTTCCAAGTGTTGCGGCGTGCAATGTGATGGATCGGGCTCCTCCAAATACAGTATAAATACATTTACTGTACAGTACTTCTTATTGGCAAACAGAAGTGTACAGTTCGAATATCCGAATAAAATGGTTTCAGAATATCCGTGTCCCCATATTACTTCGGATAATAGACATTAAACTGTATATAATATTTTAGTTGAATGAAGGAATTTCGACTTTTAATTTCTCCTGCCGAAATTGACCCCCAACATGGACAGTTCGTCAATTATGTAAGGAAATTATAACAAAATATGCATTATTAGAATGTGAGGTTACGGAAGTATTTAGTTTTATTCTTCCGCAGCAGCCGAAAGGTCGTTCAGCAAATTAAAAATTATCAAAACGCATCTTAGGTACAGTATGGCTCAAGCTCGACTCGGACATTCGGCACTCATAGCAATCAAAAACTAGGCTGCATCAAGTCTAGATTTAACAGACCTTATTGATGATTTTGCAAAAACCAAAGCCAGGAAATGATTGTAAAATAATTGTAATTGTGTACGCATATTATTACTATAATGTACTGCTCTCACGAAAACGCTTACCGATAATTACAGATCAGAAATCATATCTTTGCCATCTGCAATCTAACAGTTTGAAGCACTGTATTACTCCAATAGGTATTATTTCATTCTGACTTTGGTGCGTGAGGAAACACGAACGAAATCACCACGACTTGAAAAACGCCACTCATTAAGTTCGCGATTCACAGTGAGGCACGAATAATAATTATGAATTTTTTTCAAGGTCTAATAGTATTCGTGTTACAAGAAATAGAAAAGTTGCCAACTTTTAGAAAACAATGTTTTAACACATTGACTGCCACGCGAGTTAAATAAAAGTCACAGGAAGTCTTCTTTACGGGCCACGTTAAGTAATTACAACTCACGGACATTATTCTATTTAAAGCTCCGTGGTGCAGTTGTAATTCACAGTAGCGTGCTGTGACTTGGTGTTACATTACGTTATGGTCCCAGTAACCATGTTCGTGGTCTCCAGTTTTCAAGAGCTCAAGAGTAATTATTGACACTTGATATCGTGAATTATATATAACTCACATGGCCCAGTCATATTGGAATTTCCTTTTTTTATATAATTTACTAGCTTAAACCCGCGGCTCCGCTCGCGTGTTGGTTGATTATGATAGATAATGCGCGAAACGTCAAATCGATTTTTTTTAAAGAGCTATATTAAAAGAAATTTCCTTTTTATTGCTTCATTTATTTATTCTTATATTTCCTTATTCGTATGGTTATCGTTACGGAGAAAGCGCTGCAGACATTGTAGCCGTCGGAGGTTCGAGTCATCCCTGGGCATGGGTGTGTTTACCTAGGTTTAAGTAGTTTGTAAGCTACGGACTGATGCAGCACCCCTTATAGAAAAAAGCCTGCGCACGACGTCACAACATGGCGGCGGTGAGAGGCTTAGAGTCCTCTGAAAGACTGTAAACATTAGCAGTGCACGTTGTTTATAGTGAATTCTTTCTTTCAGGAGTGTATTTATTACGTAAATTGGTGTTGTGTACGGTGTGATCGCTACGCTGGACGATTTGTGTGTGAGAGAACAACGTGTGATCTCTTTTTTACTGACAAAATGCCGTTTCGCTGTTCTGTGCCGAAATGTAGAGGAAATTATGACTGTGGCCCAAAAGTTACCGTCTCTAAACGTTCAGATAAGAATAAGCTAATGGGGGTGGTTACGTAAATAAAATGAATCGCAATATCCAACGGTAAACACTCATGACTTAAAACTCTTTTATAAGGTTAAACAAAAACGAAATCTTACTCATTAACTTGAAGAAGGAGCCAAGTTATCCTGGGAATTTTAGATATCCATTTTTTCTTCTCCGGACGTTTAAAGACGGTAACTTTTGGGCCACAGTCGTAATTTCCTCTACATTTCGGCTCAGAACAGCGAAACGGCATTTAGTCACTAAAAAAGAGATCACACGTTGTTCTCACACACACAAATCGTCCAGCGTAGCGATCATACCGTACACAACACCAATTTACGCAACAAATACACTCCAGAACGAAAGAATGCACTATAAACACCGTGCACTGCTAATGTTTACAATCTTTCAGAGGACTCTAAGCCTCTCTCCGCCGCCATGTTGTGACGCCGTGCGCAGCCAATCTTCTATAGGGGGTGCTGACTGCGACAACGCAGTTTGGTCCGATAGATTTACAAACATTTGAATTTGAAGACATTGTAGCACGCATAGATCAAAGATATGGTCTGTGACATCCATAGAGTGACATCACGTTTCGCTGTATGTAACCTCTTTGCTATAGAGTTGCAAACGTCATCGCTGGCCTTTACTCCGCTTTTTTTTATGATTTGACGACTTTTAACCACTATATCTTCCACCCCCTTATAGCTATCGGCATGGAACTGCTATGGTGTACAACGGGAGACTTCGGACAAGAATTACACACAGAATATTCGTTTGCGTTCTGCAGTTTTCGTTGCAAAGCGAAATATTAACACACACACACACGTATAATTTATATCTACCGATGACTTTCCATCCCAATATACTCCACCCTTTTATCATAATCAACCCTTAAGCAACAATGCAACCAATAAAACCATTTTCAAAGAGAAAATATAATTTTCAAAGAGTAATTGATGTTCCGCATTTCGCGTTATATTCTTCAAATTACTAAATACCTATCAGATCGCTATAAAACCGTGCGTAAAACCTTCCTTATTATAAATTAGTAACTGTACAAATATTTAGCTCTTTATTTCTTATGGTTCAGACTTGATAAACGTAAACTGAACAGACATTCACATTTATAGATGTTGTTGTTGTGGTGGTCTTCAGTCCGGAGACTGGTTTGATGCAGCTCTCCAAAATACCCTATCCTGAGCAAGCCTCTTCATCTCCACATAAGAACGGCAACCTACATCTGTCTGACTCTGCTTACTGTATCCATCTCTTGGTCTTCCTCTGCGATTTTTTCCCCACACACTTCCCTCCAAAGCTAAATTCACAATTCCTTGATGTCTAAGAATGTGTCCTACCAATCTATCCCTTCTTTTAGTCAAGGTATGCCAGAAATTTATTTTCTCCCCAATTCTGTTCAGTACCTCCTCATTAGTTAAGCGATCCATCCACCTAATCTTCAGCATTCTTCTGTAGCACCATATTTCAAAAGCCTCAATCCTCTTCTTGTCCGCACTGTTTATCGTCCATGTCTCACTCACATACCAGGCAACAATCCATACAAATGCCTTCAGAAAGGACTTCCTTAGGCTTAAATCATTATTCGATGTTAACAAATTTCTCTTTTTCAAGAACGCTTTTCTACCCATTGCCATTCTGCATTTTATATCCTCTGTACTGCGACCATCATTTGTTATTTTACTGCCCAAGTAACAAAACTCATCTACCTGCTTTATTGCTTCGTCACCTAATCTAATTCCTTCAGCATCACCTGATTTTCTTACACTGCTCTCCATTACCCTAGTTTTGCTCTTATTAATGCTCATCTTATATGCACCTTTCAGCACACTGTCCATTCCGTTCAATTGCTCTTCCAGGTCCTTTGCTGTATCTGACAGAATTACTATGTCGTCGGCAAATCGCAAATCGCAATAGATATAGATTATTATTTGGTGTGACATATTACTTACACAGTAATTTAATTAAATTAAATTCTCCAACTCTAATTGCAACAACAGTGAAACAGACTGAAAAAAATTGGGTAATTCCACGTTGGATCTCTTAACACCAGCATGCACTGTGCTCTATGAAGAAACACTCTTCGCAAAAATATGAGTCACAATTTCTTACATTTCCGTGTAGTTTGTTTGCAGTTCTTGACAGCTTGCTCTCGTCCAAATTCATTCTTCATTTTTTCGTAGCATCCATACACCTACGACTTGCTGCTCCCATGTTCACAAATGTTCAAATGTTTGTAAAGTCTATGGGACTTAACTACGGGGTCATCAGTCCCTAAACTTACAAGCTACTTATGAACTACATACAAACTAGGACGGCACAAATATCCATGCCCGAGGGGGGATTCGAACCCCCGACCGTAGTGGCCGTGCAGACCGTGACTGGAGCGCCTCAGTCTCCTCGGCCACCGCGGCCGGCCACATGTTCACAAGAGCACAGTTTGTAGACAGCTTGGTGGCTACGGTGAGAGATTTCTCAGGGGTATCGACATCTTATGTATGGCGTAGTCTCAAAGTCACTTCCTCTTTGAATTCTGTGACTGAGATGATCTTGTTGATATATCGGTAAATCACAAGAGCATTTACCAGTGCTGACCCTGTCAATAGTTCAACTGCAAGCTTGCTGTACCATTTCACACCCCGCCATAGTCAGTATAGTACTTCATTTGGTGAGAGAGAGAGCTATAAATAACTGATTATAGTCAGTTATCATTGCTGGTTTTTTCTTTGTGTCCGTCTTGGTTTGAACTTCCGCTTCTTCCTCTCCATGAACATATCAGCATTAACACATTCCTCTTATTATTCCATTTCAGTAGTATCTTCATCTTCTTCACTTATGTCCATAACTTCATCTAAAAGCTTCTGTACGTGCCTTTGTTCATCTACATAACTTCTACGAGACACTTTCTCCTGCTACAATATCACTGTGTTACGGAAAAGACAACACTGAATAAAGACTGTAGTAACAATGCAGAAAAACAGTAATGGAACTGTACGCAAATAATGTTGTGGAATGAAAGACTTACAGGAGTACCAACCCAAAATTATTAGCGACATAGGAAATGACGCACCTGGCACTTTACTCTGGCGCCATATGAGTCGTATATAACTCACACAAAAAAAAAAAAAAACATGAACTAAGGTACTAAATTGCAATATTTTAAACTTATTTGTACTTAAATAGTTTACTTCAAGCAAACTAAAGCAGAATATGAAAAAAAAAAGTAAATCATCCCCGGCGGCGGTAACCCAAGAATACCTTCGGCAGCCAAGTCATTGTTAAACAGAATGGACTAAGACAAAATATTAAATGTATACAGCTTATTTGAGTACAGCAGAACAGTATTGGGCATATGATTTGTTGTGGGGATGTGACAGGTGACAGCAGGAAGGGTTGGAGGGCAGAAGGTGCGGGAAAGGGCAGACCGCTGGAATGGGCAGGCATTGCCGTTCTTTGTGCGCCTGCTGAACGAATAGCTAGAAAGCGGGCGCCCACTCTTTCTACCCCACTACGTCGCAAAATGAAATTACAAGGTGTTTTACAAAGTTATACCAACCCTTCCACAGAGCACATTATAAATCATAGATGACGTACTGCGCAGACAGACCTGGAGAGTGTGCATTTTCCACAAAATGCGTTGCGCCAGGAAACAGGCATTTTTTTTCCATAAATGCGTTACTACTGATGGAATACCAAACAGAATCTACATACCTTTCTACACATTACCTTGCAATGGTAGGCGGCAAATGGATTCGGCATTCTGTGGCTTTTTTCTGGGAACGGCGCCTTCCCATACCATAAGAACTATTCGCTCTTCAATTTACGTTCATACTAACACTATACCCTCCGCCGCATTCTGCTCAGTTCTTGTATGTGAAAAACAAACAACTTCAGTGTGGTGAGAATTCAGCACTTCACGCAACCTTTTAAGGTACGTTTCTACCCGCACACTATTTGTTTATTCTGCCATTTAAAGATTTGATTATATTCACGGATCAGAAGTTTCATGTAACAATTACTTTGTCTCAATAGTGAATTGTGCATCTAGACGCTGCCCTCTACCCCACTGTCACGATAATAAGCGAAGATATCGACTTATTTATTTTACTTATTACTTTTTCCTGGCCAGACACTAACATGTACTTCAAGAAGCCTGGTAGAGTCATGGCTCAATCCAAAGTGTTTCATCAAACAAAGTCCGGTAACTTACTTTTGATGAAACCATCCTACAGGAATATTTCCCCTATTTTCCTTCTTCGACTGGGCTGTCTACGAAATGAGTCAACAGCGCAGTAGTTTAGCGAGAGTGAGTCAAAAGTCCGCCTGCTGTCACCGCTGACGTAAACTATCTCAGGGGCATTTTCATCTGTATGTCCTACCCAGGTCCAACTCTATCTCTATCCCTCTGCAAAATTTCATCCAAATCACCTAGTATTTTTTTTTGCGTGGAAACATAACAAACAAACTTTCACAATAATTAGAGAGTACGATTAAACATTATCTGCTGCGTGACACATAATAATTTATTTAGTAGTATTTAGGTTTGCCTTATTATCTCTTCCAGTGGGCGGTAAGGAGCTGATGATGAAGTAGTTTGACATGTGTACAGTATTAGTGTAAAGAGGGCCCCAATGTCATTTTTGCCCCGGGGTCCTTGGTGACATAGCTACGCCACTGAACAGAATGTAACTATAATATGCCGCTGCTCCATCACAAGTGAACTACGGGGTCGTCTTCAATCCGTGAAGTAGTGCTACAGTAAAAAATAAAAAATGAAATGAAAAGAGCGATCATATGGCTGTGGCAGAGAGGACGGGCCTGGGCTACCGCAGCGTAAGAGAGGCGCCCGGGTTGAAGCCGCGAATGTTGCGTTCGAATTCCGACAAAAACGTGCAAGGGTGAAAAAAAAGACCGTGTATCCTTAGATAAACAATTGAGGGGTTACTGTTTGCATAGCCGCGATAAGTATTATTGTGCAGGATTTAGCTATGTTATAGACGTGAAACATGTTTTACTTGATGTAACCCAGTTTTGCACTGTTTCTAGTGGAAAACAATTACGTGAGATTTGCCGAGACTCCTTCTCCACCACGTGAAATTTGGTGAATTCAGTTCGACCCCCTCTCCCCCCCCTCCCAAAGAAATAAACACCGCACGTAAGTAATGGATGTCCCCATAAGGGCGCATTGTCAGTGACTTTTTTTTTCTTCTTTTTTTTTTTTTTTTTTTTTTTCGGGGCTCCTTACACCCCGTCCTTTCGCACACCATTAAAGCCTTCGTCGGCTAAGAACAAAAAGGTCTCCCGATGGTTTTATTTTTCATTTATTTATTTATTTATTTTTATGATCCTGTGGTCCTCTTCTATAGAATTCAAACTGAGCCAGAGGTAAGGAAGAATCCGGTAGCTTCATATCGGACGTGAAGAAATAATAAGAATAAAAGAGATAAATCAAATAATCCGTTCTAGGCGAAACACGCCCCAGTGTACGCAGAGAACCAAACACAAGCAGTCCAGTGTCCATTCACTGTCAAGAACAGCATAAACTGACAAAATAAAAGTCACCCATTACAATGCACCAGAGTATATGAAGAAGAAATAAAAACCGTAAAGTCAACACCAATAAAATGACCAGGCGAAGGCACGCCACAATATGCACATAAAACCAAACACAAACTATCCAGTGTCCATTCACTGTCGATAAAACGCATGATAGATAAATGATAAAAGGAAGGCACTCGGTACAATGCACCACCATAAAAGAAAAAAAAGTAAAAACGGAAAACTCAACACGAAAAATTTATATGCCGTGCTTAGCAAATATATATTCCAAAGAAACTTCTAAAAATTACCAAATTCTTCTTTATATTTCGTCTGCTTTTTCTCTTTGTCATATTCACTCCAAAGATACGACAGGAATTCTACAGAATCCGTCGTGTCCAACGTAAAAACCGAATATATAGTGCGTCCCAGAATCCATTGCGTGGCATGTCGTTTTGTATTAGGGTAAGGGGTCCATTCAGGGGTAACGGCGTCTTAGACAGTAACGTTGTTGAGAGAGACTCTGTTTATCAGTAGCAACATGTCTCTGGCAGTATCCCATATAGCGACGTGATGGCGGCACACAAAACGATGTTCAACCGTGTCCACTGATTTACAAGTAACGCAAAGAGCTGATGGATACAATTTAATTGCGTGACGTTTGGCATTTGTGGGTATGATAGACTCGCCCGGGACGCATTTATGGGTAAGACAGACCCTGCTTCCATGATAAGTAAGGTGTCTATCTGTAGGACGCGATTCCTTTCGTTGTTTTCAAGGTACAAACTCGTTTACAATTTCTAATTCTCCACTGTTACTTCGGTCAGATCTGTAATCTGTTTCTCTTTTCTCATGGTCCCAAATATACGACGGATCTTTCGTTTCCACCTATAACCGTAGTGGCGTCCTTTACAATTTTTTTTTTCCTTTATTGAAATTTTAATGCCCGAAGGCAGGCTGGCAGCAGCCAATGATGCTGCTCTACAGCCGAGCGAACGTACACAATGGACAAAACAGAAATTAAAATGAAAGGTGATAAAATGCGCTTTTACAATAACAAGATGAAAAATTTGGGAGAAAGTTAAAAACTATGACAGCGGATAGAAACATACATGATCGTTAAAACAAGACAATGCCACGGTGGCTAAAAAACACTCACTGCAGACGACGAAACAAAGACGGCGACACTGAAGTAAAAAACACTGAACACTGGTGTACGCAAAGTTAAAAAACACTGGGCGATATTACACTATACACACGAAGCACTGAACACTTAAAACACAGCACTGTACTGGCCCTGCAGGGGAAGCGGGGGGGAGGATGGAGAAGGCGCGGGGGAAGGGGAAGGAGGTGGGGGAAGGGAGAGTGGGAGAAACCGGAAGGAGCTCCCGGGGAGGTGTAGAAAGGAGGGGGTGAGCCAAGCGGGGGACGGGAGTGGGAGGGGAGGGGGTGGGAGGAGGTGGCGGCAATCCACAGTCAAAGTTGGAAGGAGGGATAGATGTCGGGACGGTTTTGGAAAACGTCGTCAGGGAGAGGTAGGTGGCGGAAGCCACCCTCGGAGAGGATGTAGAGGGTGTGGAGGTGAAGGGAGGGAGGAATGTGGCGGAAAAGGCGTGGCAGGGGCCCGAGATCCAGGAGGAGAGGAGATACCAGTGGGTTATGGGACTCTATCTTGCGGTGGATGTACTTGAGGCGGATGTGTTGCAGGAATTTGACCAGGTGTGGGAATGGGATGAGGTCGTAGAGGATCCGCGTGGGCGAGGGGAGGCGGATGCGGTAGGCGAGGCGAAGGGCGTGGCGTTCGAGGATTTTGAGGGATTCATAATAGGAGGGGGGAGCGGATATCCAGGCGAGATGGAAGCAGCAAAGAACGGGACGCATGAGGGAACGGTAGGTATACAGGATGGTGGAAGGATTTAGTCCCCATGTCCGGCCGGAGAGGCATTTTAAGAGGTTTAGGCGGGAAAGGGCTTTTTGTCGGACGGTTTTGAGGTGAGAGTTCCAGGAAAGGTCTCTGTCGAGGGTTAATCCGAGGTAGCGGAGGGCCTTGGTTTGTGGGATGGGGCGACAATGGAGGGTGAGGTACAGGTCTCGGTGGCGAAAGGAAGGGGTGGTGCGACCTATGATGATTGCCTGGGATTTTGTAGGGTTTACAGTAAGGAGCCACTGGTTACACCAGGAGGAAAATTCGGAGAGATGGGACTGAAGGAGATGTTGGGAGCGAGTGAGGGTCGGGGCAAGGGCAAGGAAGGCGGTGTCATCAGCATACTGAAGAAGATGGACAGGAGGCTGAGGTCAGGGCATATCTGCTGAATATAACAGATAGAGGAGGGGTGAAAGGACGGAGCTCTGGGGCACCCCGGCAGAGCGGTAGAACAAATGGGAATTTTGGTTATTGACAGTGACTCCTTTACAATTCTCGCAGACGTTTTTACCCAATGGCTCTTCATATAGATGATATGTTAACATGTATTATTGGATTACATTTTTGAAATAGCTTTTAATACAATTTTTTGGTTGAATATAATAGAGCTGGGCAAAACGGTTATTCTCTGATATCGGTTATAATGGGTATAGTTATTCTTTTCTATCAGTTAATTTTAACGGTTATAAATAACTGCACGGTATTTTCCCACTAACTTCCAGATGGAGTTGCCACAGCTTACTCATACTGCTACTAGGTAGCGCTACTGAGCACTTCCAGATGGCGTTGCTACAGCTTACTCATACTGCTACTAGGTAGCGCTACTGAGCAGTTATTGGGCAGTTATCTTTATGAGTATTCCGTGAATTCTACTAGGTAGCGCTACTCTACAGTTATCGTTATCGTTATTAGTACTGAGTAGTCAGTACTCAGTAGCCACTACTGACTACTGAGAACGGACAGTTATTGTTATTAGTACTCAGTACTCTGAATTGATATTACGTAGAAATACCAGTACCCGACAGTTATGGTTATTTCTACTCAGTACTAATATCAGTATATAGCATATCTGGTGTGATTCAAATTGCGATTGCTGTGTAATGGCAAAAGTTATCGTCCAAATCGTGGAATAAACACACATAACTAAATGTCCTGTGTATTAATATGCTATTACATGAAATCTGTGCCCTGGAAATGTAGCCGTAATTTTCGAAGCTACTATGAACAGTGTATGAAGTGAAAGTGGATTATTAAATATGTGCTTAAACGTGTGTGAAGTGAATATTGTAGTTAAAATTATAAACATAACGTTGCTTCAGTGAGTGTTTTGTGGAGCGTCTTTAAATGCAACATAAAAGTAAACGTAATGTGATCGTTTTGTTTATTCCTAATAAAGTTCTATATTAAATTTGAAAAACTGCTTGATTTGCGGAAAATTTTCTTTAGTTCATGACAGCATCCTGGTTTGTAAATATGATTATAACTACGAGGTAAATTTCTCCGTAAGGGGTCAATTGAAGATTGGAATACCACCCGTCGGATTTGACGAAAAAGTTCATAAAATTTATTTGGGAATACAGCTTGCTATAGGGTGTAACAGTTTGCTTTAATAATGTGAACAGGCCGAATTTCGGCATTTCTGTATGCAGTGAAAGTGAATATATTAGCTCCAGAATGGACCACACTGAACAAGTCAATACTGCCCAGTACATGTAACTGATATCTGAAATTATCGGTATTTTAAAATATTAAATCTACTGTAAACAGGTTATCGGTTGTAATTGAGGGTGTAGACCAAATCCTCAAAACTGCAATGTAAAGTGTACCAAACATTGCTCCAGTACTATCAAAAGTAAACTGTTACAAATGTGCATTTACAAGTATAGGCCTACTACATGCCAAATCAGAAACTTAATGGTGTTGTAATAAGTGTCTTCAATACAAAACTAGACATACATATTTCCATATATTGTAAGAGAAATCCCATTTCAGAAAACTAAGGCAAGTTTTATGTGAACTTTGGAAAAAGCTTGATATCTTCGGCTATTGTCAGGCTATTCAGTTAAATTTTACTTAGGGTATGGTGTGCTATGTTGGTAACAAAATGTTCACTTTGCAAGGGAAATTACTGACAGGACAAGGTTACATATAAGAGCCAGTCAACAACAAAGCAGGAACAGTAATATTTATTTAACTGTCAATATGAAAATTTATTCTATATGCCTACAACGAGTTTGCAGCATACACTTTAAATGTCTTGAAAGCACTCTCTCTCATGTTCAACAGTATTGCAGACAGAATTAGGTTCCACCTGCCAGGTGCTACATATTTCTTTCTTTATTTTTTTCTTTATTTTATTCAGTAATGACTTGTGTGAACAAATAAAATAACCAACACGTGATAGATAGCCACTGTAAATGACAGTGTAAGTTTCAAAGAAAATCTCACCTGGCAGAAAATTCTTCTGTGTCACCCTGTATGGTGAAATTCTTTATGTATCAGCACAGTTACTATTAATTCATAAAGTACCACCAAGAACTATGTGTGACCCAGTTATTACAACTAACGTTTTCATTAAAAAGATTCCTCTATGAAGTGCTTAACTTGACATTTGTCTTCTAAATGTGAATATTCTGTTGTATAATTTTTGTGCAAACTGATGTGTTTAATGTCCTGTAGAAAGTTTTTTCAAAGTCTCATGCTAAATAATTAAATCAAAAACTACCATGTGTAACTGAAGAATACTATATGAGAAAGCTAGTCACTGCCACAATCCTCACAATAATGCCTATGAGAAAAGTCTCACCGAACCACCCAAGTAATTTGTACTCTGAAGCTGACATGAATAAGATATATGGTAGGTGTTTTTTATTAGAGATGTCTGTGATGCAGCATTGGCACCTAATATTAATGAAGCCACTAAGGTTGAGGTACAGGGTATACTAGTACTTGCAGATGGTTCAGATTTGCTTTAGTATTTTACACCCCCTGTAATATTTAAACATGAGAAACTGTGCTGTGTATGTTTTCTCATAGAAATATCACAGTAAGCACTTTTTGAGAAGGATTGAGTGTTTTTTCTTTATATTTACTATTATTTAATTTACTGAATGATGTTTAACATCCCAAACATGCACTAATACAAATAATGAACTGTGTGATCCTGTTCTATGTAAACCAGCACTACCATTCTTTTTCGTGCTTTTATTAGACAGCAATATCACCTCAATACAGACACATGTAACTAGGCAACAAGTGAAGACTTACTGTCTGTGAGGAATTAAGGCACTTAAAAATGTATCAATATCCAAACTGTGTTTATAATGTGGGATCATCAGTTGGGTGGAACCTTGACTCCTTTCCCAAATCAAATTGAGCATTTCAAACATACCAGTGTTACAAATAAAGGAAAAAAATATGGTTAAATGCTATTAGATGGGGCACAAACTGTGTCTGGACAAGGATGGGATCAGTTCACTGGAATCATCAAATAACACAGGCATCAAATATTTATGTTTATCTTTTTATTTAATTTTAGGAGGTGCCCATCTATCTTCTTCTTTTCATTAATTCCAATCGTTTTGGGGTCAAATTCTGTAATGGCACTTTGTACAACTTGCTGCCTTGAGGTGGATGGAACATGTTGCTCGTCTTCCATACTGCATGTGACTGGTGGGGTTACCTCCATCAGCAGTATTTCTGCACGTCTGGTTTGACCTGCAGATACATGGGTTTCACATCAACATAAGCAAATATTAAGTTGACTATGGATATGGGATGAAAATTAAAGTGTGTCTTTCATTCTGCTACAAAAAATTTCAGTTTAGTGCACAATTGTTCTTCATGAAACTTGCAGTCTGAAATTTAGTTCATAGAAAGTTACAACTGATTCAGTTTTCTCTTGCTATACAAATGTATAATAGAGTACCTAATAATTGCAGACTTCTCATAAATACCGTACTTTTTAAAGAGATGCTGATGTGTAATTATGGCCCTTAATTTGCAAATACTTAAGAAGACATTCACTGTAGTCATCCTACTATTAATGTTTAAATTTTTTGTTAAGTTAAAATTTAAAATATTTGTGGAATATGGTAGAAGACTTAATTAAAAACAATAAATATTAAATATTTTTGAATTTGCCAGGAAGTCCTGGATTAGACAGCAATATTCTCGTAATTTGGGGAATACAGCCCCCCCCCCCTCCCGCAAGTTGCAGTCGCCTCGAAATAAACATTTGAACCGGTATACATGTATATTTTCACGAAAATGCGCCTTTTAACAAAGATTTAAGCGTTCGTTACACGCACCTCGGAGTGTGAGTCCCATCAAAAATGTATTAGAAATGTAAGATTTCCGTTTTTCTACCTTCCCCTCAATCCTTAACGAATAAATTGCAATAATTGACGTAAGTTTGTTTACAATGTATTGGCAGCAGGGCAGTTTCTTCCTCGTAATAGCATAAAATATTAATTATAACGATTAGAGCATATTTATTCTTTCATTTAGAAAATTTATTAATCCTGTCATACAATATTCTGAACCTTTTCACTGACCAGCATTGGTTACAAAAGTAAGTTTTATTTTTTTATTATTTTTGGAGGATTTCTTCATAATTCTAAAAGTCGGCACTCTACGAACGAAATATGTATCCTCTCTGGGAATATCATGACCTGCTACAGTTAATAACCGAATACCAAAGAGGTATATAGGTCTTTGCCAAATACTCATAACGATACTGCCAATGAAAATTAACTGCCACTGACATTTCTACTATTCTCAATACTCAATACTCCCTAAAGCGTCTACCGTTATCATAGTACCTCGAATTCGCATTGGTCACTCCATGTTATTAGATACAAGATTCCTACGAGAACGTAGTACACACTTTCACCAACAGATGGATAATCGTTAAACAGTTATTACCCATGATTCTTACGCGGTTAATTCCATGGAGTATAGAACTGACCAGTATTTGGACAGGACATCTGATCGATACTGTGGTCGAATCGTTTCATTAGTACCAACTTTTGTGAACAGATGGCGCTACGCAGTACGCATAGTTATTACGATAACTGCCAGTATTTGATGGGCGGTTATTACAATCACGGTTATTCATAAATAACCGGATATTTCTATCAGTTATCGTTATTTTGGCCCAGCTCTATCTTTCACATGCCACAGTGACGTAATGGTCCAGGTATTGCAGCCCACAACATACTATGTTGGCACTACTTGCACCTGAAGAATTCATTCAACAAAGTAAACTAAATCAGTTGTCAAAATGGCGGCCCAACATGTTGACTTTGTGCCAGATATGCTCAATAACAGTGATTTGGATGTAGAAAGTGGTTCAGTGACGATTATTTGCCTTCATCAGATATTTCAAGAAGTGATAGTATGTAAATTCAGAGAATTTCTGGAAATTTTGTTACTAAAAAATGAAATATAGATTCTAACCTATACTCGTAATTTTCACATTCTGTCATATGCCAGAATGAACCAACAACTTGGAGCGTTGACGAGCTGCCATTTATGTCTTAAGCATACAACTAAGTACTAATCTATGAACTATGATCAATAGAGGGCATTATGTAACATCCAGTGAAACCTGGCATATTTAGATAGACCCGCTATTGGAGTTGGTTCAGTCTGCAATACGAAAAATCTTATTAATTATCTTCTGGGATAGCATGAATGAAACATTTAAGTTTTAACTAATAACACAGAGCTGGGCATTGTTGACTCGCTTCCATGTGATTTGAGCTGTTCTCATCAATGATCTGTCACGAAGTGTACCAGATTCTACTTATGAACTAAATTAAAAAAAAATAATAATAATTAATTGTTTGTGCTTCATGTTTGGAAAGCAATAAGAATTGAGATTATGCGTAATGAATGTAATTTACCCCAATTTGAATCCCAAAGTAAATTATACGGTTTAGAGTTGTGTCGGGAACTAAAAACTCAATTATCTTAAATCGTGAATTTTGTAGTTGGTTCACTTTGGTGTAAGACCGACAAAATATACAACGGGTTTCTTCCGTATACGCCTGTAACGTTAGTGACGTCATTTACAGTTCTCGCAGGCATTAATAACCAAATCGCCATTATATAGATGATATAATGTCCGGGGCAAGTTCCGGAGATAAATTAAATTGGTCCCAATTCCCCGGCTCCGACCAAGGTTTTCGGGAGGTTTTCCTTGGTTGTAAGGCGTATGCCGGAGCTGGTAAGCCCCTCCCACTTATTCCCAATTGGGATCCCCCTTTGCCCCACTATCAGCTCGTCTGATAATGTCTCTTTAAGACAGATGTCAGAGAACATAGGAAGATATTAACTTCCAGTTAGCAAACGGGAAAATTTTAAAGCAATCGCTCCAATAGCTGTCAGGGAGGCAGCTTGTACGGGACGACCCAGAAGCCAAATAACACATCAGGAAAATGAAGAAACCCACTCTGCCGAAGGAAACGATGGAAGCCGCGTGGGAGTAGCCGAGCGGTCTGGAGTGCCACGTTAGGCATCGCACTGCCCCCCGCGTCGGATGATCAAATCCTCCCTCGGGCATGGATGTGGGTGTTTGTCCATAGGTTAGTTTAACTTACTGTAAGTACTTAGTAAGACTATGGACTGATGACCTACTTAGTTTGGTCCCATAGGATTACAAACTTTTGAAACAAGGAAAGTAACAGTAGATAGCATATCCGATGCCAATTACGAATAAGAAGGAGAACCATCAAAAACAAATAATAAATAAATGAATAAAATAAAATTAAAAGTAAAAAAAAAGGCAGGTATAGGAAAAACGTCTCCACACAGGAGACAATGAAGGAAGCAAGTCCCTTGCAAGGGGGTAAGGGGACAGGGATTATGGGAAATGATTGTGGTCCATTTGTAATTTTAAGGAGTTATGTGATTATTTATAGACGGAATCTGAGTGTCCTTTCTCGTGTTGTGATTTTAGAGCAAAATCTGATGTTGAGTCGCATGTCATTTGACTGCTGTTTCGTTTTTACAAATAACAGTTTCTCATTTATAGCTTAAATCGAGCAATATTTTTTACAACAACATGACATCTCGTATTGCTACTACGCGTGTAGCAGTAAACGTATCGCAATTTCTGCAGTTACTAATATTAATGTGTTGATTCTCATTTTTATGTGGTTTAGTGAAGCGAATCGTAGGATCCTTCGACAATTTTGTGGTACATACCCAATTTTAACAGTGTTCTAAAGAGCTTAAGCTGAAAATAGACCATCTTTATACCTACAAAACCGATTCTGTCAGGTTCTCGGTTAAAGTTCGCCCATCGCATGTTTCTATGGTAAACAGCAACAATTTTGATTGTTTAACGAATTGCGATCACTATATGCAAACTCTAGTGTAGTGTAAAAATAGGACATTATGGATGCTAACAAATTTAATTTTGTTATAAGCCCGTAACAAATCATCTCACTCGTATTTTGAGGAAGCGTAAGAAATCTGAAAGCCGGCCGCGGTGGCCGAGGTGACTGAGGCGCGCCAGTCACGGTCTGCACGGCCACTACGGTCGGGGGTTCGAAATCCCCCCTCGGGCATGGATATTTGTGCCGTCCTTAGTGTTAGCTAGTTCATAAGTAGTTTGTAAGTTTAGGGACTGATAGCCCCGTAGTTAAGTCCCATAAGCTCTACAAACATTAAAAAAAAAAAAAAAAAAAAAAAAAAAAAAAAAAAAAATTTATATATATATATATCTGAAAACAGATGAAAGACTCGCAGTGCAACAAAAGCAAGTACTGTTTACTGCATTTCTGTTGCCTGTAAAAAATGTTTCACCTAGGCGAAATTCAAAATTAATATTATAATTGCGGGGAAATAACGTCAATTCTGTTACGAAATGTGGAATAAGACGTTTAGTCGTTAAAATCAGTGCCTGATTTCCGTAAAAAGTGATAAAAACTGTAAGTGATAGCTCCGTTTCACGTTTTCTGCTAAGAAGA
Source organism: Locusta migratoria (assembly GCA_026315105.1). Taxonomy (NCBI): domain Eukaryota; kingdom Metazoa; phylum Arthropoda; class Insecta; order Orthoptera; family Acrididae; genus Locusta; species Locusta migratoria. Next base: position 329,453,661 of record CM048745.1, on the reverse strand, counting down.
AACCGGCTTCTTGCCAAGAGTCACGTGACGTAGATGTTGCTAGTATAATGATGTCATGCGCATTCTATGTTACCTTTCGTCTATGGTATTGCTCCTTGCTATATGAGGCGTCTCTGTCGTTTCGTTACTGTTTCCTGTATGTAAAAGCAATCGTACGTAAAAATTAATAAATACATGAAGTAAATAAAAAATAAAATTATAATAAATAAATTAACAAAAAGTAAAAATAAAAAAGAGTGATTCTCATTCTCAAGAGCTAAAATATGCTCTGACTAATATTTCAAACTTTTATTCCATACTTTCGAGTTTTGAGTTTTGAATAAAGTTTATTTTTAGACTGACAAAGTTTACTTTTTTCCAACTTTATGATCCCTGCTCACAACAAAAGGGTGGGAGCCACAGTCGTAAGACAATGGCCTCCTTTGTGTCTTCCAATCTGAATGGTGCCTTACTTTTTGGGTAAGGTACACAGCCAGGAATCGAGTCTGCACTCTCTCATCTGATACCAATTTATAGGACGTAACCCTACGTTGGAATTTTTAACGTCTGCCGGATTTTTTAGCCGATTAGTGGCTACGTGGAAGGAGCTACGTTGCTGACTGAGTAAAAATAAGAATATACATTCGGCCGAGACAGCACATGAACACTCGGGTACCCGGATTGGGAGATAACCCTCTTGATCAGTTACAAACCATGATTTAATTACGTTACTACCAGTTGTATTCTCCACTGCTGGTATGTTACCAGCAGCGGCGTACTCTAATACGAGGCGCGTCCAGAAAGTAAGTTCCGTTTGGTAATACAATGAAATTGTAGACAGATACAGAAGAAATTTTTATTGCACAAAATTCTACAACCCTTAAACTATTTCTCCACATAACTGCCGAAAGTTTGCACGCATTTTTGATAGCGTGGCACCAGGTTTTGTATACCTTCTCCATAGAAATCTGCCGCCTGTGTCTTCAACCAGTTGGAAACAAGTTTCTTTCAGCTCGTCGTCATTGGTGCACTAATTGTAAACCTACGGTTTTTCTGGATCTTGTCATCAATCGCGTGAACCAGTTCTTCTGTAACCAAAGGTGGACGCCCACTTCGTTCTTCATCGTGCACATCACTACGCCCGCCATTGAACTGTCGGACCCATCTTCTCACCATCGAATCACTCATCGCATTTGGTCCGTAAACATCGCAAATTTGCCGATAAATTTCACTTAGCATTCAGAAACCGAATCACTGACCTGATTTCACAGGCGACGTGATTTTCAGTCAACGCAGACATTTCAAACAAGCACAACAAAGCGTACGTAGCTGACAGCGATCTCCAAATGGCGCACGTTCTTCTCCTTGATACACATCGTCTACAGCGCATGTGCGGAAATGCAATCGCAGCGCTGCAGCGGAGATAAATTGAAAAGGAACTTACTTTCTAGACGCGCCTCGTATATAAAAATTCATGTTAGTTTGTCTTTTTCTTCATACTTTATACACGGCCATACGTTACATCCAATTGCGATAAAACTTTGTAAACTCATAGCTTGCACTCGCGCGAAGGTTATAGGGATAGTAAAAGTACCCTCGTATGTTGCATGGCGGAGAGTGCTTTATACTTAGTTAATTCGTTTCTTACGCTTTTACGCTGAAATGGCTGGCTGGATATGAATGAAAACTGGAACAGAGGTAGCTTACACCCTGATTAATACATGGGCTACGTTTCGTAAGCCACCGTACGGTGCGTGGCGGACGGTATCTTACAATGTGTTCGTATGTTTGCTACTCCTTCATGCTGAAAGGGATGGACATATTTGAATGAAATTTGGATTTGAGATAATTTATACCCTGAGTTAATGCATGGGATACCTTTAGGAAGCGGATGGTAACTGACAATGGGTTAACGAGTTTGTTACTTTTCACGCTGAAACGTCGGAACGGAATTGAATGAAATGTAAATGTAATTGTAATGAAATGTATGTTTCCATGAAGGAGATTTTTATAATCTGCAAGCCATGGCAGAGAGTTCTTTGCGACTTTGACACCGTGAAACGTGATGCATATATGTATGTTGTCATATATATGAGGGAGTAGCCGGAGTAGGAGACGGACAGAAAGGGGAGGGATGAGACGGAGAGAGAGAGAGAGAGAGAAAAGGGAAAGACGGATAATCAATAAGTATCCGTACGACTCCGGGTTTTCAGCTAGCCTACTGCAAAATTCGTGATTGCCGTATTCCCTTGCGCACAACTGTGACTACCTTTTCTCCACGCAGATAATTTAATATAACATTGAGTTTTCCTGTTTCTGATTCATTGTATGCGCTGACATTACACTATCGAGTTAAGTGTCTTCGTGCCTTCTAAACTCTCAGTGCAGCATTAGAATAAACTACATGTTATCAAAGAGAACAGAAACTCTGTGATTGATTACCGACCGGAGCACAGTTCCCGTGTGGTCCTAGCTATTGGAATTCTATTTTGTGTAAGATTTTGTGTTGTTATGCTACTGTGAATAACACTTCAAGATATTTTAATAAGTTGGCAGTAATCGAAATTTCTTTTAATTTGCTTGTTAAATGAAGATAACAAGGAGATAACATTCAAACACGTTCCGTATTAATGTACGTCTGTAGGAATGGTCTGTGACAATGTCTAAAGCTTCTTGTTCTACTTCTTCTGCGTGAAACACAAACGTGGAACCCTGTAAAAACAATATATATAATTTTTTTCAGAAGTATCCGTCGTTACCGATAACCCATATTTCAGAATTGACGTCTGAGTTTATCGGTGTTCCTGTGTCAAGCGTGTTGGTGCGTAGCAAGTAAACTATACAGGAAAACTGTCCGCTCCAGGAAAGAACACATGAAACGTGTATCTTAAGAAAATATGACGATTTCGTAAGAAATGGTGTTCGTTCGAATTTGTTTATTATTATTATTATTATTATTATTATTAATTTGTAACTCGCTGAAAATGCGGCGAAGCCCGGGTATTTATTTATTGATTCAACTCTTGCTTAAGTACTTCTCCTATCCCTTCTCTCTATTCCCTTTTTTTTTTCTAGAAAAATGTTACGTTTATGGGAAAATATATAAAACTTAATGGTGTCACGCCCAGTGTACAAAATTATAAATGCAGTATCCAAACAGAGATGGGTATTAATTAAAATACATATGATATATAACGTTCATATATTCATTTAATTCAAAACTTGACTATAAACAATATTTCATGTTACTTGTCTAGGATGTAACTTGAATAAATTCTTTGATGAACCCACCCCAAGCAACATAAATTTTTCCGTGTGAGAAACATGGAGATGTTAAATCCATACCGCATTATTTAATAGACCGCCCTTTGATTATTAATCGTAAATGCAAGTTTCACTGTAATCTGCAATCTGTTGTAATTAAATGTTCGATTTGTCGGAAATAGTGGGTATTCGTTGGATGTAAACTGTTTCATTCTCATCCTAAATCTATTGCTCTAATCTATTGCTTTCTCCTAAAACCGTGTCCACTTCACAGTTCAAAGATGGTTCAGACTTGTTAAGAACAAAGTCAGCTTTCAGAAATTTTCTTAAGCTAACTGGAATATGAGAGTATCATAGTGGTAAATACGTAAATGTATTAAAACGTGGTGCATGATTACAGATTTTCACCCACCGCAGTATCTTTTTATAAAGTAGATTGTCCACGTGTTTGTGTATGCGTATTGCATACAGATCTATAGTTTTGTTCCACTATTTATGAAATTTTGTACACGTCAGTTTCAATGCATGAGGACGGTCGTCGTAAGTATAATTAACAATCACATACAACATATAATTCACCAGATATGACATCATAAACAATGAGATGGGTGAAAAGCTGCTGCATTAACCGACAATGCTGCTCATTTTCTCCTAAACCTTATAACCTATTAATAGCTTTTAAGTAATTACAGTTCATTCTACCACTTCCAACTGATACTCATCTTTTCAACGTCACGATGTATGGGGGTTCTGCTCGCTGCAACATTATTCTCCTGGGGCGTCGTCGTAGAAATAAATACTCGATATATACAATTTTTCACTTCTTCTTTAATTTAAATCAAACTTCCTCTCCACCAAAACATTACAATAACGTACACAAATTACCACAACAACACAGACTGACATAGATTCCAAAGTACTCGACAAAAGACAAAACTCGAACTCTCTCACGCAAGGCGGTGAGGCAAATATATAACATCGCCAAAAATGACCTTACATTATACATTGTTCATAACAATTGAATATAGTAATTTACAATTAACGAACACAAAAGTAAAAAAAATTCATGTATACAAAAATAATCACAATATAAAATGAAAACTAAGCATACGATAATTTAAGATGGCACATGTATTTTTAAGACGAAATTTCCGATCTTTCTGTTAACAATAAAGTGCGATGTTAAATATCAATTAATTTGTTAATGAATACATCATACATGTTCCTAACATATACTGAACTATCAAATATTCTGGCCATTCACAAAATATACTCAAAATCTCTTTTCAGTCAATATATACAAAGAATAACAATATTGATAATTAATGTAATAGTCGAAATAACATAATTAGCTGGTCAACACAACTTGTTTATGAGCCTAACATATATACAATGCTATTTATTTTCATTTCTTTTTGTTTTCCACAAAAGTTTTTACAATTCATCTGTTTAGTTAATGAAATAATGAACAATGACAAAAGTATTGCTTATAGAACTGTCTGGAAAGAAACTATATGAATCTCTTAATTAATGAAATCTATCACTTCTTTTAATCACAGTATCACCGAGACACTGTCCTACACTTATTCCTAAGCTGGATATATCGTTTTTAACTAACTTCACACGCAACTTTTATCACTATTTAACGACACGATTCCGGATCTGATGCAGATGGTATCGTACGGTAACATTGAGATGAGGGGTCACCGGTATCGTTACCACTTCTAAACCGATTTCAACCAAATTTGGTATACGTATTCCTTACGTGAGATAACAATTGCTGTAGGAGTGAGAATCACATACGGCTCAAAAGTTCAGAAAATATAACGTCATAAACAATAGGAAAGGCAAGAAACTGCCACATAATGTGACGAGACTTTATAAATACACTATATTGGAATGGGAGTACTTAGCGACTTGGAACAAACTTTAAACATAATTTTAAACCTTCATTAAACTTTTTCTCGCTGACACCAACATCAAAATAATGAAAGGAAAAAGTTTCTCGCTTACTACTTTTTCGCTGTTCACAGAGCATAGCTATGGCATTCGGTATGAAGTTGCAGTTTATAATTTCTACACTAAATATTGTTCTTTCGGAACAGACGCCACACACACACACACACACACACACATATATATATATATATATATATATATATATATATATATATCGTGACGGTCAATAATCCTTTCGTTAGTAGGGAGGGGTGAGCAAGTTTGTGGCCCTTACAGGAATTAGTTTCAAAACTACGAGTTTGAGTACTGTGGACAGGGTGAAGCTGGGAATTTGTATCTGACGGGAGGCGTGCTTAGGTAGTCCTTCCAGGGGCGGTGATCACTGTACCTCCAGTGGTGTAGCGGTCAGCGCAACTGCCTAGAAAGCGGGAGACTCGGGTTCGTATCACGACTGGGTACACATTTCCAGCTTTGCCCATTCGCAGTTGATGTCATAGAATCTGTTAATAATGACAGTTACATTTACGTAAAACTGCTCCATCACGCATCAGGTTTTAATCTATTAATTCTTTACAACTAACTCCGTTAGCAAGGGATCTTACCGACTTACATAAATGAATATATAACTACAAAATTATACAGGTGTACAATTCAATAAATATGAGATCATATATACTGCGATGGGTGGAAATCTGTCACATCATGCAACACGTATTCCAGTAAGCTAAAGGTAATTGCTGGAATGCTGACTGTAGTGTTGACAACTTTGAGATCTGATGCGCACATGGATGCAGGCAATAAAAACATTCTATAGAGTTACAAGGAAAGGAACAGATGGAAACAGAGTACATCCAACGAATACCCGTTGTTTACGATAGCTCAGACTTTTAACATCAAGAGACTGCAGCTTACAGTGAGACTTGCATTTTCTATTGTGATAATTAATCTATTCAATACTGTGGATTGAATCTTACACGGACACATTTATGTCACTTGCTAATGGGTGGCCTCACGAAAGAAATTAATAATATTAGATCCTGGAAAATTAGTAAGAAAAATTGTTCAAAATGTTCAAATGTTTGTAAATCTATCGGACCAAACTTGGTGGTCATCAGTCCATAGCTGACAAACTACTTAAACCTAGGTAAACTAACCTAAGGACAAACACACACACCCATGCCCCAGAGGGGACTCGAACCTCCACGGCGAGCAACCGCGCGCTCCGCAGCGAGACGCTTTAGACCGTTCGGCTACTCCACCGCGGCAAATATTGTTTATAGTGAAATTGTGAATGAAATGGTGTGTGAATGTTACATATCATTTGTATTTTCGAAAACCCCTGGATAATTTCGGAATTATTGACAGGCGTATACAGCTCTCCGCGCGAGTTCTTCAACCACGGTAACGTGTGTGTTTTACACTTCGCTTCTGAGGTGATTCCAGACACAAAAATCCAAAAGATTTAGATCAGAATATGTTGGAGGCCACGGTAAACGTCCGCCTCACCAAATTCATTCATCTTTGGCCGTACCTTCGCGTTATATGGCGTCTCACAGCAGCATCAAAATATGCCGGAGCTTTATCATGCATGTGCCACATACTATTGTGTTACTGATGGGGAACATCCTCAAGAAATCATGGAAGATGACGCCGCAGAAACCTAAGGTATATCCGCTACAAACAATACCGTCAGTGGCTGTTTAGAACAACACATTCGTAATTATCTCGCAAACTACTCGTTTGTAGACCCATGTTTACTGGGAAATTTTTGCTTCCATTATCGTGTACTTTCAACCGTGTAAGTTTTCGCCATCCTTTGTGATTGACTTGTGTATCAGAAAAGGTTTTATTGGATGGCAGGTTAAAATATGATATGTCTTATTAAGTGAATAGTCGATTCCAACTTCGTTATAAGAAGAACACAAAGCACGAAACAAACAAATGCGAGTGATTTGAAATTGCCAATGTACGCTGTCGCATAGAAATAAAAGAGAAGCATCGGTCCATGCGCGTATTCAAAATGTCTCGATTAAGAGAATAAAGAGCCGTAGATAACACAGCTAGGGACAGGCTCATTTTTGTGACGGTGATCTAATATTCATTACGGCTGAAGTATTTTCGTTTGGTTTTTGTATCCGTACGAGCAACAAATGTGGAGCGATTCAGGAGGACAGAATAAGCAATCACCTGAAAACCGAAAGTAATTGCTCGTGAAAAGTGCACAGAGAAGCTCATTCAGACAGCCAACCTACACGTGAAACTTGTGAACGATGTGTATTTATCTGCTTTGAGAGAAGAGATTAATGGCGTTGGAAAGACTTTGTTTATAAGAATACATGGGATACGCATATCAAACTGTTCACCGTAACACTGCACCTATATTTGCTGAAAAATGTATCAGTAAAGAAATTTAAAACAAGCGCTCTTCGCTCCTCTGCTTACGCGGATTCTACTATATTAGATCGCGCCCACAGCTTAAATAATGTCAAGAACGTACAACATTATCTTTCCGTTCGTAAAATAAATCATTCAAACCTACGGCATACTAGAACATTAATTCATAATTGACATCTCCATTCAGAGCCATTGGTCGACTTCCATCAATTAAAATAAGGGCACAAATATCAAACTCATGATCTTAAACCTGCGTAACTTCAGCACATATAACATCATTTATTTCCTTTTATCAACAAATCACTTACATCCGACGATACATAATTCTTCAACAGCTACACATTCTTTTCCCGAATCATCGTATAATTCATTTTCATCAAATATATTCACAGCTACGTCGCCTCATATACCCTATATTACTTGCACCTGTATTTCTATAATTGTTACTTCTGACTAATAATATCTTAGGACTTTCCATACAGTTCATTTCCTTCAATTTACGATTAACGTCATCTTATCTTGATAACACAAAATTTTCCAATCAACATTCTCTCGTTCCATCTTCCATTTCTTATTCACAACTCGCACATGGGCATGCAATTTTTGAACAAAATATTCAATACTTGTAGCACTTTACTGTTGCGCATCTTAGACTATTCCGCAATTCTCCTCTTAGCATTCCCATTTTTAGCATTTATGACGTACCCTACTAGCTTAAACCCGCGGCTCCGCTCGCGTGTTGGTTGATTATGATAGATAATGCGAGAAACGCAAATCGATTTTTTTAAAGAGATGTATTAAAAGAAATTTCTTTTTTACTGCTTTATTTATTTATTCTTATATTTCCTTATTCGTTTGCTTATCCTTAGAGAGAGAGCTGAAGACTTTGTAGCAGCTATAGACCAAAGATATGGTCTGTGGCATCACGTTTCGCTGTATGTAACCTCCTTGCTATAGAGTCGCAAACGTCATCGCTGGCCTTCGGTCCGAATTTTTTTATAGTTTGACGACTTTCAACCACCATTCTTCCACCCCCTTATAGCAATCGGCATGGAACTGCTATAGTGTACAACAGGAGACTTCGGACAACAATTATACACAGACCATTCGTTTGTGTTTTATAGTTTTCGCTTCAGAGTGAAATGTTAAAACACACACACACGTAGAACTTAATATACACTGATAACTTTCCATCCCAATATACTCCACCCTTTTATCATTATCAACCCTCAAGCAACAATGAAACCAATAAAACCATTCTCAAAGAGTAAATATAATTTTGAAAGAGTAATTATTGTTCCTCATTTCGCGTTATATTCTTCAAATTGCTAAATATCTATCAGATCGCTATAAAACCGTGCTTAAAACCTTCCTCAGGTATAAATTGGTAACCGTACAAATATTTAAGTCTCTGCGTCTTGTAGTTCGGACGTGATAAGCCTACACTGATATATATATATATATATATATATATATATATATATATATATATAAACGTGCCTAAAGCCATCCCCGGGTAGACATTAGTAACTGTACAAATTTTTAGCTCTTTATGTCTTGTGGTTCAGACCTGATAAACGTACACCGAACAGACATTCACATTTATAGATATAGATTGGCAGAATTTTCATTTACAGACGTTTTAAACTAGTCGTAGTCGATTTCTTTTTGTCATCCTCGGAATTGAGATGCTTCCTACTCTAGTTTCCCAGCCGGCCGCGGTGGCCGAGGAGACTGAGGCGCTTCAGTCACGGTCTTCACGGCCACTACGGTCGGGGGTTCGAATCCCCCCTCGGGCATGGATATTTGTGCCGTGTTTAGTATAAGGTAGTTCATAAGTAGTTTGTAAGTTTAGGGACTGATGACCCCGTTGTTAAGTCCCATAAGCTTAACAAACATTTGAACATTTGATCTAGTTTCCCGATATGGTGTTGCATTTCGTCAGTTGCTTGTCTTTCATATCCGTTCCTTGTTTTGATTTCCATTTTGACAATTATTATTACTACGTTAAAAAAATGTTCAAGTGTTTGTTAAGCTTATGGGAATTAACTAAAGACAACACAAACATCCATGCCCGAGGGTCCCCTGCGGGTTCGGGGATAAGATTATGCCCGCAATATTTCTGCTTTTCGTAAGAGGCAACTAAAATAAGTCTTCACACTATACGGCCATACATCTACGGTCCCCTACGTGGGTTTGACCTTCCATTTTCAAAATCGTTCCGATTAGCGAACCATTTTGGGGTAGTACACCTTACGTTCTGCAACCTGTATTTATCGTGCCATGCCGTGCTATGCACCCTTCATGGAATGGACCTACGACTGTGGCTTCTACTCAGCCATGGGGCAGGGCATTTCTTCTCATCGAAAGTCACGACCTTTGTGCACTGAGATCCATGCACCCTTAATCATGATGGTCCATACAGCATCAGAAAGCATGGTAGCCAGTCTGAGAGAGGGCGGCCCATCTGTCATCTTTATTAACTGTGTTTATCGTTCGTGTAATGATGTAAAGTGACCAGTACATGTATTTTGTATGGGTGTGGGGAATGCAGTGCTGGGAAGATTTTTGCGGAGGTGAGAAACAGAGCTGACTTTGTCTTGACGGGGGAGAGTGGAATTCCGGTGGAGGCGGCCATTGCAGCACTCTCTACCTGCGCCCAGCGGCGTGCCCTGGGGCACAGACAAATATATACAGACGGGAAACCTTCGTAAGGGCCCGGTCCTACGCTCAGGGGTGCGGGGAGGGAGGTTTTCCAGCAGTTCCGTAAGATGTCCCATGATGGCGCTGAGGTCAGAAGCAGCCCTTTAAACTGGCCAGAGCAGGCGGCATGTAGCGGCTGACCCCACCACCATCTCCCCTCAAACGCCAGCAAGCCGGACACAGCCGTGGCCTCATGGCGGGCCGCACGAGGTCTCCCTTCAGCCCCCCCTCCAAGCTACCCTCTGACGTGCGAGAGGCACCCTAAGCCAGCGATCCACCTGACACCTGCTAGCATCTTACGGAACTACTAGGGAAGCGTAGGACAGTGGTTTAGAGGGGGCTGCTCCTCTGTATATGTTACTCTGTGAATGGGGGCCGCGCCCTAGGGGTCCCAATAGCAAGGTGCCTCGGTGCTATGGCCGAGCAGCAGGTTGTAAATGTGTTAGCCTAGTGTCCCAAATTGAGGAGGAGGAGGAGGAGGAGTATTGTCTGTGCTATTAGAACCGCTCCTTCCGATTTTAGAAAGAGATAGCCGGCCCCTCTGCTGAGCCAAGCACCCAGAATCTCGTGTGATAAAAAAAGGAAGACGACACTGATAGTGGCTGCTTTTTCTAGAAGCCTGGTTTGTACTTCTACGGTGACGGTTTGGACCGTTCGTGAAGAATCGCGCCAAAAGTTTGTGTGGAAAGGATAGCCGACTCTGATTGGCTGATATTGAAAGCACCAGCTTTTCGAAACCGGCGGTCGTTTAGTGAAATTTTACTGGTCGGAGTTTGAGAACTCGATGCTGATTGGTTAAAAACGGGTTCTTGTGGGGTCTTGCGCGGTAGACACGGTATTGAGGACTTCGTGCTTTGCTCCGCTGGGGTGCGGACGCGGCTGTTCGCGCCCTGTTCTCTTACTGGCCGGACTCGGAGATTTTGCTTATTGAGCCAATACTTGGACGGGTGAACTTGTATAGGTTTCAGAGTACACACTGAGATCTGTACTTGAGCTGAAAGTCCGTGTTTTCGGTTTGGATAAGGCCAGTCAGCCAATACTAGTGCACCGAGGTACTGGTTACGATATACTCAACTTCTGGAGTCATCCGGGCTTTCAGTACTTAACTAAAGCGGCCCTGAGTTGGCAGAACTGCTTGACATCGTAGGCACTGTGTACTGCCAAGCACACAGAGGCTGACAGGATGGAGTACAGCTTCCCAGTAACGCAGCGTGGTTTTTTTTTTTTTTTTCCGTGGTCGCGGAAATTTTCAGCCGCCCTGCGCCCATGCCACTGCAGCGCAGTGCCTTCACACGCAAGTCGTCAGTTTGGTAATGTATGACAAAGCCCTCGCCAGCCACAAATAGTCGTTGCATCAGTTTCTGCATAATGAATTGTGTAGTTAGGAAAATCAACCCTTCACTGATATTCCGGTTCAATTATTCCGTTACGAATATTGTATCAATTCATGATAGGGGTTTTTTGACTTGTCAGTCGGTGTTAAATTTCAGATTCATAATGATCAGTATAATGTCATAATCATCTAGATTATTCTTTCATATTTGATGGTAATTGTAAACTTGGATGTTCAATCTAGTTTGTGTTTCATATTGCATTTTCTATGTATGTCTCTTTTTTTTTCCTTAGGGCGGAATAGTTGTTATCAGATCCTAGCTAGCTTATTAGATTTTTGGTGGGAAGAAGTTATTAATTTATGTTTTATGCTGCTTGCAGGAAGTGGAAGAGAGATTGTCAATTAGTATTGAATCAGGGCCATATTTTGCCAATCAAATAATTTTTAATATCTTGATTCATTATCACAGTTATTAATTCAGGGTCAGCTGCTCCTGTCTCTCATTACAATTTAGTTCACATCCATACCATATATATTTAGAACCCTCTTGGCTGTAGCCCCCTGACAAACAGGGATCGCTCACGGATGCCAGAGCTGCATACTCCTCATGCAAGCCAAGGAGTAGATGCTTTTCACCGTGGAGCATCAGGACTCCCGGCAACTGTCATCCCGCCAGGTGACCCTTGATGCGGCTGGGTGGCGCCCATGAGGAGAGCCCCTGCTCGGAGTGAGTGGCATTTGGGCGGATGATTCGCAATGAAGCGAAATAAATCCAATCATCAAAATCCTGGCGTAACAGGTGTCTCTAAGCGTGGGAAGGTCAATGCTGCTACCTGTGACCCCTCATCATTCTCTCTCCTGACTTCGTCTCGGGGAGTTTCAAGTGCTGGCGGTTTGGACACATGTTTTCCCATTGCGATGCGGCCCCAACTTGTCTGGACTGTGGCCGTCCCTTACATCGAGATGCCCCTTGTACCTTTCTGTGTTAACTGGAGCAGCCACCATTCGCCTTGTTCACCATACTGTCCCGTTTTCTACAAGGAACGAAAAATTGTAAAGGCTTTCATCACCTAACACATTCTGAGGTCCGTCGAAAGTATGAGAAAATACATCCCGTCTCCCTGATGTCTAGATTTGCTGCAGCCACAGTGGCATCGGATCCATTGGGGGCAGTTGCTCGACTTACTCTAATCCCTTCTGTTGACCCTTTGGGCCATCAATGAGTCTCGGCTCTCCATAAGCCTGGGGCCACCTCTTCTTTTGCATAACTTTTTCCTCCCCCTTTAACGGGGTCAGTGAACCCCGTCTCTTCGCCGGAGAAATGTCTCCATTCTCTGGCTCTTCCTTCAGGGAAACGGCATGACGCACCCCTTCCATCACCCCACTGTCCCTGACAACCTGGATGTCAATCGATCTTCTCAAGGGTCTCTTGAGGCGCCCCTTTCCACGACTCCAGCTTCGACACAGTCAGATGTCAGCCAGTGGCTAAAGGCCTATGCATCCGCTGGTAGCCAGGCCTCCCAGTCTGCGTCGACATCCGACGTTCCTTCTGGAAGCCTACTCTGGCGTCAAAGCCCAAAACCAAGTGGGAGGAAGTAAAAACGATAAAGAGTTGGCTGCCTCCACTACCAGTTCGCCTCCGAGGATGAGGTGGAAATCCTTCCATCTTCAGAGGACGTTACCCTCACAGACAACCTGGACGCATTGGATATGGACACCACAGTCCCTCTACATGTGGCGGAAAGTGACACTGAGGCGCATCGTGCCTCTTAATCACTTCCATGCCTCCAAAGTCGATAGATAGCACTTTCCACCAGTGGAATTGCGGCGGCTATTTTCACCACATGGCAGAGATAAGACAACTTTTAAGTACTTCACATGTACTATGTATTACCCTTCAGGAAACCTGGCTTCCGGCAACGCAAACCCCAGCTTTTCGTACCTATCGGGGATTTTACAGGAATCGTCTTGCTTGTGACAGGGCATCTGGTGGCGTTTCCATTCATGTTCTCAACTCTGTCTGTAGTGAAGCTGTGTTCCTTCGAACACCTTTGGATGCCATGGCTTTGCGGATCAGTATTAGCTTCTAATTTAACTAATTTAACGATTTGTTTTCTCCCTTGCACTAAAAAGAGTCGATAAACATAAAAAAAAGTTGCAACATCATTCATTTACAAGTGCGTGTCGGCCGTCATTAGAAATTTGACCGTGGAAAAATTGTTTTTACATAAGGACACAACAAATGAAAATTACCTGTTGTCCGGTGTGAAACAGGGGTGAAATATAGGGATCGAAAGTAATATTCAACTTCTGCAAAATCCAAACAGCAATTATTCGATTCGAAAGGCATGAAAGGGACCTAGTAGTTAGAAGGCAGTAAGACAGGGTTGCAGCCTTTCCCCAATTTTCTTCATTGTGTACATTGAAGAATCTGTGAACGAATGTAAGGAGAAATTTGGAGAAGGAATTAAAGTTCTGGGAGAACAGAGAAAAAAAAACTTATCATTTTGCCGACGACATAGTAACTCGCTCAGCAAAATGCCTGGAAGAGCATTTGAGCGAAATAGACAGCGTCTAGAAAGAACATGATGTTCATTAACAAGAGTAAAATAAAAGTAATGGAATGCAGTGTAAGAAACCAAGCGATGATGTACGAATCAGATTAGGTAATTAGACAATAAAAGTCGTAGATTATTGTTATTTGTGTAGAAAAATAACTTTTAATGGCCGAAGTAGAAAGATATTAACCCTTTCATTCCCAGTGTAGTTCCTAGACTACACCGTATTAAAACCTACTTTACACAGTATTATGAGTGCCATTCCTTGAAGTCGCGTTGTTGTTGAGGAAAAAGATGCTTCTAGAACGACGCTTTGCTGCCTGGTGGAGCACCAGAGGCACCTTCAGAGGCACCAATCTCTCCGACTTGTAAGTCGTGTTACGCTGCAGTCTGTGTTTGGACATGAGTATGAGTGTGCATATGGTTCGTGTTATTTTATTTCGGCAGTGAATTGCCTTGTCTTTGCCCTGTTGTGAAGTTTATTAATCTGACAGTGCAAAAAATCAACAAAAGAACTTCCGAAGTAATAATGTAACTCTGTGTTTCGTGCATGAAAAACATGACAGGCATTATATAAAATATTAAACAACTTTATTTTGTGTTTAGGGCATTGTACTAAAACATAAAGTACTATTTTTTTCCATAGCGGATTTCATAACGTAGGACTGAAAGAGTTAAATACAGAATGGTTGTGGGAAGAAGATTCTGAAAAAGTAAAATATGTTGCCAGGCAATATTAATTGAAATGTTAGGAAATCCTTTCAGAAAGCATTCGTCTGGGGTATAGCCTTGTATGGGAGTGAAACGAGGACGGTGTATGGTAACGAATTCAGAATAAATGTTGATAGAAACTTCTGAAATGTTGGTGAAGATTAGATGGATAGGTCACTAATGACGAGGTGTTCAACAGAGTTTGTGACAAAAGGAGTTTTGGCATATCGTGAATAAGATAAGGGATAGTTTGGTGGGACTCATTTTGAGACATGAAGGAATTGTTTACTCAGAGGGAAATGTGTGGGGTAAAAATTGTATAAGCAGACGGAGGGACGAATACAGTAAGTACGTTCAGAAGGATATAGGTCACCGTTGTTGTTCTTATATGAAGAGGCATGCACAGATCAGGGTAACGTTGTGGCGTAGGGCATGTTCGGTGAAGCTGTAGCTGTGACATAATAAAGAAATGATGGGATATTTACCCTTCAGGAAGTCTCCGAGTATCAGTGTTTTCTGACAGGCAACTAACCTGCAGATCTTCTTTCCCAAGCGGTCGGACGTCGTCTCATACAGCATGGGTTTCAGCGCCTGGAAAAAAGTTTACAAAAAAGGACAGTAAGTGAAGCTACAGACATGTGAGTCGGGAAAGCCAGTCGAAACATATATTAAAAACAAAGCACATAGGCGAGGTAGCCCTGTCACAAATTTCCATAAACCCTCACACGCTGAATGCAGCCACAAGCTCAAAATACATACTAGAGTAAGAATACAAACAAGAGACAGTCCTCAGAGAGTTTAATACGAAAAGTAAGAAACTAGTCATGAGTTCGCGCACGATCACAACAGGAGTCGGACCTAGGCATCGAACATATATTGACCGCCGCGGAGTGGTCGCGTGAGGCGCTATGCTCCGATGCGTGAGGCCGTTCCCCATCGGGGGTTCGAATCCCCCCCCTCCCCCACAGGCATGGATATTTGTGCCGTCTTTAGTATAAGATAGTTAATACGTAGTTTGTAAGTTTAGGGACTGATGACCCAGCAGTTAAGTTCCGTAAGCTTCACAATCATTTGAACATTTTACTTTTAATTTTTCTTAATTTTTTTATTTATGTTTTGCTGCATACTGTAGTATCAGTTCCCAAATAGACGGCACAAATGCATAAGTAAGGCGGTCGCGAACACGGGAGATACGAAGTATGTAGTATCGGTGATCATGTCGAGTCCGGCGCGAAAATATTTGGCAGGCTGCTAGCTGCCAAAGTAATGGGCAGTACGTATCATTAAACGACGCTAACTGCCGCAGTCTGATCTCCCGATGTCGATACCTCCAGGAACTGACAACGGAATGGGCTCGGGAATTGCTCTCCAGGTTATTTAAAGAAGTGACCAATGCATTCATGTGCACCTCTGCGGTACAGCGACTGTTTGAAATAACGGCCGAAGGGAAGCTTAAGAATATTTCGCCATCTTGACCATTCTCTGTAATAATTAAATGTGCGGTGCCAAAATTATGCTGCTCCCTCCAACCGATGCTCCTCTATGCAGACAATATGTCGGTAGTGTCTGTGGACCCGGGAAAATTAGTTTTATGCCTGTAATCGTGTAATGAAATTTTATTGATTGTTAATTAACTAATTAACGGGTATGTGTAATCAAGAAACATGGACTTTCATGTGAATTCAGAATTTGTAATTTGACGAATTATTTTTATAAATCACTCTGCCTTTGATTGAAACACAAGGTATTACTGTTACCAGTTACTTTGTTTTATTGTACCCAAACGCGTTTCCAGAGGTTAAACACCCATCATCAGATGGAATAACATTAAGATGTGTGCATATAGGTTAGTTTGACCTGTTGTACAATCTACAAGAGAAAATATAAAGCACTACATCAGACTGTAACTTTCTACGATTGTTATAATGAAGTTAAATGTAAACAATTAAAATATCATACCTCCAGTGGCCACAGGCCCCTTCCATTGTCTTAACCTCACTTATGTGTAACAAAATCACAGCCACAGACTTTATTTCTAACAGAAGCAAAGAACTTACACTAAAGACATAGTGCACCAACGATGGATTTAACAATATGCTTTAAATGATGATAAACTGAAGACAAATATACAATGCACACATACTCACAATTTGGGGGTTAATATAGAAACAAACATTTTATACAGAGATTGTCATGTACTCAGTAAGAGCTTTAAAAAAATAATAACATGTAGACAGATAAAGATTATGTTTTACATGCACATTATAAGTTGAGATATACAAAATTCTGCACGGCCGCTACGGTCGAGGGGTTCGAATCCTTCCTTGGGCATGGGTGTTTGTTTTGTCCTTAGCATAAGTTAGTTTAGGTTAGTCAAGAAATTAATTTGTAAGTCTATCTACATCTATATCTACATGGCTTACCCTGCAAATCACATTTAAAAGCCTGGCAGAGGGTTCATCGAACCACCATTATACTATTTATCTCCCATTCAATTCTCGAATAGGACGCGGGAAGAAATCTCTGCGTTCGAGCTCTGATTTCACGTATTTTATTCTTATGGTCATTTCTACCTAAGTAATTGGGAGTCAACAATATATTTTCGCATTCGGAGGAGATTGTTGGCGATTGGAGTTTCGTAAGTAGGCCACGCCGCAGCGATAAGCGCCATTGTTGTAATGATTCCCATCACAGATCCTGTATCATTTCCGTAACGCTGTCTCACCTGTATCGTGACAATACGAATCGTGCTGCCCTTCTCTGGACTCTTTCGATGTCCTCCGTCAAACCCACCTGATAGGGATACCATACTGGGCAGCAATACTCCAAAAATGGACGGACAAGCGCACTGTATGCAGTTTCTTTTGTAGTTCTGTTGCATCTTTTAAGGGTTCTGCCAATAAAACGCAGTCTCTGTTTCGCCTTTCCCACGACATTATCTACGTATTCCTTTCAGTTTGTCGGAAGTAATAGTAATTCCTAGGTATTTTGTGGAGTTTAAGGCCTTCACTTTTGATTGATTTATCATGTAAACAAAGTTTAACGGATTTCTTTTCGTACTCATGTGGACGACTTCACACTTATCATTATTTAGAGTCAATTGCCAATTATTACACCATACTGATATCTTATTTAGATCGTTCTGCAGTTGGTTTTGATCTTCAGATGATTTTACTAGACGGTAAGTAACGGCGTCATCTGCAAACAACCTAAGAGAGCTACTTAGATTTTCCCCTAAATCGTTTATGCAAATAAGGAACAGCAGAGGACCAATAACACTAACCTGTGGGACGCCCGATATCACCTCTGTTTTAGTCGATGCCTTACCATCGCTTACTACGAACTGTGTCCTCTCTGACAGGGAATCCCCTATCCATTCGACTGATAACCACGAAGTTTGGTTGCATAAGTCGTCACATATAACTTATGTATAGGATAGAGATTAAAGGTGACTTACGTCTTTTGAAATATATATATATAGAATTTTTTGGGTCACAAGGATAGAGATTAAAAGTGACTTACGTTTTTTGAAATATATATAGAATTTTTTGGGTCACAAGGGTTGTGTATGATTGGATGGATTTTTCGGTTTGTGGGTATTTTTTCCACAAATTTTTATGTATTTTTCCCTTGTAGGCAGTGCAATCGTCAATGTAACCTGTATGTACAAAGCATAATGTTATTCCAACTGATGATGGGGGTTTAAACCCTCAAAATACGCTGTGGGTACAATAAAACAAAGTGACTGGTAACAGTAATACCTTGTGTGGTGTCGCACAAGTCTGAAGTGCGCGCCACGTACTTTCGCCGCGCGCCGCCATGCACGCACGGCGCGGCGTTCTTACGACGTCAGCCACGAGCGCCCTCTGCTGCAATCCCTCTCGTGGCCACGACTGAACGGCATCGGCCACTTGGGATTAGGACAGGCACTGAAACGGACTTATCAGTAGGCAGGCCTCTACGTAGCTAACCTATGTCTCAGCAGTACACTTAGATGGCAGTCATGAACTTTGTAAAAGTTAAGTATATCCTATTTCTACGAAATATACAACTTGTTCTAATCTAGCTTGGTGTTTCTAGTTTCTGCTGTCCCACTGGCTGGTCACCTCCGTACCTGCACACGCATGCATCCTACTTTCCTGTGTCGGCCTCTCTCTACTCGGCCACCGATACCCAGGACAACTGGCGGAAACGAGACACAAAAGTGGCGACGAGGATGGGACACAAAATCTTGTGGTTCAATCAATTTCAAACAACAGTCACGGTAAAGCCTATACCAAAATGTTTTCACTCTTCCTTTGTCTGAGGACTGTCCTGCCAGATTCTATAGCTTTGTCACGTGTCTTTTAGCGTTACCGGTATCAGTACTTTGCATCATATTAGTCTGATTACTGAACACCATAACAACAACATCGTTGTTTGGATACACCATTTACTCTGTACTGAATGCTGTCATACGTTGCAAGGCCACTCAATTACCTGCTGGAAGCGACGGTAGGGGAGCAGTGTATTTCGCCGACAGCCGGCAGGGGGCCTGGCGCGCAGTGACAGGCGTGTGCGGTGTGGGAGCAATCTGCGCCGCGGCAGAACAAGCGCGCGCTAAGCGGCCGCGTCAGCCAACTTACGCTGCGCGCGTGGCAACTCATTACCGCGAGTTAGTCGCGACAACGGCGCGCTTTTAGTGCCGGCCGCTCCCCGAGGATAACGAGGGCAGGCACCAAACACCCGAAGCCCGCGGTCGGCCTCGGTTCCCACCGTTCAAATCTCGGGCACCGCGAGAGAGAGAGAGAGACGGTCTCTTGCGGTTGTCGACAGAGCGACACGGACGCCATTCTGCGTAGTAAACTGTTGAGTGCTCCATTCACACTTTCCCACAATGCTGTGTCAATACTACTTATTTATACTGGCACGCGTTCAACTTTCTAGCTTAATGGAACGAAATGGACAGTGGTCACATAACTGACGAATTATCTGTGACAGTATATGGATTCTATTCTGAGCCTCGCATTATCAAGGTATTTATCAATAACACTACCATTGAGAGAAGGGGAAACTCTAAAATAATATTGTTGATTGTTGTTGATTAATCTAACAAAATACCTTTAATACATTCCTGACGTTTTATATATTGGGAGTGTTCTGTCTTGATTCTTTTTCTTTAAATGCCGATAATCTTAGGTTGTCCAAGATCGCTCTAAATATTCTAAATATTCTAATATTCATCTTTTTGCCGATTTTCGAAGACCCAAGATGCTATCACCATTCCTTCCATACTATTAACACAACATGCCTTGATTGTCAAAAATGTTGAAATGTTTGTAGAACTTATGGGACTTAACTACGGGGTCATCAGTCCCTAAGCTTACTGTGACTAAGGACGGCACAAATATCCATGCCCGAGGGGGGATTCGAACCCCCGACCGTAGTGGCCGTGCAGACCGTGACTGGTGCGCCTCAGTCCCCTCGGCCACCGCGGCCGGCCCTTCATTTTCAATCATTGATCTAACACAATAACATTATGACGTAAATCACCAGTTTCTTTTAAGTGAAACGTTACGAGAGGACATCAACCAAATCTTTTACATTTTATTTTGATGCAGTATTCGCTCTTGTCACACTGATGTTACAACACCCTCCAGTCAAATGTTTGTAAATGTCCATTAACCCTAGACTTACGAACTACTTAAACTAATTACACTAAGGACACCACACACACACAGACACACACACACACTAACGACCGATGGAGAGCTCGAACCTCCTGCTGGAACAGCCCCGCAGTTCGCAGCATGTCGCCTTAGACCATGCGGACAGCACCCTCCTACCATGATGCATGACAAAAGGTTAAAGCGATCTTGGGCAACCAATCCCTGTTTTGCACTGAACAAGTATTTATTTTTAATTACTGTTGTACAAGTATATTCTATAACGCACACACACAGACACACACACACACACACACACACACACACATATATATATATATATATATATATATATATATATATATATATATATATATATATCAGCAACATAAAAAATAAAATTCTTTTGTCATCCGTAAAAGAGCGCTTTAGTAGAAATAAACCCATACTAGTTTCAATGTGTTAGAATAACTATGTCACAGTGCCAGGTCTGTAATTAAATTTAGCTCAGATATACTACCTGGAAAATGGCGCAGTGGACATTAAGATAGGATGTGGTTCATTGTTTGAATATCCACCCCACAGTTACAGGATTGATCATTTTCCAGTCCCCACTGAATTTCCAGTAATTCAAAAAAATGTCTGTAGAACTTATGGGACTTAACTACGGGGTCATCAGTTCCTAAACTTACAAACTACTTATGAACTAACTAAGACTAAGGACGCCACAAATATCCATGCCCGAGGTGGGATTCGAACCCCCGACCGTAGTGGCCGTGCAGACCGTGACTGAAGCGCCTCAGCCCCCTCGGCCACCGCGGCCGGCTTCCAGTAATTGCACCGGTCAACACCAGTACGGAACCGGTTTAACAAAGCCCGTTCCCTCCAGGGAAGACTCATTCTTTGTAACTCATTCGTAAGGTTGCTGTTTTTCTCATTGTATTCGTCCCAAACTCTGATACAGATGGACTTGTACGCGAAGTCACTATCATGCAGCTGAAGGCTGTTTTTAGATTTGGTTTGCAAGACTTCAAGCTGCTGCTATATGGTGGAAAATCTTGCAGGATGGGTACATTAGGAGCGGCAATATTCTTATTAAATTCATTCATTAGGGCTTCTTTGCATCTGACATCAGGAGGAGCAATATTTCAGTTACGTTGTGCCAATAAATTCAGGGAAGTGTATTATCCGGAGGGGACACCGTACGACTATCAAAACAAAATACTTTAAAATTGATTTTTCATTAATTGTATCTTTTTAAAGAAATATTAATTTGAAAATATTTTCCTGGACGTAAATATGAAGATACATTTACTATGTATGTCACATTGACAAAGTGATGTAAACTTATTTACGGTTAACGGGAAAAAAACCTTTTATGGCATCTGGTAGGTCATTCCACTGGAAGTGTGTGTGTGTGTGTGTGTGTGTGTGTGTGTGTGTGTGTGTGTGTGTGTGTGTGTGTGCGTGCGTGTTTGTATTGGCGGAGGGAGGGTGGCGGCAGACGTACTAGAGGTATATCATGTATTGTAGAAAGATACAAAAAAAGCCAAGATTGCTGATCATCAATTTTTATTTAAGACGACCGGTTTCGCTTAACTATGTCAGCATCATCTGGTTCAATAAAATCATTTTACGAGGGCATAATCTTGTAATTTTATCTAGCAACTGACATTACAAGATTATGGTCTTGTAAAATGATTTTATTATACCAGATGATGCTGACATAGTTCAGCGAAACCGGTCGTCTTAAATAAAAATTGATGATCAGCGATCTTGGCTTTTTTATATCTTTCTACAATATCATAATTGGATCGCCTCCTAGAACATAAACAAACTCAGTACATCATGTAGTCTAGTCCCAGAGACATAGTGCCCACGAAGGACATGCGGTCACCTGTGACACTCTCCACACCAGAAGAATAGCGACAATGCCGAGCTACCGACGATGTGGAAGTAACGGGATATTTGAAGATCCTGAAAAAAAAAAAAAAAATGTCTCTTAAACTGTTTCATTCTGCTTCGACGAATGACGTGTACTTACCTGCTAAGTAACAGAAGAGCGACATAGACGTGGTAGTAGTCAGTACCGACCTGTATTTGAGTCAAAATCCATACACAAATTTTCCTTTATGAAAGTAAAGGCCGAAACGGAAATCTTTTGATATATCCAGGATGAAAGCAACAAATGCTCAAAAGTTTGTAGAGCTGAAAGGTCTTAATTGCGGAGTCATCAGTCCCTAAACTTACAAACTACTTTATGAACTAGCTTATACTAAAGACGACACAAACATCCATGGCCGGCCGCGGTGGCCGAGCAGACTAAGGCGCTCCAGTCACGGTCTGCACGGCCACTACGGTCGGGTGTTCGAATCCCCCCTCGGGCATGGATATTTGTGCCGTCCTAGTTCGCAAGTAGTTCGTAAGTGGTTTGTAAGTTAAGGGACTGATGACCCCGTAGTTAAGTACCATAGACTATACAAACATAAACATAACAAACATCCATGCCCGAGGGGGGAATTCGAACCCCTGCCGAGGAACGGTCTGGCTCATCGTGGCATTGCGCCTCAATGTGCTTGGCCGCGCCGCCACGGCTGCCTTTAGTTAAAAGTTCAATGTTAACATTATGATGGTATTTATTACTACATAAAGATAATGTATTACTGCTATTATCCCAATTCACGATCTTTATTTGACGTTGGATTGACTTTTTCCAAATTCAAATGTTCAAATGTTTGTAAAGCTTATTGGACTTAACTACGGGGTCATCAGTCCATAAACTTACAAACTACTTATGAACTACTTACGAACTAGGACGGCACAAATATCCATGCCCGAGGGGCGATTCGAACCCCCGAACGTAGTGGCCGTGCAGACCGTGACTGAAGCGCCTCAGTCTCCTCGGCCACCGCGGCCGGCGACTTTTTCCATTCGTACTTCTTTTGTTAGCGGGAAATCGTTCAGTGTTTCAAATAATTTCTCATTTGTATTTGTTACCGACGGAAGGAGATATAGGGAAGAATATTATTCACGCAATCTTCTTCCATTAATTATCGCATCGTGTGAATGTTAGCTAGAAGTAACGATGCATTGTTTATCATACCATTCAGGTCCGGGCAAAGTAATTGTATTTTCCTAAAAAACGCGTGATAAACGTGAGATTCTTCAGGGGCCATATTTCGGGTTGTATTGATAACAGATATAAGGAGTTAAGTTTTTTCGATAATATTTGTCCTATTATCATCTGCATAAGTTTCATTACAATTGGAATGCTGTGCCTATCCCATACGACACGTTCAAAATTTGGTCATTACAATCCATCTAAGCAAAACTGAACAAATCGATTGGTTCTATACATAATGTGAGGTGTAGGGTAAGCTTCATGCGACTTATATGTAGTTTTCGACAAAGCTAAAAAGACCGCGAATTATGGGTACCAAAACCAACTGTTGTGGCAATGGCCACCTATATACTGTTTACTATTCGTAGAATTTTTTAGTCTGAGGGTGATATGTCAAGCTTCTTTTTTAATTTATCAGAAATCTTTATCCGTTACTGTGATTTGAAGCTTCAAAGTTGCTGTACGTGTGCATATAACAGAAAAATCTAAGTAGAGGAAATTATTTACTATATATTCTGTAGGCCTATATCTAGAAACAACATTGTACCTTTTTCGGAAATCTTAGTCCACAATCAAGGTACACCCAAAAAACCATGTTTGCGTACCAAAAGGGCCAGTGATGCTGAGAGAAGTTATTAAACTTCAGCGTCCGACTTCTCTGTACAGCCGTTTTGCGACCAAGGAACGGTAGACAAAACGACAGCAATAAAACACAGCGACGGAAGAACAAGGTTTCTCTCTCCTTTATTAAGACAGTTACGGATCAGAGAGGAAAGATTTTACGAAAATACGATATCAGACCGGTTTTCTTTAAAAAAAAAAGTCAGGCACTCCGATCTGAAAAGGACAACCGCCCTTTTCTATCATCTAGTGGGGTGTACACAATTCCGTGTTCTCGTGGAGAGCCGGCCGCGGTGGCCGAGGGGACTGAGGCGCTCCAGTCACGGTCTGCACGGCCACTACGGTCGGGGGTTCGAATCCCCCCCTCGGGCATGGATATTTGTGCCGTCCTAGTTCGTAAGTAGTTTGTAAGTTTAGGGACTGATGACCCCGTAGTTAAGTCCCGTAGACTCTACAAACATTTGAATTTCTTGTGGAGAAGTGTATATTGGTACTACGAAAAGGAGTGTGATTACAAGACTGAAATAACACAAAAGACTTTCAAAACTAGGTAAAATTGAGAAATCAGCTGCAGCTGAACATGGTTTTCAATCAGGAAATCATGAATTTTTCCGAAACGGAAAATTTATCTACAACGACGAACTATACTCTATGGCTATACAGAGAAGCAATCGAAATATACAATCATAGGGATAATTTGAATAGAAAGAAAGAATCTATGAAATTTAGCGACTTATGGACAGTGGTTTTTCAGAGTAGGTAGTTACGCTTTTATCCTTGATCATCGACTACCGATAGTTATGGTTTTGTCTTTGACAAGACTTATCTCTGCTGCGTACGCCCCTTTCAGGTAGCATTTATACCGCTCTTTGACGCCAGACTCACCAGTCGGCAAGACTCACCGATACCAGAAGCATCTCTGAACATGTCTAGCGCAGCTCTGGACGTAACGTCAGAAGCAGAAATGTTTCTTCGACCACGACCATACAACCCGGAAGGTTCAGCAGCGATTATTTCAGCCGGTTGTGAAAGCCTACACTTTAATATATCTAACGGTGAAAAAAATTGATTTTGCCCATGTTACAGGTTGATATGTCACCCAATTAAGTAAGGCTTTATATTATTTTCGTTATTCGCGCAGAAATCAATAAACTTAGCGTCTGCTTGTTAGTATTCCCCCATCGTTCGTAGAATTTGTGCGAAAAGACAATCTCAGTTGCATAGAACCCATACTTTTAAAACAACGCTGACATGTGGACAGACGCTTTTTACCTGAAGGAAATTTTTTTTATAATTGAAATGAAAACGTTGAATTACTGTTCAGCAAACCGTCAGTACAGATATCGGTCTATAACTTTTGGGGTTCTTTATTTTACCCTTGTAATATGAGGGTGTGACCTGGACTCTTTTCATTAACTTGGGACTTGTGCTAAGCAAATATCGATATTTGTAAACTATGTAAGGGGTCGTCACCGCAAAGTATTCTTTGTACGACCAAATATTACGTCTATCTGCACCGGGCGCTTCTTTCTGTACACATGTTCCCCATTCAGTAGTATGTGCGATGATCAAGCGATTGTAAGTTTGAACGATGATATTCTGGAATAATCCCCTGGGTTGTACCTAAGCCATGTCTCCACATTATCCTTTTTTTCCAGGAGTGCTAGTCCTGCAAGGTTCGCAGGAAAACTGATGTGAAGTTTGGAAAGCAGGAGGTGAGGTACTGGCAGAAGCAAAGTTGTGAGGAGCGACTGCGAACGTGCCGGGGTAGCTCAATCCACGCTGGGCGCGCTCGTTCAGAAGGATCAACGCCCTCCGTAACAAAAAACTGAGCCAAATTCTAAATGAACCACCCAGATCGTACATGAACTAACGACCTCAAAGCACCGATCTACCTGAAGGTAGAGCGCTTGCCCGCGAAAGGCAAAGGTACGAGGTTAGAATCCGGTTCCTGATCTTTTAATCTGGCAGGAAGTTTCATATCAGCGCACACTCCGCTGCAGAGTGAAAATATCATTCTGGAAATATCAAGCTGTGTCAACTTTCATGGTGAACGACGTAACTGTGTCGAAGTGGCTAGTTTTCGCGGTGCACCGTTCTTTTGAATGTCAAATGTACAAAATTTCATCAAGATCAAATTAAAACCTTAGATTGGTGACAAAGAATTTTGTCACTTAGCGTTGTCTTCAGTGTATTAAATTTTATGTAGCTAATGACATTCTTCAACTTTTAATATATCAAACTAAATCAGAAGTATCGTAATGAAACTGTAAATCTGTATAATTTACATACAAACGTACGGTCTATAATGTGTATACTAAAGAAGAATGTCCGTTTGTTTGCAGATTGATGTAAATGAGAAGTTTTTACGATCTCTATGATATTTTGCACAGAACATATCGATGGTCATTGTCCACATAAAATTTTTGTAAGGTGCACAGCGGAGTGTACATTATCTATATACCGGGTGATCAAAAAGTCAGTATAAATTTGAAAACTTAATAAATCACGGAATAATGTAGATAGAGAGGTAAAAATTGACATGGGGTTTTATTAGAACCAAAAACAAAAGTTAAAAAAAGTCCAACAGATAACACTTCTTCTGATCAGAAAATCAATAATTAGCATAAAAAATTAAGACAACGCAAAGATGATGTTCTTTACAGGATAAGCTCAATATGTTCAACATCATTCCTCAACAATAGCTGTAGTAGAGGAATAATTTTGTAAACAGCACTTTAAAGCATGTCCGGAGTTATGGTGAGGCATTGGCGTCGGATGTTGTCTTTCAGCATCCCTAGAGATGTCGGTCGATCATGATACCCTTGCGACTTCAGCCAGTAATCGCACGGACTGAGGTCTGTTGACCTGGGAGGCCAAGCATGACGAAAGTGGCGGCTGAGCACACGATCTTCACCAAACGACGCGCGCAAGAGATCTTTCACGTGTCTAGCAATATGGGGTGGAGCGCCATTCTGCATAAAAATCGTACGTTCCATCAGGTGTTTATCAGCCAGGCTGGGGCTGATGCGATTGTGTAACATATCGGGATACCTCTCACCCGTCACGGTAGCAGTTACAAAACCAGAATCCAGCAGTTCCTCTAAGAAAAAAGGCCCGATAACGATAGATGTGATAAATCCAATCCATACCGTGACTTTCTCGGCGTGAATTGGAGTTTCAACGACAGGTCTAGGATTTTCGGTAACCCAAACTCTGCAGCTGTGGGCGTTGACAGACGCTCGGAGCGTGAAACGAGCTTCATTGTTCTACAACACGTTACTCAACCAATCGTCATCTTCCGTCATCTTTTGAAACACCCACACCGCAAATGCCCTCCGCTTCACTAAATCGCCAGGTAACAGTTCATGACGCCGGTGGATTTTGTAAGGATAGCATCGGAGGGTACGCCTAAGTGCCAATCAAACAGTAGTGTGTAGAATGCGGGTACGAAGTGCGACTGCACGAGCGCTGACTTCCCCGTACATACACGAACCCGCTAGTCTCCATTTTTTCCTGAACTGTCTCAGCAGCATTACGCCGTGTGCTCGGTCGGCCACTACGGGGTCTATCGTCGCAACCTGTGGCTTCTAATTTCGAAATCATTCTCGCCACAGGTGCATTTGTCAACGGACCTTTGCCCGTTCGAATCTCCTTCCTATGGCGATATGGTTGTAACGCTGAACTAGCACATTCCCCAGTCTGATAATACAGCTTCACTAAAAGTGCCTTTTCAGGTAACGTCAACATGCTGAGACTGCCGGTGAATCTGATTCTCTCTCATCGCAGCTCCTTTTATACATGATTTTCATGCGCAGTCACTGTCGTTTTGCTTGCCAGCGCGATCTGCCGGACGTTTTATGAACTTTTTTTTTCTTTTTTTGTTCTAATAAAACCCAATGTCATTCCAGGAATGTGTCAATTTGTACCTCTCTATCCACATTATTCCGTGATTTATTTAGTTTCCAAATTTATAGTGACTTTTAGATCACCGGGTACTTTCACACTAATCTACGATTTGATTATGATTTTCATGAAACTCTGTGTACTACACCTTTAGGACCATCACTGCCTACGTAAGATTTCTTAGGCTGTTTAGCGGAGGGTGCCTTACGACAGAGTTTAACACCGCAAAACCAACTACTTTGATAGTTGGAAAATGTAGGTATGTTTTGACAGAGAATGTGAAGGCATCGCATACTGCAGGATAGACGGTACCTTAAAAAATGTTCAAATGTTTGTAAATCTATCGGACCAAACAGCGTGGTCATCAGTCCGTAGCTTCAAACTACTTAAACCTAGGTAAACTAACCTAAGGACAAACACACACACCCATGCCCCAGGGAGGACTCGAACCTCCACGGCGAGCAACCGCGCGCTCCGCAGCGAGACGCTTTAGACTGCTCGGCTACTCCACAGCGGCAGACGGTACCTTACAATAAACTTAGACGCGTCATCTATCACCATGGAAGTATCCAGGTACATGTAATGTTTCACAGGTGGTTGTAGGAAGCGATAGAGTCAGGAGGTCGAGAGGTAAAGAGAGTGGAGGAAGTCAACAGAGAGGATAGCAGGAGATGGGTATAGAGAGAATAGGAGATTGACCAACTTTAGATTGGAATAAATAAATAATCGGATGAGGTCGGATTTTCAGCTAGTTATTGAAGTAATAACACCCCGTCTGTTTGTTTGTTTTTCCCTTTTTACTCACAAACACATGGCACGAAAAATGTGTAACTTCTCTTCCTACTCCATGAAATCTCCCTGCAGCAGTAAATATTTTAAAATATGACGACGGCACGATTCCGTGACCACTGCCAATGCTTCTTTACGAGCCTGCTTTGACCACTTGAAAATCTCTAATACAACTGCAGTATGAGTAGAGAATTTACGACCACTATCAGCAGTACATGTCTCATTCGCTGTCGCAATCGATTCAATACAAGATTTAACGTTGTATGACAAGTTGCCATGGGAGCAGCCGTGTGCTCATCCAACATTTGCGGCACCCACCTGGAGGAGAGTTTTCGCGTTTTCAGGTTCTCATGCAGGAATAGGTGCACAAACCCACGGAAATGCCATCTTTGGAGGCGATGTGTTCCACTTTCATTTGACAATCATCAAAAGAAGTTTTCCCCAACCCGCTCGATCATGTCGTCAGAGGAGCGACTGCGATTTCTCGATAGTCACGTGACTTTCTACTTTCTCTGAACTATGGTACGCACGATCGCACATTGCACACATACTTGACACCACCATCACATATATCACTCAAATGGTGCTGACGTTCACATGTGGCACATCACAAGAATGAATTAAACGTATTATTAAACATACTTTCTTCCAACATGCTGGAACTAGATTTGAGCAATTTTCTATGATTTTCAGTCGAATTTTAACGTAAGGCTTTTTTTACCATTACCTGACATTTCAGAAAGGAGGGTATTTAATTGAGATATACAACAAATCTCTAACGGAATGTAGCCAAGAGCGCTTTTTCGTAGGCATTTATTTTCTGACTAGCGTTTTCAATTAAGTAATTCACCATCTTCAGATCTATAAAATATTGATGAGTCCCTTGCAAATGTTTAGAGTAGCGTTAATATTTTAACACTACTCGAGATATGTGCAGCATAGTAACTAATATTTTACGTTGTTGTTGTTATGGTCTTCAGTCCGGAGACTGGTTTGATGCAGCTCTCCACCCTACTCTATCCTGAGCAAGCCTTTTCATCTCCTTATAAGAACGGCAACCCACATCCACTTGAATCTGCTTACTATACGCATCTCTTGGTCTCCCTCTGCGATTTTTACCCCACACACTTCCCTCCAATGCTAAATTTACGATTCCCCGATGTCTAAGAATGTGTCCTACCAAGCGATCCCTTCTTTTAGTCAAGGTATGCCAAAAATGCCTTTTCTCACCAATTCTGTTCAGTACCTCTTCATTAGTTATGCGATCTACCCACCTAATCTTCAGCATTCTTCTGTAACACCACATTTCAAAAGCCTCTATTCTCTTCCTGTCCGCACTGCTTATCGTCCACGTTTCACTCCCGTACAAGGCAACACTCCACACAAATGCCTTCAGAAAAGACTTCCTTACCCTTAAGTTAATATTCGATGTTAGCAAATTTCTCTTTTTCAAAAATGCTTTTCTGCCCATTGCCATTCTATATCCTCTGTACTGCGACCATCGCATGTTATTTTACTACCCAAGTAACAAAACTCATCTACCACCTTCAATGTTTCGTCACCTAATCTAATTCCTTCAGCATCGCCTGATTTTCTAAGACCGCATTCCATTATTTTTGTTTTGCTCTTGTTAATGTTCATTTTATATGCACTCTTCAACACACTGTCCATTCCATTTAACTGCTGTTCCAGGTCCTGTGCTGTCTCTGACAGAATTACAATGTCATCGGCAAAACGCAATGTTTTTATTTCTTCCCCCTGAACTTTAATCCCTATTCCAAATTTTTCCTTGCTCTCCTTCACCGCCTGCTCGATGTACAAATTGAATAGCATCGGAGAAAGGCTACAACCCTGTCTTACTCCCTTCCCAACTGATGCTTCCCTTTCATGCCCTTCGAGTCTAATAACTGCGGTCTGGTGTTTGTACAAGTTGTAAATAACTCTCCTTTCCCTGTATTTTACCCCTGCTGACTTCAGAATTTGAAAGAGTGTATTCCAGTCAACATTGTCAAACGCTTTCTCCAAATCTACAAAAGCTAAAAATGTAGGTTTGCCTTTCCTTAATCTATCTTCTAATATAAGACGTAAAGTGAGTATTGCCTCCCGGGTTCCTACTTTTCTCCTGAATCCAAACTGATCTTCCCCGAGGTCAGCTTCTACCAGCTTTTCCATTCTCCTGTAGATAATTCGTGTTAAAATTTTGCAGCCATGACTTATCAAACTGATGGTTCTGTAATTTTCACACCTGTCTGCGCCTGATTTCTTTGGAATGGGGATTATTACATTTTTCTTAAAGTCTGAGGGCATTTCGCCTGTCTCATACATCCTACACACCAGTTCAAATAGTCTTGTCATGGCTGGCTTTCCCAGTATTACCCTTTTTAAATCATATATTGCCTGAACTTCAAAATAACTGTAAAATAAATAAAACAGCTAATTACGATAGTTTTTTTTTTTTGATGTAAATAAACACTGCACCTTTTTTTGTTGTACTGTCCTTAGAGACCCCTTGGCATTAACAAGGCAAATATGAAAAAAATATAAGAAAGGTAAAAATAAAAAAATCACTAAGAATAAAATTTACAATGTGTTAGAAAAATTTAAATGCATATAGATTGACTGAAAGTTATCATTTAAAGCTTTTTTTTTTTTTTTTTTTTTTTTTTTTTTTTTTTTTTTTTTTTTTTTTTTTCCAGCGAAATTCTACCTTTTAAGAAAGTCAGACTTTAACTTGACCTTATTTTGATCACCTCTCGTAGTATAAACTATTTAATGTGGTTCTAAATTTTTAATATCTTCATATATATAAAAATTCAGGTGTTTGTGCCTAATTTCTCTCTGCAGCCAAAAGTACACATCGCAAACGATTAGTCTTTTTATGATGTTGTAAGTATAAGTTCCCCAATGTACACTATGCTGATCGAGGGTTGATAACGATAAGGGGGTGAAACGTATGGGAGTTCTCCATGACTTATATAAAATTCTACGTGTGGGTGTCAATATTTTGCTGTTCACCAAAACCTACACAATGGAGACGAACGATCTGTCAGTGTTGTAGTACAAAGTCTCCAATTGTACACCATAGCAATTCCGTGTCGATAGCTATAAGAGGGTGGAAGATAGCGTGGTTAAAAGTCGTCAGCTTATATAAAATTCGGACTGAAGACGAGAGACGACGTTAGCCACTTTAACAGGAAGGACGTTATATACAGCGAAACGCGCTGCGCATTCTTCAGTTGGTTTTATTCAACAAGCGTACGAATAAAGGAAAATAGTGCATATTGCAGTTTGAAAAGTCAAACTACCAAGAAATATGCCGAAGTTCAAGAAAAAAATTTCGCCTTCTTTGGCGCTGAAAAGTGAATCTACAGACTACAGAAAATTGAAATTTGTAGACGTTGTTTATCTTACACTGTAGGCATAAGCGATTTTTCGATATTCCCATTCCTAAGGGGGCGAAATAGGGGATGAACTTTCTTTTTAAATAATACGTTGGTATTCAGGCAATTTTGAAGCAAGAAATATAAAACCTGGGATTTAGATTTTTGCTTGGAATTTCAAAAACACTGTAGTGTTATTGGTTGCCTGACTATTTTGGGTAGAAAAAATAGACCGTACTGAAGTAATTGAAAGGTTTTTTCAAAATAAGTAATAATGAAACCTACAGATTATACGAACCGGCAATAAAAAGAAATGAAAAGAAATGCAGTGGCCAAACATTTAAGAGATTGAAGTATTTTGCGGAACAAGCAACCTACAGAAATCGGCGAATAGTTACCTTTCACAGCGGTGTAGAAGATCTCGTTGATGAGCTGTAATAAAAATTATTTATAAACCGCGTAACTATTCGCCAACATTGGATAGAGGTTCGCAATATTTAGATTCGATCCCCGTGTAGCATAATTTTAATCAAAGTGATTTAATGAATGAAAGAATAGTATAATAAATGATACGTACTAAGGGATGATCAGACGTCGGACCTTTCTTTACGTAAAAGTGATCGCAGGTTCTATGCCAATATATATTGAAAGAAAAAAAAAAAAAGTTGAATAAATTCAAAGATGCACTGGCAAGCTACATAATTTCAATATATCTAATACCTGAACCATCCAAAGTCGTAATAGTTCGTTTTAACTGGTAACAGCATGATAATTAGAGGGAGGAACTGATAAAATAATTAAATCAATAAAAAATTACTGAAATTAAATGAAGCAAATAATTAGTACCTGAGTCTCCATTTTATTAATAGATCTTGTACACAATATAACAATAGTTAATAATGCTCATTGCAATAAAATAAGCTAGACAAGAGAGAGACACAGAGCGAGAACACAGATATAATTCTTCATATACTATTATCATTCCAAGGATAATTAAGCGTAACACTCATATTATTCTTTGAGCATTCTAAGTAAATCTGTTACGTAGCCTATAGATTCCAACGAACATTAACAAAAAATGAAATGTTTATACTATATTACACATTATTTGATTAAATTATTCATTTCATTTCAAAAGAAAATTATTAATGGGGCTTTTGCTATATAGTAATATTAAAACACGTGTTTTGATATTTTTGAAAATAAGCGGATAAAAGAAGGGAAAATCTAGATATGCAAAAATTTGGATTCCGTATCATGGTAGAATTAAAAAAAAAATGTTTCGGGTTTTTTTGAAATCTGCCGTCAATTGTGCAATAGGTGGTGCAGAATACTTGATTAGGAAAACTTTTTTAAAGCTAAATCTATGAAAATTATATTTAGAAGTAGAAACGTCCAATCTACATCTACATAGATACTCTGCAAATCACATTCAAGTGCCTGGCAGAGGGTTCATTTACCACTTTCATAACTTTCCTCTACCGGTCCATTCTCTAATAGCGCGCCGGAAGAAAGAACACCTTAATCGTTCCGTTTTCGATCTGATTTCTCTTATTTTATTGGGATGCTCATGTCTCCCTAAGTAGGTGGGTGCTAGAAAAATAATTTCACATTCAGAACTAAAAGTCGGTGATTGAAACTTCGCTAACAGATCACGCCGCAATGAATAACGTCTTTCTTTTAATGATTTACACCCCAATTCGTGCAACATTTCCGTGACGCTCCCCCCCCCCCCCCGTAACGTGATAGAACAAAACGAGCTGCCCTTCTCTGAACTTTCTCAATGTCTTCCGTCAGTCCCACCTGGTGAGGGTCCCACAAGGGGCAACAGTACTCCAGGAGAGGACGCACAAGTGTGATGAAGGCAGTCTCTTTGGTGGAGCTGGTGCATCTTCGAAGCGTTCTGCCGATGAAACGTAACCTTTGATTCGCCTTCCCCACAATATTTTCTATGTCTTCTCTCCAGTCAAAGTTGTTCGTAATTGTAACTCCTAGGTATTTGGTAGAATCTACGACCTTAATGTTTGACTGATTTATCGCGTAATTGAAGTTCAGCGGATTTCTTTTAGTGGTCATGTGTATTACTTCACACATTTCTTTATTTAGTGTCAATTGCCAATTTTCGTACCATCTAGAAATTTTGTTTAAATCGCTTTGCAGTTGCTTGTGATGCAGACTAGCCAGTCTCAGCGTGTGAAGCAGCGGGAATTAGTCCAGTCGATATATATTGAGACGGTGGTGGATATGCAGTGCAGTGCCTGCGCTGGCCACCGCAGTGATATAGGGCGCTGCGGCAGGTGTCGGCCGTGTTTTGCTGGGTTGCTGCGGCTGAGCGCCGCTGATTTACGCCCGGCCATTAGGCTGCCCGCGGCACGGGACCAGACCGCCGAGACGGCAAACACCTAAGGAGCCGCCGGGCTACACAGCCAGCCGACGGCCTGCCCAAGGGGCTGGACTCTGTGGCTCGGCACGCAACACCGTCACAACACTGCAGACAGCAACGTCGGGCATTATAGCGTGAGGGAAGAGGTGAAATATTGCGGCAAATCGCGCACCAGTTGCCAGATATACGGGGTGCTTCTTATTAAGTTGATATTTATCTAGACCGTCTATGCAAATGAATTATTAACGTTTTATATTGCCACAGCCATTTCGCCTTCATTTAGAAGACATCATCCGTGACCTGTAATATACAGGGTGTTACAAAAAAAGGCACGGCCAAACTTTCAGGAAACATTCCACACCAGTGGCGTAACTAGGACTTGGCTTTGGGGGAGGGGGGGGGGAATAGATCTGCTTGACGAGCAAAATTTTAGTCAGTTTCCAGACAGACTACCATCTACCACTCCCGCTGAAGAAACTAATTCACTCCCATCCAATGAAAGATTATGGTAAAACACCCCAAGTTTTCAATCTTTACCTTTACCAGATTTTTTTTATCAGATTGGTGTTATACGATTTCTTTTCTTATTTTTTTTTCTTTTTCTTCCTATTTTTTTTTTTTTAGTTTTTCTTTTTTTTTCTTTTTTTCGGATTCTGGGGGGGTTTCTATCACCCTCATCCCCCCCCCCCCTAGTTCTACATCTGCATCTACATACATACTCCGCAGTTCACCGTAAGGTGCGTGGCGGAGGGTACACTGTACCACTACTAGGCATTTCCTTTCCTATTCCACTCCCAAATAGAACGAGTGAAAAAAGAATGCCTATATGCCTCCGCACGAGCCCTAATTTCTCTTATCTTCTCTTTGTAATCTATACGCGAAATGTAAGTAGGCGGCTGCAAGATCGTACTACACTCAGCTTCAAATTCCGGACCTCTAAATTTCCTCAACAGAAATTCACGATAAGAACGTCGTCTTTCTTCCAGCGATCCCCAATTGAGTTGCTGGAGCATTTCCGTGACACTCGCGTATTGGTCGAACCTACCGGTAACAAATCTAGCTGCTCGCCTCTGAACCGCCTCTATGTCTTCCTTCAAACCGATCTGCTGCGGGTCCCACACACTTGAGCAATACTCAAGACGTGGTCGTACAAGCGTTTTATACCCGGTCTCTTTTACAGGTGAAGTACATCTTCCCAAAATTCTCCCAATAAACCGAAGTCGGCTGTCCGCCTTACTCACAACTGTCCTTACATGTTCATTCCATTTCATATCGCTCTGCAATGTTACGCCTAGATATTTGAACGACGCGACAGCATCTAGGAGCTCACTACTGATGCTGTATTCGAACATTATAGGATTGTTTTTTCTACTCATGCGCATCACCTTACATTTTTCTACATTGAGTGCTAGCTGCCATTCTTCGCACCAACTAGAAATTTTGTCTAAGTCATCCTGTATGCTATTACAGTCAGTTACAGACGACACCCTCCCATACACCACAGCATCATCAGCAAACAGCCGCAAATTACAACTTACTCTGTCCATCAGATCATTTATATACATAGAAAATATTAGCGGATGTATCACACTCCTCTGGGGCACGCCTGACGATACACTCGTCTCTGATCAACACTCGCCGTCGAGAAAAACGTACTGCGTTCTATTACTCAGGAAGTTTTCCAGCCAGTCACAAATCTGTGAACCTATTCCATAAGCTCGTATCTTCGTTAGCAGTCTGCAGGGTGGCACCGCGTCGAATGCCTTTTTGAAGTCGAGAAAAACATAATCCGCCTGTTGCCCTTCATCCATGGCTCGCAACATGTCATGTGAGAAAAGGGCAACGCCACTGTTCCTCACACACAAAAAAAGAAAATATGCCGGCCGCGGTGGCCGAGGGAACTGAGGCGCTCCAGTCACGGTCTGCAAGGCTACTAAGGTCGGAGGTTCGAATCCCCACTCGGGCATGGATATTTGTGCCGTCCTTAGTGTTATTAGTTCATAAGTAGTTTGTAAGCTTAGGGACTGATGACCCCGTAGTTAAGTCCCATAAGTTCTACAAACATTTGAACATTTGAAAGAAAATATGTTTTCTGGACATGTGTCCGGAAAAGGTTAATTTCCATGTTAGAGCTCATTTTAGTATTTTTCTTTAAATGTAAATTGAAATAATTCGTGCAGAAAGTTTTCAAAATACCCAATTGTTTCGTTAGTATGTACTGTAGTTCCTCGATTCACGCCAGTTGTCCCAAATGAATGTTGACTTCAGTACTTGTGTTGACATGCGACTCATTGCTCTATAGTACTAGCATCAAGCACATCAGTACGTAGCATCAACTGGTTAGGGTTCATCAGGAACGTGGTTTTGGAGTCAGTGCAATGTTTACAAATGCGGAGTTGGCAGATGCCCATTTGATGTACGGATTAGCACGGGCCGCGGTGAAGTAGCCGAGCGGTCTAAAGCGTCTCGCTGCGGAGCGCGCGGTTGCTCGCTGTGGAGGTTCGAGTCCTCCCTGGGGTATGGGTGTGTGTGTTGTCCTTAGTTTACCTAGGTTTAAGTAGTATCTAGACCGAACCAACATGTTATAATGTGTACTGGATCCAAAGGGCCGGCAGCGGTGGCCGAGGGGACTGAGGCGCTTCAGTCACGGTCTGCACGGCCACTACGGTCGGGGATTCGAATCCCTCGTCGGGCATGGATATTTGTGCCGTCCTTAGAATTAGTTAGTTCATAAGTAGTTTGTAAGTTTAGTGACTGATGACCCTGTCGTTAAGTCCCATAAGCTATACAAACATCTTTCTTTTGATCCAAAGGCACCGCGACCAACCGCATTCGAAATTAAGGACTGGACATTCGGCGACATGGGTGTGCCTGAGGAATTGGTCGATACTTATATTTTTGACAACACACATTATTGTGTCTCTTTCACTTAATATCAATAGAACCACCACTGAACATGTAACAACAGCCGCGGTGGAGTAGCCGAGCGGTCTAAGGCGTCTCGCTGCGGAGCGTGTGGCTTCTCGCCGTCGGAGGTTCGAGTCCTCCCTGGGGCATGGGTGTGTGTGTTGTACTTAGGTTAGTTTACCTAGGTTTAAGTAGTTTGTAAGCTACGGACTGATGACCACGCAGTTTGGTCTGAGGGATTTACGAACATTTGAACATTTTTTGATTAGCACGGGGCAATAGCCGTGGCGTAGTACGTTTGTATCGAGAGAGATTTCCAGAACGAAGGTGTCCCGACAGAAAGACGTTCGAAGCAATTGATCAGTGTATTAGGGAGCACGGAACATTCCAGCCTGTGACTCGCGACTAGGGAAGACCTAGAATGACGAGGACACCTGCAATGGACGAGGCAATTCTTCGTGCAGTTGACGATAACCCTAATGTGAGCGTCAGAGAAGTTGCTGCTGTACAAGGAAACGTTGACCACGTCACTTTATGGAGAGTGCTACGGGAGAACCAGTTGTTTCCGTACCATGTACAGCGTGTGCGGGCACTATCAGCTGCCGATTGGCCTCCAGTTGATGCTACGTACTGATGTGCTTGATGCTACTACTGTTGAACAATGAGTCGCATGTCAACACAAGCACTGAAGTCATACCTTCCTTCAATTGGGCCAACTGGCGGTGAATTGAGGAAGTACAGTACATACTAAGGAAACAATTGAGTATTTTGACAATTGCCTGCACGAATTATTTCAACTTACATTTAAAGAGAAATACTAAAATGAGCTCTAACATGGAAATTAAGCGTTTTCGGACACATGTCCACATAACATGTTTTCTTTCTTTGTGTGTGAGGAATGTTTCCTGAAAGTTTGGCCGTACCTTTTTGTAACGCCCTGTATACATGATTCTATTTAAATTCTTTTTTTTTTTACTTTTTTAGAATTTTGACATATTAACAGTTTTGGTGCGTTATCTAATTATAATTAATAACATATCGATAATATTACTTCCAATATTTGGTGGATGGTGGTTTACATTTAGTGCTGCTTGGTGACTTCAGACTGTTTTCTTTCACCCTGAAGTCCCCAAGCAGCGCTAAATGGACTAAATGTAAACCACCATCCACCAAACAGTAATAACATCCAAATATTATTAATTATGCTTATATAACGCACCAGAACTGTTTATAACCTAAAATATTGAAAACGTAAAGAAAACGAAGTATCGTAAAACATAATCATGTATATATTATAGGCCCCTGATGATGCCTTCCAAATACAGGCGAAATGCATATGGCAATATAAAACCTTCATAATTCAGATGCATAGACGATCTACATAAATATCAACTTGATAATTTAAAAAAGTAATTGTGGAAAGACATAATGTAAAAGGAACTAACTATAGTTTACTTT
Organism: Locusta migratoria; assembly: GCA_026315105.1. Lineage (NCBI taxonomy): Eukaryota > Metazoa > Arthropoda > Insecta > Orthoptera > Acrididae > Locusta > Locusta migratoria. The sequence continues at coordinate 329,414,550 of CM048745.1, read as the reverse complement.
CAAAACGCTGTAAAAATAATACAATTTATCAGACACTACACTACACCTCCACCAGTATCTCAAGATATAGTTATATTCAAAAATGTAGAAACAGCATAGATAATTTATACTATGGGAGGTGACCCGTTAAATCCTGCGTTCTGAAAGGGTGGCTTTTCACTGAAAATATAAAAGATAAATTATAGACATCTAAACGGCCTCCAATTATTCGAATATATTGTAAATTTGTATCTTACTGCTTTTTTCGATTTTTTTTTAATTTTGTTAGTTTTTGTTTCCAAATTTGCCTTATTAAGGCCAAGGGTTCTAAATAAGGACGATACAAAAAAGGGGGGCACAAGTGTTAGAGTTTCTTTACATTAAAAAAATAAAACCGACCGCAAAAGAGAGTCCTATTTATTTTACAGTTATTTTGAATTTCAATTGCAACAGAGTATAATCGGAGGAAGGGGAAACCGTATGGCTGAAGAAAAATAGAGCTGGTGAAAAATGATCAATAGGTGGCCCTTTCAGCATCATAATTTAATAGTGGTTGACTAGAAATGACAAATGAGCCATACAACAATGTTTTAGACGTTAAACAAACTGAACTACTCAGTGCGCATGAGTGTACAGTTGCGATACTCTTTGTTACGTAAGCCCATCGCCATGGTAAGGTCATATAACAAGGGATGGGAAAAATTGATTTTTAATTTTTCTGAAGCCAAAACATGCATAAAATACATAAATTACATCGATTTTTAACTGCATTGAGGCCTAAAAACGCATAGAAAGCATCAATTGAAATCTACTCTGACTTTAATTTCCGTGTGACTTGCGCAATATATGTTTAATATGCTGTCCACCATTTCTTCAAGTTGAAATCGAGAAACAATATGTTCCACAACTGAGCAAAGTGTTTCTGTGACCACGTTGAGAATGTTGCGCAATGCATGCCTTCAACGCAGCTAACTAGGCAATCGAAACACTGAACACATCTTACAGTAAGCCCCTCAGCCAGAAGTCACACGGATTAAGATTAGGTGAATGGGACGGCCAGGATGAAGAAAAATGGCGGCTGATAATTGATAATGGTGCTTCTACAGCTGCTTAACTGGAGTTGCAGTGTATGTAGGTGTGCTATCTTGTAAAATTAGTTAATTAATGAAGTGGAATGGAATAAAATAAAAGAAAATAAATAAAACTATAAATAATTGAAAAAAAATGAACCCATCCACACATTTGTTGGAGAGTTGGAATGAGGCTCCCAATAGTGCTTACCAGTGAAGCTCCTGACTCGTCGTAAAAATATGGCCCTATGATAAATCTTGCCGTAAGCCCGCACCAGAGAGTGACCTTTTCAGGATGAAGCTGTATTGGTTTATTCATTTGTGTGTCTTTTCTGTTGTCCATAATCGACAAATCTGTGTTTTGATGTATCTTGTCATATGGAGCAGGCTTTCGTCTGTCCACAAATCTTCCACGGCCATTAATCGTCAACTTCCTTGCGAACAACAATTTCTAAAGCAAAATACTCTCTTTGCTGGCAGGTCAAAAGGGAGCAACTCATGCACATGGCTAATTTTGAATGGATTTCAAAACAGGATGTTTCGTATGTTTTTACTCATAGGTTTGACTAAAGTTTGACAGCAACTGAAAGTTTTATACCTAATAAATTAATAAAAGAAGGAGGCGATCCCCCTTGGTACACAAAACAAAGGAAAAGGCATACTAAATTTAAACGAACACGAAATCCCCAGGATTTGCGATTGTACTCAGAAGCTCGAAATTTAGCGAGGATTTCAATGCGAGATGCCTACAACATTTATCACAACGAAACTCTTTCTCGTAATTTGACTGAAAACCCAAAGAGATTTTGGTCATATGTTACATATACTCGGGGAAAGTCACAAACAATACCTTCACTACGTGATAGTAATGGCGATCCTACCGATGACAGCGCTACTACAGCAGAGTTACTAAACTTAGCTTTTAGAAACTCATTCACCAAAGAAGACGAAACCAATATTCCAGATTTCGAATTACGAACAGATGCCGTAATGAGTAACGTAGAAGTAGATATCATCGGAGTAGTGCAGCAACTAAAATCACTTCTGTTCCTGATTGTATACCCATTAGATTTCTATCTGATTATGCTGAAGCGATAGCTCCTTACTTAACAGTAATATACAACCGCTCTCTCATAAAAGGATCTGTACCAAAAGATTGGAAAGTTGCCCAGGTCACACCTATATTCAAGAAAGTCAGTAGGAGTAACCCACTAAACTACAGGCCTATTTCATTGACGTCAATTTGCAGCAGGGTTTTGGAACATATCCTGTATTCAAATATTATGAATTATCTCGAACAGAACGATCTATTGACCCAAGGTCAACACTGATTTAGAAAATATCGTTCATGCGAAACACAACTAGCTCTTTATTCACACGAAGTGATGGGTGCTATCGACAAAAGTTCGCAAATCGATTCCGTATTTCTTGATTTCCAGAAAGCTTTTGACACCGTACCTCACAAACGGCTTTTAATCAAATTGCGTGGTTATGGTATATCGCCACAAATTTGCGATTGGATAGGGGATTTCTTGTCAGAGAGGACACAGTTCTTAGTAATCGATGGTAATGCATCGACTAAAACAGAGGTGATATCGGGCGTTCCACAGGGTAGGGTTATTGGTCCTCTGCTATTTCTTATTTACATAAACGATTTAGGGGAAAATCTAAGTAGCTCTCTTAGGTTGTTTGCAGATGACGCCGTCATTTACCGTCTAGTAAAATCATCGGAAGATCAAAACCAACTGCAGAACGATCTGAATAAGATATCAGTATGGTGTAAAAATTGGCAATGGACTCTAAATAATGAGAAGTGTGAAGTCGTCCACATGAGTACGAAAAGAAATCCGTTAAACTTTGTTTACAACATAAATCAATCAAATGTGAAGGCCGTAAACTCCACAAAATACCTAGGAATCACTATTACTTCAGACTTAAACTGGAAAGAACACGTAGATAATATCGTGGGAAAGGCGAACCAGAGACTGCGTTTTATTGGCAGAACCCTTAAAAGATGCAACAGAACTACTAAAGAAACTGCATACACTGCGCTTGTACGTCCATTTTTGGAGTATTGCATCCCAGTGTGGGATCCTTATCAGGTGGGTTTGACGGAGGACATCGAAAGAGTCCAAAGAAGGGCAGCTCGTTTCGTATTGTCACGATACAGGGGAGACAGCGTTACGGAAATGATACAGGATCTGGGATGGGAATCATTACAACAACGGCGCTTATCGCTGCGGCGTGGGCTACTTGCGAATCTCCAATCGCCAACATTCTCCTCCGAATGCGAAAATATATTGTTGACTCCCACTTACATAGGTAGAAATGATCATCAGAATAAAATAAGAGAAATCAGAGCTCGAACAGAGAGATTCAGGTGTTCTTTCTTCCCGCGCGCTATTCGAGAATGGAATGGGAGATAAATAGTGTAATTGTGGTTCGATGAACCCTCTGCCAGGCACTTAAATGTGATTTGCAGAGTATCCCATGTAGATGTAGATGTAGAATGTTCGACAAATTCTTCGTGCACTACACGTTTGCACAGCACCAATCGACTCTTTCCGCATTGCATTCTCCGTTTCTTCCACTGACGTCGAATCAATCTTTACCTACCTCAATTACATTGCACACGGAAGGAATCCGTCTTTTCGGATTTTAGAATCATGTACTCCAGACTCACAACAGTCACCGGAGCAACACCTTATTTCATACACTTGTGTCCGGAACTTCTGCAGAGCGATTTGTGCAATCGTCATTCACTTTTTACAGATTTAGAAGAAGAGAGTGGTCCTGCATTTTGACAGACATGTAGAACGTTTCAGACGCGAAACGAGGAAAAGCCATGAATCCGACGTGTTTATATCAACTTCAATGGGTGTTTTCAGTTATTCTGGAATTATACACCGCCATCTGTCGTTCAAATTTCAAATTATTCATTTTTCTTCTGCCGTACATTTTGCCCCTCCTCCGATAATATTTCATTGAAATTTGACGTCATTCTGACCATTGGTGTTATTTTTACAGCCTTTTGAAAGTTTAATTATAATCATCCTGTATAGAATTTTATGTCACCACATGTTTCAGGACGAGTGTGTTACCACAGCAGAATGTTCTTCCGATCGACGAGCTCACTTTGCCATATGTAATTTCTTCATATTTTGCCTCGCGGAAGATGGATTTTATGGAAATTGATAAGGGGATGTCTTTCGGAAACATGACATGGTGACATAAAATTTAAATGGTCCGTGATTTGTCTAAATAATTATACAAGAAGTTGAACGAAGGCGTTAAACAGCTCAAGTAAGAAATAAAATAGTGCCTTTTACCATCACCTTCTTGGACGCAATAGACATAATACTGATTCTTATTTCAGTAAAACGAAGCAGCACACAAGTTATGTGATAAATTGTTAAAAATACTTTACCACGATTTCTCCATGAGAAATTACGTAAAAGGAAATGGTTACGTACGATGCGTTACATTACAGCAAGAGCTGCTGTTATCACCTAAGATTAACACCAACTACACAACTTGTGGGATGCTAAAATAATATTTATATGTTTATTAGAAAAATTTGTAAAGTATACCGTGAAGTGGGGAAGCATTTTATTTTGTATAATTTCATTAATCAATTTTTTCTTCTAAATTTTTCATGATAAGACTGCGATCTCCTTACTTTGAAATATTAAAATGCCAAGATCGCAAATAATTTACTTTCCTGATCACTGGTTTCGACATACTCTGGGCATCACCATCTGGTCACTTGTGTCCTATGCTTTCATTTCGCGAAGGCACATGACTTTACGTCGATCATAATACTTTTAACTTTTACAAATGGTGGGTGTACATAAAAACAGTTGCACTATTTAAAACGCGATTACCATTATGTGTCATGTTAACAGTCAGAGCGCCTTCTTACAACAATGATCGAAATATTTTTAGTGATCTATTAAGTAAAATCAAATGAAAAATTTTAGACTACTTAAAAGTCAATCAAGTTATTACGGAAATACAATGTAGTTACAATTATTGTTATTTTTGGAGTCGGTGTCAGCGAAGGAAACATCCGATCTGATTTCGGTCTCACTATTCTCGTATTATTTTTGCTAGGTATAGTGTTTCCTTGGCTGACTTTTAAGTAGTCTAATGTTTTTCATTTCATTTTACTTAGTAGTAGACGAAAAAATATTTTCATCAATGTTTGTTATTCATAGGTATGTGCTGAGTTAGATTCACCTATCTTTTTGCGTGGTAAACAGATAGATCGTATCTACATATTGATGAGTAGAAAAAGTAAGTTGATTATTAAGTTGTATCAGAATACGCGTTTTTGCTTTTTTACTTATTAATGCATAATGATTTGTTTCGGATTTTGCAATCGTTTTTTTTTTAATTTTTGTTAGGCTTTTTTCATTTATTGATTTTAGCGAATTTGAAGTACACCAATTAATTTTTCGAATATGGGTAGACCTACTAAGCGTGTTGTTCATATGAGACAGCGTCGTTTATATGAAACAAAGGAAATCTTGGAGAAACGCCCATCTCAACAGAGGTACACTTGACAGCAAAAAAAGTGGATCACCCCTGAATTCCTATGTGGAGACCGCACCTGACGCTATGCAACCACCATTGCACAGCTGAGTCGCAGGTCGTCAAATCATTGCACAGAATAGTTATTACCTACCCACAATAGGTACTAAGTCTATTTCTCCTTATGGCAATCACGCAAAGTACAAACCAATACTTTCGTACACCAAATATTAGAATAAACGTCATTAGAGATGAGACAGTAACATTTGTAAATTAAATTTAGTTGCAATAAGTGAAAAGTCAGATACGTTATCACACCTTTTAGCGACATGATATGTTTTTGTTCATGATTGAATCTGAACGCACTGTTAAGCAAAAAACAGTTGTATGCCTGATCGAGATGCGATTACAGGTCACGCACTTTTTCGTTGCTCCTCTGTGATCGGCGGAAGTCGGCTGAGCTCGTGTGTCAACGGAATGTGTATGCTCTCTACCAACCTTACCTCGTAACAGCATTGTACACCGTAGACCTCGTCAATGTATTGTTAATTTGTGATTCGTATTCATTATTGTCTTCCACTTTGTTATTTGCTAAAATAAGTCCACATATCCCGACGACTTCTTTTATAAGAAAGAAGGCTGTCCTTGAAAGTTGTGTGAAGAATTTTAATTCTGATTTTTATTCTGTTACGACAATAAAAAGAAGCAGAGTGCGTTGTTACACCCGCTTAATAAGACTCTTTCAAATATTAACATTTCGTAGATATGCGTTCCACTTTTCTATTACTCAAACATTAAAGTGATACTTAATTTCGTGTTCCATCTGTAACGCCTTAACCCCTTACATGTTGTTTCTTTTAAAACCTGTAATCTATACGCCGTAAGCTGCCGGCACTGAGGGAAAGAGGCGGGGCTTGTTCTAACAGCCAATCCGCTATGAGCTGAATGCAAGCTTCAGCTCCCAACATTCTCCGTTCAGGGGCCACGTTTAAGTGCGCGTGATCTCTAGGCATAAATAGACGTAAAACACTGACGTTTTCATTAGTTTCTTAGACCGATGTCTGAACCCAGAGTTACATGAAGCTCTTATTGTTGCTGAGAGGTAACCGCTGAAGATACGTAATATAGTAAAATTCGCAGATGTCATACATCATAAAGTTGTGGAATAGAATACAGTGTATTGATGATTTGTTAACTAAGCACAATCACATATCAAATATGCTCACAAATAGCGTTATACTGGTACCTGAAACGACGATACAATTAATTTTTCCCCGGCAGGGACTCGAATCCAGCACCATTTGCTATTGTATAATAGGAAGGAATACTGCTGAAATATATTTATTGTTTCTTCCGGGCACTCCAAACCTGCACATACCGTCACACCTGACAGCATGTGGCGTCAACTATCATATTGTCGTTCACCATTAGTTAGGATCACACCGTTCGTAGAGACGTGGAAGGGGTTTGGTATTTTGCGAAAACTTTGTTTAATTTAGTAGCGCATGGACATGTGCAATCTTGATTTGAAACAAGACAGAGTCCTTTGTTCTTTATTGGAGTTACTGGAGGCGTAGATGGCATTTTGTGGCCGTTAAAAACTGTTACCCCCCAGCGGGAATTTGTTAGCTATTGCAAGTTAACCTCATCCCGGCCTCCAGTGAATTACAGATGCGTTGGCATAAGGTTTTGTCATAATGGAGTACTCATTAGACAGTACGACCAGTCAAAGAGCTCAGAGGTGTCTGGCAAAGTAAGACATTCTTGGCCGCACGGGATGGCCACGTAGTGTGAGCCGCCTTATCGTGGATTTTGCATGATATTGTACTACGTTTTAGTATGCTACATTACTATCTTGTATGGCATTCTGTAATAAGATTATTTAACTATGAGCTCATTATAATAAAGATTGTTGGGTAGCTGTTGCTACAATAACTTGAATATTAGGCATTATTATAGTTATGAGGAACGTGGATTACGCATTAAAAATTTTGAAATTCGGAAAGTAACTTCGTTTTTGACATTATTCACCACGTTCAGGAACACAAACAGACTTCAATGAAGGAGGTTTCTGTGATTTACTAGTATGGTCAGTGACGAGGTATCCGATAACAGTCAAGTGTGTCGAGCAATTATTCTTCACGGTGTGGTGCCTTCAATAGTCATACTGAGGTTACGAAACAGCAATGTGGATTCTGATACAATGTCGCATCGAAAATGCGATTACATGCGAAGCATAATATCCAACTGGGGAGGATGGGCGAGAACTTCAGCCTCTGCCATTTCAAAGCTTGGATACTGGTATTTGTCGGAATAGATGTCTATTTTAATGGCTACAATAGTGCTTGCACGGTTACGTTCAGTTGTCCATTATATCCACGTGCTTTTCCAGAGTCAACGACAGAGAAATAATAAAAGTGATTACAAAAAATCTGCCAAGCACAAAATGGTGAAAAGAAGCACGGAGATGCAGATAAATATTTCAAGGGAGGGGTAGCAGGAGGGAGGGCGGGATCTAGGAATGAACAGGATTGCAGAACTGGAAAATAAAAGAGTGAAGTGCTTGCAAAGTACTCCTTACTTACTAATATATCACAGTTTGTTTTAGGGTCGAGAGAAAAGGAACGAATGTTTTACAGTACGAAGAATGGATTATCGGAGACATAAAAGAACTCTGCTTCATAGAGAAGACCCATGGACAGTAAAGAAAGCAGACATTAAAAGAGACAGTATTGTTTTAACGGAAACCGCAATTTTTACAGCTTTTTGGGGGAATAGACCAAAAGGGCGACTAAGGTTATAATGTAAGGGAGGTGACAGAGAGAAAGAGAGAAAGGAGGAAAAATTAACAACGAATAATTACAAGAAAAATCATTTGCATATTTTGTTAAGGACAGAGGGTGTATTAATGAATGGAGGGAAGGAGAGAGACGTATTTGAAATAACAAAAATTACTTTAACAGCGTCCATCTAAACCGATTACTCTGTATGCATGGAGTCTAGGTATAAATGAATAAAAATAGGATATTGAGTGAAATGAGAAGCATTGAATTAATATGTGTGCCACGGGCGGGAATCGAACCCAGACCTCCATACTTTCTTTAATTCAATGCTTTTCCTTTCAGTTAATTTCTTTGACAAACTGATGGGGAAAACTGTCTCTAGGTATATAAATTTATAATAAAATAGGATAATAAAGGAACTGTATATTTTAAAGAATCAATTTAAAGGCAGCTCAAAGGAAAAAGAAACTCATATTTTATTTCTTCTATAGTCTCACTTATGAGATTAAAAAAAAAAAAAAAAAAATAAAAAACATTTTAAAGTACTAATCATTTATTCAGAATCCCTCATTATTTGTTTCTTTCATTATACATATAAGCGTAGAATTTATAACGCCGTCAGACCAGCTTCTCTTCAGTAAGAGCGTTGACTCTATCTCGAGTTGATTGCTCGCAGTGAGACGGCCTGATTTGTATTTCGGCTGTCTGCTTTACTATGATGCCAGGAAGTAAACATTCTGTATTTACGTCAGAGCCCCACTCTGCGCTGTGCTGGGGGCTGTTGGGCATCACCGCAACCGCCAGCTTGCTGGCTTCCACCAAGCCTCGCCTTGGCACGAGCTGTGGTTGACCGGCCAGCCCATAGCTCTCGAGCCATGGCTAGTACAGGCACAGACCACAAAACCAGGCTCAAACGTTTCTGCCAACCTACTCAAGTGTGTAGTATTAACTACCACAGCTAGAGCTATTTTGCTATAAAATGAGCAGCCACTTTATCTTTTGACATTTCATTCAAATATTTAACGAAGTTAAAGAATAGAATCATGATAAACGCAGCTACCACATAATGTTTCACCTAGGTAGCAATCATACGACACAGGAAACTAACTTTTCAGCGCTCTGCATTAGATTTAGATACAGGAAAATATGTATTCAACCTAGAAAACTACGTATGTTTTAAAATAAAACAATTCTGGAGGGAACAACACACACACACACACACACACACACACACACACACACACACACACACATATATATATATATATATATATATATATATATATATATATATATATATATATAGTATATCATTCACGTTTTGTGCACTTATAAAGTGTTCTCATTGTCTCTGAAACAATAAGTGGTACGAAACAGAAATACCTACTGCTGAGGCCCTTCATTTACACGATTGTTCTGTTATTCATAGTTAAGTGTTTCGTAATGGGTTCATAGGATCGCTTTAGTTTCTTGACTGTTCCACGCTTATAAGAAGATCGAGAAAAACAAGTTCCAAAAAAGATATATGCGAGTTCTAATTACCACTACATTATTCTTAAAATTCAAATCAAATTACACACTACTTAAACTAAGTTATTCTAAGGACAACAAACACATACCCATGCCCGAGGGGGACTCGAACCTCCTACACTAACAGCAGCCCGATCCATGACATGGCACCTTAGACCGCGCGGGTACTCTGCACGGCCTTCTTATAATTGTAACATACTTTGTACAGTAATGAGTACAAAAGCTCTTTGCATTTGTATGAGAAGGTTGGTGATTGAAATCTCATAGAAGAAGCGTGCTACACTTAAAACTCTTTTGTTTTAATATTTTGCTTCCCCCTCAACCCTCTGCCGTCTCCGCCCCCTCCCCAACCTAATTAGTAAAAAAAACGAGACCTTCTTTCAGCTAATTCACTGTACCGCACAATCTGATATCTTTTTCCAAATTGCCGTCAGGTAATAATCGCACATTGCTCAGCAATACTGCGGAGGAGGTGGAGCAATTGCAGGGTTTATAGCCTCCTGGGGAGACGTTTTAATCTTCTAATGGTTGTGACAATAACAGGCGCTTGTTTTATCTTCGCCAAAACATGTATATTTCGTAGTTAACGTTGTTTTCAATTGTACCCACCAGAAATTTTGTTACTTGGGTAGTCCTTAAATTTGTTTATCGATTTCTCAAGGACTTACGAAAATTTTCTGGTAATCATGTGGCGAATTATACCCATATTTATGTTTAGGGTTAATTGTCGAATTTGCATCATGAAGATATAACTTCAATATCATTTTAAAATTGGCTCTGCTTTTCTGAGGTGCTTACTAGACAGTAGCATAATCTGCCACAAATATTTCTCAATACAATATAGCAGTTTGTAGCTCTGTCAGAGAGTGGGTAAAATGTTACTCTCGCTCCAATTTGTAACTGACTGCTACTGCCTCTTAATCTTTAAAGAGCGTCGACATTTTCATGAAGGAAGCGAACAGCTGCAGTGTGAATCACCTCCTCATTGCCCTTGTGAAGGCCGATGCAGATAATTCAGAAAGTAGGGATCGAGAATAGTTGTAGTTGCTACGTGAAATTCATCACCGTTGTCTGTAATCACATATGTGATAAGTAAATGACACACCGAAGTTCAATTTTCAGACATTTTAATTGGAATACCACCAATAAGTGAATCTTGAAAGGTTCTTCTATATACATTTATGTGTCGTGACTGTTCTTTCGAAAGAACAGACACCACATAAATATACATAATCAAGGAGAAGACGAGAACAACTCCAGCCTTCAGCGCAAATGCACACTACGCCTGAACTCTCGAGGTATTCGGTAAAGTGCCACGAGCAGTGAGTACAAATTGGAAACGGCAACTACGTGAGCAGTGTGAGGAATTTTGAGTCGTGTGGGTGACGAGGGGGGAGAGGAGTGGTAGCCCGCGCACCTGCGATGATCGTTGTTTTCCCGCTCGTGCAGTGGTTATCGTAACTGCTCAAAGAACAGTAGGAACTGGACCCGAAATCCGGCTGGGCACAACTGTTCAGTTTCCTCAATGCGCGCACTCAGTGGCCACAAGCAGCTTGTGTCGGATTATTTCTTTTAGTCTAGATTCTTTGTCATTCCAGGAAGCAGTACAACTATCACCAGACATGACCCCACTGTGTTGTCATTTCACTACCATAGTCGTACCAGGAAGATCACTTGTCTACAGGCAATGTCTTTCTCCAGTGGTCCAACACCTTAGGAGGATATCTTGTGCACCCATTATGCATGGCTTAATTACTTCTCGTATGACGTGAGGTCGAGCATTGATGTATTTATAGTGAGGGAGATGAATGGAATGTTGCACAGATATATGTAGAAAATAAAAGTAATCCACTTAGTTACAGATCCATTGTATTGATATCGACATGTAGCAGAACGTTTGAACAAATACTTTTTCCAGTGTTATGAAATATCTAGAAAATTTAACATCAAACCGGCAAAGGTTTCTAAATCTTTACTCTTGTGACACTTTGGCGATACTATATTTTCATGATCTACTGAGTACTCTCAAACAAATTTCATATTTATAGTGCCAAAATGATTTTTGGTATCTTCAACGCCGTAGTGGAGTGGTCAAGCGCATTGAGGTGCTATGCTCTGATGAGCGAGGTCGCTCCTCGTCGGGGGTTCTAATCCCCCCTCGGGCATGGATGTTTTTGTCATCTTAAAAAAAAAGAAAAAAACGAGGAAAGAAAACACTATCTTCAGCCATAATTAACTTCGAACCATATAGCTTTCCTAAGTTGTGCGACTGGACTCGTGATGTCCTATCTGCAAGGCAATAGTTTGCAGTAACAGACGAGAGCTAGTGAAAAGGCCGTGGCAAGTGTAATTCTTCCAGCAAAGTGAAATATTTAATGAGCAATCAGAATATTGCTCTAAGATTTGAGGCAGTTAATGCTGCCCACTACTAAACTCAGAAAAGCAAAGTCAATTGCGAAATGAATTTGTATTTGTATCTTCACGGCTCAAATGACGACAATTGACCTTAAACATCAATATGCATTTGGCTCTGAACATAAGTACACAGAGTTTCGTCAACATTCTAGATATCGATAAGCAAAACAAATTTGAAGGTTATACATATAACGAAATTCGTGGGAGTGCAATTAAAAACAACGTTAACTGTGAATAACACACGTTTTGGCGAAGGTGAAACAAACGGTCTGTTATTGACACTACCATTAGGAGATTTACACGTCTCCTAAGGAGACTGCCAACCCTACAATTGTTCCCTCTCTTATGAAGTACCGCTGAGCAGTGTGCGATTATTACCTGATGGAATAGAGGGAGGACGTCGAGAAAGTTCAAAGAATATATCAGACTATAACTCGCACATACAGTATTTGACACTTGTATTTATTATTATTATTATTATTAGTAGTAGTAGTAGTAGTAGTAGTATTTCGAGCTTAGTATAAGAGTGGAACAGTCAAGAAGCTGAGGCGATTATATGAACCCATTACGAAACACTTCACTGTGAATAACAGAACAATCGTGAAAATGAAGAGCTCCAGCAGAAGGTAATTTCCGTTATTTTGCACTTATTGTTTACAGACACGTTGAAAACACTTTATAAGTACACAAAACGCGAATGATATACAACATGTATACATTTGTGTTGTTGCCACCAGAACTGCTTAATTTTACAACATGTTTACATTTCTGAGATAACTACATATTTCATTACGTCTAGCTCTAATGCAGAGCGCTGAAAAGAGAGAATAATTTTCTGTGTTATATGATTGCTATCTATGTGAAACATTATGTGGTACTACGTTTATCATGATTCTATTCTTTCACTTCGTTAAATATTTGAATAAAGTGTCATAAGATAACGTGGCTGATCATTTTATAGCAAAGTAGCTCCAGATGTAGTACTTTATAATACACGTTAGGGTAGGTTTGCAGAAACTTTTCATACTTCAAGGGTTGAGTCTCGCTGTATTAGCCGTGGTTTGCGAGCTACGGGCTGGCCGGTCAACCACAGCTCGTGCCGAGGCAAGGCTTGGCGGAAACCAGACAGCTGGCGGTCGCGGTGATGCCCAACAGCCCCCAGCACAGCGCAGAGTGGAGCTCTGACGTAAATACAGAATGTTTACTTCCTGGCTTCATAGTGAGAGCGGAAAGCAGAAATATAAATCAGGCCGTCTCACTGTGAGCAATAAATAGAGATAGAGTCGTCGCATTTACTGAAGAGAAGCTGGTCCGATTGCGTTATAGATTATATGCTGAGATGCATAACGGAAGAAACAAATAATGAGGGATTCTGAATAAATTATTAGTCCTTCAATTTTTTTTTTTAATCTCATCTCTATTTTCATATTTCCTAAGTGAGGGACTGTGGAAGATCTCTTGGCAACAGAAATAAAATGTGTGTTTCTTTTTCCTTTGAGCTACCTTTAAATTGAATTTTTTAAAGTATGCAGTTCCTTTATTATAAATTTATATACCTAGTGACAGTTTTCCGTGTCAATATGTCAAAGACATCGAGTGAAGGGAAAAGTATTGAATTAAAGTAAGTATGGAAGTCTGGGTTCGATTCCCGCCCATGGCACAATTTTTTATTTCAACAGTTTTCCGTATCAATATGTCAAAGACATTGAGTGAAGGGAGAAGCATTGAATTAAGGTAAGTATGGAGTTCTGGGTTCGATTCCTCCCTGTGGTACAAATTTTAATTCAATGCTTCTCCTTTCACTCAATATTCTATTTTTTTATTACATTTATACCCAGCCTCCATGCAAACAGAGTAATTCGTTTAGATGGACGCTGTCAAAGTAATTTTTGTTATTTCAGATACGTCTCTCTCCTCCCCTCCATCCATTAATACACCCTCTGTCCTTCACAAAATACACAAACGGTCTTGCATTTATTAATAGTTAATTTCTCTTCTGTTCTCTCTCTCTCACTCGCTGTCACCGCTCTTGCATCATAATCTCAGTTACCCTTCTGGTTGATTCCCTCACAATACAGTGATAAAATCTATTGGTTTCCGTTGGCAGCATGCACTCTCTTTTCATTTATGTTTTCGTTACTGTATATCAGTCCTCTCTATGAGACCGTGGCCTTTCATACCCCCTTACCTATAATAAATTCTTCGTTCTGTGAAATACAGAGCTCTGGTGTTTCGATTGATCTCCTCTGCTTTCATCCCAACAGACTATATCGTTACCCATGGTATATATTTACCGTTTTAGAAACCGTTTTATAATGCTTAAACGACGCTCTTTGCTACTTTTAAGGTGCGTAATATTTCATTTATTATGGTAAGAGCTATGTTACATTCTTGAGCGCCGCGCAGAGAAGCTGCGCAGTTTAAGGAATCATGTCGTGAATTGGGCTTCTGCTCGTGTCGGTGGTTCGAGTCCTTCCTCGGTCTTGGGTGTCTGTGTTGTCCTTATGTTAAGATAGTTTAAGTAGTGTGCAGACTGATAACGTTAGTAGTTAAGTCTAATAAGATTTCACACACTTTTTCATACAAACTTGAGCGAAACGATAGTTAAATAAGCATACAGGAACATGTAATACAAAATCACCACAGAGCATGCTAAAACGTAGTATAGTATCATACGCAATGCTACATAATTCTACATACTGTATATAACTTTTTGTTATAGTCCTAATGGACAAATCACCTGAGGTCATTAGTCCCTACCTAGCCTTACATGCTACTTTAATTAATTTACGCTAAGGAATACACGCGCACATACACACACACACAGGCCAATAAATTAGTGTTACGTAGACAGATACCGTCGAACTATTTTACTTCTCGTACCATGTGTTCTGCACTCCATTTTGACGAAAACATTATACTATCACATCTGAAAATCGGTAGTTGATGGGGCTGATGCCATCTTGTAATGGCTAAGATATGGTTTGATTCCTGGTGGGGAAACAGTTTTTAACAATCACAAACATCCCCCTCTCCACTTCCAATAGTGGCAAGTAAGAAATTTAAGACTGTGGCGTCTTTCAAATCACATTACACATGTCCATTCGCTACTGACTAGAACAAAGTTGGATAAGTTTTCGTTGTTTCTTCAAAATGCCAAGCCCCTCCAGGTCTCTACGAACGGCGCGATCCTAATTACTAGTAAACGAGATTGGGAGAGTTGTTACCTAGTCATCTGAGGTCAACGCTGACGATAGGCGCGGGGTTGGAGTCCCAGGCAGCACAACGTTATTTATTGCGCTACTTCAAAATGTTTGTAAATCTATCGGACTCAACTGCTTGGTTATTAGTCCATAGCTTACAAACCACTTAAACTAAGGTAAACTAACCTAAGGACAACACAAACACCCATGCCCGAAGGGGGGACTCGAACCCCCGACGGCGAACAGCCGCGCGCACCGCAGCACGGCGCTCCAGTGCGCACGGCTAATCCGTCACGGCTTGCGCTACTTCTAGCCGAACATATGCACATCCCGCTAATGGTGATAACAGTAACTATTTCATCTCTTCGCGTATATATAATAAATAGCGAATAGAGCCGGGGTTGGGTCCCTGTCGGGAAAGAAGTCAATTGTATCGTCATTTCAAGTTCAAATATAGCGCTATTTGTGAAATTATTTAATATCTGACGTGTGATCGTGCTTCGTTAACGATTCATATAGGTACGCGTTCTATTCCACAATTTTATGACGTTTGACATCTGTGAGTTGCACTGTATTATATACCTTTAGTGGCTACCTCTCAGAAACAATTTGAACTTTATGCCATTCCTGGTGAAACTATAAAGTTAACCGGCTTCGGACATTGGCCTTGTAAGCCGATACCAATGAAAACGTCATTGTCTTACGTCTCTTCGTGCCTAATCTAGTCTCGATCAGAAACGCAAGCGTTTTTTGGTCAACAGTGCGTTCAAATTCAGAGCACGAATAAAAACTCATTGTGTCATTGAATGAGTTTGATAAGGTACCCGATTTGTAATTAAATTGAATTAACGTTGCTCTCTCGACTCTAATAACTTGTATTCTAATGTTTTTTGTATGACGGTATTGAATTATACGTGGACCGACTGCCATAAGGAGCAATGTTCTCTACTGCTTCTTTGGTACCCATTGTAAATAGTCGAACGACTGTACTCTACAGGGGTTTTGAATATGGAGTACCCGCAACACAGCTACGTTAGTTGGGTTGCATTCAGCAGTGATCCACTTTTTTGCTGTCAAGTGTACCTCGAAAGCAATTCGAAGAGAGACTTGCGAAGAGCGCAAAAATATACTTTCAAAAATGCGCCTTTACATAAAAAACTTTTGAACTGGGAATTACTTGACCATAACGACGTTACGGTAGGTGATTCAACTATCCGGATGCCCTATAAAAGATTCGGCCGAGTATCGTTAATTTGCTCCTAAGAAAAGAAGATTTCCGTTAGTTTGTCATTAACCCCATGATCAGAACCTAACCAAACTCTCATCAAACTACTCTTCAAGTACATCCTTTCTAATAAAGAAAAGATCATAAGAATCGGTTGGCGTGATAATGAGTTATTCGTCCATTTCTCACGCACATACGTATTGCATATTTAAGGCTTATATGGTTTTATTGTGGATGCCGTTGTCGAAAATGGACTAAATTTAAATGGGACCACATGGTAAGCACCAGCTTTCAAATAAGAAAAGAATCATTAAAATGGGTTCTCAAGTCGAAGGTTCTGAGGTAATAAACATAAAAAAAAACAGTCGAATTGAGAAGTCCTCCTGTTTGAAGTCGGTTAACAAAATACAGAACAATATATACAAGTTGTTACTCCTGTTTAAACCTTTTGTCATTCATAGGACGTTACATTATGAATGTTCAGCACACTACAGAAGACGCACCACAATGGATGAAAATAAGACACGAAATGTCAGAATAGAATAAAAGACGGAATACAGTTTGGGGTTGAGGCAACACACGAAAATAACGTTACAGAGAAAACTTACGGAAAGTACCCATTGTAGCTTCTTGCTAGAGTTCTTGATCACTGCAGGTGAGAATATTTAGCTGTTGTTTAGTAAGTTTTAAGATACTCTCCGCAATAAATAAATGGTCAGACTATTCATCTCGCAAGTCATTGTTGGCGGACCATGAACTAAAATTTGATAAAAAAATAACGAACAGAAAAATCTATAGGACTTCAAGAAGCTGTTCATACGAATGCTGGTTCTAAAAGGAAAAAGGTAATGATATAATGTAAATGATCGAGATTTAATCATGGAAATACGCCAAACGAAAGTGATGCCGGCTGAACATCAAGTTACAACGAAATATCGAGGAGCTTGAAAACCACAAAGAAAATGATTAATTAAGAAAAGACGCGACATTATTAAATGAAAACAAGGTGGAAACAATCCTTTTAATAAAAGAGGGTATATTTTAAAATAAATGATTACTGCCATTACGCTTACATTACAGAGCAGTCTGCGGACAAGTCCACACTAAATAGCTTCAAACAAGAGACTGTATGATCGCCGTTCCGTCCTCTCAACTCGCCGGAAGAAACGAAAGACGAGCGAAACAAACTTTTTCATAGATGAAGTATTGCGGGAAGAATGGAACCACGGCGACAATCGTCGCTGATTGATAAAAAATATTAATTTAAAAAAAAATCTTCATAATACCACTACCAGACCTTTGGTTTTCTGTTCCACTCAGTCAGAGCGAAAAACTAAAGCTTGTTCACATCTGTAGCAACCCTTATTTGTATTATAATAGCTGAAAACCCGGCGTTTCCCGGGTATTTATTTATTTATTCCACCCTTGAGTTAGTACTTCTCATAGGCTTTCTCTCTCTCTCTCTCTCTCTCTCTCTCTCTCTCTCTCTCTCTTTTTGTTTCTTCTAAAAGCATATTATATTTATGGGAGAATATTTTAAAAAATAAGACTGTCTTGCATAATGTACAAAATTATAAGTGCAGTATACAAACAAAGACAGATAGTAATCAAAATAACAATGACATATAAAATTCATACGATCCCGTATTTATTGAGTTATATGTTGTAAAATTGTATAATTTTTCAGGTATATATTCCTTTGTTATACGCCTTTATTATCCGTTGCGCATACAATTACTAGTAAAGAAGTACTAGCTTCAAACTTTGTGCGTGATGGGACGGTTCTCCATGACTGTTACTGTTTATGTGCTCATATCTCATGAACTATATGTCGTACTCTGATACAATTTCGAAGGTACATTCAGCTGTATTTGTGTATA
This sequence comes from Locusta migratoria, assembly GCA_026315105.1. NCBI lineage: Eukaryota > Metazoa > Arthropoda > Insecta > Orthoptera > Acrididae > Locusta > Locusta migratoria. The sequence goes on along the minus strand of CM048745.1, from coordinate 329,395,932 downwards.
GTGTCTGTAAAGTTTCCTGCGGCTACAATTTGTAGTGTAGATATTACAAATGGTAACGTCATACCGAATGCCGTAGCTTTAGTCCATGAACAGCGGAAAAGTGGTAAGCGAGACACTTTTCCCTTACATCATTTTACAGTGCTTGTCAGCGGGAAAAAGTTTAATAAAGGTTTGAAATTATGTTTAAAGTTTGTTGCAAGTAGCTAAGTACACTCATTCTCAAATTGTGGATTGATAAAGTAACACTGTCACGTGACGGAAGACGGGGAACTTTTCATCGTTTATGACATCGTATCTTCTGAACTGTCAGCCCTATCGCAAAATCCTTTCCTAGGTGACGCCTTCTACGTATAAACTACATTGTTGTCAAATTTCAGCTTCGTAGGTGAAGAAATTTTGGAGATTTTGTGTTTAGTCAGTGAGCGAGTGAGTGAATGAGTGTCCTTTCGCTTTTATATAGTGATTTTTCATCAGCAGAAATGTAAGTTCGTGATGTGTTATTCCACAGTCAGCTTCAAATACCAGTCCCAAATTATTTACTCACCTGTGGTCTCGACGAGAACGTCGCCTGCCCTCGAAGGATTCCAATTTCAGTTGCCAAAGTATATCCGTAACGTGTTGATGATACTGACCATGTCAGTCCGCCCCTTTCACTGATGAAATGGGGATCTAGCTACTGCTACATTACATTAACTTGAACTAAGGACAACACACGCACACGCACGCACACACACACACACACACACACACACACACACACACACACACACACACAGAGCCACACATACGCTCGAGGGACGAGTCGAACCCCCGGCCTGAGAGGCAACGCAATTCCTGACTTCTCACAGAGCGCGGCCTTTATGGAACGCACTAGTATTCTATAAGCAGTCACATCAACAACAGAATCATATCTTCCCAAAATGCTACCAATAAACTTTCCGCAAAACTTTCTTTAAATGCTCATTGGATTTCCTGTCGCTGTGCAGCGGCGTTATGCCAGGATATGTCATCGACGTTACCGTATTTAACAGCTCTTTCCTGATGCTTTTTGCGACCATTACTGGGTGTCTGCTCAACTTAATTGCATAACACTGCATTTTTCTACATTGATACCTAGTTGCTACTCCTCACACCAACCAGTCATGTTACATCCCACTAAATTCACTCAATGGCGACATGCATCATCAGCAAAGATCAGGAGAGTACTACTCACCCTTCCCGTAGATGGAAAATAATCCTATCGTTCTTTCCTGGAGCACTTCTGAGAATACTCACGTCTCTGATAATAAAGTAATAAGAGGAAGCAACAAGAAATTTGGGAACGAAGTGGAACTTCCAGAGGATGAAATAAAACCATTACAGTTTGCCAACGCTACCGTAATACTGTCGGAAGTTAGTCGCAAAGAGAAGGTGAATGGAATGTACAGAGTGCAGTTACAATAAGGAGTAATAACAAAGGTAAAAATACGGCAACGGAACATTAATTATAATTAAGTGATGTCTACACAATTAGAATAGGTCGAACATGAGCCGTCAACAGTAGTACACGAGATTCGCTTTTCATGCAACATAGCCGTCGTAATATAGATATATAAATTACAAAATGGAAAAAGCGGAGAATGCTTTCTAAATAAAAGAAATTCGCTAGCATGAAACTTAAATTTAAATCACTTTATTTTTCTCCTAAAATATAATAAAAAAATATTCATTGCTTTGTAATACATAAAGATTCTCTGTGTTGTTTAGCGCACACTACAAGACATTTGCGTCGCGTGATTACGTCTTGGACTAAATCAATAACATCACACACAGTAAAAAATTGTGGGTTACTTAGTATTACGTGATCTGTAGTGTCAAACACATTTCAGTCAATATACTATTTTGAGGAGAAAGCATAGATATCGTTGACTGAATGTTCCGCTAGTGCTTGGTAGAATATTTGATACAAGATCTGTAAAAAAACACATGAGACTGATGTAATATTCTGCAGTATTTTACTAGTTTTCGGCTGTACGCCATCATCAGGTACAAATATTACCATAAACAAATGTTATGTCAAAAGTTTTCATGACCTCCATCAACGAATTACATAAGTAAGCCAAAGTGGAAAGTGGAAAGTGTACGAAGAAGTGGTGTGAAATTATTAAGTATCGTAATAAGTAACTAAGAAAAGTAAGCGACAATTAGAAAAAATAATTACATGACAACTGTTACAAAAGTAAACGACAATTAGAAAAAAAAAACATTGGTTGTTTGCAATAACGAATGTCACATGGAACGATATAGTGACTAGGGTGAAAATCTGGGAAGAGTTAAAAATAAATGAATGTCAATCAATTTCCTTTTCTTTTCAGTGAATGAAGCATAGTGTTTATCACCTCTCATGCAAACAAAAAGAATGTGAATACCTCATAATATTGCTTTTAATGGAAATGTCAAGGTTATTATAAGTCAAAGACAATAAAAGAAAAGTTTTGTATATGATTATCTTATAAAACCTGAAGTAAGAATATATTCTTAAAATAATTTTCATAGGTGCTCGTAAGTCAGTACATCAGATAACCTTGTTTGATGAATGATAGTCATACTTTTATGTCGTCCTTCTACATCAAGATCGATAACCCACAAGTCATATTAAAACCCCTTAGCTCCTAAAAATATCATGTTTGTTACTGTTAAGGTACACTTTAGGTTGTAAAAAGAATCTGAACTTTATAATTTCACCTAAAATTCACACCCTAAAACAGATCTGCTCTTAAGATTGACAAGTTCGTCAGCTATAGCGTCGAAATAATTCCCGTATCTCCAAAATTAGACAAGAATAAAAATAACTTTAGAGTAGACGTAGATCTCATGAAGTACATTTAGCTGTAGTCCTTAAAAATTAAAGTTTCTCACCATGTTGTTTATTATCTTTAATCAGGCCAGTAAAAGTTATTGAAAAAAGGCAAGGAGCTTACTATTCAAAAATAATTGTTACAAAAGAATATCATAAACAAATGTATTAGACGTATTTTTCTTATGCGTTACAAACTCATTTCGTCTGCAACATCACTTATTTGATAGGGTGATTTGCTTTGTTTCATCAAGGGCTTTTACTTTTATGTTATTTTTGCAGCAGTTCTCATTTCGAATTGTAGAATATATACTTCGTCTTATTTGATGAAAGAATTTCTGAAAACTGCATTTAATAACTCCGCTTTAGTCGAAATCGCGCAATAAAGGCATTCACTTAGTCTTTCCCCTGCTGTAGATAACATAGGATCGGAATCTCTTTGGATTTTCCGCCACATTTCTACAAAGAGTTTCGTTGTGAAAAACATTAAATGAATGTCGCATTGAAGGCCGCCCTAAATTTCGATCTTCAGTAATACATCGGCAATCTTTGGGATTTTGAATTAGTCTAAATTTTCTGCAAAAGCCTTCTGTTATGTTTTATGTACCATGGGGGACCAGTATCTTGTTAATTTATTTGGTATGCTGTTGATACCATTTCTACGAATGTAAGCCACATATGTTCTTCACTTACATAGTTAGTTTAGAAAAAACGGAGACTGTCTCCTAGGAAGATGTCAACCGAATTTTTATCTTGTTTTTCCGTTTTTAATAGACGTATTTAGCGTTTAGTTTTGGTGAATATTTTTGTTACAGATTTGAGCTCCCTACAACTTTGGGTTCACTTATCCCTGTATCCATCGTGATGCTCAGGAGTATTTGTGACTAAGAGCTCAAGTGTTCAAGTGTGTTTCCGTAACCATTTACAATTTTAATAGGCTCGTGAACTAATTGTTCCAAATATTAAAAAAAAAGAAGAAAAAGCATTTAGAACCATATCGGAAGATGTATCTGCCACCCTGTCAGAAGGTGTATTTTTGTCAACATACGGATGGTAGGTTTAAGTCACCGCCAACTATAATATGAGTAGTATACCTATTTGTGCTGAGACTCAAATTTTCTATGACTGCAGCGGCTGCATCATTACAGTGCCGGGGTCGGTAAATTAATTAAAATGTTCAAATAATTTCTAAGCTTAAGGGATGTAAGTGCGGGGTTATCAGTCAAACTTACAAACAACTTATGAACTACCTTATACTAAAGACGACACAAACATCCATGCCCGATGGGGAATTCGAACCCCCAACGGGGAACGGCCTCGCGCATCGCAGCATAGCGCCTCAATATGCTTGGCCGCTCCGTCGCGGCAGTTATTAATTTATTCCGGTAGTATAGTATAACATCTTCTCACACTAACTGACAGGAGCTATCGACTTCAGTTTCGCTTGTGAGCTAGTACACATATTACATTGTGCTTTCTGTTTCTTTTGTAGTGCAGATCATGGGAATTATGGCATTTACATTGAAAAACTAGGGTATTTCTCCTCCGCGACTCAGCTAAACAACAACAGTGTACTTTACAAGTATAGCATTCTGTATTCCTTCCTTTCTTTATTTCAAATTTGTATGTCGACTTTAGGTGATCTGTGAAATATAGACCCTCTTATCTATATTTTGTAACGTATTTTCTGTCATTGATTTGAACATTGCCCCAATTTATTAACTAATACTTCGCCGCAAAAGAGTAAATTTATGAAGTGTATCGTTCTTCTTTCCTCCTTTTTTCTCACACAGTTGTAGCAAATAATATATTTACAAATGCAGTGATCAAACTTGAATGATAAGCGAACATTCGAATTATCTTTATATCGTTCCTTTCATGTTCCTTCCGGACGATGGACCGTTTCTGTCGCAATCAGTAAGTGTGGAAGAAAGCTACCATACAAACGGAGGGAGAATGGATCCATATTTGTGGTTGGAAGAATTAATTACACACTGACATAGCCGACGGTATTGTTTTCGTTTTCCAAAAGTTATAAGTATTTCGATTTCGGTATATTGAAAAGAAGTTGTACATTTCGGTGAGATGTCGAACAAAAATATCTCTTTCATATTGGCTGTATCTTGTAAGATCGGGGACGGAGGTTTGGAAGCAAACAGCAGGAGTACGGGGAAGGGCGTCCCTTGCCTGAGGGGTCGCTAATCCTACTACCTGGCAAAGGGTCAGGTGTGGCAAATGTCCGGTGTGGCAAGTGTCCGGAATCCGTATCTACTTTCCTCTAGTTATAATTCTTCTACCGACTTGCACATGGCTTCTAGATACTTATGTTTAGCCTTTTTGCACTTCCTGTCAATCTCATTTCTTAGTTGTCTTTCCTTTTTGTCTGTTTCATTTTTTGCATTTTTATATTTTCTCCTTATAAGATGTAAATCAACAATTATTTTTATTCCTAATGTGGACAGTACACCGAAGCGGAGGAATCAAAATTCCAAACGAAATTTGTATAACTGAAAATTCTTTGACGATTCTCATCCACTGGGTGCCAAACATTACTGAACCTTTAATAATACCATAATAAGATAAAGTGGGGCATTGAATTAAAATTTGTCATGTGGCCGGGAATCGAACCCGGACCTCCATGCTTACTAGGCAGACGTCGTACCAGTAGACCACCGCATCACAAATTTTAATTCAATGCTTCACGTTGATCTTTAATGTCTGACAATTTCGAGATGCAAAACAGGGTTTCTAAAGTTCTAATTAAAATACTATAATACTTGAGGATTTACTGAAATGAGTTACAGTTTAAATCGGAATTAATTCTGCTAGTAATCAGAAATAACTGTACCATCACAGAAAAGTAATGCAAATACTAATAGCAGTAATTAATTTCCCACTTCTTCATGAAACTCGAATAGCATTTTGTAGTAAAAAAACAAACGTTGGTTCCGTATAATAAATATTTTTAAGTTCTTCTGTCTGCTGAAATCTGATTTATTTTGTGTAACTGTTGCATAAAATCAGTACATTTTGTACCGCTGGTAGCATATGAATGCATAAAGCGGGCATGCATCTGTAATTTATTTCTCGTCTGAATTCCAGTTTGCATATGGGGAAGCGGATATGTGCAGCGTAATGTAATGTTTTGCTTGTCCTGCGTAATACAATTTATGTAGCATAAATGAAAACGGGCTTAGAGCTCAGCAAACGCAGTAATATCTACGTAGATGCGTGTTCCAATATCTCAGCTCTTCTTGTTCTGTCTCTTAGCTTCCTCCAATTTTTTCTTGCTCACTGTAAATTTATCTTCTTGTTACTACCGTAGTTTAAATCTATAGACTTAGAAAATAAATTGTGATACAAACTGAATGTCTCCTAATTATACACATCGGACGATAAACACATATTAATGTACATGATGGATTTATGGGTATACACAGCTCAGTATAACAATTACTGAACAGTAATTTACAAATAGTCATTTATGATCCTAATTAATTATATTGATCATCTTTACCTTTTCATAACAACAAGAGATTTGGAGCATGCACACCGTTTTGTTACATGATTAATGTAATTTATTACATTATTACATTATTAATGTAATTAAGAAAAGCACAGGGCACATTATATGGCACAAGTGATTCACAGCTTTCGTGATTAATACAGAGATATGAGTGGGAAGTTTGAGTCTGCACACATGTCAAAAACGTCTAGTATAACGACAGATAGTTGGATGTTCACTTGCTCTTATTTCTGCCCGTTAAATGTAGTCTTAATAAATGAATGGTACGTGTCTGGGACATACAATTTTCTTTACTGTAAGGGGTAATTTTTGCTTGTTCGTTAACTTATTATGTTTGGTGTATTTGTCTACCTTTGAAGAAATGTGCGTAATAATCGTATGACCTCTTTTTACAAAGCTCATATTACTGATACACTAAAGTGACTTGTTTTTACAGAATAAAGCTTGGTATAAAGTCTCAAAAATGTCTGTAAATCTATCGGACCAAACTGCGTGGTCATCAGTCCGTAGCTTACAAACTACTTAAACCTAGGTAAACTAACCTAAGGACAAACACACACACCCATGCCCCAGGGAGGACTCGAACCTCCACGGCGAGCAACCGCGCGCTCCGCAGTGAGACGCTTTAGACCGTTCGGCTACTCCACCGCGGCGGTATAAAGTCTGTTTGAACTACAATGTTTAAATGTTTGTAAGGCTTATGAGACTCAACTATGGGGTCACCAGTCCCTAAACTTACAAACTTCTTATGAACTTGCTTATACTAAAGACGGCACAAACATCCCTGCCAGAGGGGGATTCGAACCGCCGACGGGGAACGTCCTCGAGCATCGTAGCATAGCGCCTCAATGAGCAAGACCGCTCCGCCGCAGCTTCGAACTACAAGAAATTATCTGAATGAACTTAAAAATCGTCTTACTGACAGTGCAACCTATTGATAATTTCATTAATAAAATGTGTGACCCGTCTGCGTACTACGGAATCTTCAGCTTGTATCACTGCTGTTCAGTATTGTCACTGCCAACCTGAAAACTCTTAATTACTGATTCCGCAAAGGGCAATTAGAGTTCGTCTCTAACCACACACAAAAATTAATTACAACTTGTTGATTGTTCAAAGTAATCAATGCAATATGACTTTGAATTATTAAGGATCTGTTATAACATGGTTAATGACTGTTTGCACTGAAAAGAGTCAACTTCCTATGAACTCAACCGAACTCTTTTTAAAGTGGTTTAACATTTTAACTCGTTACGTAAAGAAAGAATCTTTGTACAAAACTGGAATTCTTTCCCTAGATGACAAAATAAGACTGTGACGATAATGTATTCTTGTACAATCATTGGGAGAATGAAGAAAATTAACTCGTTATTTTAATATATAACTTTCCACACAATTGCATTAACAAAGAAAATTTAATGTAAAATCTCACAGGCTGAATGTCAAATATCGCCCACTGAATGTTTCTATCAACCAAGTTAGAACAAAACTAAGCGCCTTGGGTAACAAATGTAACCTTGTACGTCCTCTTCCCAAATTATCTGCACTTTCCTTTGCTTTCTATTTCAATTACACAACTCCAACTTCAGATTAATTAATATTTTATTTCTTCTATGTGCCTTTTCTTCTTTACTACATCTTCACAGCTTCGCGGCTACACATTAACTTCCATTTAACTGCAGAAGAATGCATTAGCGATCACTGCAACTGGAGACGTAGTTCGTGATATGCTTCACAAGTACCGTTTTCGTGGTGTGCGGGAAGGTGGAAAAGGAAAGTTTTAATGTGACTTGTCGGTTATCGATCTTGATGTAGATGGACGACATAAGAAGTATGACTAACATTCATCAAACAAGGTTATCTGGTGTATTAACTTACGAGCAGCTATGAACATTATTCTAAAAATATATTCCTACTTCAGGTTTTATAAGATAATCACATACAAAACATTTCTTTTATCGTCTTTGACTCGTAACATAATAACCTTGACATTTCCATTGAAAACAATATTATGACTTTCTTTTTTCTTGCATGAGGAGGTGATAAACACTATGCTTCATTCACTGAAAAGAAAAGGAAATAGATTGACATACATTTATTTTTAACCCTTTCCAAATTTCCACCCTAGTCGCTATATTGTTCCATGTGACATTCGATTTTGCAAACAAACATTTTTTTTTCGTTTTGTCGTTTAATTTTGTAACAGTTGTCATGTAATTTTTTTTCAAATGGTCGCTTACTTTTCTTAGTTACTTAGTACGATACCTAATAATTTCACACCACTTCTTCGTACACTTTCCTACAGTATGTTTATCTTTCTCTTACTTATGTAATTCTTTCATGCAGTCATGTAAAACTTTTGACATAACATTTGTTTCTGGTGATATTTGTACCTGATGATGGCGTTACAGCCGAAAACTTGTTTGTGAAAATCAGTAAAATATTGCAGAATATTACATCCGTCTCGTGTGTTTTTGTAAATCCTGTATCAAATATTCTACCAGGCACCAGCGGAAGATTCAATCAACGAAATCTATGCTTTGTCATCAAAATAGTATATTGACTGAAATGTGTTTGATACTACAGATCACGTAATACGAAGTAACTAATAATTTCACTGTGATTGATATTATTGATTTAATTCAAGACGTAGGCACGTGACGCAAATGTCCTGTAGTGTGTGATAAACGACACAGAGAATCTTGATGTTTTATGAAACAATGAATAATTTTTGACAATATTTTAGGAGAACAATAAAGCAAATTCAATTTAAATTCCATGCTAACAAATTTCTTTTCTTTAGAAAGGCTTTGTTCGCTTTTTCCATTTTGCACTTCATATATCTATATTACGACGACTATGTTGCATGAAAAGCGAATCTCGTGTACTACTGTTGACGGCTCATGTTCGACCTATTCTAATTGTGTACACATCACTTAATTACAATTAATTTTCGTCGGCCGCGGTGGCCGAGGAGACTAAGGCGCTCCAGTCACGGTCTGCACGGCCACTACGGTCGGGGGTTCGAATCCCCCTCCGGCATGGATATTTGTGTCGTCCTAATTCGTAAGTAGTTCATAAATAGTTTGTAAGTTTAGGGACTGATGACCCTTAGTTAAGTCCCATAGACTATACAAACATTTGAACATTTGAATTAATTTTCCGTTACCGTATTTTTACCTTTGTTAGTACTCCTTATTGTAACTGCACTCTGTACATTCCATTCAACTTCTCTTTGCGACTAACTTCCGACAGTATTACGGTATCGCTGGCAAACTAATGCTTTTATTTGATCCTCTGGAAGTTCTACTTCGTTCCCGAATTTCTTGTTGCTTTCTCTTACTACTGGCACGAAGTAGAAATTGAATTATATCGTGCAGAGGCAGAGGCTGTCCAACATTTATCCTGAACAACACTTCACTTTCATGCCTTTCGCTTGTTAGAGCTTCAACTTGTATGGTAAAAATACTTTGCCGGCCGCGGTGGCCGAGGGGACTAAGGCGCTCCATTCACGGTCTGCACGGCCACTACGGTCGGGGGTTCGAATCCTCCCTCGGGCATGGATATTTGTGCCGTCCTAGTTCATAAGTAGTTTGTAAGTTTAGGGACTGATGAGCCCGTAGTTAAGTCCCATAGACTATACAAACATTTGAAACATTTTGGAAAAATTTATTTCTCTTATTGTACCCATATTAATTTCAGAATAAAAAAGAATGTTGTAGAAAGCTTCGTCCACATACTATTAAGGATGGTTTGTTTTTCTGAGGTCTTGGGGTATGTATTCCATCAGGTGTGCTAACATTACTCAGGGACCAAACCAGATGCGCCCCAAGGGCCTGTGTTATGCAGTACTAGCGAGCACGGCAATGTTTTGCATCTGCTGAATATGTATGGAAATTGGGTATACATTATAAACTTCTGTTCACGCCTTCCTCCCTTCTGCCTTTATTCTTTCTTTTCTTTCTACCTCCTACCCTCTCTTCTTTCTTTACTTTTTTTACCATTTCTTACCCCGTTTCTCCCACCTATGTCCACTTATACTTCTCTCTGCCCTTATAATTATTTATTGCTACGACAATTTAATAAGGCGAATAGACATCGCTTAAATTGAACGTGACATTACTGGTATATGAGGTGTGCAACAAAAAAGCTCTGTGCTGATCTGGTGGGTCTATGACATCCTTACAGTTTTTTAAAGGTTTTTATCAGCAAATGCTTAGTATTACAAAGAAGCTTACAGTCGTGTATTCAGTTTTTGTGAAAATTTGTATGAAAGTAGAACGATCATATGTGTGAGAAGCGATGTGTTTAATTGTTTAAATAGCCTATTGATTTTAGCTGTGGGGAAAGGAAACGAAACAAAACCGCACAGCATATCAATTTGTTTCTCAGAACCTTTTTAATAGAAAAACCATACATTACTTTAACATAATATGTAGGTTATGTTCGTCAGTGTTTATTAGGGTGACGTGTAATAATCTGAAGAAAACAAGCTGGGGTTGAACTGTATTCACACTTGTCCCTCTTTAGTGTGAACAATAGTACTATGTGTATGACGTCTGAGGGATTTTAGTCTGCCGAGTTTTCCATGAAAGGCAGTATTATTATCTTTGAATCCTTTCAAAATATCTTAATAGCTCTCTCGGAATGTCGTCTCCTCCAGATAATTTGCTTTCAGAGCTCTGTAAAATACTTCCTGCCATATCATTTCGTAGTACAATATTCTCTCAACTTTTATGTACCTCCTCGTTTCATTCATCTGGTCTTTCTCTGACATGTCTGCTCTCATATTTACTGCGCTTGTCATATGTAAAACGTACCTGCTTGTATTTTATCAAAAGATCTCTTTAAGTTTGAATGGTTGTGCGGGGTGTATGGACTTACTTTTCTTTGTCAGTAGTTCCCGCATTGAGAACATATAATTCTCTCCTGATGACTGAGACGTCTCTTTCATTTGCTGCAATTTTATTTTTTCTTCTTTCGGACATTTTATTAAAATTTTAATGCAATAATCAAGGCTTACAAGAGAAAGTTGCCTTTTAGTCAATGCAATAGTCCTTTGCTTTCACCGTATTATATTTTGAGCTTTGCATTTATTAATAGTAAAACATCTGATGCTTCGGTAGTTAGGAACATGTGTTGACTTATGAAATGAACACTAGTGGCTACATCGATGACCATCGAGAATGCGACGGATTTATTTGGCGAATAACACTTTGTACGTATATCGGAAGTGAGGAAGCCAGCGAAATGAATGTTTCCTCAGTTCTTATCTATAAATGCTTCTCAGTTCGTCGGCATTGAATCAAAGGTATTATGGAAGGTTACTGCGTACAGCGGTCCACGCTGCTTCCACACATTGTCAAATTTGATGTGGTGTAGGAGCGGATGGTGCATTCCGTCCTTTCGTTCTGGACAAGGAGAGAATCGTGCAGGGGAAGACAGCATGGTGACGAAGAACGGTGAACAATAAGCACCGAATTTTACAGTGTTGCAGGAAAAATAAGAAGAGAAACTTGTCGTGCTCTCTTGAAAGCTCATCGTCAGTGCAGCAACATAACTTTTGCAGAAAGGGCTGCATTACGAAATCTACGAGAGGATGCTGGTTTAGTGGTACTGAAGGCCGACAAAGATAACGCAATAGTGTGTATAGTTAGAATATTATTGGTCTAATAAGTGATATTCAGGGTGTCCCACTCAACTGTTTCACCCGATGTATCTCTAGAATTACAACAGATATTGAAATCTGACTGCCGGCCGCGGTGGCCGAGGGGACTAAGGCGCTCCAGTCACGGTCTGCACGGCCACTACGGTCGGGGGTTCGAATCCCCCCTCGGGCATGGATATTTGTGCCGTCCTTAGTATAAGGTAGTTGATAAGTAGTTTGTAAGTTTAGGGACTGATGACCCCGTTGTTAAGTCCCATAGACAAAATGTTCTAATGTTTGTCAAGCTTATGGGACTTAACTACGGGGTCATCAGTCCCTAAACTTACAAACTACTTATCAACTACCTTATACTAAGGACGGCACAAATATCCATGCCCGAGGGGGGATTCGAACCCCTGACCGTAGTGGCCGTGCAGACAGTGACTGGAGCGCCTCAGTCCCCTCGGCCACCGCGGCTGGCGTCCCATAGACTATACAAACATTTGAACATTTGAAAACTGACCGTCACTGTCATGAACGTACGGCAGGGGCTTAGGAAAGTAGGTACTATGAGACAGTCTAAAACGTAAATATATATTATTTTCACCACAAACTTACCTTTTTTTTTAAAAAAAATGGATACCCTGTATTATTTCTTAAGCAATCAATAGCGTAATAAATCACCAAAAGAATGGGGTTGGTTGCATCGCAATGCGTCAGTTACATCTGGAGACACTGCGAAACGAAGTTGATGTTAGAAACACACGAGGCGCGCTGCTATCGCGTGTCCGAGACTGAAGAGACTCGCGGTTGAGTGTCGGACACGCGCTAGCAGCGCGCCTGATGTGTTTCTAACATCAACTTCGCTTCGCAGTTTCTTCAGATGTACCTGACGCATTGCTATGCAACCAACGCCATTCTTTCTGTGATTATTCATTCTATTGATTGCTTAAGAAATAATACAGAGTATCCATTAAAAAAAAGGTAAGTTTGTGTTGAAAATAATATTTATTCACGTTTTAGACTGTCTCATAGTACCTGCTTTCATAAGCCCCTGCCGTAAGTTCATGGCTGAGAAAGTCGTTTTTCAGTATCTGTTGTAGCTCCAGAGTATATCGGGTGAAACAGTCGGACACCCTGTATAACGAAACGTTCAAATGTTAGTTTAGCTTAACTGCAGTGTCATTAGTCCTTAAACTTACAAAATACATAAACTAACTAATACTAAGCACAAACATCCATGTGCAAGGGGGGTCTCGCGGGGGTCTCGCGCATCGGAGCATAGCGCCTCAATGCGCTCGGCCACTCCGCCGCGACGATATATAACTGGACCGTCGGTTCGATATCTTCGTTTGTCGGGATTAATTTTATCTTTGATTTTGTAAGTTCTTTAGCCACTGATATCGTGCCCCCTGGCGGGTGGTGTGAGAAGGGAGGACTTGCGATCGGAAGCTTGGTCTGGAACTAGACTACGGAGTGGCTGCGAGACACCGACAGTAACCACCCATGTGGTTTTTTAAAATGTTGAAATGTTTGTATTGCTTATGGGACTTAACTGCGGGGTCATCAGTTTCTAAACTTAACGAACTACTTATGAACTAGCTAATACTAAGGACGGCACAAATATCCATGCCCGAGGGGGCATTCGAACCCCCGACCGTATTGGCCATGCAGACCGTGGCTGGAGCGCCACAGTCCCCTCGGCCACCGCGGCCGGCCCATGTGGTTTGAGTTTCATTGCTGCGAGTTCCTATTTGTCCGGCCATGCTAGACTGGTGTTGTTGTCTGGGGTCTAGAGCTCACGGTGTCGACAGTAATTGCCATGTCTTGTCAAGAGAAAGGGGCGTAGTGTTCTTCTACGGCCTTACTTCATTTGAAGAATAACCTTTTGTACATTTGTGGCCGCTAGTTGCGGCTGCTTAAGCACAGATTGGTGAAGTGCCGTTTAGTGTGGTCTCTAATGTGTTTAAACATTGGTGTGCGAAGGCACAATTTGGTGGAGTTCATTCTGTTGAAGGTATGAAGAACATTTGTGCTAAACTATTATTGATGTGTTGCAGAAGCAATCATTGGTCTGTTTGATTTAGTGTATGTCAGTGATTGTTTATCTGAGTGAACTTGGGCACTGGAAAGTTCAAGTTCTAACCGCAGGAATAGCTCATGGTGACATTTTGTGGGCGTTTTTCATGATTCATTTTAAGTGCATTACATAACTTATTTAGTAAACCGTTGCATAGTGGTGAGGGTATACTTTTATCTTGCACATGGTTATAGTTTTGGTAGTAAGAGTTTGTTTAGCATCATCCGTCCTTGGCACCTTTTCTGTCTGTTATTTTATTGACCTGTTTGTATTTGACTCAGTTTTAATGTGCTTGGTGTTATGCTGTTACGTGTTCTAGAGGCACTCAGCCCTGTGGAGCTGGACACAACGGGCGGTGTCTGCGCATAGCGTGAGGTCTACATAGGATTTCGTGCGTCTCTTCAGTTAAGTTATCGTTGCATTATGGAGATTCCGTTCCTTGCGTCAGATTTCCAAACTGAGTGTTCAGCTGTTTGATTTACCTCAGGCTCTTTACGCTTGCTCCCAGTTTATTTGACTGTTCCCTTAATTCTGAAGCTTTAATGCCAATATGTAAAAAAATTGTATTTGAAGGTTTGGTACTTAATGAAGACTTGTTAATGTAATTATCTAAATTTATTGCAAGTTATTTAACTTTGTTAGTTCAGTTAATGGAGGAGAGGCTACCCCATGAAGCTAGGACTGATTTAAAGTTTACAGTTGCAGATTTTAAAATTTTTATTTGAGAATCATTTGTCTGTTAATTTTATTACTGTAATTGTTTTAGTTCTTGGTATGGCCTGACCAGGCAAGCCTTTCAGTTTGTTAATGCTTAACAGTTCATTTTGTTTTATTAATAAAAATTTGTGTACTCTGTGGAGCCTAACTGATCACAATTCTGTGATTGTTCTTGTTTGAATTTAAGAAGACTGAAAGGTGTATGTAAAAACATCAGCTATTTGGTGACCAATACTCAAGTTGCTTTGTAGCAAGGAAAGGTATGTAGATGGACCTACCCTTCCTTCGTCAGTCCTAATGCACGCTGCGATCTTAAAAATTGTTAAAAAAATCTCGTTCAATAACGATACTACAGGACGTGTGCAACATAAGACTTCCTCGCTCCTTAATACTTCTTCATTATCTCCAGGAACCATTAAGAGATGAGACCACATGGTTGCGTACCATCAAGTCTGTATGGCCTTCATAAATTTTACAAGGAAAATTGGCCTTTATATTGGTTTCCACACATATGATTTAACCAAACATCTTGCTTCCTTGTTGAGACCATTGGTGGGTAAATGCTAACATCACATAAAAATTTCTACCGATTTTATCAACATACTGAAGGCCATGCATTTGAGTAATTTGGATCTTTTAGTCAGCTTTGATGTTGTATCTCTTTTTTACAAAGGTACATCTTGTTGATTCTTTCAAACTAATTAGTAACAAAATTTCAAGCTGATATCACTGCTCTGTTTCAGCATGGTCTTTATTCGAACTATTTTATGTTCAACATCAAATATTTTGAGCAGACTGACAGTGTCGCCATGAGTAGCCCTCTCTCTCCCTTGGTGGCGAATCTATTTATGGACGACTATGAGGTAAGAGCACTTGAATCTGCAGCTCATGTGGTTGACACTTTCATAGTGCGGCCTCATGGAATGGGTAAGGTATTGGACATTCTACACCAGCTCAACATCATTCACAAGAATATACAGTTCACTATGGAAGTAGAGAAAGATGGTTGTCTCCTTTTATTGGATGTTTTGGTTATACGAAACAATGCTGGCTATATCGTAAGCCCAGTCATACCGCTTTGTATGTACAAGCTTTGAGCTGCCACTACTCATCGTAAACTATGAGAGTCCTTAAAACACTTCTACACAAAGCACACACAGTATCAGATGCAGAAAGTCTGGCTCGCCCACCTATAGCAAGTGTTTAGGGATAACGGATATTCTACCCGGTAGATTAAGAAAGCACCTTCAATTAAAAATACGAACCAAAAGGAGTGATAGAGGAGAGCATGCCGGCAAAATTCTTGCTTTTCTTCCGTTTGTTGAGAGCCTGACATTCAACATAGCAAGAATCCTACTGAGGTTTCAAGTGAAAGTGGTTTTTCGTCCACCAACGATGATTTCTGATTTGCTTGGTCCACAAAAAGACAAATTGTTGCTACGGAAGGCCGGTATTTATCGTGGAAATTCGTATGGCGTAGAATCTGATTAACTGTGATAGCGGCTACCGGCTGGACAATGCAGGGAAACATGTCATCCCTAAATTTTGCTCAAATCGGGTATAAGAGAGATCGCTGGTGTCCGTAGCGAGTGGCACTGCAGAGGATACTGAGTTCCGCCGTTGTACCATCGACGGCGCTGTTGGCTGGGCAGTGTGGACCATCTGAATTCAACGCATCTGCTGAACACTCTTAGTTAGCATGATATACATTGCGGAACCATTGACGCCCTTTTTAGTCTTCGATGGCTTACCTGACGATGACTGGCAGGTGTCCTGTTGAAATATCGTGCTCTGTATACATCGACAACCAGCTGAAAAACCGAAATATCTTTGAATAACTTAGACCAATGCTACCTAATGAATCTTTGTTTGGTAAATTTCAATCTTTCATAGTTGCCGGGCAATAGGTGCTGAACTACATCCAAATTTAAACCTGTAACACCAAGATCCACTTTGAATCATTGCCATGGTGTGTACCAGCGGCTATAGCTAGAACGGATGCAAAGATACTGATCTTATAATCTTCATGACTTCATAAGTTGCATTTTAAATACTGTAATCCTCGTAAGTGACATTATCTCCCAATTAAATTTCGCAGTGATACATCTGTTCGTCGATGGTGTTGCAATATGGATGGGCAGTAGTATGTTGCCACCAAAAAATCCAGACGATTACCCTGGCAATAAAATACTGGTACTGCAGTTGTTACAGAGATGCACTGCTGGAAAATGGAAGAAAAAAGAACACCGTGAGTTCGTCGACCCAGCAGAGGAAAATTTTATTGAGACATTCTTGAGGATGTATACATCACACGATCACAAAAACAAAGCCGTACTTACGTGAAAACAGAGATCGTGCGCGATGCGACGTGTTACCCTACAGCAATGCAGGCTACAATTTTTTCATGGGGATGGTCGTAGAGGTGCCGAATGTAGTGTTTCGGAATGGTCTGGTGCCTCAGTTGACCCAGATTTAGTGCCGGTAGTGCAGACTGCGTCAATATGACATTTATTTGGCTCCCAAACGTGCTCGAGGGGAACAGATATGGGGATTCTTTTGTGGTCAGGGTAGTTGACGTACACCTTGAAGAGCACGTTCAGTGGTACGGGATACAAGTGGACGTGCATTGTCCTGTTGGAAAAGCATATCACCTTGTTGGTGCGTGAAGAGAGGTTGAATGATGGTTTCAATGTAACGTGAACTGTTCTATGTTCTGTAGACGATCACTAGAGGAGAACCGCTAGTGTAGGATATGGTTCCTCAAACTATGACGCACGATCATGCCGCTCAGGCCCCAACATCGTTCAGCTCGCCTTCAGTGGTGTCAGGGTAGACGCTTATGAAGGACGAATTGACGAGTGTCGTCTTCAGTGATGAGAGTGGCCGCCACCTCGGTTCCAATGACAGTCGTACGCGTGTGTGGTGTCGTGCAGGGGAATGCGAAAATCTGGAGTGTACGCGACAGAGGGAAACGGGGCCGACACCTGGCGTCGTTGTGTGGGGAGCTATATCCGTCACTAGCCATTCTCCTCTGGTGATCGTAGAATAAAAATTAAACAGTGGACGGTACACTGAGACCATCAATCAACCCCTCTTGCAACCATTCGTGCACCAAGAAGACGATGTGCTTTCCGAAATGAACAATGCACGTCCACATGAAATCACGGAGCACCCAACGTGCTCTTCAAGGTGTAGATCAACAACCCTGGCCAACACGATCCCCAGATCTAACCAGATCTATCCCCCGTTGAGCATGTTTGGGACTCGATGAAACATCACATAGCTAAGCCTGCACGACCGCCACGAAATCTGGCCAAACTGAGGCACCATATGGGAAATGATTGGAAGGCTATTCCGCAAGACTAAATTTGGCACCTGTACGATTGTCTCCAAAGCAGAATTTCATCTTCAATTGCTACAAAAGAAGGGTATACACGGTACTAGCGTCGACATCGCGCACTGTACTCACCTGACTAGGGCTCTGTCTGTGTGATCGTGTGTTCTATACATCCTCAAGAATGTGTCAATAAAATTTCTCTCTGGTGAGTCCACGAATAAAATTTCTCTCTGGTGGATCGACGAATTCATGTTCCTTTTTCATTTTCCAGCAGTGTAATTTCAGTACTGTACACTGCCTGTCGGCTGCTAAAATGAACACCAGTAGCTACCACCGCTGTTCCAACATATTTTTCGAAACTGGATATCGACGCCTAAGGAACGATCTTCAGTTACATAGGAGTGCGGCAGTTTTCGACAGGTCAGAAGCGTTCTCTCTTTTTCCAGGGAGTGACACGTGAGTAATGGAACAAAGGAGGGCCGGTGTTTCAAGTTGTCGCTGGAGCACACTGGGCTGCTCGCCGCCCCTTTGTGCGCGCGCGGCCGCCCCTTGACGTCGCGTCACGTCACGTGACGTGAAATAACGCCACCGGCGGCGGGCCGGTATTTCTTGCCGGCACAATAAGCGCGCTGGGTAGCACACGGAGCGAGCTCTTACCTGCAGCACGCGGCTATCTGTGGCGACCTCAAAGGGGACCGAGATTACACTGGCCGCAGCACGACGACGACAACGACGACGAAAAAATTTTCGTGCACTGGTGGGGCAACGCTGAAGCGACCAGCCTCGATAAAGAAGCCACATGACATCGATACCTCGGTAGGATGGACGATAGTCGGAAATCTGATCCTGTGCACACGATGAGAGAAAAGTAGAACAGCAGCAAGCAATAATTAGTGGGGGATGACAAATTATGTAATGTACAAATGAAGTAAGTTTGGGTTTTACAGTCGCGTCTGTACCACGGTCGTTAGAGATGGAGCGCACTCTCGGATAGTTATGTCAGGAGTGAGGAACGAAATTGCCAGTTAACTTCAGAAAGGAAGCATCGCGTAATTCGTTTAGAATGCAGTTTCCGTTCTTTGGGGCCCGCAGTCTACAATATGTCTCTGAAAGACATATTTAATAACACAATAATTATAAATTATTTTTACACTGCTTTTGAACTTATTTATTTCACAATAAGCTTATTTCGGCCTTAGGTCATCTTCAGGTGTTCTGTAAATACCATGAGAAATGTAGAGGGGTTGTTACATTCAAACATAATTACGTAATATACATTACGGTGGAGTAGCCGTGCGGTGTAAGGCGCCTCGCTGCGGAGCGCACGGTTGCTCGCCGTCGGAGGTTCGAGTCCTCCCTGAGGCATGGGTTTGTGTCAGTTTGTCCTTAGGTCAGTTTAACTTAGTTAAGTAGTTTGTAAGCTACGGACTGATGGCCAGGCAATTTGGTCGGATAGATTTAAAAACATTTGAACATTTGATTTGATCATTTTCAATATTTTACTTACGGTACTGCCGCGGTAGAGTAGCCGAGCGGTCTAAAGCGTCTCGCTGCGGAGCGCGCGGTTGCTCGCCGTGGAGGTTCGAGTCCTCCCTGGGGCATGGGTGTGTGTGTTTGTCCTTAGGTTAGTTTACCTAGGTTTAAGTAGTTTGTAAGCTACGGATTGATGACCACGCAGTTTCGTCCGATAGATTTACAAACATTTGAACATTTGGAACTTACAGTACTTATATTAACATTGCCATTTATTTGGTGTCCAGTTGATTTCTTTTTAAAGCTGATATTATGCTTGTTTAATAGTGAGTATATGCATATGTGTAGCAGCGCTGGCTATATTAATCGATTTTTAATCGATTTCTGTACTGGCAGCGCAATCTAGAATAGAATGTTTTGACAGTATTTCAACGTTATTATAAGTTTACAAAGTTACCAGTAATTTATACTCTAATACATTTGGTTTATTTATTGTCTTTGTATATAGATTGTTTAAAATGGATCTGGATGTTATGAACATTTGGTGTTTATCCATTCTCCTGTCTGAATAATCTGATTACAGTTTTCGATGTATATTTTATGTATAAGTTGGCTTTGTACATTTAATACGAGGCGCGTCCAGAAAGTAAGTTCCGTTTCAATTTATCTCCGCTGCAACGCTGCGTTTGCAGTTCCACACATGCGCTGTAGACGATGTGTATCAAGGAGAAGAACTTGCCCCATTTGGAGATCGCCGTCAGTTATATACGCTTTGTTGAGCTTGTTTGAAATGTCGTCGTCGATTGAAAATCCCGCCGCCTGTGAAATCAGGTCGGTGATTCGGTTTCTGAATGCGCGAAAAGTGAAACCAAGTGAAATTTATCGGCAAATTTGCGATGTTTACGGGCAAAATGCGATAAGTGATTCGATGGTGAGAAGATGGGTCCGACAGTTGAATGGCGGCCTTAGTGATGTGCACGATGAAGAACGAAGTGGGCGTCCACCTTTGGTTACAGAAGAACTGGTTCACGTGATTGATGACAAGATCCAGGACTTTCATCTCTTCTTACTTCTCAAGTCTTTCCTTGGCGGTCATCACTTCATCAATGCCGACGAGCTGAAAGAAACTGTTTCCAACTGGTTGAAGACACAAGCTGCAGATTTCTATGAAGAAGGTATACAAAACCTGGTACCACGCTATGACAAATTCCTGCAAAATTTCGGCAGTTATGTGGAAAAGTGGTTTAAAAGTTGTAGAATTTTGTGCAATAAAAATTTCTTCTGTTTCTGTCTACAATTTCATTTTATTACCAAACGGAACTTACTTTCTGTACGCGCCTCGTATATCGTTTTGATTTTTGTGTATGTGTGAACAGAGTTCGGTATGTTCAAACAACTTACGGGTATGCTGCCGGGTGACGTCGTCGACAACCTCCGATATTTCGGCAGGAGGACACCCTGCCATTCTCAAGGCACTTAAGGAATCAGTGCGCAAGCGTATTTAATACCTCGGTTTGCAAGGGGTAAACAAGGAAAATAACACACACAGTACAAGTCATAGCAAACACAACCAAAGATGACCAAACATCAAAATATCGATAGTGACTGTTAATCAACAGGTGAGGCAGCATTAATTTTATCCCTCTGTTTTTTGACGAGAGAGTGCCGGATTCCAAGCAGAATTTAAACAAAAACCACCATATCCGTTTATAAGGTCGCTTGCTAGTTTAATTACAACAGCTTCCTTAATAATACTATCCCAATAGGTGGAAGTGCATGCCAGGATCTCCGTGGTGTTGTATTCCATAGTATGACCGATGCCAAGACAGTATTCTGCAACAGCGGATTTGTTTGGTTGTTGTGAGCACGTGTAACGTTTATGTTCAATACACCGGTCTTCCACAGTCCTGATTG
Source organism: Locusta migratoria (assembly GCA_026315105.1). Classification (NCBI taxonomy): domain Eukaryota; kingdom Metazoa; phylum Arthropoda; class Insecta; order Orthoptera; family Acrididae; genus Locusta; species Locusta migratoria. Next base: position 329,374,402 of record CM048745.1, on the reverse strand, counting down.
TCTGACCAAAAAAAAAAAAAAAAGAAGAAATATATATATATAGAACAAATGCATCCCTATTTTGAAGGGAATGTTTCACGGCTAAAAGAAGTACCTGTCCCTTAGTTTTTCATGTATTGTAAAGTAAAAACTTCATAGAAATCGGAGCGTGACACTTTAATAGGTTTACTTGTCAGAGAAGAGGATAAAAACAAAGGTAACACAGAGACGCAATTTGAAATTTCGCAGTCCACCCGGATGAACACATTTTGCAGCTCTAATTTTCGTGATAGCTCCCCACAATAAATGTGTTCACTTTTATTAGTCAGCTATTTACGAAATACAGAATAGTAAAGTTGTAGGACATATAAATTTTTGAGCTTTGTATGGAATTAATTATTGCAAACATTCACTGAAAAATTTATAAATGTGAAATAGCTCTCTGACCTAATTAGTTTACTTCCCTTACGCTTATATATCCCAAATGGTCTCGCCAATCTGCCACTCATTTCCTTCTTTCGGATTAACCCGTGCAAAATACAGTAAACGCGCTGTTATGCTGATGCAGAATAAATTACCGACAAATGATATATAGCAGAATGAATTTAGCGCCAGACGTGTATTTAGTGGATAGTAGGTATGTGTGTGTGTGTGTGTGTGTGTGTGTGTGTGAGAGAGAGAGAGAGAGAGAGAGAGAGAGAGAGAGTGAGTGGGTACGAAATTCACTAAAGCGACAGGAGGCTATGTAAATTTGGCCTGTCACGCGTATTACCGAAAATTCGCCCGTCCTTTCGCTTCGTGTGAACGTAATGTACTTTGATAGGAGGGATTAAACGACGTTTTCAGCGTCGAGCAGCCCGAAATTTTAACAGCTTTAAAAATCGCTCCCTGGCAAACAGGCGTGCACTGGGATCGGCTACCCACGTGGCAACAGCAGCCGTGGCTAGCGGCACATACGAGCGACGTCCCCGTGTACGCAAATCGCCCTAATTAGCACAGTAACGCCGCTTTACAGCTGCCGACGCAGGGATGAATGGCATTTAGCAGTTAGAGGCCATCACAGGGCAAAGAACCCAACGTTTTCAATTGCAGGCCATAACTGTGCGGTCCAGACAGGAACTCATGTTTTGTGCTAATCGTTCCGCATCCCACAGACACGTTAGCGCATCAGCAAACAACGTTCAACGACGCGTCCTGCTGTGTCATTGATTTTAATGTGGGGTTTAGCCCGTGTAACGGAGCGCGTGATGGTATGCGGTGCAGCTACGATGTGATCGAGTGATGCTGGTTTACTGCACTTAGCTGCGGCAATTAGTAAGTCGTATTCCACCGAAGGTAAAAAAAAAAAAAAAAAAAAAAAAAAAAAAAAAAAAAAAAAAAAAAAAAAAAACAGGTGTAAGGTAAGTTGGTAAAATTTCGATCATTTCGGACAAATGTAATTGTAACTGCAAATATATTGAGAAAAGAAATAATTTTAACTGTGGCACTTGCTCTTGAATGCTTAATGAATATGTAACACAAATATTAGACAATTACAAATGTTGGTATGAACACAGAAAAGGTTACAGAATTGAGAAAAATCGATAGGAAATGTACCGCACTAGGTAAAATTATGATCACTTCCTCGTACAAATTTGATCACTGACTTTTTCCACATAAAAAGCACTTTTTCCTTCGGGCACCAACGCATACTTCGTGGTACCAAACGTTGCACAATAATGAATTTACAAGAGTGTGGAAACTAGAAAATTTATAAGAGCGCGTTCGACGAAGTAGCTCCACGTCCATCTTAACAGGCAGAAATTCATATCTCCGTAGCACAAAGTGGTATATTCTAGGAAAAGACAGGATCAGCTGTAGAAACCTGTTACACTACAACGTCACACAAAGGCAAGTGCTAAGAGTGAAAAATGGCGCGAAAACTTATGTTGATCGGAATTGTACCTATATCGAATTTGTACCACCTTACCCTATAGCGTAGCACCATATTTGGCGGTATTTACGGATAGGCAGTATGCTGTTCTCCTTTTTCCTTCCAATGGTTTGGGCCTTAGTGACCTGATATGGCTTCATTCAGTTTATTTCTCCTCTCATACCGTGTGATATTTTTCACCATGTACTGTACAGACTTTGGCTACTCATCGAAGAGAGGGAACGGAACAAATACATGCTGTTGAACGTATATCGTTTTATGTTTGACGGCATTATCGGTACAGAGTACGACCAGCAAAAGAGATCGACAAACAAATAAGTCACCCAAAGGCATTGTTTTTCGACAGGAAGAAGTACAGTGTGTTCGCAAATACGTACCTTCACTAATGAAATATTAAATGCTCTGAATAACCGGACATCACCAGTTCAGATTTCTTGTAATCTCTCAAATGGCTTTTGAATGTGTAAATAATGGGATTTTTCTAGATAAGCTTAAATATTGTGGTATGAGTGGGACAGTGCACAAATGGTTTAAATCATACTTAACTGGAAGAGTGCAGAAAGTTCAAATCTGCAGTTCACGTGATATAGAACAAAAAATTAATTCCTCCAACTGTGGAGTTATCAATAATCGGGTCTCACAAGGTTCGGTCTTGGGCCCTTTGCTGTTCTAAATATATATTAATGACTTGCCTTTCTATGTTCACGGAGATGCTAAACTAGTTCCTTTTGCTGATTACACAGGTATAGCTATCAGGCCTGACAAGCGGGCATTAACAGATGAAATTGTAAATGATATCTTCCAGAAAGTTATTAAGTGGTTCTCTACAAATAGACTCTCATTAATCTTCGATAAAGCCCAGTATATACAGTTTCATACATTAAATGGCATGACACCATTTATAAATTTAGACTTTAATTGGAAATTTGTAGGGTAGAATATTCTAATATTTTAGGTGTTTTCATTGACGAGAGATTGAATTGGAAGGAACGCAATGAAGATCTGCTACAACGTTTGAATTCAGCTACTTATGCTATCAGGTTTATTGCAAAATTTTGTGATTTGCTTCTCAGTAAATTAGCTTACTACCCCTATTTACATTCACTACTTTCATATGAGATCATATTCTGGGGATGTTCAACAATGAGTAAAAAAGTATTCATTACACAAAAGCGTGTAATCAGAATAATTGCTGGAATCCACCCAACATCATCCTGCATATATTTATTTAAGCATCTAATAATCTTCACTGTAGCTTCTTCGACCCAATTCAAAAGTAATAGTAGTGTGCATAGCTACAACGCTAGGAGAAAGGGTGATATTAACTATTCAAGGTTAAATCCAACTTTGGCAAAGAAAACAGTGAATTATGCTGCCACAAAAGTCTTCGGACACTTACCAAGTAGCATCAAAAGTCTGACAGACAACTAACTGGTATTTAAAAAGAAATTCAAGGAATTTTTGAATGGCAACTCCTACACTTTAGATGAATTGTTCGATCTAACTTTGAAAATAAATAAATAAATAAAATTAAAAAAAGTATGTAAAATATTGAGTGTCATGTATAGACACCATTTACTAAGCTGACACGTTCTCCATCATTTGCTAATGATCTAATCTATTCCGCAGCGGCAGGGCGTGTAAGGGTGGCAGCAGATTCATGTCGTCGTATAATCTAGCGGCCAGGTTTCACTGCTACAGGCTGCAGTTATGTTGCCAGATGGGACTCAACCTTATTACATTTTAACACAACGAAATTAATTAGTTACATTAATTACAAGAAAATACACTGTACTCACCATTATCACCAGGTGCTGGAAATGCTTTCCTCATTCTTGAAGGCATAGTCTAATAAGCTCATATTTCTTTTCGAATACCTTTACCAATGTTTCACGTGTAAACCAATGCAGATATTCAGTTATCGCTGTGTTAAGTTCATGAACTGTCTTTCGTTTATTTTGATAAACAAATGTTTTAGCCGCACCCCAAAGGTAATACTCGGAAGGAGACAAATTTGCTGATCGAGGGGGCCAGAGACCAAGCCTCATCAGTGAAAAATGTTCGATCTGAAACACCAACTCCATGTCTGTTAATATATCGCTGAAACCCTTCAAGAAAATGCTATTCTTTACAGATGGTCCATATAATGTAATTGTTGCATGGTCCATATAATGTAATTATTGCACTGCAATAATTTTATATGGATACAGTCGCAGTTCTTTGGTCATAGTCGTACGAGATACTATAGCCTCTTCTTGTAATTTCATTCCTGATGTTAGACTACGCGACATGATGTCCGAAATGTCGTCGAGCTTCTGTTCTGTTGAAACCGTGTGCGTACCAGTTCGTGGTGCATCATGAACTGAACCTGTAGTCGCGATGTGGACACCTCGATGTAGGGAAACGCAATCTATATTGTCATCCCACATGCTGGGTGAAGTTACCTTCTGCCCGGAAAACCTCTTCCACTGAAAAAGCTCTCTCTGCAACAGTAAGCATTCCCACTACACTCAGCGTATACAAGAGTAAGACAGTAAGAGAAGAAACAGCTGCAGCGCACACGCAACACTACCCCCACCCTACTACAGCTGCAGGTCCACAGAACACGTGCAGGTGCGCTTTGTCTGTGCTGCCAACCTTACACGCCCCACAACGCGAGACACACGTATATCGCCACTGCGGAGAGTCTTCGCGGACATACTGTATTTTAACTGTAAAATAACTAGGGGTTCAGTAACACAAAGCGCATGCCTGACTAAAACTTATTTAATGTTAAAATTACCAAGTTTTTTGTGTAACAATTTGAATTGAATATAGATTGCCTTGTGATACAGTGCAGTGGCGTAACTAGGACTTGGCTTTGGTGGGGGGGGGGGGGGGGGGAATAGATCTGCTTGATTAGCAAAATTCTAGTCAGTTTCCAGACAGACTACCATCTACCACTCCCGTTGAAGATTAATTCACTCCCATCCAATGAAAGCTTGCGGTAAAACACCCCGAGTTTCCAATCTTTACCTTTACCAGATTGCTATTATGCAATTTCTTTCTTTCTTCTCTCTCTCCACTTTTTTTTTTTTTTTTGTTTTTTTTTTTTTTGTTTTTTTTTTTGTTAGGGTTCTGGGGGGGGGGGTTCTATTCCCCTCATCCCCCCCCTACTTACGCCACTGATACAGTGTGTTGATGATGAATACGCGAAAAGCCTAAAAACTGTTTTCAGGAACCATCGACAAGAATACGGATATGATCAATATCGCAAAAAACCTTCCGGGCTATTACGTTGTGGTGTTGCGGAATTTGGAAATTTTCCGGCTCTGAAAGTTTACGTTCTACAAAGGAACATGATACAATAAGTAATTCTGAAAAAAATAGTAGTAAAGCTTTCCTTTACAAATCGTCTATATAGTCGCACCTTTCCTCAAATGTTTGTAGAACTTATGGGACTTAACTACAGGGTCATCAGTCCCTAAGCTTACAAACTACTTACGGACTAGCTAAGACTAAGGACGGCACAAATATCCATGCCCGAGGGGGGATTCGAACCCCCGAACGTAGTGGCCGTGCAGACAGTGACTGGAGCGCCTCAGTCCCCTCGGCCACCGCGGCCGGCGCACCTTTCTTAATGAGCAAAATTTCCTTCAGAGTTTTGCCTGAAATACGAAACACTCGTTAAGAAAAATATTTTTTACTGTCGGAAATCATGTAAAGTAGGATATTGTATTCCATTCCGAAAATATACAAAACAATTTCGTCCAAGAGTTTAAAAGAAAGCTGTAGGAAAAGAAAGATGTGATTGGTTTCCTTTGAGATATCATAGTTTTCTTTCGGTGCTTGAGAAAGAGACGGGGGGGGGGGGGGTGCGTCGCCAGAGTATTTTCATTCAGGAGGGTGGTAAGAATATTGTTAGTTGTAAGGGGTTCGGCAGAATATTTTTACTTGAAAAGGGGTCACATGTTCCAAAAGTTTCAGAAATTCTGTCCTAAGGTAGCTATGCCACAGTAGCTATGGGGATTTTTTTTTTATTTTTCCTCCCAAATCGTATGTTTCTATGTACTAAGTACTATGGCATAAGTTTCAAATGAGAGTAACTCATTAGGGAAAGACTGGACATAGTGGCCACGTTAAGGGATTTTTTTCTTTAAGTAAAAATTGTTATAAACGAATAAAAATAATGAATCAGTTAGTTTTCTTATTTATGTCTATGCGGAAATTTTCACATTCATACAGATTCAAATATATTTTGCGAAAAAGAAAAAAAAATATTTACTCTGCAAAATGGCCACTTTGCCTTATTGGATAGGGTAAACTGGAAACCCTGTGTTTCAGTCAAATGACGGAAGGCGAGAACAGACCAATTGTATCGAAAAAGTTCTGTTTAATTGTGAAAAGCTCAGCACAAATACATATTTAACTTACCAGTATTTTATCGGATACAGGAGTGTGAAAAAGTGTTTGACATGTGAGTCGAATTTTAGATTACTGGAAATAAAGCTCAGTTTCTAAGTAACTGCCGTATTCGAAAATGCTTTATGAATCCAAACAAGCAAAATAAAGCACACTATTTGCATTAAAAAAGTTATGTTCAGTTGAACTGTACATATATTAAATTAGAGTATTATTTGCCCATGCACGGTAACCACATTTAAAGCACGAGTAAACCCACGACTTAAAAAAAAAAAAAAAGCAACATAAGGGTTGAAACGACAGATTTTATGCTAACTAGATGAGATCTCATGGTAACGAGTAAAATTTTTCGCCACAGTTCCTTGCAAGGCAAACCTTAAAAGCGTCTTTAAAAGTAAAATGTTTGTAATTAATTCATAGAGAAAGGCCATCTAAGTTTGCAAAAGTTGGAACTCAAAACTACAAGTCAAGTTGGATTTCAATATCAAGTTTTAATGCTTGGAAAAGTATTTTAGTGCACAAAATTAGCGTGGTCTTGATCTCATAATTTATCCAGAATGTGCAATGCGTTAAGTGTCGGACAAAGTGTTCCCAGTAATGGCCAGTTTGCCCCCTACAATGCCATTAAAGAAATGCCATTCCACAGGTTTAAAAATGAACCTTAGAAATTCTTTTTGATACATGCTTCTAAATCTTAACTCACAAGTTGAAAAATGAGGATAATAGAGGATAACTTCCCAACAATGTCCAAGAATACATTCTAGCTTCAATACGGCAGTAATGTCGTTGGAGCGGAGTATTTAGGGGTTGGTTTCCAGGTTAGAGAGAATTAATTCCATTATACTTTGTTACAGAGATGTGGCCGAATATGCGTTGTACCATGCAGCCATGGGTCGTTTGTATGGTTTGTCTTTGATACATAGACGTTGCTATCGATGATGACTACTACATTATGGTACTTCTCCGTTAACACACTGACGTATCTAATGGTGACTTCTCTGGTTTATGGATCGGATGAGGAGATGCAGTTACACAGCCCAGTCGTTCACCTGCACTTAACCCGTGCGGTGACTGGTTACGAGACCCTCGTGCTTGTAGGGCCCGTTCAAGATGAGAAGACACTCGAGCTACACATTCATGCAGTCTTTTTATGACTGTGATTTAGCGATCGTGTATCACAGGGAGCTTGAATACGTATGAGTCGAGGCACATGTAAATCATTGTTAACATACACTGTAACTCGCGGAGGATGGTATAGACTGCATTAGGTGGCAGTCTCTGTAACAAAGAATGATTGAATAAATCATATCTGGCACCGAAAAGAAGCATTTTAAGACATTAGACCTTTTGGCCCACTTTAAGTTACGGTAGTAACACTAGAAGTGGGCCTTTGCGATGGTCTTTTGACAGCTCGAAATTTAAATGAAAATAACGGCTTAACTGTTCATCTGACACGAAAATGGAATAACCGACTTTGTAGAGGAGAAAATTATTTACAACTTTGCTCTTTTATGTTTTTTTTTTTTCATATCTCGTAGCGTTTCAAAGATATTTGCAAAAGTAGCGGCGATTTTGGGCTGTCTGTCTGTCTGTCCGTCCGTCTGTCTGTCCGTAACGTGTTCCCTGTTTTTAAGACGAACCGTTCAACCGATCAGCACCAAATTTTACAGACATGATTGTAGGCCGCCAGAGACCAGAACTTCCCTTTTTCAAATTTTTCGAACAAAAATACGGCAGTAAAATAAAAAAAACCGTTTGTAATATAATTGTAATTGCAAACAAGCCCTTCATCTGACACGAAAATTGAATAACCTAATTGGTAGAGGAGAAAATTCTCTACAACTTAACTCCCTTATGTTTTTTTAATATCTCGTATCGTTTGAGACATATTTGCAAAAATAACGGAGATTTGACACCCTCCATTGAATTAACGAAAACCAGCCGTTCGGAGATGTCACGTGACATTCCTCGCGTATTTGATGATTTTCTTATTGTAGCTTACACGTTGTCATTTCAAAGCAACGGCACATTGAGGAATTAACAAAAACACATCGTTCTTCATACGATAAATGATAACCTAATGTTTACAAATGCCATATTAACATCAGTTAACAACGGACCTCAATAGTACGAAATTAAAGGACTCCTGTTCTGAGCTATCGCCGTACCCGTCGCCGTGGCTCAGCGCGCCCGGTCAGGGGGCTCAGCGCCCTCTGTAATAAAAAGCTGAGCCAAGAACACTTCGAACATCAACGAACAAATACGAACAGCGTCCGAAATGAACAAAACTAACGATAGAGCCAAAAAAAAAAAAAAAAAAAAAACCACGCTCAGTGTGTTTGATTTGTTGACAAAAAAAGCCATCACATATGTTATTCCACACGACTTGACTTTTATTGTCAGCCATATAAAGAAGATTGTGGCGCGGATACATGGGCTCATTAAGTATTACTCGAAGAACAAATTGAAGAATTGAAGAGATGGTAATTTCCGTCGGCTCCAATACCAGTTCCGATTCCGAGGAAGACGATAGAGATGGTTCATCTCTTGGTATTGCTCCACTTAAAACGTAACTGTGAGTATGTAAACACTACTGGCCATTAAAATTGCAACACCAAGAACAAATGCAGATGATACACGGGTATTCATTGGACAAATATATTATACTACATGTAATTCCAAGCAATGTTCCGCTATATCGAATTTTGACACTTGCTTGAGTCTTGTGTACCGTTGGTGCTCCTTACACCTGATGTCGACGGTCCTGGTGGTCTGGCCAATATATGACGGACCACACTGGCATGGTATGTGGTAAATTCCAGGTTTCTGTAGTGCCAGATCATCCTTTACACTACGTGAGATAGCCTTAATCTTGGATGGTGGGTAGAAAATGCTCTTAACATTAGAAGATTTTCTGCTGATTTTCGCTGATATAGGCCCAGCAGACGGCAAGAATGAAAAAAAAAAATGTTCAAATGTTTGTATACTCTATGGGACTTAACTGCGGGGTCATCAGTCCCTATACTTATAAACTACTTATGAACTACTTACGAACTAGGACGGCACAAATATCCATGCCCGAGGGGGGATTCGAACCCCCGACCGTAGTGGCCGTGCAGACCGAGACTGGAGCGCCTCAGTCTCCTCGGCCACCGCGGCCGGCCGGCAAGAAAGCAATCGTTTTCGTTTTTTCTTGTACTTTGCAACAGGACTGGTTGTTTTGTATGTAACAGGGCTACTTAATATGTGTGTGTGTGTGCGTGTGTTGCCTTCAGTACTAACAGGGGTCTACAAAAATGAAAGATCGTATCGGGCTACTAAAATTATGGATCTGACTGCTATATTACTAGGAGAGTAACTTGACAATTAGTGCGCAACGTAATGATGACCTACATAAGGCAAGTTTGGGCACGTCGAAACTTACGCTAGCTGACTGCAATATTAGAAGGATTAAAAGTATGCAAAATCTTGGTTGCCTGATAGTAGCTTTACGAGAACAATAAAAGAATGTCGTACTGTGTTGTACTTGTTGGCTCTGTCTTAGATTACTATACAATAAGTCTGCATACACAAATAATGAATGCGTCCAAGACATATTATTTTGTTGTAAAAAGGGAAGTGATACCTCGCTTTACACCAACTCACATCCTTCACTTCATATCGTTCATATCACCCACTTGTTACAATGTACTTAATTACCATTAACTTACAATCACTTACAGCGTCAAGAATAATCACAAACAAAATTAAACCAATCAAACTGAATAAATCTATATTAAAAAAAATTAGAAAATTAGCAATCAGCAAATTCGACACGAGTAACATAAACTAAAAAATGAAGAATGTCCATATTATTGCGAAGTCGTGCAATGAGGCAGTTTCAAAAACAGGGATGCAGCCCTACACTCAGGAAAGGATTAATTATAAAAAATCAAAATGTCAAAAGTGAAAGGAACTGCTTTTTTATTATTACGTTTGGTTAATGCTCTATCCATGTTATTACAACAATTACAATAACGAGCCACGAATTAATCAAGGTTGTGTATAGGTTCCTACTGAATGGAAAGTGATATAAAATAAAATGAAATGAGCGACCTTGCTCAATGCGAAAAAAATTTAAAGTAAATTACCAAAAAATTAGCAGCATCATGAAGAACTCCGGGCTGTGTCCACCGCGAGCTCCAGTGCAACCGTCACGCTCCGCTACTACTCTCCGACTCCCCCAGTGTATCCGACACCGAGCAAACCCCACCTACCGACCCCCAAAGATAATCCTTGCGTACCCAACAAGGATGTATATATATATATATATATATATATATATATATATATATATATATATATATTGTTGCCAACATATATAATCCCAAAACTTAAGGTAGGAAATTTCCATTCAGGAGCCACCTTATAACTTCTGATGATTTCTCTTGTGGAGAAACAGGGCGAAGTGCATTTCTCTTGTGGAGAAACAGGGATTTGTATGCAATACAAACCCAAAAAAACATGGACATCCATATAGAGTGATTTTATCCTTTTTTTTCTGCTCTTCAGTCAGGAGACGGGTTTGATGCAGCTCTCTACGATACACCGTCCAGTGCAAGTCTCTAAATCTCTGAATAAGACCGGCAAAACTACATCCTTTAGAAACTGGTTACTGTATTCGGCTCTCGAATTGCCTCTACGATTTTTACCCAACACACCTCCCTCCAAATCTAAGCTGGTGATTGCTTGCTGACTCAGAATGTATCCCGGCAATCGATCCGTTGTCATACTCACGATATGCCACAAATTTCATTTCTCCCCAAATCTGTTCAGTACCGTGTGAGGGGGCTGACATGGAGTCATTTATTTCGCATATCAATATATTAGGTGTTAAAGAAGTTTTCTTGGTTGGAGAAATGTGTTACGTAAAACAAAGGGTGAGAGAGAGAGAGAGAGAGACAGCTTGTTTCCCGTGGGAAAGCTCCGCCCCTATTGCAAGTTGAGATCTGATTGGTTCCCGCCTATACTAGTTGTCCGCCAAAACTTTAAGCTTCTTTTATTAATATTTAACTTTCCTATGTCTATTAAAAATTATCTGTGTACTTTCTGTAATGTTTTGTGCTAAGCTATATTTCGCTTAATTCAAATATTTAATTATTTGTAATAAGTTGAACAATGGTAGTTTAGAAGTTTCGCTTGGCGCCAAAACGGTGGCTTGTGGCGCGCAGCGAAGTGCGGCGGCAGTCAGTCGAGCGCCGACCACGATACCTTGCACATTCATCTCAGTTCAGTGCGGGCCAGGGACAGTTTATACGTTATGCAACGTTTATATTTGTACCATTACTCAGTCTGTATATTTGTGCTTGGATATACACTGGCATTTCTTCAATAAAAACAAGCACTGGCATCATACAGAAGCTAAAGTTATGCCTAGTGCAGTACTTCCTAGCCACATCACACTTCTTTAAGCATCACGTCAGGTACAACGGATGCGCGACCTGTGTGCTTCACCTGTGCAATGGGACATCAACTACGACAGAAGACACAAGGTTAGTAAAAGATTGATGCACTGAAGTTGAATATCGACACGGTACCTCGCGTGCAGTGCTGCCTTGTTTACAAACCAGGGCACTGGCACGAAGTGCGTTGGTAACATCGGCGAGGGGAGGCATGAAAGAGGTTAAAAGTCGTGTGTGTTTGTTTGTATTGAAAAGTAGTATGCGTTTGTGGGGCAAGCGTGTCACTGTTTTTGTTAAGAGACAGTCCCCGCTAAAATTCCCAAATAAATGTTCTGTTGTGGTTTTGGTAACAAAATAATTTGACTAAGCAATGAGACTTAGTACCATCCTTTGCCCTGTTAGAATAAATTGCAACTGACATGGGATGCAATGATATTACGTAAATGTGGTTTGGTTTGATGCGCAACGGATAACACTTTAAATTGTACAGTTGTTAATAAGTCAACAGTAATTAAACTCGTAATTGGTCTACACATTAATCTCGTGTGTGAAAAACAATGTGAGCAAATGAAATGTTCAGATCTGTTACCGTGCACGATATATTAGTAGCCAGACTATACATGTACAATTCGACTGCGAGAGCGAACTGAAAGTGCTACTACAGCGATAATTTGGCTACTTGACTTAACAGGATGCCAAACAAGGATATTTGATATTAATTGGATATCAAGATCACTGCACTTTATAATGTGCCTATCTGAACAACAATTACCATACAGATTCAATGTAATAAAAATGTTCTACAAATCTGGTAAAGATTTCAAGTATCACACACTGCAAATATGTCTCATCTCTTTACGTGATCTACTTCTCTTTTAATCAAACAAATCACTTTAACTGTTACTAACATTAACTACCTTAACAATCTGAACTTTCATTGAGACTGAGAAAATCTTTAACTATGATCTTTACTGCAATTATGAACAAACTACTTACTGCTCTCATTAATAGACCAACTGATCATCACAAAATGCCTACACTGAACTGTTCTAATTAGCATACAAATTTACAAACACAATAATTATGCAACTCTATCATAAGAAACAATGATCAGAACGGATAGCAATTCAAATTGGTGAAAGGAACGAGGAACTGGTAAAATGACACAGGGATAAATGATAAATGCGAGCTGAATTAAGCAGTATTCATTACCCAAAAGACAAACCAACTACAATATAGGCTACATACAGGCTACCATACATAACTATAGAAAAATACAACTTTACCTTATTTAAGACATAAATTTCCATACAAAATTTTCAATCTGCAGACTTGGCTGCGATTCTTCAAAACTGAATTTTTACTCTTCGAGTCTAACACACAGACAGACTAACCCGACAGTATCCTGCACGAAGGTCACACCTCGACTCTTTAAACGACAGGTCTGAAGACGGCGTCGAGCACACCGAAACCGGTAACATAAGAAATGAAAAATGCGATCTTGGCTGCAAAATTGTTATTAAACATTTTAAATCGTTCTCCCATCATCGCTTAACTCCTTATCTCCAACGTTTTACTCCCGTAAAATGCTACACTCTGTACAAATGCTTTCAGAAAGGACGTCCTAACATGTAAATTAATTTTGAATGTCAACATATTCTGCTTCCCAGAACCATTCTGCATTTTTTTATCTTCTTTACTTCTCCCGTCAGAAGTTATTTTGCAACCCCAATAACAAAACTTACCTATTACTTTTATTGTCTCATTTCGTATTTTCAGCATCCTCTGCTTTTCTTAGGTTGTATTTCATTAACCTTTTGCTATTGTTCAAATTGTAATGTCTTTTCAAGACACTGTCGATTCCGTACAATTACTCTTCCACTTTCTCTACTGTCTCTGACAGTATGTCAATGTCAACTGCAGACTGCAAAAAAATTATTTCTCTTCCCTGAACTTCGCTCTCCAAATTGCTCCTTGCATTCGTTCACAGCTTGCTCAATGTACAAACCCTATAGTAAGTTTAATTTGAAACTTCCAGGCAGATTAAAATTGTGTGCCGGATCCGGGACTCTAACCTGGTTCCTTTGCCTTTCGCGGGCAAGCGCACTACCGACTGTGCTATCCCGACACGACTCACGGTGCCGCCTCACAACTTTACTTCTGCCAGTACCTCGCCTCCTACTTTCCAAACTTCACAGAAGCTCTCTTGCGAAACTTGCAAGACTAGCACTCCTGGAAGAAAGGATATGGTGGAGACATGGCTTAGCCACAGCCTAAGGGGTGTTTCCAGAATGAAATTATCACTCTGCAGCTGAGTGTGCGCTGGTATGAAACTTCCTGGCAGATTAAAATTGTGTGCCGGAACTGGGACTCGAACATGGGACCTTTGCCTTTCGCGGGCAAGCTCACTACCGACTGTCCCAGGTTCGAGTCCCGGTTCCGGCGCACAATTTTAATCTGCCAGGAAGTTTCATATTAGCGCATACACCGCTGCAGAGTGATAATTTCATTCAGGTTTAAAATTACTTGCCACCTTCGAGAGGTCGGCGTTGAGTGAGTGGAGGGGCGCGTGCTTTGAGCGCCAGAAGGCAGCTCGTCTGGCGACACGCCTACCTAACAGGTGGCCGGCGTGAAAGAAAGGACTGGGCACTCAGCCAGGTGACGAGATCGCTGATTTCACTGGTTTGCCGCTGGGACACGGTCCACTGTCTGTTAGCAGCTAACCAGTTAAATTCGCGATCCCGTCGGCGCAGCACCACTCTTGCCACGTCACCTGGCTGAGTGCCCAGGCCTGTCTTTCTTGCCGGCCACGTACCTAACAGAGACGCCACGGCCAGAGCCGAACGCCCGGGAAAAATTCTATGTCGGTAGACACACAAAAAAAAAAAAAAAAAAAAAACACAGGGCAGAGGACGTAAAGCAACGTCAATAATGATCACAGCAGTTATACTCCTGGCCATTAATATTGCTAGAGCACGAACATGACGTGCTACAGACGCGAAAGTTAATCGACAGGAAGAAGATGCTGTGCTATACAAATGATTATAGCTTTTCAGAGCATTCCCACAAGTTTGGCGCCAGTGACGACACCTACAACGTGCTGACATGAGGAAAGTTTCCAACCGATTTCTCATACACAAACAGCAGTTGACCAGCGTTGCCTGGTGAAAAGTTATTGCAATGCCTCGTGTAAGGAGGAGAAATGCGTACCACCACGTTTCCTACTTTGATGAAGGTCGGATTGTAGCCTGTCGCGATTGCGACTTATCGTATCGCGATATTGCTGGTCGCGTTAGTCGCGAGCGAATGACTGTCGGCAGAATATGGAATCGATGGGTTCAGAAGAGAAATACGGAACGCCGTGCTGAATCCCAACGGCCTCGTATCACTAGCAGTCGAGATGACAGGCTGTAACGGATCGTGCAGCCACGTATAGATCTCTGAGTCAACAGATGGGGACAACAACCATCTGCACGAACAGTTCGACGACGTTTGCGGCAGCTTGGACTATCAGCTCGGAGACCATGGCTGCGGTTACCCTTGACGCTGCATCACAGACAGGGGCGCCTGCGATGGAGTACGCAACAACGAACCTGGGTGCACGAATGGCAAAACGATATTTTTTCGGATGAATCCAGGTTCTGTTTACAGTATGATTATGATCGCATCCGTGTTTGGCGACATCGCGCTGAACGCACATTGGAAGCATTTATTCGTCATCGCCATACTGGCGTATCACCCGGCGTGATCGTATGGGGTGCCATTGGTTACACATCTCGGTCACCTCTTGTTCGCATCTACCGCACTTTGAACAGTGGCCGTTACATTTCAGTTGTGTTACGACCCGAGGCTATACCCTTCATTCGATCCCTGCGAAACCGTACATTTCAGCAGGATAATGCACGACCGCAATTTGCAGGTCCTGTACGGATCCGGAAAATGTTCGACTGTTGCCGTGGCCAGCACATTCTCCAGATCTCTCACCAATTGAAAACTTCTGGGCAATGATGGCCGAGCAACTGGCTGGTCACAATACGCCAGTTATTACTCTTGATGAACTGTGGTATCGTGTTGAAGCTGCATGGGCATCTGTAGCTGTACACGCCATCCAAGCTCTGTTTGACTCAATGCCCAGGCGTATCAAGGCCGTTATTACGGCTAGAGGTGATTGATCTGGTTACTGATTTCTCAATATCTATGCACCCAATTTGCGTGAAAATGTAACCACATGTCTTTTCGTGGAGAAGGGTTTGATCTTCCACTTGACATCGAATGATGCCTGGCAAAAGGTACCTTGCAATTCACCTTGAAACTAAAAGTATTCCACCGGTCACGATTCATGTGATAGATATATCGAATTTTTTATAGGTAGGAGAAAGATGTGAAAGAGATGAACACAGGAGGTGGAATTCAAAGAGAGAACGAGGAGATGGACAGGGGGGGGGGTCGAGAGATGGTCTGGGAGATGAGGAAAGAGGGGGTGAGCAGGGCGAGTGGGGAGGACGAGATGGAGTGTATACGTCGTATAGGGAAATTCTTTATTCAATTGTGCGCGACCGGTTTGGGTGCTTCAATTACACCATCTTCAGGCCCGCTTTGTGTAACTGTCATTAATCGTACACTTGAACAGGTTGGCCGTTAATACCGGTAGCCGTAAATCTCAACGACGGCTGTGTGAAGGAATACTGTAGCGCCTGCGCAGGAATGTTATTAGGATCAGGACGTCCATCCGCAATATGCAGATGTCTGAAAGGGTTGCATACCTTCAGTACGCAGGCAGAAAAACGGATCGGATCACAACAGTTGGTTCTCAGAATTGAATGCTCTCCAGCGTCCAAACCAGGCGTTTCCGGATAAGGGTTCCTTCTAGAAAGCCCATCACTTTGACGTCCCACACTACGCGTTATCGGTGTTTTTAGGCACCCTGTAGAACAGATCACACTGTGTATATTTGTGTTTTCGCGGTGCAATGACTGACCCAAAAAGTTACAGGTGTGCAGCATCACAAATTTTGCTTCCTCTATGATTTCGGATGCTATCCATCCAGCCATCTTCAGTGTGAGGTGAATGGTCTAGCCATCGCTTTCTACTGCTCATGCGGCTACAGATTCATAGGCACCAGAGACGTTGGTATGTGGCAAAGAAGCCCAGCGTGGTCGATTCTCGTGATTTATTGCTATCAGCTGTGCTGTATCGACATATTTGTAAGTCTATTAAATTAAGCATCGGATTCCATGGTTTATCGAAGCTAAAGCCGCTATCTGTATTTATTAAATTCGTTCCAAACAGCTTATTTCACCATTGAATCTCAGAAAGATGCAGTCCTAAAATTTCGACGTTTTCATGTATCATACAGTATTCATTGTCAACGCAGTTCTTTGCCACAACCACAGACATATAGTACTAGACTGGCAATGCCGCATACAGTATCATTGGTGTCAGTGAAGTCTCGCCGCCATATTTCTATACTATAAACGTGTAAGCAGTTGTGTGTGTTATTGCAGAAAACAGTCGTAAAAATACGGATGAACTGACGTATCTACGCTGTATTTAGAGTATTGACATATGTGAAATTCGTGTCTTGTATATGGGTGTAATTTTTTCAGCTTGAGTAAACTTTGACACATACAGTAATGAGTTAATGTTGATTTTCTGTTATTATTAATCTGTTAACAATTTCATTCAACTTTGGATTTTCTTTCAGTAGTATGGTGATTATAAAAATTTTGTTTATCGTGGATAACATGTATCTTTATTCTTTTCAGAGTTACGAAATCTACAGTCTGCTTTGATACATACGGTACGCTGAGTCACGTTGCGTTTCCTGTTTTTATTAATCTGTTACCAGTTTCGATCAACTTCGGCTTTTCTTTTAATCGTATGACCATTATAAATGTGCTTTTTGTCGTGGATAACACATATATTTATTCTTCTGAACCGGCCGCGGTGGCCGATGGGACTGAGGCGCTCCAGTCACGGTCTGCACGGCCACTGCGGTCGGGGGTTCGAATTCCCCCTTGGGTAGGAATATTTGTGCCGTCCTTAGTCTTAGTTAGGTCATAGGTAGTTGTAAGTTTAGGGACTGATGACCCCGTAGTTAAGTCCCATAAGCTGTACAAACATTTTGATTTGATATTCTTCTGAGCGTTTTTCAGATAACTGCAGTCTGCTTTATCGGTCCATAACGATAAAATTGTACCTACCATTCCAGCGGTCTCGTATGACTATGTTGTTAACAACAATAAAACGGTAGAAAACCCTCCCTAAGATGTTGATATTCTTCGAAATTAGTGTTTCATACAGATGATGAAGTAAATAAATAATGCTATTCCTGCTCTATCGTTCACTCAATAAAATTAATTGCCCTCTTATAACGAAGATTTCATGACAAAACATTTTCGTTTCTACGCGATTGGATAATGGCAACGTCACATGATTGACAACATAATCAAGCGAAGCCACCAGGACGGTAAGTAAAATTTACCCGTACGTAACACGTTCACCTCATAATGTACGTGTTAAATTGAACTATTGCGGAAGCATTAGCTCGAATGCAAATCATGTTCAAACCAACTAGTAAAGCTTACAACGTCATATCGTATCAGAAGCTCATAGCAGTCCGTTACGGAAACTTTTTGACGTGAGGTAAGATGGCGGCGTCAGGCTTCAGTCTCAGAGGCAAGTTTGCCGTGTATCACGGTACCTGTCGTCTGTCCCGTCTGACCGATACATGAATTGCCACACTCTCATAGGATCTTATATACCCAAATTAAATGTTCAAATGTTTGTAAAGCTTATGGGACTTAACTACGGGGTCATCAGTCCCTAAACTTACAAACTACTTATGAACTACTTACGAACTAGGACGGCACAAATATCCACGCCCGAGGGGGGATTCGAACCACCGACCGTAGTGGCCGTGCAGACCGTGACTGAAGCGCCTCAGTCATCTCGGCCACCGCGGCCACCGCGGCCGGCTCTTATATACCCCAGCCTTCCGAAGCATCAATTCAGTAGAATCCAATAGTGCTGCTGTCTGCAGTGGGGAGCGAAAAATAACCTCCCGTTGGTGTCTTAGGACGATTGTCCTTTTTTCGGCGACAGAATCGATTTAAATATTTTAGTGTCTTCTGCATCTAACGCCTCCGTTGACTTCTATCGTAGAAACTTCTGTTCTCCTGCTGGGAATATTCGTTGGCAAGCTGACTAGCTCGACCTGAAGATTGCTTATATTAGAAACTGTCAACCCGCCCCGACTACACACGGATAGTGTAGGATAAATACGACGTTTCACAATCGACTCTCTGACTCCCTGCTAGAGGTGGGAAAAACCGACCGGTTAAAACCGATACCAGTATTTTAGTTTTGAATAACCGGATTTTTACGGTATTTATTTGGTGTCGGTTGTAACCGGTTTTTTAGTTATTGCCAAAAACCGGGTAAAAAACCGGTACGACTACTTCTTGTAGTAGTGGATCATTTTTTCTTTTTCTTTTTTTTTTTAAATAATTTTAAAAAATTAAAACTAGTAGACCCTTATATTTAGGGCTATTTCTAAAATTTCCACTGCTGTGAAATATTAGGTCATCGCAGTAACTAAGAAAAGCGATCGGTGATAATTTAAGAACGATCCTGGCAGTCAGTAACAAAGGCGTGGCGTAAGAACTTAAGGACTGGTGCAGCTATTGAGGCATCGATGCACCTGTTGCCGTGTGGCGTAGCCTATTAGACGACGCGCGTGCACCGGCAGTGTACAAGACTTGCCTCCATCTGGTCATGCGGCAGTTCCTTGCTGTCGTCGCCAGACATCGGTTGTGTCTTAAATGGCACCATCCCGAGTGTGGAAGTACTTCACCAAGTACGGTAGCAGTGAGCCGTGTCATTTAAGGAGAAAGCATCCAAAATGTTTCTTGGAAGAGAAGGTAAATTCCATTCATATACCTATCATGTAAGTGATGTACTATGAACTTGCAATAATAACTTTTAATGTATTATCATATTGTATGCTAACAAGTTTTATTAATGTGATTCCTTGAAAGCGAGGGGCTTTTTCAATAACCAATATGGGTTTAGGTAACATTGATCATGTGGTGCCTCTCGAGGTAGCCATGCGGTCTGAGGCTCCATGTTACGGACTGCGCGGCTGCTCCAGTCGGAGGTGCGAGTCCTCTCTCCTCCCTCGGTCATGGGTGCGTATGTTGTCCTTAGCGTAAGGTAGTTTAAGTTAGATTAAGTAGTTTTTCAAGTCTAGGGACCAATGACCTACGCAGTTAGGTCTCATAAGAAGTCACACCCATTACAACATTCTTTGATCATGTGGTACACAGCTTTCCTAATTCAATTTGCGAAAATTTACACTGACAACATACTGTTAGTCGGAACTGTGACTTCATTTTTCGAAATACTTCTGCAGCACTGATTGAAGTTTATTTACTGACTGTAACTTATGTATATATATTGTGTGTATAAGATACTCACATGCGCTAGCTCACAAGTCCAACTTACGGAGCGGTTGGCTCAATATTCCCAACTGCCGGATGGAAATATTAGGCCAGTAAATCTGTATGCTTCGTAAATCGTCTTCTACGAACTCCTGGCTAGGCTTACACACACTCACGAAGGCGTAGTATTGGGAGGGGATCTTGCAAAATATGGAAAGACTGGTGATTTGTCGTATAACGCAAATTTACCTGAGTTTTAACCAAATTTCGTAAGTTTCTGTTTAGGCAGCAAAATATGTTTCGGTCGAACTCTACTGGAAGTAATAGCAATAAAAAACCGAAAACCGGTTATTTAAAAAACCGGTTATTTGGAGCAATTTTTACAGTGCGGTTAAACTGGAGATGAAAGGAACCGGTATAACCGAAAACCCGTTGTTTCATCAATAACCGCCATCCCTACTCCCTGCGAAGCGTGTCTCTCGCTGTACAACGGTAAACGAACTTCGCTCTATTCATCACTTCCTCGATCAAAATGCCGCGTTTTGACATCCGAAAAGCTCATGTATTTTATCAATATTTCACAATGGCATAGTTTAACTGTTATTAGATCTGATGACGATACACGCACGTATCGTATCATGAAACAAACGTATTGTCCTGTATAACAATGAGCTTCAGTTTCATAAAGTGGTTAACACACTTTTCGGCAACCTGCGGAAACTCGGCCGCCGTATTTTCGGTGTTTAGTACACTTGAGAGGAGTTCTCTTATGCTATTGTTGAGCTTGAATTTTGCATTTATTGTCTATTATATTTAGTGTGTATTGTCTATTAAATTTTTGGTGCTGAAGTATGCCTAAAATGCGTGCAACATTTAAATGCCCAAATCCAAGTTCCTGCAAGAACATAAATGTTTTGCCTTATTTGATCTTAGTCAGTCTACACACAAACAAAATTCATGACTAATGACACTTAAAAATGTTCAAATATTTGTTAAGCTTATGGGACTTAACTACGGGGTCATCAGTCCCTAAAGTTACAAACTACTTAATGATCTGATGAACTTAATGATCTGATGGACAGAGTAAGTTGTAATTTGCGGCTGTTTGCTGATGATGCTGTGGTGTATGGGAGGGTGTCGTCTGTAACTGACTGTAATAGCATACAGGATGACTTAAACAAAATTTCTAGTTGGTGCGAAGAATGGCAGCTAGCTCTCAATGTAAAAAAGTGTAAGGTGATGCGCATGAGTAGAAAAAACAATCCCATAATGTTCGAATACAGCATTAGACATTGCAGAGCGATACGAAATGGAACGAGCATGTAAGGACAGTTGTGAGTATGGCGGACAGCCGACTTCGGTTTATTGGGAGAATTTTGGGAAGATGTACTTCACCTGTAAAGGAGACAGCGTAAAAACGCTTGTACGACCACGTCTTAAGTATTGCTCAAGTGTTTGGGACCCGCAGCAGATCAGTTTAAAGGAAGACATAGAGGCGGTTCAGAGACGAGCAGCTAGATTTGTTACCGGTAGGTTCGACCAATGCGCGAGTGTCACGGAAATGCTCCGGCAACTCAATTGGGGATCGCTGGAAGAAAGACGACGTTCTTTTCGTGAATTTTTGTTAAGTAAATTTAGAGGGCCGAAATTTGAAGCTGAGGTAGTACGATCTTGCTGCCGCCTATTTACATTTCGCGTAGTGATCACAAAGACAAGAGAAATTAGGGCTCGTACGGAGGCATATAGGCATTCTTTTTTCCCTCGTTCAATTTGGGAGTGGAATAGGAAAGGAAATGCCTAGTAGTGGTACAGTGTACCCTCCGCCACGCACCTTACGGTGAATTGCAGAGTATGTATGTAGATGTAGAACTACCTTATACTAAGGACGGCACAAATATCCATGCCCGAGGGGGGATTCGAACCCCCAACCGTAGTGGCCGTGTAGACCGTGACTGGAGCGCCTCAGTACCCCCGGCCACCGCGGCCGGCTAATGACACTTAGCTGCTTCTGATAACCTATCCTGCAATCTCTTGAAGTACACATCATGAAATAAACTCGATTTGCTATCAAGTGCTTTTTTTAGATAATTCTTTTTCTGTTGCTCCTGTGGTTGATGAAACCACACATTTGAGTGTCTACACATTTTTTAAATATATTTTCATTTGTTGTTGACTATACTTGTCCAGCATGACTGACATGTAACTAGTGCAAAGTGTGGAAGCAGTAGTGACAGCTAGAAGTTTTTCACTCGCATATGTCTGTGTTCTTTGCAACAAGTACGTATTTATTTCAGCGTGGCAACAACGAAAGGTATTAATGATACTTTATTTCGGTGTGGAATGATTTTGTGGCTGCTGAACCAGGCGCGTTGTTATTGTAGTGTACTGTTGTCACATTCGTCTTCGTACTCAAATTTCACGTACCAAATGTTACTTGCTTCAGCATGGCAACAAGGAAAGTTATTAACAAAACCTTATTTGCAACAGGAATGATTTTGTGCCAGATTAAAGGAGCATTTTTAAATGCAGTATTTTGTTGTCACTATCGTCTTTATACTCAAATTTCGTCCACCAAAGTTTGTATACTTAATACGCTTAGTAAACACAAGATAAATGCATACTAGACTTTTTGAAATCAGTGATTCCAACAGATCAACAACAGATGCAAATCCATGGTCATGACTGTTCTTCATAACAATTACTGTTAACTGTAAGTTTCGTAGCTCGCTTAGACCATCAACTTGCTTTACAATCACCACAAATATTTCCACATCGGCAGTCTCGTTGTTATTACAAACCCCGGCTAACTGTTATGCTTCGATCTGGAACTGTATTAGGTTCGTGATATTTCATGAGCGCATTCGCAGCTTCGATCTGACAGAACTTGATGAACATACGTATTCAACAGCCAATCTTCATTTAAAACTTGGAACTGTAAATAGGTAAAAGTCTCGACTGGGTATGACATAAAAGCCCCAATTAACGTGGCGGACGCCAGTTCAATATTTCTGAAACATGGCGGACCTATCGCCACTCTATGAAATTCTAGCTCTTTGATATGTACGGTAAAGTTCGTATGTCACAGAGTATATAACTTTTCCTAAGAAAATATAGCTCTATTTCGCGAATTTTTTACTCCCAACACTCACCATGCACTTTAATGAATTATACACTTAAACCTTCCTCGAGAATCACACCTGCCGGCCGCGGTGGCCGAGCTGACTGAGGTTCGATTCCCCCCTCGGGTATGGATACTTGTGCCGTCCTTAGTATAGTAAGTTTAGGGACTGATGACCCCGTAGTTAAGTCCCATAAGCTCTACAAGCATTATATATAGAATCACACCAACCCATTGGTGAATACCGTAAGAAAATCAGTTAAGTAGTTTTTGAGTGTATCGAGGACGAAAAGACTGAAATATATCATATTTATCACATTCTAGAAATCTATAAAAATCTATCTGAATATATATTTCATTGATTCCTATGTTCTACGTAATATGATTAAACACAATCCATTACACGCTAATACAATCCTCAGCGGGTTTAATATTTACATACTAATATCACAGTCCAATATGTTTGTGTAAGGTTTTGGCAATCGGAACGACATTAACGCCTCTGGTAGTAAAAGAGTCAACCGTAGCAACACTATCAGCATAGAAAATATTGTGGGGAAGGCGAACCAAAGGTTACGTTTCATTGGCAGAACGCTTCGAAGATGCACCAGCTCCACCAGACTGCCTACATCTCCACTTGTGCGTCCTCTCCTGGAGTACTGTTGCCCCTTGTGGGACCCTCACCAGGTGGGACTGACGGAAGACATTGGGAAGGTTCAGAGAATGGCAGCTCGTTTTTTTAACATGTTACGGAGGGGGGGGGGGGAGGAACGTTGCACGAATTGGAGTGGAAATCATTAAAAGAAAGACGTTATTCATTGCGACGTGATCTGTTTGTGAAGTTTCAATCACCGAATCTTACTTCGGAATGTGAAAATATTTTGCTAGCACCCACCTACTTAGGGAGACATGACCATCCCAATAAAATAAGAGAAATCACTGTAATGTTTTTAAAGTAAACGCCTTTTGCTACTGCGAATGAAGGGTTTTATTTTTATGTTTATAAGTCACCCATACGCGTTTCGCCCTTGTCTCAAGGCATCATCAGTGGGTGTCCTGAAATATTTACGTGTTTCTGTTTACACTTAAAGGTTAGGTTTCTTACATATGTGCAAAACATTTCATTTCTGATTTAAAACAGTTCGTTGTTTGCGGTAAAATGATGTACTTACAGCACTTGCTACTCCACGTCAGTCTCTTTCTGGCAACAAGGTCAAAAGGTTATACTGTATTCTGAAACACATTTCAGTTTTCTGGTTCCACTGTCACCTGCTGCCATACTGTGCTGTGCCCACTGTTGGTTGTTTTGTAGTGTTGCCAACCTTAGCTTATTTGAAATTCAACTGTTTCTTCGAAAGTGTGAAATAAATCGAGTCGTTCTCAAGTTATGGCGCAACGAAAGGTATTTAGGGATCCAGTTTTATGTTGCAAGGTACCCTCCCACTGTACACCATATGAAACTTTAGGTAGACGATGACCTTCCTCTTGTTTTGAAGGTCAAGCGTGCAAAGTGTCGTAAACATCCGAATGAAACTGTATATTTCGTCAGTCTGTAGGAAAATTATCCTCCCCCATGCACCTTTATTTGCCCTGTTCAAAATACTTTCTTAGCTGACGTCTTCCACCTATAAACTAAATACCGGCAAAATTTCAGCTTCATAGGTGCACTAGTTTTAGAGATTTCGTGTTTAGTCAGTGAGTGAGAGATTGTGGGTATATTGTAATAGTAATATTTTGCAGCGAAAACTGTTTGTACTATTACTTTTAGTTATTTTTTATCTCCATACGTGAACTTTTTGTAGAGCATCTTCTTGAAATGCTATGAAAAACATTTTATAGTAATTGAATTTCTGATCCGTAATGAGAGCATATTTCACTACTGAATCAAATGCAGAAATAAAATAAAAATTATAAAATGTGCCATTTTGTATGCAAACTGCAAACATCTTTATATATGAAAATTAATTGCTGTTCGTTAGTATTGCTAAAACTCGAGAACGACTGAACCGATTTGACTAATTTTACTCTTGAAATATTCGTGTAAGTCCAGGGAAGGTTTAAACGGTGGTAAAATATGGAAAAGTTGTCCGGAAAAGAGGAAAATCGGGGAAAACTGAAACAGCTTTTTCCAGTGAGCTGCTAATACCGTTCGTCCAATTGGGATAAAATTTTGTACATTTCACGTTGAAAGCAAGAGGAAGTTTCGCATCAAATAAAAATTTAGAAAAGTCGCCCGAAAAGTAGTAAAATTTAGGAAAAACCAAAAGCGATTTTTTCTAATAATAAAAATCGATTGCCACATGGCTGAAAGAGTATCACTTCAGTACGGCTCGACAGGATAAGATTTACGTGAAATAAATTTTTTGGAAAATCTACCGGAAAATTGGCAAATTTGACAAAAACTGAAAGGGCGTTTTTTTAATGTGTTTTTGATTGAATTTAGCACTATAAGTGACTAATCACACGGAGAGTGGTAATTCGGTTTTTTTTTTTTTTTTTTAATGTTTTTGGAAAAGTTTTCAGTAAAAAAATAGGGACAGTAACGCACGACGGAGAGCGGTAATTGTTTTTTTTTTGTTTTTTGTTTTTCGTTATGGTCTTGGAAAAGATTTCAGTAAAAAAAAAATAGTAGGTTCTGTTAAAAAGGCAAGTCGCAAAATTCGAACCAAGTTCCTTGTTCAATGTGTTTCTAAATGTACTCAATACTATAAGTGGAGAACCGTTCATCTGACTGCGATAAAATTTTTATCGTGTGACGTGCAACGAAAGGAACTAAAAATTTGGGAAAGTAACACGGAAAATTTGAAAATTCACGAGAAACTGGAAGAGCTTTTTTCAATGGGATATCAGTATCAATCGTCTGATTGTCTGATTGCGATAAAACTTTGCATATTTGACTTTCAATGTAACAGTAACATTCTTATGAAATAAAAATTTGGAAAGGTTTCCTAAAAAATTGGAAAATCCAAAA
This sequence comes from Locusta migratoria, assembly GCA_026315105.1. Taxonomy (NCBI): domain Eukaryota; kingdom Metazoa; phylum Arthropoda; class Insecta; order Orthoptera; family Acrididae; genus Locusta; species Locusta migratoria. The sequence goes on along the minus strand of CM048745.1, from coordinate 329,348,118 downwards.
AATAAAATAAAATAAAATAAAATAAAAAATAAATAAATAAAAATAGAGATTTTTCTGTGAAGTATCAGTACCATTAATCTGAATGCGATAAAATTTTGCACATTCGACGTCCAAAGCGAAAGGAAAGTTTGAGTGAAGTAAAACAGCCAAGTCATTATTTTACATGTTTTAAATCTAAATTTTCCATACTTTATCACCGTTTAAATCTTTCCTGAAATTCCACGAACGTTAAATGAACATTATCCTGGACATGTGTGCGTGATTTGCCAACTCTTTTCGCCCGCTATCGACCATATACTCATATATCTGACGATGCCTTTAGAACGCTACTGGGTCTAAAATACAAATGATTTAAATTAATATGGTTTATATTAAGAGGTAACTGATACGAAGTTCATCGGGTCATCATGTTAGTTATAAACATTCGGCCAGCATCCAACGTGCAGCTTATATAAATGTGGGATCCATTTATTTCTTTTTTTCTTTTTTTTTTTTTTAAGGTTCGTATTGTTACACTTGAAAAAGTTCCAGAAACTCTGACTTTTCTTATCGGACATTGCAGTCATAATAGTAATTCACTTTTCTACTAACCCATTCAACGAATGGATGCAAAGATAACGTACTCCGGAAAGTTGTCTACGTCCCCGCTGCGCTCGTGCCTTGGATTTCACTGGAGCGTGCCTAGAATAATTCTGGTAGAACTGCCTGGAGTTCGCCGGAATGTTAAAGAGAATAAAGGCAGTGGTCATCCCTTTGAAAGCGAATGCGCGGTACGGAGCACCTTTTTCGGGCAGACGTGGTAATGAGTCCAAATTACGGCGCAGCTCGTCAGGGACTCCTCTAGGGGCAAGAAGTCGAGTCGGTGGCGGCTGGCGCTCCCAGGAGCACAATGCGTCACATCCCAGCCGCCGCAGTCGGTGCTGGCTCTAACGAATTTAGTTAACAAACCGTAATGTCGTCGGAAGAGAGGTTAATTTCATTGTGAATCCTGTGCACAAGCGGCTAGGTGCATCTCACTCTCTCTTTTTCTCACTGTGTGTAAGTATGTGTGTGTGTGTGTGTGTGTGTGTGTTCCACGTACGTGCAAGGTAACCCGTGTCTGCTGAAGGAGGGTAACGCCCCACGAGATCTGACAAGGACTGTATCAACATTAATTTAGGTACGTTTTTGCCTGTTTCTATGTAGCACTCCACGAAATTTTCTCTCTTGTGAGAACATCTTGTAGTGCGTGTATAAGGGTCAGTAAAACTACAGCTACCACATCACATAAATGTAACTGCTTAGTGTTTAAAAAATAATCGCAAAACTGTTAAATTTACATTGTTATGAAAGAAGAGGATCAATGCTTTCACGGAAAAAAAATCCCACTGACGTGTTTTACGGCCCACTTTAGATTTGAAGTTTTATAAGTTTTTCCAAACATTTTGGACCAAAATAATAATCTAAATAATAAAAAATTAATTAATAAGAGTTCCTGAAAACCCCTTAGGGAAAACAATTTAGGCGGTGGTAGGTTCCGAATCACTGACCTTCAGCTTCATCGTCCAACGCGTTGTCCACTACGCTACGGCCAACAATTAGTAGTCGCGTTCTTTAATCTCATACTATTGATAGCCGTTGTTAACTGATGCTAATATGGCATTTGTAGACACTAGATTATCATTTATCGTACGAAGAACGACGTGTTTTTGTTAATTATTCAGTGCGCCATTGCTTTGAAATGATAACGTGTAAGTTACAATAAGAAAATCATCAAATACGCAAAGCAAGATGGTGAATGCCAGAGAGAGTTCTGGGCGACGAATGTCACGTGACATCTGCGAACGGCTGGTTTTCGTTAATTCAATGGAGTGCGTCAAAACTTCGTTATTGTTCCAAATATCTCTCAAACGATACGAGATATGAAAAAAAAAAAAAAAAAAAAATCACAAGGGAACAAAGATGTAGAGAACTTTCTCCTCTACAAATTCGGTTATTCAATTTTCGCGTCAGATGAACGATTTATTTGCAATTAAGATACAAACTGCGTTCTTTGGTATTACTAACGTATTTCTTTTCGGAAATATTTCAAAAAGCGAGGTTCTGGTAGCCAACAATTATATCTGTAAAATATGGTGCTGATCGGTTGAACGGTTCGACCTAAAAAGTGGGAACACGTAACATCCAGACAGACATTGTCACAGCGTCGTTAGTTTTGCAAATATCTCTGAAACGATACGAGATATGGAAAAAAAAAAAAAAAAAAAAAAAAAAAAAAAAAAAAAAAAAAAAAAAAAAAAAACCAGACCAAAGTTATAGAGAAATTTCTGCTCTACAAATTCAGTTTTTCAATTTTCGTGTTATATGAATTGTTAAGGCGTTATTATAATTTAAATTTCGAGCTGTCAAAAGACGATCGCAAAGGCCCACTTTTATTATTATTACCGTAACCTAAAGTGGACCAATTATTCACCCTTTCATTCCAAGTGACATTGAATTGGATGACAGAGGGGTCATCAAACTGCTGTTATGATCTCGACAGTTCCATTCTCTAGTAGCTAAATCTTTCGATCTGATTTCTCTTATTTTATTTTGTTGATCATGTCTTCCTATGTATGTGGGTGCTAACAAAATATGTTCGCATATTGGTGAAAGAAATTTCGCAAACAGATCACGTTGCAACGAGTAACGCCTTTAATGATTTCCAACCTAACTCGTGCATCGTTTCCGTGACACTCCCTCCCCTGAATCAAGATAATGCAATGTGAGCTGCCCTTCTCTGAACTTTCTCTAGATCAAAATAGGACGCACAAGTGTAGTATAGGTAGTTTTTTTAGTAGAGATGTTGCATCTTCTAAGAGTTCTGCCAACGAAGCTTAGTCTTTCCCTACAATATTATCAAAGTATTCTTTCCAATGGAACTTGTTTGTAATTGTTACTCCTAGGTATTTAGTTGAATTTATGGCCTGTAGTTCCGACTGATTTTAGTGGTCATATGGATGACTTTACACTTCTCATTATTAAGGACCAATTACCAGTTTTTGCAGCAAGCTGACATTTTATCTAAAACTATTTTGCCTGCCGCGGTGGCCGAGGGGACTGAGGGGCTCCAGTCAGGGTCTGCACGGCCACTACGGTCGGAGGTTCGAATCTCCCCTCGGGCATGGATATTTGTGCCGTCCTTAGTATTTGCTAGATCATAAGTAGTTTGTAAGTTTAGGGACTGATGAGCCCGTAGTTAAGTCCCATAAGCTATACAAACTTTTGAACATTTGATTTGAAACCATTTTGGAATTGAGTTTGTTTATGTTCTAGGAGGCGATCCAATTATGATATTGTAGACAGATATAAAAAAGCCAAGATCGCTGATCATCAATTTTTATTTATGACGACCGGTTTCGCTGGTCCAATAAAATCATTTTCAAGACCATAATATTGTAATGTCAATAAGTTGCTACATAACATAATTTACAGTGCATAGGTGCACTTTGTCATTATAATAATAAACATAATTATGTTTTATTATAATGACTTAGTCCACCTATGCACTGCATTTTTTTTTGGACCAAATACTACACAAGTCATAAAGGCTCAAATGATGCAATAAAAGATCTATCAATAAATGTAAAATTAAATTTGTATTCAATAAAACGAAACGTATCTGTTGAAAAAATTTGCATCTTACTGTATTTGGACATATACGGAACCAAAATACCCTTAACTGCTTCGTTCCCACATTATGAATTCCGCTTTGGATAAATTAAAATTCATTGTTTTCTGTATTAGTCTATTAAACGTAACATAAAAATAATATTATTCAAAATTTTTGACTCAAGAATTATTACTTTTGGTCATATTTTACATGCATAACAAACCTTTGTAACGAGGTATATACTTACATTGAACATTATTTCGTTAATAATTGTTGGAAGAAAAAATACTTATTTACTTACGTACTTACTGCGTTACCCCCATAAACCGCAGTCGGTCTTTAAACTCACCTATCAGCCTCCTCTAGTGTCGTCGATCGATGTAATCATCTTTAGACAGTCCCAGCGTACTCATATCCGCTCTGATCTGGTCAACCAATCGCAGTCGTGGTCTTCCCCTTGGCCGTTTGCCTCTGGTGTCGTCTCAACTACCTGCCTGGTGATCGGGCCATGTCGCCTCATTACTTGTCCATACCACTTCAGTCTTCTTTCTCAGATCACTGCCACGATGTCCATCGACTTGAATAACTCCTGCAATTCACGGATTTTTCTTTTTCTTCATTCACCTCCATCCTTCACTGGACCAGAATACTGTCTGAGGTTGGAATTCTCAAATGGCAGGAGTTTTCTTTCCATCTTTCGGCTAATAGTCCAGGCCTTTGCTCCATATAAGGCGACAGGCTGTTATTATTGTCTTGTTAGCCTTTGAGGATCTCTATAGTAGTTGAAACTTTAGCAGCTTTCCCAGAGTAAACCTTGACCTGTTTCTAGCTTGTATTCGTGTGGTAATTTCCTGGTCTAGCTCATTCCTTTCATTGAGTATTGCTCCAAGGTATTTAAAGTATTTTATGTTTCAAAGACTTTGTCATCCACATTTAGAGGTCTGTCATCATCTTCTCTGCTAACTACGAAGTACTTGTCCTTATTTAAATTCTTCAAGTCTGTTCTCATTGCTTCTTCTATTAAATCTCTTGTAATCTGGGCCAGGTCGTGCTCTCTCTCTCTCTCTCTCTCTCTCTCTCTCTCTCTCTCTCTCTCTCACACACACACACACACTCTGCTATTAGAACAACATCACCTGCGTAGACCAGAGTGTTGATCCGTCTTCCCAACTCTGTTCCTGTCTCTAGGCTCGCCACTGTTCTCAGAGCTCTCTCAAGTACCAGGTTAAGCAGAAGGGGAGAGAGGCAGTCTCTTTGCCGCACGCCACACGCCACTCATAACCTTGCACTCCTCTGTCATCTTTCCGTTCACTGTCGCCATACATGTTGTTTCTTGGGTGTATACTTGTGTTAGTTTCATGAGTTTATGACATTATCTCTATCTTCTCACATTTTCCCATTCCGCGCTTTTGACATATTGTCACCGACAACGCTGTATGTGACATCAAATTTCTGAACACTGTCGTCGTGATAATTTCGCGAGATGTACACATGAGAAATATTTCAACAAAAACCGCCCACGTCATGCCCAGAGCTTTCGTATGAAGCCTGCCACTCTAGTTTATTGAAATTCACTAATGCTTTCTCACCTACTAAACAATCTCGTGGCGCTAAAGCACGAGGTCGTCTCCAACTCTTCTGTCAATCGTTCTTGGTAAGTATTCCAGACTGATAAACTACGTTCAAGAATCGTGTTTCTTCACTGCCTACATCTCTCGTTGACGAATTACGTTTTCTTAAGATTCTCTCAATGATTTTCAGCCTGTAATATACATTTGTTTGCTTTATGTCGTCAGTCCGTTCTAGATCGATTTGGAAGGATAATTATTAACTATTTAAAACGTTTGTAAATCTTATGGGACCAAACTTCGTTGGTCATCATTTCATAGACTTATAAACTACTTAAACTAAGTTCAACTAACCAAAGGACAACACACACATCCATGCCCGAGAGAGGATTGGAACCTCCGACGCGGGAGGCCGCGCGATCCGCAGCGTGGCGCTCCAGACCGCTCGGATACTCCCGCGCAGCTTAACCATTTGACTCCAATTAAAAGCCTCCTTGTATTGCTCTCAATTTTGTATTCGTAGGATTGTGTGTATCACCACTCCTGCAAACATCCTGGGAAACTGCCATTAGCTTTACTTGTCGTGTGGCGTATGTAGGTCTTCCAGCATTTCACTACAGTATTCTGGCGTTGCAAACTTCCAACACACAAGGTTTTCCAAAACTATATGTCCCGGACATGTTGTGTTCCGCATATGTGACGAAGTTTTTCGCGAGAAACTCTTAATAATACCAGGTTTTTTTTTGACATTTCCATGGCAGTAATTAAATTTCGAAATGATGATATATTTTTGGTTGTAGTTCAAATCTGAAGTAATCACTGATTAGAATAAATGTTTTCCATTTAAAACAGAAATTGTCAATTTTATTATCCTTCACAATAGGTAGATGTTTCATCATTTTACGCGGATTTTTAAAATCCCCCGTGGTAAGAAAATTTCGGAAACCGGTGCTATGGTCAACATCATCTTCAGTGAATAGCATCACAAAGCTCCCTTTGTGACGCATTTGATCACTAGTATGTCCTACTTGTATCCTTAATATAAGGTGCCTCGAAGCGTTTGAATAAAATTGAAACAGAGGATTTGGTTCTTCAACCGATTACAATGAGTCACGGGTGTCTATAAATGTCGACAAAATGTTCCAATTTTGTAATTGTAACAGACCAGACGGAACAAGCGTTGAACCTCATGTGTAACGTCAGCATTGCTTCCAAAGTGCCTTCTACCGAGAGGCTTCTTCAAAGCTGGAAACAGATGGAAGTCACTTGGTAAGAGATCCGGACTGTATCGTGGAAGGAGTAGGCGCTCCCTACAAAGCGTTGCAAACTGGCATTGATTTGCCGTCCCCGAGTGTGGTCATTCAAAGTTCAGCAAGGAAACTCCTTGGGCGTCCCAGAAAACGGTGAGTAGCGCTTTACCTGTAGACGGAGTGCTTTTGAACTTCTTTTGGACAGGTGATTTTGGATTTTTGCACTCCATGGATGCGACCTTCGATTCGGGCGTGTAATGGTGAACCCACGTTTCATCCCCCGTCACAATCCAAAACATAAAGTCATTGCCATGTCCATGGTTGACCTCTATCCAATTGGTGAATCGGTGTCTTGCACGTGCGCATTCACCTGCCCATATCCGTTCAACGCTTCTTCCGTATGCAACACTGTGATTTTTTCCTGGGCGACTTTTTGAAGCTTATAAAGCGATCTGTCTAATGGTTCACTGTACTTGGAAATTATGTACAAAAATAAAGATGTGCCTTATCGTTAATGTATCATTCTACTTTTTTCCTCTCGTAAACAACTCTATCCACAGTCAACTCCTCCTCGTACTTAAATTAACTTATCCTAAGGCCAACACACACACACACACACACACACACACACACACACATATATATGCCAGAGAGCAACGAAAGCAAACGCTCCATCCATAATGTAGTGCCCCCAACCTAGCGGTTCTTAATATGGTATCAGACGTCCCTTTTCCAGGCAACGTGTAACCGGGCGTGGCATGGGTCGTTGGAACTTCTCTACGAATTCATTTAACCCTACTACCTCTACAGCCGTCTGTAACTGCTAAAGTGCTGCGGAAGTGTGAAAGAAGTGTCCTATTCATTATGTCCCATAAATGTTCAGAGGGATTCATGTCGGTCAATTTCGTTGGGGAGATAAGAAATTGTCCAGAAACCAAACTGAAACATTTGTGACCCGATGAAATGACACACCTTAATTGGGAAAAATGCACGGTATGAGTGGATGAAAATGGTCTACAGGTTGCCCCAAATATTCATTTCCAGTGAATCATCGGTTCAGTTGGACGATACTCCCCACAGCATTATGCATCCACCGCCAGTTTCAACAGGGCCTTGATGGCAACTTATCCAGAAGAACAGACGTCACCATTATACAGGGTGCGGCACGTAAAACACCTTTTCAAAATATTTGGAAACAACAAACCAGAGTTTTAAAAAAGTTGCAATAAAAGTTGTTCAGCTATAAGAGGACTTCAATTAACATAAAGCTCAATCCCCTTTTACCTCCCTCGGCGGCGAGAGGGGAGGTGGCTTTAAAATCTCAAATAAGAACCCTTGAGCTGTTTTTCTTATCTGCAAATATCTCTTTTATTTTCCTGTAGGCTGTATCTATTTTTCCCCTATTTATACATTCTTCTACATCCTTGCATTTGCCTTCTTGTCACTCCTACTTAGCCATTTTGCACTTCCTGTCAATCTCACTTCTTATCGTCTGTACTTCATTTTGCCTGTTTCATGTACTGCATTTTTATATTTTCTCCTTTCGTCGATTAAATTTAGTATGTCCTGTGATATTCAAGAATATTTTTGTAGCACTTAGCTTGCTACCTATTTTGTCCTCTGGTGCCTTCACTATTTCATCTCTTAATACTACTCATTCCTCCTCTACTGTTTTATGTTCCCCCGTTTCTGTCAATTGTTGCCTAAAGCTCCCTCTGTAATTCTCAAGAAATTCAGGATCCTTTAGTTTATCCAGGTCCCAGCTCCTTATTTTCCTACCTTTCTGCAGTTTTTTCAGTTTCAGTCTACAATTCATGACCAATACGTTATGGTCAGAGTTTGTATCTGCCCCTTGGTATGTCTTACAGTTAAAAACTTGGTTCCGAAATCTATGCCTTACCATTATAAAATCTACCTGGTATCCCCCGGTGTCTCCTGGTCTCTTCCACATATACAACTTTCTTTCGTGATTCTTAAAACAGGTGTTTGTTATAACGGAACTATGTTCCGTGCAAAATTCTACCATGCGGCTTCATTCCTTTTCCCCAGACCATATTCACCTACTATCTTCCCTTCCCTTCCTTGTCATACTGCCGTTTTCCAGTCTCTCACAACAATTAAGTTTTCCTCTCCCTTAAATGTCTGAATAATTTCCTTTAGCTCCTCATATATTTTTTCGATTTCCTCATAATCGGCAGAGCTAGTTGGCATAGAAACCTGTACTACTGGGGTCGGTGTTGGCTTCGTATCTATCTTGACTACGATAATGCGATCACTGTGTTGCTCATAGTAGTTTACCCGCATTCCTATATTCTTATTCATTATTAGACCTACTCCTGTAATACCCCCAACTGATTTTGTAATTATAATACTGTACTCACCTGACCAGAAATCATGTTCCTCTTTCCACTGAACTTCACTAATCCCCAATATATCTAACTTTAATCTATCGATAACTCTTTTTAAATTTTCTAGCTTCCCTACCCGATTAAGGGATCTAACATTCCACGATCCGATCCGTAGAATGCCAGTGTTGTCTTTCCTGGTGATCACATCCTCCTGAGTAGTCCCCGCCCGGAGATCCAAATGGGGGACTATTTTACCTCTGAATATTTTACCCGAGAGGATGCCATCATCATATTTTCATACAGTAGAGCTGCATGTCCTTGGGAAAAGTAACGGCTGTAGTTTCCCCTTGCTCTCAACCGTTCGCAGTAACTGTGTGGCAAAGCCACATTAGCTGATGTTATAAGGCCAGCTCAATCATCCAGTCTGTTTCCCCTGTAACTACTGGAAAGGCTACTGCTCCTCGTCAGGAACCACACGTTTGTCTGGCCTCTCCACAGATACCCCACCGCAGTGGTTGCACCTACTGTACGGCTGTCTGTATCGTTGAGGTACGCATGCCACCCCACCTCTGCAGTGTGTGTGGTTCATGGGAAAGGAAGAAGGGTATATATGTGTGTGTGTGAATGTCTGTTCTGTGTACGTTTATCACGTCTGAACCACAAGACATAAAGAGCTAAAAATTTGTATAGTTACTAATGTTTACCCGGGGAAGGCTTTAGGCATGGTTTTATGGCGATCGGATAATCTGAATGTCTATTCGGTGTACGCTTATAATGTCCGAACGACAAGACGCAGAGACTTAAATATTTGTACAGTTACTAATTTACACCTGAGGAAGGTTTTAGGCACGGTTTTATAGCGATCCGATAGATATTTAGTAATTTGAAATATATAACACGAAATGCGGAACAATAATTACTCTTTGAAAATTATATTTACTCTTTGAAAATGGTTTTATTAGTTGCATTGTTGCATTGATAAAAGGGTGGAGTATATTGGGATGGAAAGTTATCGGTGTATATAAAATTCTACGTGTGTGTGTTAATATTTCACTCTGCAGCAAAAACTACAGAACGCAAAGAATGGTCTGTGTGTAATTATTGTTCGATGTCTCCCGTTGTACACTATAGCTGTTCCTTACCTATAGCTATAAGGGAGTAGAAGATGTGGTGATTGAAAGTCGTCAAATTATTGAAAAAATTCGGGCTGAAGGCCAGCGATGACGTTAGCGACTCTATAGCAAGGAGGTCACATACAGCGAAACGTGATGCCACAGACCATATCTTTGGTCAATGCGCGCTACAATGTCTTCAGCTCTTTCTCTGTAAGGATAAGCATACGAATAATGAAATATAAGAATAAATAAATAAAGCAGTAAAAAAGAAATTTCTTTTAATACATCACTTTGAAAAAGAAGAAGAAGAAGAAAACGATTTGACGTTTCGCGCATTACATCAAGTGATCGATCTGGCATATTATTACAGTCATTATTGTTGAATTTCGTGATTGGATTCTTCTAAACGAGTGCATTTTACAAGTGATTTGATCTACACTACTTACTTTCCTGATAAACGGTAAGTGCATAGACTTCTGCAATCTGAGAGGAATATTTTTCAGTTTCGCTTTATCATAAAAATGAGTGAAATTAATTACATTAATTTAATTGTTATTTAAATTTCGTAGGTAACCGTTTATTGCGTTACTTTACACATATTACAACAGTACATCTACTTTTAATAGATCACATTCAGATAATATGCCTCAGAAAAGGAAAACGTCATTATTTCTCATATATTGTCCGATAATGATATTAAAAAAGGGGAGATGGACAGAGAGAGAAGGGACAGGAGAAGTACTAACTCAAGGCAGGAATAAATAAATACCTGGGCAACGCCGGGTTTTCAGCTAGTATATATATAAATTTAAAAAGAGGATGCCCACAGTTGGGAAAGGGGCATGAATCGGAAGGAAATGTAGTATGTGAGAGAGAGGGGACTGTGAAGCATCGACTGTAGGATGTTAACTTATCTGAGGTTGATGCCAGGATGGTTTTGGGGCCGTAGGATGTGCCGTAGGGATAACTCTTTTCTCCGCAGATCAGAAATGCTGGTGGAGGTGGGGAGGATCCAGATGCCTTGAAGCAGCTGTTAAAGTCCAAGGTGGTGTGCTCCACAGCATGCTGCGCCACAGGATAATCTATAATGCTCTTGGGCACAGTTTGACGGTGGGCATTCATCCTGTATATGGACTGTCCTTGGAGTTTAACTGCTGCTTAACCATCTGAGCTATCTGGACTGTCCCCTCCTCAACCAGCTTTTCTGATCTAGGAAGATAGCAGTTATCTCTACAGCACATCCCACGGTCCCGAAACCATCCTGGCATCAGCCTCAGATAACCTAACATCCTACATTTCATGCCCAGAGTCCCGTTCCCCTCAAATCCTACTTTTCCTTCCGATTCATGACCCCTTTCCCAACTGTGTGCTTCGTGTTTTTTATTTCTCTCTCTCTCTCTCTCTCTCACACACACACACATATTATATTCCTTTTCCATACTGCATGTCATTTTCCGCCTGACATCACCTCTGATAGTTATATGCCCTCCCGTATCTTCCCTCTGCACTTTCCCCCCTCCTCCACTCCTTCCCCCTCCCCCTCCCATTCCTTCTGCCACAGAGTAGTATATACAGAGAAGCAGCCCCTTCTAAACCACTGTCCTACGCTCCCCTCGTAGTTTCGTAAGATGCTAGCAGGTGTCAGGCGGTTCCCTGGCTTAGTACCGGTAAACCACACTAGAGGCGCTTCTGAGGGTGCCTCTAACTCGTCACAGGGTAGTGTGGAGGGGAGGCTGAGGGGAGAGCTCGTGCCGCCTGCCACGAGGCAACGCCTGTGTCCGGCTTGCTGGCGTTTGAGGGGAGGTGGTGGTGGGGACAGCCGCTACCTGCCCCTGCTCTGGCCAGTTTAAAGGGCTGCTTCTGACCGCAGCGCCATCATGGGACATCTTACGGAACTGCTTCAGCACCTCCGCCCCTGAGCGTAGGACCGGGCCCTTACGGAGGTTCCCGTCTGTATATATTTGTCTGTGCTTCTGCTTGCCATGTTGGGCGAACAGATGAGGTGTTGATGAGTGTTCCTGAGTGATTGTGTGGATGAGTGTTCTCTTTCTGAGGAAGTCCGCAGCCGAAAATTTAGAATTGTGTTTGTGTGTCTTTTAGTTGTGTCTGTCGGCGGCTCAGTTGTTAGTCGATGTCAGATTGTTCGAGGTGTTACCGTTTTTCACTAATTTCAGTGATGGCTGTCCACCTGACACATGATTTTATTTCTATCATTGTTTCACTACGCGACTTGTGAGATGCGACAAAGGTGAAATATTCAGTGAAGGACAGTTTGATGTGGAAAAGCAATTTCGATGGCGAAGAAAAGCGAGACGTGTCGGTGTGGGGAGGTGGAACTTTGCAGAAGTCAGTGGAGAGAGAGAGAGCTGGGGCTCGTGCATGGCTCGTGTTTGTTTGTCCTTAGGTTAGGTTAGTTTAAGTAGTTTGTAATCCTAGGGACTGATAACCAGAGTAGTTAAGTCCCATAGATTTACAAACATTTGAAAAATTGATAGCTAGGGCGTCTGTTTGCGGTGTTACCTGCTCGAGTTAGCGTCTGTCGATTTTCGGAACTGTCCGCAGCAGCCAGATTTATTAAACGCAGAGGATCAATCCGATTATCCTGCTCATTACAGGGCCAATATTGTACTTTAATTCACGTTATTAAGCTTGTCATCAAATTCTGCATTCAGCTCATAAAACGTTATTAATCGGTTACAAGTAACACTGAATTATGTAAGTCAGCCACGCCTGCTTGTGAACTCTCCTCTCCCCTCCATAATCTATATCTATAAATGTGAATGTGTGTTCAGTGTACGTTTATCACGTCTGAACCACAAGACATAAAGAGCTAAAAATTTTTACAGTTACTAATGTCTACCCGGGGAAGGCTTTAGGCACGGTTTTATGGCGATCGGATAGCTTTTTATCTCTCTCTCTCTCTCTCTCTCTCTCTCTCTCTCTCTCTCTCTCTCTCTCTCTCTCTCTATATATATATATATATATATATATATATATATATATATATATTAATGTGAATGTCTGTTCGGTGTACGCTTATCACGTCCAAACGACAAGACGCAGAGACTTAAATATTTGTACAGTTACTAATTTATATCTCAGGGAGGTTTTAGGCACGGTTTTATAGCGATCTGAAAGATATTTCGTAATTTGAAGAATATAACGCAAAATGCGAAACAATAATTACTCTTCGAAAATTATATTTACTCTTTGAAAATGGTTTTATTGGTTGCATTGTCGCTTGAGGCTTGATAATGATAAAACGGTGGAGTATATTGGGATGGAAAGTTATCGGTGTATATAAAATTCTACGTATGTGTGTGTTAATATTTCGCTCTGCAGCGAAAACTACAGAACACAAACGAATGGTCTGTGTGTAATTCTTGTCCGAAGTTCCATGCCGATAGCTATAAGGGGATGGAAGATATGGTGGTTGTAAGTCGTCAATTTATAAAAAAAGAGTTCGAAGGCCAACGATGACGTTTGAGACTCTATAGCGAGGAGGTTACATACACCGAAACGTGATGCCACAGACCATATCTTTGGTCTATGCGTGCTACAATGTCTTCAGCTCTTTCTCTGTAAATAAAATAAATAAATGAAGTAGTAAAACAGAAATTTCTTTTAATTCATCTCTTTTTTTTAAAATCGATTTGACGTTCGTTTCTAAAGAAGGTATTGTATTTCATTTCATCCCTCAAACCCAGTCTCTTAGCACACTACTGAAAGATAGCTTATCTATCATAATCAACCAACACGCGAGCGGAGCCGCGGGTTTAAGGTGGTAATCTCTATACTATCCATACCGTTCATTTGGCGGAAACCTGCCATGATCCTCTCTTCTCCCGACCATAACTCTTTATCAACACCTTTTATTAAGAGACCCTGTCGGGATCTCCCTTCTCAGATTCATTTTTAATCCCCCCACCTTTCAAATTTTCAACTACCGTAATTTTCATTTTTGCCATTTACAGCATGAAACGAAATAAATGTCTCATATAAACGTTATAAATTTCTTTTCAGAGAGAATCAAAATCTTCTATGAAAAATTGGGGTTCCTATTTAAGAATTGCAAGTCACTTCCCTCACGCCGTCTGGGATTGGTGCATGGAGATCGAGCTTTATGTTAATGGGTAATCCTCGTGGAGGTGAGGAACTTTCATTATGTCTTTTTTTAATACATTTTGTATTTTGCCTGTATATGAATGTCTAAATAGGTAGGAAGGCAAGACCTACAAAAAATCATTGGATATCACAGGAGATATTAAATTTAATCGATGAAAGGAGAAAATATAAAAATGCAGTAAATGAAACAGGCAAAATGGGGTACAGACAACTAAGAAATGAGATTGACAGAAAGTGCAAAATGGCTAAGCAGGAGTTGCTAGAAGGCAAATGCAAGGATCTAGAAGAATGTATAAATAGGGGGGAAATAGATACAGCCTACAGGAAAATAAAAGAAACATTTGGAGATAAGAAAAACAGCTCTATGAATATCAAGGACACTGATGGAAAACCAGTTCTCAACAAAGAAGGGAAAGCTGAAAGGTGGAAAGAGTATATAGATGGGCTCTACAAAGGAAATGAACTTCGAGACAATATATTAGGAAGGGAAGAGGATGTACATGAAGATGAAATAGGAGATACTGTACTGAGAGAAGAATTTGACAGAGCCCTGAAAGAAAAATGTAATAATCCCCATTCAAAAGAAAGCAGGTGCAGATAGGTGTGAAAACTACAGAACCATCAGTTTAATAAGTCATGGTTGCAAAATATTAACGCGAATTATATACAGAAGGATGGAAAAGCTGGTAGAAGCCGACCTCGGGGAAGATCAGTTTGGGTTCAGGAGAAATGTAGGAACACGGGAGGCAATACTCACTTTACGGCTTACCCTAGAAGATAGATTAAGAAAAGGCAAACCTACATTTGTAGCTTTTGTAGATTTGGAGAAGGCTTTTGACAATGTTGATTGGAATAAACTCTTTAAAGTTCTGAAGCAAGCAGGAGTAAAATATAGGGAGCGTAAAATTATTTACAACTTGTACAAAAACCAAACAGCGATTGTCAGAGTTGAAGGGCATGAAAGGGCTGCAGTGGTGGGAAAGGGAGTAAGACAGGGTTGTAGTCTTTCTCCAATGTTATTCAATTTGTACATTGAGCAAGCTATAAAGGAAAGCAAGGAGAAATTTGGAGAAGGAATTAAAGTTCAGGGTGAAGAATTAAAAACATTGCGTTTTGCCGATGACATAGTAATTCTGTCAGATACAGCAAAGGACGTGGAAGAGCAATTGAACGGAATGGACAGTGTGCTGAAAGGTGCATATAAGATAAACATTAACAAGAGCAAAACTAGGGTAATGGAGTGCAGTGTAAGAAAATCAGGTGATGCTGAAGGAATTAGATTAGAAAACGAAGCAATAAAGGAGGTAGATGAGTTTTGTTACTTGGGCAGTAAAATAACAAATGATGGTCGCAGTACAGAGGATATAAAATGCAGAATGGCAATGGGTAGAAAAGCGTTCTTGAAAAAGAGAAATTTTTTAACATCGAATATTGATTTAAGACTAAGGAAGTCCTTTTTGAAGGCATTTGTATGGAGTGTTGCCTTGTATGGGAGTGAGACATGGACATTAAACAGTGCGGACAGGAAGAGGATTGAGGCTTTTGAAATATGGTGCTACAAAGAATGCTGAAGATTAGGTGGGTGGATCGCTTAACTAACGATGAGGTACTGAACAGAATTGGGGAGAAAAGACATTTCTGGCATACCTTGACTAAAAGAAGGGATAGATTGGTAGGACACATTCTTAGACATCAAGGAATTGTGAATTTAGCGTTGGAGGGAAGTGTATGTGGTAAAAATCGCAGAGGAAGAGCAAGAGATGGATACAGTAAGCAGAATCAGACTAATGTAGGTTGCCGTTCTTATGTGGTAATGAAGAGGCTTGCTCAGGATAGGGTATTGTGGAGAGCTGCATCAAACCAGTCTCCGGACTGAAGACCACAACAACAACAACATGAATGTCTATGTGATTATAGCATTAGGCTGAATTTTGCACGGAAAATTCAGGTATGCCAAGCATAAAGAGACCATGAACAATGTGGCCGCTAATTCCGTAGCGTGTGACTTGTAGCAACGAGAATCGTGGCCGACTACAGTTGAAACAAGTGGTTCATGTAATGTCAAAACAGCAGCTGATTCCTCATGGGGGACTATCAAGAATGGGGTCCACAGCGTTTGGTCTTAGGTCCTATACTTTTTATGATAAACATTAATGACTTGCCATTATTCATTGATGAAGATGCAAAGTTAGTTCTTTTTGCTGATGGTACATGTACAGTAATCACAGCGAAAAAACAAGAACTTAGTGATGTATTTGTAAATAATTATTTTCACAAAATTATTAAGTGACTCTCAGCAAACGGACTCTCATTAAATTTTGATAAAACAAAGTAATCAGAATAATTGTTGGAGCCCAACCAAGATCATCCTGCAGACATCTATTTAAGAATTTAGGTATACTCACTGTAACTTCAAGTATATATATTTACTTATTAAATGTATTGTTAATAATCCAACCCAGCTCAAAAGTAACAGCAGTGTCCATAGCTATAACACCGGGAGTAAGTATGATCTTCACTGGCACTTCCACTAAAGTCATCGGTCACCTACCAAACAGCATCAAAAGCCTGAATATATACTAGGTCAGGATGAGCGGTGGAACCTGGTGGAGCGCCAAGGGACACTAGTGAAACAATTACAGTTGACAATTTTATTCCGTAACATACATAAGTTTGATGAAGACGCTAGCTCGACAGGAGCTAGAGCAGTAGGTGGCGTCGCCTTCGAGCTTCAACCTTGGTGTTTCGTATGATGGTAGTGCCCACGCCACGCCGCAATGCCGGGAAGCGATGCGAAGACTGTTATTGTAAAGTGCTCTATTCCTTCACCAGGCTATGCAGCGGCCAGTGGGACCCCTCTGAAGTCGGATGTCGTGCTCGCCGGATTAGCACCAGAGTGCTAACTCGACAACAGGAACATTGGCCTTTAGTAACCAACCACTGAAGTCTGCGCTGGCCTCAGGCAGCCACCATAGAGGTGTGAAGTCGTCAGCATAGCGGATCACCATCTTCCCAGATGATGTTTAGTGTGAAGTATGGCCTCGACCAGACTTAGCTGCCTCTAGCAGCTACCCGTATGTACTGCTACCTGTCACAAAGACTGAGCACAACGATTAGGCCAGTGAATTGACGACTACCTCCTGGGCATTGTCGATTCAAAAGACCAAGTGACTGCTACTTCTAAATGTGGGATTATTTATGCATAAAATTGCCTGAAGCTATGACGTATGGAACGGTTTGAATGCGTTCCCTTTGAAAATTCAGTGTTCGCCCGATGTGTCTTTACCGCTGACGCATCCGCGGTCTTATTCACTCTTGTGACAGAGTTATGTGTAGTTATGAAATGTTTACTATCTGTGTCTCTCTCTGACAGCCATTTCACTCACACACAGTTCGCTGACGGTAGGCTTTCCAACTTGCCGACGTAGCGGCTGCCGTCATCACGCAAGGCGGGTGAGCATTTTCTGCTACCGGCTGCTGACCTTATTCCGTCTTGCTAAAGTGAGAAAACCAAGATCTTAATACATTTCCCTGTCACAATGTTTTTGGCGTTGTGTCATATAATATTTTGTGTAATGTAATTTTTTGTACAGACACCTTTCATTAACGTGACACGTTCCACATCATTATGAATTGTCGTATTCATTATCTATTGACAAGTATTAATCTAATGTAATCTATCTAATCTAAACTAGCAAGGTGATTAAAGTGACCAAGGTCCAAGTCGGAAGCTAGAATTTAAGTCCTAGTACGGCAGAAACATTCACTACTCGCCGTTAAAGTAGTTCAATTCCTTAATGCAATTAAACATTATCCATTCCAATCATCATATTTTTCCCATTTAAAGCACTGAGAACTTCTACAGGCATTACAAGAGACACTGGTACAAGCGTGAACCAAAGAGACTCGGTAGACTTTTTTCACTGGTTAGTCATTCTTTTGATTTTTTAAGATGCTCTTCATTGTAGTGAAGAATAATGCACCAATAGATGCAACATATGATTGATAATGATGAAGTGAATACGTGGATAGGTATTGTCAATCGTATATTATATTTCACGAAATAATTCTCTGAAATGAATGATAATCCTACTGCAGATGGTGAGATTATCAATATTAGCGTTTGCAGCAAATATGAAAAAACGCTTTGCATATTAACACACAACAGGTGTACTGGCACACAGGGGAGCGTTTTAATCGTCACCTGTCCTCGGCCACGACCGCAAACAGAAATCGCAAATTGCGGACAAAACGACAGTTACGTCGCCTGCTCCTAGCATTACCTCTCATCCATGACATCAGTTATAGAGCAATAAAGGTTTTGAAATATACAGCCATTTTTCATCATACACTCATGTACAATTTGTGTGTAAGATGGAGGCGCGTCCAGAAAGTAAGTTCCGTTTGGTAATAAAATGAAATTGTACACAGATACAGAAGAAATATTTATTGCACAAAATTCTACAACTCTTAAACAACATAACCGCCGAAATTTTGTAGGCACTTGTCATAGCGTGCCACAAGTTTTTGCACGCATCCTTCACAGAAGGTTGCCGCCTGTGTATACAACCATGTGGTAACAGCTCTTTATCATTGTTGAAGTGTTGACGACCAAGGGCAGATTTTAGGTGTAAGAAGAGATGAAAGTCGCTAGGAGAGAGGTCCAAGCTGTATGGAGGATGATCAAACGGGTCCCATTGAAATTTCCGTAAGAATTGTTTGGTCACATTCGGTGTGTGATGTTAGGCAACATCGCGAAAAAAAAAATCTTTTGACAGTAATCCTCTCCAGTGACATCTGGCGTTCCCCAAGGTCCCACGATTTAGAAGACAATCTGTATAGCTCCCTTAGACTGTTCGTGGATGATGCTGTCGTTTATCGGTTAGTGAAGTCAGAGAGGATCAAAAGCCAAATTTCTACATAGTGAGGAAAATTGGCAATTAACACTAAATAATGAAAAGTGTGAATTAATACACATGATCACTAAAAGAAATCCTCTGAACTCCAATTACACTATGACCTTAAGGTCGTAAATTCTACCAAATATATAGAAGTTACAATTACGAACAACTTTGACTGGAGAGAACACACAAAAATATTGTGGGGAAGACGAACCACAGGTTACGTTTCATTGGCAGAACGCTTCGAAGATGCAACAGCTTCATCAGAGAGACTGCCTACATGAAACTTGTGCGTCCTCTCCTGGAGGTCTGTTGCCCAGTGTGGAACACTCACCAGGTGGGACTGACGGAAGACATTATTCGTTGCGCTGAGATCTTTTTGCGAAATTTCAATCACTGGCTTTTACTTCTAAATGTGAAAATATTTTGCTAGCATCTATACACGAAGGGAGACATGACCATCAAAATAAAATAAGAGAAATCAGATCGAAAACTGAACGATTTAGGTGTTATTTCTTCCCGCGACCAGTTAGAGAATGGGACGGTAGAGAAAGGTTATGAAAATGGTTAATGAATCCTCTGACAGGCACTTAAATGTGACTTGCAGAGTATCTAAGTAGTTGTAGATTCATCCATGGTCCAGTTTCCATCTCGCCGACTCCACAGTAAATGGGCCCGACTCTCTGCTGGAGTGAGCGGGATGCATACGGCTGTACATCTGGCAGTTTCCTTCCTCCCATAATGTCGCACCGTACATTAACCCGCCAAGGTCGCTGATGTTCCACTTGTCGCGGCCATCGTGCAATTTCCGTTGCCCAATAGTGCATATTATGCCGGTTTACGTTACCTCTGTTTGTGAATGACGCTTCGTCACTGAACAGACTGCGTGAAAAAAATTTATTATGTACCCGTAATTTATTTTGTGCCCAGTGGCAAAACTGTACACGACGTTCAAAATCTTCGCCATGCAATTCCTGGTGCACATAAATATCGTACGGGTGAAAATTATGTTGATGTAGAATTCCTAACACAACGTTTATAGGAATCCCGATTCTCGCTCGTCTATTACTCATGCGCGGATTAGCCGCAACTGCTGCTAAAACACTTGCTTGGGCATCATCATACGTTTCACTTGAGGCTGTACACTTCCTGTCTCTTTAAATAACGTAATTATCCAACGAAAGGTCCGGGATAACGATCAACATACATAGCACAGGCTCGTTGGGTATTTTGATCACAATAGCCACACATAAATAACGAATCGACCTTTTCTGCAATTGGTAAACGGTCCATTTTAACACAAGTAATGTATCACAAAGCCAATACCGTCTGCGCTGGCGAAATGTTACGCGATACCACGTACTATTACGTTGGTGACTGTTACAGCGGCATCTATGACAACATAAAAAAAAGGTTCAAAATAAAACATTCATATTTATTTACCTACTAGACGAATATGTAATAAAAATGGGGGTAACTCTTTAAAAAAAGTAGTTGATACCCGTTTGACCTATGGCATCGCCATCTAGCCGGCCAACCATGTTTTCCCCCTTCAAGCTAGAAAAGTTTTGTTATTTGTAGTTTGATGCTTATTTCGTGAGATATTTGGCCCGGTCACTATCAATAGACCACCCTGTACAGACAAATATAAATAAAAGATGGTACAAGAGCTTATTTTCGGTATATGTATGTGAACAATGATATATTATGACAAACACATGGAATTAGGACATGTATCATGCGAGACAAGCTTTTGGCTACACATGAATGTTCAGATCTTCAGTCCACTTCAGACCCTGAGTTGTGGCTCTGTAAAGTCCTCAGCGGAGTCACTGTATTTTCTTCTTGGGCACACTTTTGTGATGTGGTCCAGCGTCTGCTCCGGTGCTCCACAATCACAAGTTGGGCTGTGCACGAGTCCACGTTTATAAAGCACGGCCTAGCATCTCGTATGGCCATTTCGAATGCGATTGAGCTTAGTCCAAACTTTCCTTGCGAAGTTGAACCCTTTTAGTTCTTTTGATGGCTCACTTATGAGGTGACGATTACTCACTGAATTCTCCCACTCCTTTTTCCATTTCTCTTTTAGGTTGATGGTGACCTCTACTCGTATATAGCAGTTATTCCATATCGGCTTTCGTGATTTCAAATGTCAATTTGGAAAATTGTTTATGACATTCAGCATAGTTAAACATTTTCCTTCATTTGTTTTTACAATTTTTCCCCATTCTTTAACAGATGCTTTTTTTGTACTTAATTTTCGTGGAGCAGTATTAGCGATGACGGGGAGCCACGGTGTTGGAATGGACTTTAATGTCCCGGTGTATATCCGCGTGGTTTCGTGGAGCTGCACGTCTACCTTGTAGGTGTGGTAGCTTCTCTCCCAGACCGGAGCACAGTATTCGGCAGTGGTGTAGACTATCGATGTAGCTGCTATTTGCAGTGCGAATGCATCTTCACCCCAAGAACTTCCCGCCAGTTTTCCTAATAATATTATTTCGTGTTTTTAGTTTCTGACCAACATTTTTAAGATGTTCTTTATAGGTTAGGGACCTGTCTAGTGTAATGCCCTGATACTTAGCATGGAACTTGTGTTTCACTCTCTGTTGATTAAATAACACAGACAGTTGTTGACTGGCTGTACTATTGTTGAGGTGAAAAGCGCAAACTTCAGTCTTAGAAGGATTGGGGCACATACACAACCTTCTGTAGTATTTTCTAAGGACTTCAAGGTCAGCCGTTAGTCTTTGCACTTTCTTGGAGAGAAAGCGTATCCGAATTTTTGGCTCACTGTGTGAGGTATATGCTGGTATAGAGTTTGAATAGTAATGGTGCCAATACTGAGCCTTGAGGTAATCCATTCTTGATCTTAAGGGATTTACTTATGTCTATTCCACTTATTTAAAATTGCGATTAGAAAGCATGTTTTTCAGGAGAGTCGTGAGTCGAAGTCATGCGATCACTTTCTTGAGTTTCAGAATGAGTCCATCCAGCCATACAGTATCGTAGGCAGCTGTTAAGTCTACAAATGCGACTGATGTTTTCACTATTCTTTAAAAACCAGCTTTTATGTATGATGTCAGAGCCAGTACCTGCTCTCAACAGCTGCGATTTCTGCCTGGAATGATGGTATCACTTCATCTATAGCCTTGTAGATACGGTTCTATATGAGTTCTTCCAGCAATTTGAAGCTTAAGATGAGTAATGCTATTGGGCGACGTGTAGACAACCTCCAATATGGTACACCCCGGGCAACGTTCTTCGAAAAAAGGACGGCGAAAAGCCTACACAAAGGGCGACCGTACTAGGTCAGCAATCTCTCACGTTCTTTACCAGGAGCTGCAAACGATTATTGGTGATCGCTCACATTTCCTACTTTGATCACGCGGTTTCCGTTATTATGCTAAACTCTTGGACACCATTTTCATTATAGTGAATTTCACCGTCTCCTTTGTATTTGGGAACAGTTCATATTACTTTTAATGCAGGGAATGCTTCTATTATCGCCCGCCTCACGCACATTTTGACTTAACTTCGTGTCCGCTAGGATTTGCTTAAATCGTGGACAAAGCACAGCTTTCTCATGCGTTTACCGAATCGTGTCGTGTGTTTGTTGATCCTCACAACCTTGCTTCTTGCATAATTGTCTGAAGCATATCGTGTAATAATCTTCTTCAAAGCCGAAATATATGATGGTATTATTTATATATTCATTTGCTTTCTGTCACGCTTGCTATCCAATATTGTTTTCTTACAGTTTTCCCCCTGTAATACCTGTAGTCACTGATGCTGTCACAGCGTAATGTTTACTTCGTGTTTCATCGTCGCCAACTAATACGGGAAGCTCTCGTTTCATAGTTACATCGTCTTCGCGCCTGAAGAAGACTTACAAGGCGGAGGATAAAAAACAGCAGCGAATTTTTCAAAATAGATTACACAAAATTTTTGCATGACTTAAATAATCGCTAGAATGCGATAGCATTCTGATAAGAGAAATTAACGTTTTATAGATTCATCATACTTTGGCATAGATATTTCCTCTATGGGTAAAATTATTTACGTAGTATGTAAAGCATATGATTTGCTTGACGCCAAAGTGAAAGATTAGTGTACACCGGTACAGATATACCGGAGATAGTGGAGTCAAGTCTAAAGTGGTTTTAGAGACGAATGAAGATATGAGAATACTGTACTGCATGTGATTACGACATGAGGTCTTCCCATGAAAATCAGAGTTTGTAACGATACACTAGAATTTTATTTGGATTTATTTGATCAGCGATGCTTATCGCCTCTGGTTCCCTCTAGCTCGCAAAATAACTGACTTAATTTCGTTCGTCATTTTTTACTTCGGGACAAGCGAGAAGACGGAACCGCGATCGTAGTTTTGTATCACTCTATTGTCTATGTGCGATATGTTCAGACGTCTTCCATTCATGTATCCATTCAATGTAAGTAATTGTGATGCAAGTTGTTGATGAAATATATTACTTAAAATTTACAATCGTCCCCTCTCTTTGGCTCGACGTCAAATATTTACTTTCTAATGTTTTCAGCTCCTCGACGTCCATAATAGTTTAATGTTCTGACGCCATTACGACCGCTTCGCATGTCTTCAAAATTTCACTCCCTATTAGTCATTGTCATACTATACCTTGCTTGATTTCAGAACCTACAATCATTTCTTTTGTAATTTTACGAAGCCCGATCATTTTTTTTCCTCTTTCTATTATTATCATTAACTTCATGTTTCATCCACGGTCATACATCAGTGAAAAGCGAAGTGAAATGTCTGATCATTTGTCTAGTCTCGAATAATCTCATATTAAATATGAAAAGATTTACATTTTTAGCTTTTGCAGTACGAACCATAGGATCCAGCTGTATGTTTTCCGTAAGTCTTATAACGTGCCGTTGCTTTGTGTGGTGCCCGACTTCAACATTCAACCCGCAGTGTATTTGGCTTAATGTTTATAAATGTTAAATTATGCAATGTTTTAACTAAATTATTCAAAATTCAAAATTTTGATACAACCAATCCTTTGTCCAAATTACAATCGTGGAATCAATATAACAAGTTATGGCATCATACGAAACCAAGGGTAACGTTATAAGTTGATAGTAGAGTAGGGATTAATTTATTCCCGCTCTTGCTGAAACTGCGTGTATATCATAGATGGCATACAGTGCCGGTTCTTCCGATGGAAAGTTTTCATACAATATTGTTCAGTTGAAGAGTCCAATGAAGTCTATAAAAACTGAGCGGAAAAATTCCGTAATCTGTCTGTGATTTTCGTGCTAGTTGATGATAGGACTGGAGCAAAATTTTCGTGCAGTTTCTATTTAAGTATTGAATTCTTTATTGCCTAAATGGAGAAGTTCCTAGAACGTCGTTGTGACCAACTACGAGGTATGTCCACAAAGTTTCGTTTGGGTATATAAAACAAACGTGTACAGATACAGAAAAAATATTTATTGTACAAAAATATACAACTATTAAACTACTTTTCTACATAGCTTCCGAAATTTTGTAGGCATTTGTCATAGAGTGGCAGAAAGCTTTGTGTGCATTCTTCGTAGAAGGTTGCAGCCGTGTATTCAACCATGGTAACATGTTCTTTCAGCTCGTCACCATCGCTGAAGTGTTGACCACCATGGACAGGTTTTAGGTGTAAGAAGAAAGTCGCTAGGAGCGAGACTGTACGGAGGATGATCAAACATATCTCAGTGAAATTCCCGTAAGAGTTGTTTTTGGTCACATTCGCCTTGTGAGGTCAGGCGGCAACACGAATGGAAGAAGAAGACTCCTTTCATCTCTTCTTACACCTAAAATCTGTCCTTGGTGGTCAACCCTTCAACGATGATGAGCTGAAAGAAGATGTTTGCCACATGGTTGAATACACAGGCGGCAACCTTCTATGAAGAAGGCACACAAAAACTTGTCCCACGCTATGACAAGTGCCTACAAAATTTCGGAAGTTATGTAGAAAAGTAGTTGAACAGTTGCAGATTTTTAGACAATAAATATTTTTTCTGTATCTATATACATGTGGCGTCTGTTCCGAAAGAACAGACGTCATTTCTGATCCTGCAGTTGTTATTATTTAATATTCACAGAATATA
Organism: Locusta migratoria; assembly: GCA_026315105.1. NCBI lineage: Eukaryota > Metazoa > Arthropoda > Insecta > Orthoptera > Acrididae > Locusta > Locusta migratoria. The sequence continues at coordinate 329,323,057 of CM048745.1, read as the reverse complement.
TGACATCAACTGCGATTGGGCTAAGCTGAAAATGTATACCCAGCCGGGATTCGAACCCGGGTCTCCTGCTTTCTAGGCAGTTGCGCTGACCCCTACACCACTGGGGACACAGTGATCATGGCAACCGCAAGGACTATCTAGGCACGCCTCCCGTCAGATACAAATTCCCAGCTTCACCCTGCCCACAGTACTCAAATTCGTAGTTATGAAACTAATTCCCGTAAGAGTAAGGGCTTCAAACTTGCCCACCCCTACCAACTAACGATAGCATCATTGCCCGTCACCGGCATGTTATATATATATACATGTGGCGTCTGTTCCGAAAGAACAGACGTCACTTCTGATCCTGCAGTTGTTATTATTTAATATTCACAGAATATATGATATCAACTGCGATTGGGCAAAGCTGAAAATGTGTACCCAGCCCGGATATATTATATATATACACATACTAACGATAGGATCATTGCCCGTCACCGGCATATTATATATATATATATATATATATATATAATATGCCGGTGACGGGCAATGATCCTATCGTTAGTGGGGAGGGGTGGGTAAGTTTAAAGCCCTTACTCTTACGGGAATTAGTTTCATAACTACGAGTTTGAGTACTGTGGGCAGGGTGAAGCTGGGAATTTGTATCTGACGGGAGGCGTGCCTAGGTAGTCTTTGCAGGTGCATGATCACTGTGTTCCCAGTGGTGTAGGGGTCAGCCTAACTGCCTAGATAGCAGGAGACCCGGGTTCGAATCCCGGCTGGGTACAAAATTTCAGCTTTGCCCAATCGCAGTTGATGTCATATATTCTGTGAATATTAAATTTTCTGTATCTGTTCACGTTTAGTTTATATAACCAAACGGAACTTACTTTGTGGACATACCTCGTACTATGAAGTGTGCAACAAATGTAATACATTCCGTGTCCTGAACCTTTACTTTCGGGACGACATCAGAGGAGGCAGCTCGCAGTTGGGATGTCTGTTCGCTGCAGAAACCTTGCAGCCGTCGGAGTGACGTGAGGCAGTTGGGCTTCGGAATTCCGTGCATGCGCTAATAACATTGCCCCGCGATCGGCTCAAAGAGCCCCTGGAGGAGGGGAGCTGACTATGGCATCTGGAAATATCCCGCGCTCCGTCACATCTCGGCGCATACGGGGACATTCCACTGCACCATTTAATGCTTCTGGCTCTTGTACTTTTCTCGCTTAACTCCTTGGGAATTTTACTTAAATGCGAAAATTCAATTCATAGTTTATATTAAATATACTAAACGGATGCTGAGAGTCGGTTGCTTTGAAGCAAAGCTGCACGGGCAATGATCAAATATGGCTTCTCCGGAGGGAATTATGGAATCTATGAACGAAGGAAACTTTCGCTTCTCGGTAGAAATTTTGAGAGATTTTGTTGCTATTGGTATTTAGTTTCCGGCCAGTCTACGCGGATCCCCAGCGCTCACCAGCCTCTGGTATTTACTCGGTTCGCGTCGAAGCGAGGTGGAGAGGAATCGTCGCGTCAATTAAACGCGCCAGGAATTCCCATTTGTCTGGAAAGAAAGGAAATATTCGGGCTCTGGAAGCTACGCTGTTTCTACACCGGAATGGATTCCAAAAATGTAATTCACGTACCGATTCCGTTTTAGTTCGCCTGTAGGGGAAGGTCGGGTAGCCACGGACACAAAAATTAATTGCTAATAAAACAACAATGAACAATTTTTCTGTGTTCACTTTCATCGTAAAATGAAACCAGTACCTTCTTTACTCATATCACTTAAAACTAAGCATAGATAATAATTTTTTATGAACTATCTTAAATAAACTTTTGAATCAGTTTATTGGCACTAAAAAATTTGGAGGGTAGCCCCGGACACAGCATTCAGTGGTATTTCACTTGTTTCTTGGCCTTGAAAACATACAATTGTAATAAATATCTCAAGCATCTACATAAAATCAGTTTTCATGGTACCAGTCCTTGCAGTTATAGCACTGAATAGAGTCTTCTTCGAAGATTTCTCCACTTGTGATGCATTCTGTCTCTTTTCCTTGATCCTCTTCGCAGAGACTGAATATTTGTCTTTGCCATGAACGTTTCTTTAGTTCATTTGCGTTTTTTGTTTTTTCGGCTTGTCATTTTTATTGCATTTCCTTTTCTGTCTCTCTTCTAAACCTAGTATGAAACACCTTCTATAACCGATACAAGGATTATAAATTTGATTTATAATTGTATTCAATTAATACCCTATGTAAAATGACTTACTGATTGTGAACTTATTGTAAAATTACTGACATCTTGTATTTACATTGTCATGAATAAAATGCCCTATTAAAATTCCGTTTGCTTTTTCAAAGTCGTGGATAAAATGAATCATACAAATACTGTAATCATTGTCTCAATATGAAACATAATGATACTATGGAAGCAAAAATTTTCTTTTCATAATCTGTTGTAAAATATAATTACTGACAATGTCGTCAGTGTAATACTATCCTCAATTTACCTATTTACTCATTACTGTTGATATGGTGCTTTAGGTCTACAGATACCGTTGGTCTAAAATTCCACATCACCTTGTCTCTCTCTCAGTTTCTATGTTGTAGGCCTATGATTACGAGCTCAAAGTCTACATCACTTTGTAAACGCACTTTGTATACAAAACAGAAGGTAGTACAGTTAAGTTGCTAAGAGTTGCTCATTTTCGTTTGTGATCTCCACGACGATGTCCGCCTCCGTAGCTCAGCGGTAGCGTCGCTGACTACCACGCAGGAGGCCCGGGTTCGATTTCCGGCATGTGACTGGGTGTTGTATGTTGTCCTAATCATCATCATCTCATCTTCATTGGCACGTAAGTCGCCCACGCGGCGTCAAATAAAAATACTGACTCTAAGGCGGCCGAACAATCCCGCACGAGATCTCCCGGCCAAGAAAGCTCTTTTCCACGACGATTTTATTTCAAAGTGCGAGGTACCCAAAAACCGATGTAATGTTCTAATTTCGTCCACAATGGAGAGGACAGACTATATTATGGTGAGTAGACATTAAGGAGCAGATGTTACTTTTATTAGTACCGTACTATTATTAAGGTAATAATGGAGATTGAGCAGATTACGAACTTGCATAATTTTAATGCGCAGCCTTTGAAGGATAGCGAGCCACTCGAGTTTGTCTTAAAGCTTCCGCCTTTGCTGGAGATGGTACGGATTATCCGGCTTACAAGTTGGCCAGTTCCCGGAAACCGATAAGTTTCAGCATGGAATTTGCAAGTTCTGCAACACGCAAGTTTCGTCTTATACTGGTGTTCACAGGGACCTATGATTAAGTGTGGCATGCCAGGATCTTTAGCCCTCCACTTACGCTTGAAATTAGTTAGTCGCTCTATATCCGGACAACTGAAATACGTTAATGAACGCAAATTACAGTAATCAGAGGTTTCATAAGGTTTTGTGAACGTAAAAAAAATTACGGCTTTCACGTTCATATGAAACGAGTGATCGCAAATGAGTTACTGTATTTTCTAAATAGTCTGAAGGTTGTTATTTTATGCCTCTCTATTTTCTCCTCTCTTCCGTGGTTTACTTCCTGTTTCAGTATGTTCATACATTTCAAAAAATAGTTTGATTTAACAGTCGTCTCATTCCGGTTCATTAGTGAATGCTTACTGTTGTATGTCATTAGACCTGCAAGCTGGTGTTATACTGCAAATAGTGCTTCTGGTATATGTTGTAGCTGATCTAAACCAGTAGTTAAGGATTCATAAGTTTTAAATTTAATAATCAAGTTTAGAATACGAATATCTTTAATCATAAAGGTGTTATTCAAAATTTACCGAATGTATTTACTACGTAGTATTCATTTTCAGTAATCATAGCGCTGCTACGTCTATGTATAAAGTGCTCCTCAGTGAACCGTTACTGTACCTATACATGGGTTTACACTCTAGTTTCATTTGAGATTTACTTTCTTAGTTCTTTACTATCCTGATTTCTTTATATTCACGGCGTGTCAAGATAATTATCGGGATTTTTTTTAAAGTACTATTACGGTGACCTCACCATTACAGATCATACATCACATATACGAGCAGCTCAAACAGTTTGTCCTACACGTTTTCAATGTGCTCACCCTTTGTAACACGGCACACATCGAGTCAATACCCGAGTTCATCCCAAAGATTATCTAGTGTGTTTGGAGTAATTGATGGAACTGCGGCTTCAATCCTATATCGTAAATCTTTGAGATTAACTGGTAAAGGAAATACGTACATCCGATACTTTACAAATCCACAAACGGAAAAATCACAAGGTGACAGATCTAGGGAACATGGAACTCATGGCCGCGGTGGAGTAGCCGAGCGGTCTAAAGCACCTCACTGCGGAGCGCGCGGTTGCCCGCCGTGGAGTTTAGAGTCGTCCCTGGGGCATAGATGTGTGTGTTTGTCCGTAGGTTAGTTTACCTAGGTTAAAGTAGTTTGTAAGCTACGGACTGATGACCACGCAGTTTAGTCCGACAGATGTACAGACATTTGATTTGATGGAGCCCATGCAAAACAAGCTCAGTCATCCAAAATGTTACTGCCAATCCAGCGGTTGGAAATTACGTTGTTTAACCAGTTGCATGCGGCGGAGCACCATCTTGCGGCGAAATAAAGATATCTGGTTCACCTTCGTGTAATTGAGGAAAGATCCATTACTGTAGCACTTCAAGAAAAGATACACCACTTATAGTTTTTCCTGTGTAAAAGGAAAGGCCCCGTACGCTTTGGACGGGATATGGAAAAAAATGAAATAAATTAAATTAAATTCCAAGTAATAATAGAAATAATTTAGAGTCGCCTTGGTCAATTTTGCGACAAACGTGCCGGCCGCGGTGACCGAGGGGTCTGAGGCGCTTCAGTCACGGTCTGCACGGCCACTACGGTCGGGGGTTCGAATCCCCCCTCGGGCATGGATATTTGTGCCGTCCTTAGTTGTAACTAGTTCATAAGTAGTTTGTAAGTTTAGGGACTGATGACCCCGTAGTTAAGTCCCTTAAGCTTAACAAACATTTGAACATTTTTGAGCGACAAAATTTGAGTTGCTGGTTCATTTGATGTATAATTTGAAACGATAAAAGCATTAAAACTCCGATATTCATTTCGGTATGCCCTGTATTTAAGCAAATTATATGGGCTTCCTAAGAATTTTTCATATTACTTTAGAGTAAAATGCCTTGGATGAGTTTTCATTAAAGTAGTATACCTACTATATGAAAAGAGAAATATTTACCCACTCAGTCAACGTCGCAGATTACGACGCTGGAAAATCCAACGGTATTGAACCTTTGATACAGATTACTAAATACAACAGAGTAACGAAGTGGGTATTCAGATATCGTAGCACACGCTCTAATATATTCCCGCAATAAAAACACTTATTTGAAAGTGCAGATTCTACTGTTTAATGTGAACGATATCAGAAATACAGGGTAACGACTGCTGTACAAATTAGTGCCTTTAATTAATTTTAAAAGCGTTTGGAATGTATCAAATCAAATGTTCAAATGTTTGTAGAACTAATGGGACTTAACTACGGGGTCATCAGTCCCTAAGCTTACAATCTACTTATGAACTAGCTAAGACTAAGGACGGCACAAATATCCATGCCCGAGGGGGGATTCGAACCCCCGACCGTAGTGGCCGTGCAGACCGTGACTGGAGTGCCTCAGTCCCCTCGGCCACCGCGGCCGGCTTTGAATGTATGTCTCAAAAAGATTTTTATAGAAGTAGCCTTCACAGCTAAATATTTTAGTCTTCAGAATGATTATGAATCAGCTGTATTCCAAGTTGAATAATGCAATTTCATGTATCTTTTGTCGTGTAACGTAAAGGAAACATGGGGAGCGTATATTGGGTGCTGCGTTTCAACTGGCACCGAGTCGAAGTTTTCTAGCGCAGAAAGAATGCAGTCGTTTTCTGTGTTCGAATAGTATACCTTGACAGTTAAACTCGCATGTGGTAATATGAATCGACACCTTGAACATGGTTGAGGTCCCTCATCCCCCCTCCCCCCATGATGCCCTCAAGAAAATATTTCTGTGGAGTTTAGTTTCTTTTCTATGTACACACATACATGTTTCGCTACAGTTGTAGCCTCGACAGTGCGTCATTTTATTGCTTTAAACTGAACTACAGATATATTTTAGTTTGTACAGAAAATTATGAGTTCTTATTGTAATTACAAATTTATACAAAGTTGTATATACAGGGTGTTTCACTGTGTTTGCCTCCTTAACTTACAAAATAACAGGTGACGGGAAATTTTAATGCGGTAGGTCAACACAAGAAATGTTACAGTTTCTGCGGAGCTATGAATATAGTTTATTGTATCATTTTCCAAAGAGTTACAGCACAAAGATGTAATTTATTAAATGGAACAATAGTTTTTTTTTCTATCGTGCATTGGATTCGTTGAAACCAGCTGCGTCCAAATCAATTTATACTACATTCCTATCACTGTTAGTTTGGGAGCTACAACCCCTCAAAGTTCCGGGGGCGGAGGCTGCGATAGCGTAGCTAACTGGGCGACTGGCTATCCCCTGGGGCACGGCCCACTGTCTCATGACCACCAGCCAGTCAGTACGCTGTCGGAGCCTCCGCCCCCTAAACTTTAAAGGGCTGTAGCTCCCAAACTAACAGTGATAGGAATGTAGTTTAAATTGATTTGGACGCAGCTGGTTTCAACGAATCCAATGCACGATAGAAAAAACTATTGTTCCATTAAAAAAAATTATATCTTTGTGCTGTAACTCTTTGGAAAATGATACAATAAACTATGTTCATAGCTCCGCAGAAAGTGTAACATTTCTTGTGTTGACCTACCGCATTAAAATTTCCCGTCACCTATTATGTTATAAGCTACAGAGTCAAACACTCTTAGTGAAACACCCTATATATATATATATATATATATATATATATATATATATATATATATATATATATATATATGGAAAAAATTTTCCAACTTTATCTATGACAGTTTATTATCTGCAACTTCATGCCACCCATGAACAAACCTGTTTTATATTGAAATATTTGGTCTGCTTCTCACTTTATATGTTTAGGCCTAATACTATTAAATTATTCGATTTCGTTAACTTGTGATGTTCAACACAACTTACGGTTAGGCTGTCGGGTGACGCAGTCGACCACCGCCGATATTTCGACAGGAACACACACTGCTATTCAGAAGACACAACTGCCAATGGTAGGGTGTGTTCCTGTCCAATGTCGGCATGGTCGACCACGTCACCCGGCTGCATACTCGTATGTTATTTGAAAATTCAGTACGCCTGTAAAAGGTTTCATATGTTCAACTTACATGCGTTGGTGTCTTCATTGGCGGTTTTTTTTATTTTTTTATTTTTTTTTTTATTTTTTATTTTTATTTTTATTATGTGTGGGAAGTTTGAATCTTGACAAGATGGCAGGTGTTGTTAGTTGAATGTGTTGGAATTTCGATAATATGTGAGTGAGAAAGTGTGTCTGTGTGAGAGTGTGTGTTTGATAACAGCCCCTAATAGGTATTCATAATAATAAATGTTATAACCAACAGAAAACTAACAATTCTTCAAGAACATAGTAAAGTTCGTCTTATCAGGATAACAGTTCTCAGGTGTGTGTGTGTGTGTGTGTGTGTGTGTGTGTGTGTGTGTGTGTGTGTGTTTTCTGTCAGTTTTTCTTCTTATTGGAATAGCAAGTTATATCAGAGATGTACGAGATGGAGAAATAAGTCAAACTGACTTCTCCAAAGAGGCAATGTATCTACGTAGCAGAAAAGGGCAAGCTGAACGATAGATCTGATGTCACAAGATATTACTGGACAGCTTCCATAAGTTGTCAGGCTGCTTTTGTTTCAGTGTTTGATCCATCGGATGACGGATGAGATATCGTGTGTGCTGCAACCACATTCGTAGTAGTCTGACAACAAATTATTTCTAACTGTGAATGGTATGCGTAATGTTTCATTATAAAGCATTAGTCGACGTTTGTCGTACTCTGTGCATCTAAAAGAGAACTGAGACGAAACTGTTCGAAATTTGTATGGTCCGTAAAACATTCTTAGCGGTTTTTTACAGCATAAGCTAAGAATAACAAACAAATTGAAAACATATTGCTCATAACAGAGATAGGACCTTCTTTCAGTTAAAATAACATGAAGTCGATCCGATAGTTAACATCAAGGATATGATTTTATGTACCATTTGCACTAACGACGGTAATGCAGAGAGCTTCTACAATGACGTAAGTTCTATTAGAGATCAAAAGACGGTACTCCAGTGTACTAAAATTGGTAGACAGCATAAATACATTTTTGCGATACTCACATATTACTAAGTTGAGAACGTGAAAAAAAAAATGCCTATCAAAAAAATCAAATGTTTGTAAAGTCTATGGGACTTAACTACGGGGCTATCAGTCCCTAAACTTACAAACTACTTATGAACTACTTACGAACTAGGACGGCACAAATAGCCATGTCCGAGGGGGGATTCGAACCCCCGACCGTAGTGGCCGTGCGGACCGTGACTGGAGCGCCTTATTCCCCCGGCCACCGCGGCCGGCAAAAATGCCTATCATCCGACTCTTTGATCAATGTGTACCAGTAGCCAGCCAATCTAAATCACATTGCAATCGCTTAAGACATAATTAGTCACTGTAAACACTATGAAAAGTTGTTTCTATCTTCTTATACACGAAAAGAATCTACAAAAACGAAATGCAGAGCAAACTACCCGGCAGATTTCCTTCATATTTATCATACAATGTAAATCTTGAAAGACGACCATCTGTCGTCTTCCATATATTTTTTTATAAAATTGTAATTTATTTGATGTTGCTAGATTAGCATTTTGTTAAAACTAGAACCCTTCTTTTCAAGGCATGAAGAATGGCATTTTATGCCATGTTTTAAAATATTAGTTTCTGAAATGTTAGTTAATATTGCTAGGATTTTGTTATTTTAATAATTTATTATTGTGGTTATGAATGTGGCAATAAGCACAGCTTCTCCGTTGCGCCACTGTCCCTGTGACAATGTGTACATGTTTTACTTTTATCGATCTAATGGCTGTCTGAATGTGAGTGGTAATAGCTCATTTTGCATGGTTCTCTCTGGCTCAGAGTCGATAGTTAGTCGTTACCAATCTCTGCTGCTGATGCGACCAAAAGGTTTCTACACCCTTTGGTTACAAACTAGTCGATTAGCCTTCTCCAGGGCGAGTCTCACGATCTTCTCTCCCCACCACCGCTTTTATCGTGGGTTTTGCCCAGTTTCGGGTAGCTTCGCCTCTCCTGGCCACTCGATCTTCACTTTGTGCTCGGACTGCGGTGACGTAAGGTTGGTTCTGCTTTGTGTTTGTGGAGATGGTAGCGATTTGTTGTCTAGCATGTTTAACTTAGATTCATTTTTCAGAATATTTTTTCCTATCGTGCGTGGAAATGTGTTCTAGTTTTTCAATCCAGTGATTTCCAATAGATAAACGCAGTGTATGCATTACTAGTTGCAGTTTGATAACAGCTTGGTATATTCAAACCTTTTGTAATTATGTGGCAGTGTACAAACTCCTTGTAAATTTTTTCTAGCTTTGTGAGCCCCATTACTAACAGACTATATGTTCATTTTTGTACAGTGCACGTAAAAATCTTTCTTATCGTTTCTTTACGTGAGTGATATGTGTTCCACGTGGTTAGTTCTTAGAACAAAGCCTTCAGTTTCCACTATTGTTTGTTCCGTGCCCAACAGGCAAGCAACAATGCGTGCATCCTTCTGATTTCCACTATTATTTCGCGATCTTCTCTCTCCGCCTATTTTAATTTTGCTGTTGCTTCTCCAAACTTGTAGTATGCACTCATTCTTTGGCAGTAATTCTCTCCAAGCCTTGTACAACCTCCTTCAATGGCTTGCTCATGAAATTCTATGTATGACGTAGTTTTTGTTCTCACTTTTCCGTCTTCGTACCTTTATACATTTTTATCGGTTTTCGGAACCATGTGGGTCCGAAATCCGACTTCAGTGTTTTGCAGCTAGTCAACTGAATTCACGCCACTTCTCATAAAACCAGTGCCTAGATAGTTTACGCTCAGATTGCAACTTAAGGGTCCGCCGTGATATGTGTAATGAATCCAATTTTTAATCACTTCACTTCAGTGGATTGCGATCCTGTAACGTAGCCGTGTGTCGACGTTAACTTGTTTGCTCGCGGTCTAATCTAAATGCAACTTAACTTTGCTATACTCACGCACCATCTCAAATCCGGCACGAAAGACCAGAGACGTCTTCGCAGTTTTATTGTATATTGTGTTGCGTGGTACCTCCGGTTTTGCTGAATTTCGCCTACGATATGGGCGCCTGCTTCTGCCTCGTTTCAGCATGCAGATTTTTGTGAGTTTCGCTGTTGCATTGCGTGCGTGTGAGCGAGTGAGTGTTGTTTCTAAACCCTTCCCCCAGTAGCGTTAAGTTCTTTGTCATTTACGTTAAATTCAATGCTGGGCATCGTCAGTATTAGATTATGTTAAGGAGATGCACTTTTATGTATTAACAAAATTGGTTCCCCATTTTGCTTGTGTTCGACTTGAATAAACAAGTTAAGTTCAGTATAATTTTAACTTGCCCATAAATCGTAGTTTTCGAGCACTTCCCCCTTTTAATTAAATTTATTTGTCACCAGTGTTGAGAACAAGCTCAGATGCAATTTTTTATATTTGGGTTCCGTTGCGCCATAAATGTTTTTCTTAGCCGCCTTTATGAAATAACTTTAATTGTGGTTACTTGTTTATTAATGCGTGTGTGTAACTTCGTGTGAGCTGCTACGTATATTGGGCACTGTATCGTTAACTTCCTGTTGTTAGAGTAATTTGAACCAAGTCAGTTCTGAATTTGGGCCAGGGAACAAGGTTGTGCAGCAGGGAGTAGCCAGTAGTTCACACGGACCTTTTGCTAATTTTACTACTGAAATTAAGCTTCTTTATAACTGTAAATTCTTATCTGGGTACCCCCTACCAGAATTATTTCGTACAGTGGCGTACTAACTTTCACGGCCTGCAGTCAGGTAAAACTTCCGGGCTGATAGGCCGTGGTCCAGGTATAAAACTTCCTCCCAACGTTTCGTCTCCAACTGCGGGAGACATCTTTCAGGGTGTTCCGACAACTGCCGGCAGTTGCCGGAAGACCCTGGAAGATGTCTCCCGCAGTTGGAGACGAAACGTCGGGAGGAAGTTTTATACGTGGGCCACGGTCTATCAGCCCGGAGATTTTTCCTGAAGTCCTTCATTTTTGTTTTAAACGAAATGTATTCATCCGCACATATGAGGAGGTCAGAAGCAAAGTGATATAAGTGACATTTTTTAAGAAAATGAGATAAATGCACAGATGTGTTCTAGGATACTAATTCTGTTGTGAGCAAAAGTGTGAGAACTTCCAATCGATTCAGAGCTGCTCTCTTGTGTCCGAGTACATGGATTACTTCGGATCTGAGGTTTCGGCTCCGTGGAAAAGTAATACATGGGCGTTGTTTACGTTTGTTGTGTTTCTCCTTGTTCCTGTTCGTGCATTTATAGTGTCTGGCAAAGGCTAATATGTATATGTGGAATGAAAGTACAACTCGTAGAGTTTTTCAGGATATTGGTTCTTGTTTGTTGAAATTTGTAAAATCTTTGGATTGTGGCGTTAAGCACGTCATAGCTTATTCAGATTGCTGTTCAGGGCAAAGTTTCAATGTCAAATACTGGATGCATATCGTTTCCCACACACATATTGAAACAGTTCGTCAAAAATTCTTAGAAAATGGGCACATGTGTAACGAGTATGATCAAGGTTTCGTTCTAATTGAGAAACGCAAGAGGATTGAAACTCATGTGTACGTGCCGCAGGATTGAGTAAACGACCTTAAAAGGTACAGAAATAAAATTCACAGTTACCAAACTGAATCCGGCAAATTTTGCAGATATCGCTAACATTAAACTGTTGTACAAGTTATCCGTTCGAGAAGATACCTACGGGAATGCATTCTCCTGGCGCTCAGTGAAATGGATTCACGTAAAAAAGGAATGTCCATAATCATGCATTTTAAGAATTCTTTCAATGAGGATGTTGAATTTTATACAGTTGACTTCTCCAACTGACTTCGTGGGAGGTCTCCACCGATTACACTGAATACTCTGTACGTTTGCAAAGTGGAAGAACCTACATCAGCTGAAATGCTTCATTCCCCCCATACACCACGCTTTTTCTGATAATCTGAAATATGAGGAACAATCTTCAAGGTAAAGAAGCTCAGGATGTCGAGGACGACGAGGAGGGGCAGGACGTCATCATGACAAAGAAAACTGTGTCGATAGACCTAGGGAAGTAGCAACGGGCACAGAAGATTTAACAGACGTTGTTAGCGACATTCTGGACAGTGGATACGACTAAAATGTTACCCTATGTTTTTTGAAATGTTCAAAAGTGTAATAGTGACTGCATAATAAAATTATTAATGTGCACCTGTATTACTTTTCCGCTATATCTTTTCTATATCATAATAATATATTTGACTTTAGGCCCTTTGTTCACCCAGATTGGTGGTATAAAATTGTGTCATCTTTTGTCTACAGAACACTTACATTCTATAGTGTATCTCTGTAAAGTTACAATGTTCTGCTATCAAAACTTTCTTATAACCAGGTGAACGTCAAAGCCATTTATCTCAAAACTACCTGAAGTGCAATTATATCACTTTGCCTCTGATCCCCTCAGTTGTCACCAAGTATCAGAGCTTACATAACCCTCACCTTCCTTTTTCAATAATTGTAGAACCAGCCCAACAAGTTGCACTTTTCAGATACTATACTGTATATTTCTTATGAGGATGTCCTTGATGGAAACTAAGGCAGTCGGCCAGGCCGTTCTATCCCACCGATTTCCTTCATTTCCGCTTTAAACGAACGATATTCATTCGATATTCATCAAGTATGAGAATTAACTTACGTCTCTCCATCCTTCATTTTTATTCAAACGCGATATCCTTCTGTCCTTGCACTGCATATTTTAATCGGTTTATTTACGATATCTTAGGTTCTCATTAAGGTACGCAATTCTTTTTGACCTAACAACACTCAGCGGATCAAACTCTTTCATTGGCGCTGTTAAACACTTGCATTGATTGTTTCTGAAGAAAGCTATGCGTGAACAGTAAACTTTGCTTTTGTTTTTTTCTCGGCTTTTGTGTCATTCCACTAACGGGGCGAAGTATTCCACACGGGTCCTCTAGTGTATAATCACTTATCGTCTTCCTCAAACACAATAGAGTTCCACTGTCACGGTAGTGATATTAAAAAAATCAATCAAAAATTTCATTTGAATTTTCCAGTACTCAGACTTAAAGAGTAAATAATCAGCCTGTTTGCCAATAGTCAGCTAGCAAAAAATTTTAATTAAATATTATATAGTTGCTTAATTGCATTATTTTATTGGTTACGTTTTATTACAAGAAACATTTAGGAGAGAAGTGATGTTCATACTAAACAATATCTAAGCTTGAATGGTGTATTACTACGGCTATCATATGTTAATCCTTTGAATTCCGTGCACATTATGTGAAACCAGTTTAAGAAATGTTTCTGAGATTATCATCGTCGACATCACTTATCACAGCTTCTTCACATTCTTTACACTTCATTACTTCAGGGGGTTCTACACTGACTTGAATCATGATCCTTGTGATGGTCCTCTTAGGTCTACATCTCTTTCCCCTATTCTGGTTCTGTTTGTCTGATGCTTCTCTTTTCATTCTGTCTCTCCTTTTGAGATCGACTTCTTCATTTCTTTTGCCTTCTCTTTACGTACTATCAGTTCCTTTAGGAGGTAATTTTGCAACATTTCCTCATCTGTTTTCTTACTTTTTGTTTCGCCAAAGTAATAGAGATGACTCCGGATGACTTGTTTTATTCTGCTTACAAAAGCTATAGTTTCATCCACAGATAGCACAGGGAAGACTTTTGTTAAATCTGATGAGGATATGAAACAATCTGATGGTCTCTTGAAAACTTTATCATGACCTATTGCTATTTCACGAGGTGTCATTGCTGCCTTAGAAGTAGAAGAACGTGCTGTATTTGGCGTATTAACGGTCTTAGTCAAGCTACTCAGCTACATACCTGTAGGACTGGAGGCAGACACGGAAGATGAGGTTTCATTAGGTTAAGAAAAGACAGCGGGGTTGGAATAAAGCAGGAGAGCGAATATTTTTCAGTTTGACTGAATAAACTGTGTTGTGGGAGTCCAACTGAAAGACAAACGGGAACACAAATTTCTTTAGACTGCATTGAGTAAAAGTCAGCAGCCTATGTTGCAGAAACAGGATCATATGTGTGTTGAACTAGCGCTGCTCTTTGAAAATCATACAACACAGATTCTACACTGATATTCCTGAGCATCAATAAACATTCTAAGTCAGTTCATTTATCGACAGCAAACAGATCTTTTGAGTTCCTCTTTTGCAGAGGTAAACCATTCTAAAATGTTATCGAGCATTACTACTTTGTACTCCAATGCATGTTTCAGCCGTCGGGCCCGTTCCTCTTAGGGGTAAATGCGCTCTACTGGAAACCGAAGGGTCGCGCGTTCGAAACCCGGTCGAACCTTGGATTATTTTATAGTCTACGTTTTAACCCATCCATCACCTTTCAATGAAGTGAGGAGTCGCCAGAAACGATACGTGGTTCGGATTCCACGTTAAGCTGTAGGTCCCCTTTCCACGGTTGGACAAATGGGGTAGGCTAGGAACACGCAAGTCGCCGAAGTGGCGTCTAATCGATAGACTTGCCACCAGACCAATAAGCCAAACGTTTTACAGTGTTTCAGCTACTGAATAAATTTCTCAGCACTTTCGTAATCGTCGTACGTAATTTCAAGTTCATGCAGTGATTTGCCGGCATTCTGACTTGTGACACATATATGTCTGTGGCTCGGTAGCACGCTAGGTGTCGCTGCTCAGCCCTCCCGGTCAGGAGGCTGCACGCTCTCTATAGTAAAAAAAATGAAATTAAATTTAAAAAAGATGAGCCAACGCCACATCGAAAAACAGCAAACAAACACGATCAGGGAACGCAAGGAACAGAACTACAAATAATAACAATAAACGAAAAAAAATGTTCAAATGTTTGTAAAGCTTATGGGACTTAACTACGGGGTCATCAGTCCCCCTAAACTTACAAACTACTTATGAACTACTTACGAACTAGGCACAAATATCCATGCCCGAGGGGGGAATTGAACCCCCGACCGTAGTGGCCGTGCAGACCGTGACTGAAGCGACTCAGTCCCCTCGGCCACCGCGGCCGGCAATAAACGAAAGACTGTTTCCATCCACACCAACTCCTAGGATTCTTTATCTGTCAATTTCCACCTCTGGAAATGTCGCTTATGTGAAAAATATCTACTAGTGGTTCGGAATGCACGTTAAACTGCAAGTCCCCCTATAACTGGCTCAGTAAGTCAGTTGGAAGGTCAGAGGAATGCAACGATATACCACCTCCAAAAAGGAGCATCTATAGTAAATAACCGTGATGTTCAATCCAATCATCGGATTGTTGACTGCTTTACTTTTACGGTATCGATCCATTCTGGATAGTCCTTGGAACATCCTGGTTAAAGGTGGACAAAAAGCTGATTTCGAAAGAACAATATTGACATTTTATTCCTGGTTTTGCCAGCGCGTAATACTGTTTTTGTCATTCAGATTTGAGTCCTTTGAAGATATCAACCTCAGCTAGCTGTAGAATGTGGGAAGTATTTGGTGGCAAGCAGTAAACAATTATGTTTCTTCCTGAGAATGCCTTACTCCGTTCCATTGTGAGGTATGTCTTGTGTCCATCAACAAGGAGCAGAACAAGTCTTGGAACTGACTTTTCATTTATGATCTTATAAACACCGTTTTCGATATATTAAAAAAATGTCACTTTTTACATACCTACGTACAGATGTCCCCAGAAACAAATTCTCAGTCATTCTGTTAACCCTTTCATTCTGACATTATGGATTCAGCTTTGGAAAACTTAAAATTCAGTGTTTTCTGCATTACGACAGCGCACTAAACATCAAAATAGGTGTTTTAAAATTTTTGATCGAACTATGGTGTTTTTAGTCATGTATTTCATGCGCAACACATATGTTTTCATCGAGGTACTTTATTACTTGGGATGTTATTTTGTTGACAGATAACACTGTCAGATCAATAATGCTAGCATTATCTTCGCACAGTTCACAGCTAAAATAAAATAACATGAACCACACTCACAGCCACATACTGACGGCAACGTAACACATCCTCCAAGACGGATAAATTAATGTTCAGAAGTGCCTACATGTCGTAGCCAACGGCAAAATGTCGTACTAGACGCATGTTTTTCATCAACAACCATGCGACTATCAAGACTGATACACTTGTCTTAGGTGATCTGATGTATGCGAATATAATCATAGGCGGAACAGTCTCTCCACTAACGGTGAACCCCAAAAGCACTGTAACAGTTTCTTTTTCACTGACTGACGAAATACCGTAGATATTTGGCCATTCTTCTGGAACAACTACTTTTTCTGTTTTTGGCCCATGCTAAAACTAGTTTTGGCTAATAAATAAGCATCTGAGGTCAACATGACATTCTACAAATAATTAAATGCAGTTAACATTAAAGCTACTTTCATTCCCATTTAAAATCCTTCTAAGATCGTCTAGTATATCTGCTGTATTTATTTCTTCTAGATAGTCTGTCAGATATTGAAACCACTTCTATCAAAGTTATCAGTAACAACTGCACCTCCCTCTAAGATCCCTTCTATTTTGCGGTAACACAAGATAGAGTGTACGAAGACGAATACCACTTATACCCCAGAATGGTGTTTTCCTTCCATGAACCACAACAATTTTTGGAACTGTATTCAATAGATCGTCTTTATTTTGTTCAAAACTACACTTTGACAGGTGTATTACCCACTGGACAGTAACAAGCTCTTCATTTTTCATTAGAATTGTTGAAGGTCCCGTGTTTCTTGTTCGCTCTAGTACACGATTATGGAGTCTTCCTTTGTAGAGTTCCACTTGGCACACTGATAGGAATATTTTACTCTCGAATCGCTTTGAGAATTCCGACGACAGCATAGGTCTTCTACAACCTAGCATGTTCAGTTTTTGAAAGATGGATTACCTGACAAATGAAAGAGGGTATTTTAACTGTTTGTACTCCACATACAAGCAGTTATATGTTAATTAAAGCAGGTGGTGGCTGAACACTGGCACAAGTTATCTCTTAGGTCAGCCGTGTGTAGCAGAGGACATTAAAAATATGTACAGCCAGTGTGTGGAAGTCTAAGAAAATCAGGCGACGCTGTTAACGAGACAGTGATAGCAGTAGATAAGTTTTGCTTTTTTGTAACAAAAATGACTTTCGATGGTAGAAATGAAATGCAGATATGAAATGCAGAATGGCGAAGGAAGAAAAGCATTTCTGCAAAAGAAAGAAACATGTTTACGAGTAATATTAATGTAAATTTTAGGAACGTTACCTGGAGTATCTGCTGTGTTAGAAACGCACAATATCTTTCTGAGTTGGAGATACAATCACTTGAAACACACACGAGAAGTACAAGCGATGTAGAATACTGTGATATGACACAGTAAGCTTCAATTAGCAATGAGGTGCAATAATGCACTACTAAACGATTAATTTTAAAATAATTCAATGTCGACACTTACTGGCGGATTAAAATTGTGTGCCCAAACTAGGACTCCAACCTGGGACCTTTGCCTTCGGCGGGCAAGCGTTCTAATTCTATGTCATTTAACAATACTGTCAGACAATTTTACCTAACAGTATCCAGGTTTGAATATATTAATTTTATGATAAATAAATGCGGATATACTCCTTTACCTTCTTCTTCACTTTTTAATGCATTGAATTCTAAGAAAATTTGATATTAAAATAAGAAATTAGAATCATTTTGGATTAAGTCCCTGATCGAAGGGTCAGCATCTGGATGCCTCCTTACATTCCAGTATTCACATCAACAATTCTGACGAAACATCATCAATACAAATTTCAAATCATGACCAATAATTTCCTATGCTTTCAATCAAATAAATAAATTAAAAAAACTGTTCTGCTTCCATAATTCAATTTATAACTACCGTTCCATAAACAATCTCTCTGCAATATTCTTCCTCTCTTATTCATAAATTTTCCTCTCTCTCTTTCTCAATTAGCTACTCCAACGCGCACAACCTCTCCATTCCAGCAGCAGGTGCTTGTGTCAAGTATGTGCACATTCTGACTGCTGTTCATTGGCTTGATGCCTGGAGTTTGCTTGCCAGTAAAGCGCAACTGGACGTTTAATAAGTGGAGGTAGTCGGCCTTTTCAGATGACTTGTGCTGTATGATCCATCGTAGTGAAGGCCCTTGGTGTGTTCAGTGTGAGACATTTCAAAGCAAACACCCGTCAGCAGCTTATGAATGGTCCACGACTGACAAAATATCAAGTATCGAGAGTGGTACTGCCGGGGTGGAGTAGCCGAGCGGTCTAAAGCGTCTCGCTGCGGAGCACGCGGTTTCTCGCCGTGGAGGTTCCAGTCCTCCCTGGGGCATGGGTGTGTGTGTGTTTGTCCTTAGGTTAGATTACCTAGGTTTAAGTAGTTTGTAAGCTACGGACTGATGACCACACAGTTTGGTCCGATAGATTTACAACCATTTGAACATTTTTGAGAGTGGTGTTAGCAAGCTTTCAGCAATAACGACGTCCTTTCTCAGATCCTCGGTGAGGATCGCGGTGCGCTAGACATTGGATCAAATCAGTGTGACTGGACACTACAAGTGGTGTCAAGATGAATTGCTATAACATAATATTTGCTGCAGTGCGTAATGACTTGCGAGCTTCCAGAGTCTCACAAGGAGACCTTCCGGTCTAGGCAATTCGCTTTCGCATGAGGCTTAGTAGCATACGTCACTAGTGTCCATTCGTAGAAGTTTTAAAATGTACTATCCAGAAAATTCCTAGGTAAAGGGCTCTAACGTTTAAGCGCAACTCTTGTATATCTTATAGACTAGTCAATTAGTTCTGTGTAGCAGTATGGCGAAACAGCTCAGGCAGTAGTAATTCTGACGATCAGGTTTCTATCCTGCCCGCGGAAACATTATATTTTTATTGTTTGTTTCAAAATTATAGTAATTTTAAATACAATTAAAAGTATAATATACTATAATTTAGATCATAAAGAACTTCAATTTATTTATCAAAATACCGGTTGCAACGAAATAAAATTTTAATTACACTATTTTCTTATTAAAAATTCGAATAATGCCAAATGCATTTTACAGTGAATGAAGATATATTAAACCATTAATTTTATTTATTGAGCATGTGGTGCTACACATATGTTTTACAGTCATTACATTATGAAATTATATGACAAAATACACTATAAAAACGTAAGTGAAGGATACATATTCAGATAAAATATAAACACAGACAAAAGTGAGATCACAGCAGATATTTTGCCTTTCACGAGTCTTCAAATTTCTAGATTGGCGCTCCATTCTAGACATGACGGTGTGGTGTTGAATAAGTCGGTCTGATTACCAAGGTGGGCTCTTAAGTCACAGTTCTTGGCGATGTGCTCTATTGTTTGATTTGGTGCTCACAGTCACAGCTATGCCTGGGAAGCTCTTTAGGCTTTATCCCCCCCCCACCCTCTTCCTTCCTCACCCGTTACCCTGCATCCATCCTTCCTTACAACTGTGTGTCACCACTTACAGAATCCCATTAGCTTATTACTTTTATTTTTACTTATTTTTTAATTTTTTTCCTGTTTTTCATAGATTAATTTTTTCCTTTTTTTCCTAACTTTATTTTTCTTTTACTTTTCCCTATTTTTATTTTTCCTTATTATTATTCTTATCATTTCAAATACCCCCACTCCTTCCTCAGAATCCTCTACAGCTTATTTTATCCTTTTTCTGCACCTTCCCTTCACTGTATTCATTGCCGCAATTTCAAATTCCCGCCCATCAGAGCCTTCAAAATCCATCATACAATGCGGAACTTTCCATCCCCACCTTTACCCATCATCCAACCCCATCCACTCCCCACCTCACTCACAGTCTAGCTTGTGTTGCTGGAGTGGCCGGACATATTAGTTGTATGTGTGTAGATGTCTGTGTGATTGCGCGAATGTATGTGTTTCTTTTTCTGACGAAGGCCATGACCGAAAATTTGTGTGGATGTGATTATCTATTTTCGCGTGTGTCAGCAGCTCAGCGAGCCTCTTTACGGTGAGTTGTTACCTATCCTCCATTATTGATATTCCTATCGGATTTTTATTGTTAAAATTTCAATAAAAATATCTTTATATATTCCCTCCCGCTCTCTTATATTAACCCTACTTACATACATGGTGCCTGATGTTTCAGAGCTGCCCGTAGGTATAAATACTACGTATATAATCGTAAGAATACCGCGGTTTAATGACACTTTCTATGCGGTTGCACGAAATATGCTTGTTTCCTTGCGGGAATACAGTTGCAGAGCTAGCAAGACGAGGTAGTCTTAAGGTGCGGTAAGTTGAGAATTTGGGCAGGACAGGAAGTGTGCGTGGATAACATAATTAGTTGCCATGCAATTACCGCGGTGGAGTACTTGTCGTACTCCATTAAAAGTCTGCAGTCGGGCCGCGGTGGAGTAGCCGAGCGGTCTAAAGCGTCTCCCTGCGGATTCGCGGTTTCTCGCCGTGGAGGTTCGAGTCCTCCCTGGGGCATGGGTGTGTGTGTTGTCCTTAGGTTAGTTTATCTAGGTTTAAGTAGTTTGTAAGCTACGGACTGATAACCCCGTAGTTTGGTCCGATAAATTTACAAACATTTGAACTTTTTTTTTTTTTTTTTTTTTTTTTTTTTTTTTTTTTTTTTTTTTTGCCTTACAATTACTCAAGGCGTTCGGTAAGAGGTGTGGATGCCCTCTGTAATAAGAAAATTAAGCAATAATCATCAACGTAGAAGAGGCACGTTACAATGTCCGCAACTAACCGGTCTACCGTGGAAATCAGATTTCGAATCATTGTCAAGCAGACACTTTCGTCATTAATTTATTTCAATGCCCCTTAGCGGTTGGTATGTTTGAATATTTAGAACTCGGGAATGAGAACACACGAAACAGTAAATTTAATTGAGCCGTAAACTTGTATCTAGTCAAGTAATGGGTATTAATGTCCACACGAATTTAACTATGTTAAATAATGTATAAGGGATATTATCTGCTGGTATAGAAGATTGAATCCTCGAAAATCAATTCGTTCATTACAAAGAACGCGGGAGATAATTAGCGCAGAAATGAATTACCAGTTAGTCGACGTTACGTGTATGATTGGTAAATTTCAAATATTTGTATAGCTTATGGGACTTAACTGCGGGGTCATCAGTCCCTAAACTTACAAACTACTTACGAACTAACTAAGACTAAGGACGGCACAAATATCCATGCCCGAGGGGGGATTCGAACCCCCGACGTAGTGGCCGTGCAGACTGTGACTGACGCGCCTCAGTCCCCTCGGCCACCGCGGCCGGCTGATTGGTAAAGATGGTAGCATTGGAAAAGTTTCCTTAAGTGTAGTCATAATAAAATATGTGGATAACGTAATATTAAGTGTATAATGATTTCCCATAAAACGGTACGGTAGCAATATATGTTTGTAAAATAACGTGTATTGGTTGTTGTAAAAGTTTCGTCTCTGATATATCAATAAGAAATTCTTTGAGATCTACATCGTTAAGAGAATATCTACTAAGTCGAACATGAAAATGCTGTGTTAACAATTAAGCCAAGAAAGATTTTAGGTGAGGGCATAAGGTGCAGAGATTAACTATCTGTGTGATGTATGTATCACAAGAAGGGTAATTGCATACTCCAAGAACGAAACAACCTTGTTGTCTTTCTATAAGAGATTACCGCATTTATTTGAGCTGCGCCTTAAAGATCAGCTGGTTTTATAATAAGGTCGACGACAGACTGTTTCGCTTTTGGTTGCATGCCATCACATCTACCAATTCCCCTAACGTCGTTCCACCAACATAATTCTAGATCGTTTTCTTTGATGAATGTACACCTTGCTGAAAGATGGGCACAGTTTGTGATTCCCAAGCTGTAAGCCTTCGAGCTTATTTGTGCGAACTTTATTCAACACTGCAGTGAGTCATTTTTCATTTTCTGTTCACGCTGCAAGTCAGTGGTTTGATTTCAGTTTCGATGTACGCGATGTCAGTTTTGTGAAGCGTAATATATAAAATGATTTGAGAACCCCCTGTTGTATGAAACTATGCCTCTTGCCTTATTGTACGACAAGACATTATCAACTGTGTAACTTTCCTCATTTGAAACTTAGTCGATATATTTTTGCTTAAATGTTTTGAAGTGGCCAGGCGATTCAAGAAGCTAGTTCGTTATTTCTTTGATAATGCTGGGGATATACAGGGTAGTCGGAAATTCCCGTTACAAACTTTTACGACTTATAGAGGGTAGTGGGTACATAACTTTTTGAATAGGAACCCATGACCGGAAACGTATCGCTTCCGTTCTACGATAGTTTCAGTTCAGAAGTGTAACTCGTCAAAGTCTGCTTAGGTACAGAGAAAATAATCCCCATTACCCTACAATTGGTCCTATGGTAGTTGTCTATTTAAATGGTTTATTCTTTTGTTGTAACAAAAGGTAGTTGGTGCTCGCCACAGCGAGCCGCTGTTGTAATACATCAGTACGTTGCGGCTTGTGCCGTAGATGCTGGGTTCTTGGTTGTCGACTAATGTAAACCATAAGGTGTAAATTGTAATGAAAATGAGTAAGTAATAACGGAATGATGCAGTGTTCTTTTTCTAATTGATTGCAATAATTGTACCGCGTCACGGCTAAATACGATGGTAAGTCAATTGTTATCCGCAATTTAGTTATATTTTTGTTTATGTTGGTAGTACTGTCGTTTTACGTAGGTGATAGGTGATGCATGCTTTGTTTATTTGTTGTTATATCTTTGCAATTTTAAAGCTACTGCGTTAGTTTCGTTGTCGCTGCCGTGCTGTTAATCATGGCTGCTCCGCTGTCTATTTGCACCAAAGAAGAGCAACGTTCAGTGATACGTTTTTTTGTGGGCAGAAGGTGTATCAGGGGCAGAAATTCATAGACTTCAGTACAGTACGGAAGCAGTGTTTTGCCACAACGAAGTGTGGACGAGTGGATTGAAATATTCCGAAATGGTCGCACGAGTGTTAAGCACGATGAAGGAGCCGGACGACCGTTTACCGCCACAAATGAAGAAACCATTGAGCGATCACGTGAAATGATTCTCTTAGACAGACGATTAATTATTGATGAAGTGGCTCATCGTCTTCAAATTAGTCATTGTCCTGCCTACGAAATTATTCACAACAGACTTGGGTTTCGTAAAGTTTGTGCAAGATAGGTCCCAAAACAACTCACACAGTTGCATAAGCAAACGCGTCTCGACATCTGCAAAAAACATTTGGATCGCTATGGCAACGAAAGGGACAACTTCTTAGACAGAATCATTACTGGTGACGAAACATTGATCCATCATTACGAGCCGGAGAGTAAACGGCAAGGTATGGAATGGAAACATCCAAATTCGCCGTGCAAGAAAAATTTCAAGACCCAACCGACCGCAGGAAAACTGATGCTCATGGTTTCTTGTGATATACGAGGTCCTGTACTGGAACATTATAGTGAAAGGGGCACAAGAATAAACGTGTACGTTACAGTGAGATGCTTTCTGACAGGCTAAAGTCTGCAGTTCGAAGCAAACGCCGAGGATTGCTGTCAGAAGGTGTTGTGTTGTTGCCCGAAAATTCCCGTCGGCATACTGCTGTACACACTGATGAAACGCCCCAGAAACTCAAATTCGAAGTACTGGATCATCCTCCATATAGTCCCGATCTTGCCCTTTCTATCACTTGTTTGGTCCACTCAAACAGGCATTAAGGAGCCGTCGATTTGACTCGGACGAAGCAGTGAAGGAAGCGGTGCAGTCATGGCTCGCAGCTCAACCGAAAACCTTCTTTTATGAGGGCATAAGGAAGCTTGTAGAGCGATGGACGAAGTGCATTGAAAAGCAAGGAGACTATGTCGAAAAATGATGTTCTTGTAAGTTTCGTATTTTATTACAATAAAATTTTATAACTGCTTTGCGGATAATAATTGCCTTACCCTCGTACATTCCACAAGTAGGAGTGGAATCACTTGAATTGAAATCGTCGTGGAACAGAAATGATACGTTCCCGGACACGGATTCATACTAAAGAACGTTATGTACTTACTGAGGCGTGGCACGCTATCAAGACTCCACCGCTGGCGTCGCTTCGGTGGGCCGCTCTCCTTCCAGCGTAGGCAGCTCCTCTGGAGGAGGAAAACAGCGTGTGGTCAGTCGAGCACGGCGCAGCTACCAGGAAGAGCCTAGACACGGAGGACTCGCTACGACAGTCGGTGTCCGGGCAGGCGTAGTCTGACAGTGCTTGGCAGGCCACGCGCACCATGTTTCAAAGATAAAACTGCGTTTCTACTGGAGAGCGCTAAGGCGACATGGTTTCCAGTGGGTATTCCCAGTTTGCAACACCGAGTGACCATTGTGGGTATTGCTGAAATTACAACATTGTAAGAAGCTGCTTATTGAATGTGTTTTAATTACTCCTTTTAAGAACGAATCTATCGGTAGCGAACTATAGAGTGTTTTACTGTGTCAGTGTTCTTTGCTTGCTTATCTCGACTAGTTGGGTTTTTTTTTATGACATTTCAATGACTGTTTTCCTACAGCCAATATCTTTAGGCAGCGCCATTCTCTTATTTTAATTTGTGATTTCTTGTTTGTTAAAAGGAGTAGTTGTTGCCTCATGTTGAAGGAGAGGAAATGAGCTGCGTAATGGAATGGCCCTGGGTGAAGCAGCTATGGTACCGCATTTTGAGCTTGTTGTAAGTTATTGTCGAATGGTACGTGCACCAGCCTGCACCCGTGGCGAGTGAACCAGGTTGTATTACTGCTTGCATGTGTGCTACTGAATAAGAATGATTGTTAATAAGTCGTCAGGATAGATACTATTTATTTGGTGCTTGCTTTGAATGTTACCATCGCTCAGAAGTTACTTAAAATACTTATTTGCAGTCCTAAAAACTTATTTCACTAGATGTTTTTCTCATTGACTTGTTCAATGATTGGAACCACCGAGGGTGGATGTTATAAAATTACTATTTAAACGGCCGTTTAACGTTCTAAGGGTATTTGATTATTTGTTGTTAATTCATTATTTATGTCCAAAGAACTATTGCGTGTGTGATTGCACCTGTCCTTGTTACTTGTTTTATTGAATTGTTCATGAACTAGAACGACAGCGGGGGGAGAGGGGAAGTGTGATAAGTTTGGTATTTTAAGGGGAGTTTTAAGAACTATGATCACTTATTGATAGTGCACTATTACACGTTTGATGAATCTTGTACATTGCGTTCTACGAGCCTCTGCCCTTGTTGTTTCGGCCTGTTGTTTGTCACGGGGACTGCATTACCAGCGGTGGCGCGGGGCTGCGAACCTTGGCGCAGCGTTGCCGATGTTGGTGTTTGTGTCCAGTCGGCCCCACCGCTACTCGGCCGTGCACCTTGAGTCAAGTGTTCCACGTGAAGCGGCGGTCTTCCGCCGAGGTCCGGCAGCCCATTGCCCCTCGCTTGTTACACTGAAAGAGATTGAATTTCGTATACTTGTTGCAACCTAAAATTTAAAATTTTATTGTCTGTTTCCTTGAGCCTGTTCTTAAAACTGTGTCGTCACCCATATTTCATGTGGCTGATCTTCACTGTTAATTAAATGCTTCTGATTGGCCAATACATTTGTTATGTAATTAACAGTTAGTGCTGTAAGTCGTTGCCCTTACTCATTTCACATTTGAGCTTAAAACATGTAAATAACTAGTTTCGGTTACTTCTGCTTACTGTAATTATCAGAGATTTGATACTGTAAGTTCTGCTCTTAGTCTTGTCGCATTTGAGCTTAAGGTTTAAATGCTTCAACTTGTTGTGTGTGTTCAAGTGTTGCAATCATTATCTTACTGTTATTACTTCAATTAGCAATTGATTTTTAAATTACGTTATGATCAGACTTATTAATAAAGATAACAACCTTCTGTTGTGAGCTTGACCTACCACTACCCAATCCTATCTTGCACCAAGGACTGTAACACTTGCATAGTTACCCTCGTTTTGCAAAATGCTTTTAATTAGGTCTTCTTTATTTAAATGATTTGCCACCTAATAACGCTGACTATTATGGGCATTGCTAATAAAAGTAAATGGTTCATGCTCTGACCGGATGCTGTGACAGCTGACTGCCGGATTTCTTTACATACATATTAATCAAAGGCCAAAAAAAAAAAAAAAAAAAAAAAAAAAAAAAAAAAAAAATGTTATAGACTAAATTGCACAACGGATAACAATACCCCGGGTATTTAATCAATTGTCACAACCTTCGATACAGAGTTGGTGTAAACTATGACAACTGCCCAGAATTTATCTTTTACCTGCATCCTAATCGCTCATCGGTTATTAGTTACTGTATTTAATTTCTGTTATTAGGATTGCAGCTGCTTTGTTAGATTTAAATGGGTGGAGGAAAATCTTTTCATGGTAAAGTCCGACTAAGGCAGGACAAGATTTTTATTTTCTGACAGTATTCAATTAAAAGCATAACCTTAGACAAATTAAATGTGCAAAGAAACAAAAAAATTGAATGTGAACACTCGTTGCCGAGCAGACAAACATTTTGAGCTAGAGGCTCTATTAACAAATAGACTTACTGGTCTTCTCAACATGTTTCACGCCACACTGCATGGAAAACGAGAGATAAAAAGGATTTATTGGATCGTAAGGACATCCCTCTTCACAGATGCACTCGCTCATCAACCACGTTTACACTGCATGCACTAACCACTCCATTTTTAACTAGCAAAGGAAACGAAAAAAAATGTTTCAACAAAGAGGATGGCCGTTATTAACTGCTGATTTTAATGCAAGACATGAGACACGCAACGGTATGTACCGCTCAAATCTTACAGAATCCCAATAACTCAAACACACACACACCATAAAGGAAATCTACACGTGGAGCTTAGTCACACAACAAGCATAACTGGCGCTCCTTCTTTATCATACTGAACCACACAACAAGATTTACGGCGGGAAGCACATGGCTCCGCGATTTCCACAAAATTAAGTACCCTCCAGAAAAGAAAAATAAATACTATTAGAAATTTCATCTGCTCCTACAATTCCACTGTACGATAAGACGCCACTCCACCCCACTCTGCTCAATTGCCACCAAGCTCCGCCACGTGGCCTCCGCTGTTCATTCTGCTTTAGGTCTGATTACAGAAAATTCCAAAATCAATTAAATACCTGACAACCCGCGGTAGAAAATGACATCTTGCTTGTTCCCGTGGCTGCTATCGACAGGTGCATTCTTATTTTGAAATTGCCAGACTATGGGCCTATTGTGTAATGGCGCGCCGGCCGCGGTGGCCGAGGAGACTGAGGCGCTCCAGTCACGGTCTGCACGGCCACTGCGGTCGGAGGTTCGAATCCCCTCTCGGGCATGGATATTTGTGCCGTCCTTAGTTTTAGGTAGTTCGTAAGTAGTTTGTAAGCTTAGGGACTGATGACCCCGTAGTTATGTCCCATAAGTTCTTTGAACATTTGAATTTTGTAATGCCGCGAAAATTTTTCCAAGTCCCATTACACAATAAAAACTCCGTAAATTCTGATACGATTTTCTCCGCACAAACTTTAAAATGAGGTTTTTCCAAAAGCTTTTCTAAACCAAACAAGGAAACGTAGCGAAATCTCAAAGCGTGAGGTAGCAATAGGATACTAAGTCCCGACCGTTAACGTTGGTATCAAACTATTGTAGCTAATCAAATTGACCAAAAAAACAACAAAAATCGCTAAACTTTCTGCCATATTAACACAAATCTGCTTCAACTATTGCGTTGCGAGTTAGATTCAGTATAATAACACACATTTTTACCTACTTGCTTACCACATTAACAGCAATCGAGCACAGGACGTCTGTCCTCTCGGGCCTCCAAGCTAACAGTGCCAAACGTGGCGTCTCCTGAGCCCAACGAACCACTGTTTTTTTTTTTATTTATTTTTTTTTTATTTTTTTATTTTTTTATTTTATTTTATTTTTTTTTATTTTTTTTTTTTTTTTTTTACGCGAGGGAGATACGTGCCATTGGCCGGTCCCTGCCTCCCCCTCAAGACAAGCGACACCCGAGAAAGCAACTACCAACCTCCCTCTTTGCCTCACCTAAGCGAAGGATTTCGCAACTACTCCACCACCACGCAACTATCTTTGGTGAGTAATTACGGAAAAAAATCTTCTCAAAAAAACATTCACACACGCTCGTTTCCATGGTGGGGGACCAGAGGAAAAAGGAAGTTTGACAAATTATAAATAAAACAAATAACGTGTTTCCAGATGTAACTGGCCAGAGAAGTTAATCAGCGTTACAGTTTGTAATCATCTATATCTATAAATGTGAATGTTTGTTCGGTGTACGTTTATCACGTCTGAACCACAAGACATAAAGAGCTAAAAATTTGTACAGTTACTAATGTCTACCCAGGGAAGGCTTTAGCCATGGTTTTATGGCGATCGGATAGCTGTTTATCTATATATGTATTAATGTGAATGTCTGTTCGGTGTACGCTTATCACGTCCCAACGACAAGACGCAGAGACTTAAATATTTGTACAGTTACTAATTTATACTTGAGGAAGGTTTTAGGCACGGTTATATTGCGATCTGATAGATATTTAGTAATTTGAAGAATATAACGCGAAATGCGGAACAATAATTACTCTTTGAAAATTATATTTACTCTTTGAAATTTGTTTTATTGGTTGCATTGTTGCTTGAGGGTTGGTAATGATAAAAGTGTGAGTACATTGGGATGGAAAGTTATCAGTGTATATAAAATTCTAAGTGTGTATGTGTGTGTTAATATTTCGCTCTGCAGCGATAACTACAGCACGCAAACTAATGGTCTGTGTGTAATTGTTCCGAAGTCTCCTGTTGTCCATCATAGCAGTTCCATGGCGATAGCTATATGGGGGTGGAAGATATCGTGGTTGAAAGTCGTCAAATTATAAAACAAATTCAGACTGAAGGCCAGCGATGACGTTTGCGACTTTATAGCAAGGAGGTTACATACAGCGAAACGTGATGCCACAGACCATATCTTTGGTCTATGCCTGCTACAATGTCTTCAGCTCTTTCTCTGTAAGGATAAGCATACGAATAAGGAAATTTAAGAATAAATCAATAAAGCACTAAAAAAGAAATTCCTTTTAATACATGTCTTTAAAAAAATCAATTTGACGTTTCGCGCATTACATCAAAGGATCGATTTGTGATATTATTACAATAATTATTGTTGAATTTCGTGATTGGATTGTTCGTAACGAGTGCATTTTTACGTGTGATTTCTTATATATTTTCTGATAAATGTAACATGTTTTTAGAAAAAAGAAGATGGGAAGACAGAGAGTTGATAGGAGAAGAACTAACTCAAGACTCGAATGAATAAATAAATACCCGGGCAACGCCGGGTTTTCAGCTAGTTCTCCATAAAACTGACATTATCATTGATTTACTATGGAGCTAGCCAATAGGGCTAAAATGGAGCGTACTGCAGTACCGCTTCACACTCATTACCACTCCTACAAGTCCTAGAAGTATGTAACGGAAATCTCCGACCACCCTTTACTTACGCTGCGTTAGGAGAATTTTTCATTACGGTGTGACTCGCTCTGTGGGACCGTGAGAGTGTGTTCACGAAAGGCAAAGAGCGGCGAGCAGCCCTCTGGGGAGGAGAAATCAGCGAGTGCGGTGGTCGGCGGCAAGTGTTTCCGTAAGCTGCGGCTATTCCGCCGACACAAGTTGGCGGGCGGTGTGAGCGCGCATGCGCAGACCGCGGTCCACCGCAGTCGGCCAGGCCGGTGTCTGCGCGGGACGCCAATCCATTACAGCGGCCGCTACCCTCTGGAGTGGGGCGGCCAGCAATTTAGCGGCGGACCTGGAGGGGGTGGAGGCGGCAACATCAAGGGCCGGCCGCGGTCTTCTGTGTGTGAGAGGGAGACTGTGAGAGAGGAAGAAAGGGAGAGCGGTGGAAGCTGGCCGAGACTGGACAAGATGGTCTCGGCGCTGACTAATGCCCGTTCCGATGTCTCCTCCGCGTTGAGTGCAGTAGGAAGAGGAAGCAGGTTGTATCTCCGCTATGAAAAAGTACTTGATCAAAGGTAATGACATCAGAGCCTAATACAGGCAGCTTGTATAACTTTGCGAACAGGCATTTACGATATCATGTCTCATTGTACTGTTGAGTGCAGTGAAGTGTGTAAATAAATTAGTGAAATAAAATTCAATAAATGAAAGTGAATAATACGTGATAATAGGTGACATAAAAGTGAGAACTTAGTTCAGATCAATCAGACCTACGCCGCATTCAAACAATGTGTCACCGGCTAACACAGCAAATTCAGCCCGACATTATCCCGACGAGTATTCACGTGTGGCCTGTAGTCCATTACTCTATCCATAGAGGTCTGCGCGAATAAGACAATTATTATCCGCACCAAATTCGCAAAGCCCATACCCGCAAGACCCATATCCGCAAGGCCGATATCCGCATCCGCGACACTTTATCTGCATCCGCAGATATTAAAGAAGAACGGAAATTTGTTGACATCTAGTATTAGGAAGTCCTTTCTGAAAGCATTTGTCTGGAGTGCAGCATTGTATGCGATTTAAACGTGGACGATAAGGAGTTCAGACAAAAAGATGGTAGAAGCTTTTGAAATACGGCGCTACAGACGAATGATGAAGATTAGATGGGTTTATCACATAACTAATGGGTAGGTGCTCAACAGAATTAGAGACAAAAGGAATTTCTGGAATATCCTAAGAGACGGGATAGATTAGTAGAGGTTTCAAGGGATCGTCAGCATTAGAAGGAAGTGTGTGGGCTAAAAATCGTAGAGGGAGACCGAGGGACGAATACAGTAAGCAGATTCAAAATGATGTAGGTGAAACGCTACCAATAAAAATATAAATAAATATACAATAATTAACTTCGCGAGTCGAAGATTCTAGATACCACCAAGGATCGTTTTTCTTTCTCTCTAATGAAAAATAATCTCTGAAAATCCTACATTCACTTGTTTTACCGCTGGAGAGAAAGAACAGCGAACCGCTTCATTTGTTTTCCGCCGCCGTCGAGTTAAGAAGCTTTACTAACAGTTCATGGAGGAGGTGTTGATTTCCCGCCTCCAAGTGGCGTAGATAATACATCATTTGCGCGTTACGGAATTGCACGCCATTACGGCTGATGAATAACAATGCAGTGATTGTTAAACATTTTATTAACATCTTCCCCTTCACAATAGTATCCAATTTTTTAGAACCAGCAGTAATTTATATTAAGCTTTAGTATATGATGAAGTCTGAATTTTCTATCCCCGTGATATATTACCAACCGCAAACGCGCAGCCGTCAACTAAAATTTATCGCACGGTCCACAGCACATCAGAATTCCACCCTTCCAGTTCCGGATCAAGATGGTGTTTTACCTTCAATTATTCTTATTTTAAATTTACAGATTTCTGGGATGATATCATCAAAAGGATGTATCGTAACCATGAAGGTAAAGCCTGTCAACTTTTTTATAACGTAGTTGCCGCCGACATTACCCTTATTTCTGACAAAATTAATCGAAACATATTTAAAATCATTCCCTCCATCTATCCCTCACTTCTCCCCGATTCAAAGCTTTCACGTGATATTTTAGTTAACGTCTCAAACCCCAACAACTGATAGGCGCTACATTATAAATTGCCATTCGTATTCTTATATGAAGAGGCTTGCACAGCACAGACTAGCGTGGAGAGCTGCATCACGCCAGTCTGGGGACTGAAGACCACAACAACAAGTTTGGTTGTGGCTTCAGAGCCTGCATGGATGGTCTAGAGGTTCAAGCGACCAGATGCGAAAACGTGAAGACCCGGGTTCGAGTCCAGGTCCTCTACAACTTTTCATGTGTTGAAGATCGATAGTCCATCTTTAGAAAGAGTTGCAGATGTCAGAAAATTTCGCAACTTGCGAGGTAAATGTATGTGAATAAATTAGTTTTCTCTGAAGTGGCTTTATTGATACCCACAGTGTCAATGACTATATTACACAGGGTGGATCTACTTAAAAAAAGTGCTAAGGCTCTCGGGTTTGATAGAGGGACGGACAAGAAGAACATGTCCTGCAAACTTACGGTTTATCTGCTTTCCTTACCGTGGTACAGGTCGTGGTAAACGTAACACAGAGCACTTAAGTATGCTCGTTACTTATGCTTTCTTTGTAAGACATTTCATGGGATGTAGTTCAACGCATGTGGTTCTGCATGATGGAATACTGCCTAATTTTGCTCGTGCTGACAGAGTAATTTTACATCGCCGATTCCCGAAGGAATGGATGGGGTTCACAACGTGACCAGTTCCTTCTCCCAATCCCAATACAAGTTGGTGTATCATGACCTAACCACCAACCATAGGATGTATGACATACACCTGTTCGCCTCTGCTGATTGTCCCCAGTAACAGGTCCCTGACACTCGACGTCATAGATTTGAATGTCGACGGGTTTCCGCTGTGTGGGCTCTTGCCCGGGGTATTTTTGCGCTCATAAATCGATCACTCCCCCTAATGTGACAATTGAATGGTTTACCAATCCCAATTTTTGACTATTCCCCCGGACGAAACATAATTCTACTGTCTGGACCATGGGCCATACGACGTATGCCATTCTCGAGCTGCCGCTCTCCACTGCTGTCGAGTTCATGGCATATCTCTGGACTGCCCGACAAAAGGTGAGATTGACTTCAAATTATGGACAGGATTTTGTGAATTTTTTTATCGGCAGCGCTTGTGGACGGATACCAGTCGGCTCTTGGCCGGTAATGGTATCGTGTGTACTCATATCGCGTTGGCCGATAGTCGCTGACAGTTTCTCTGACCACAGACTATCCCTGAGTCGGATGTGGTGATCGTTCTGACATTTTGTTTTTTCGAATGTTCGCCACCATCGTGGCATGGTAACTGATTTTTAATGGCGATATCTGGCCGCGGAAGTTTGGTACCTGAGTGTTTTTTTATTTAGCAAACACTATCTTTACTTTTCATCATGCGGAGGTTCGGTGGGAGAAGCTTAACCCACTAAAACCTACCATGATTTTTTATATTTTCTACTTTTTTGATTTCTAATCTTTCTTTTATACGTCATGTGTTGACACATGTTTCTGAATTTTAGCACAACGATGAATCATGTACCCACTAGCAGAAGGTCCTTTCCTTTTATGTTTTTCTGCACTCTTTCCGTTCCCCAACTTTTTTTTTCTTTTCTTTTGTTGTAGGAAGCGGGGTAACGGAATTGAACGCGTTCAATCAGATCGAAGTGGTTTATTCTCTCTTCTGACCTTACAGAAAGAGTTTTTTCGTCCCTTTTCAGACAGGCTTACATTTTGTTTCCTCAGGAATGTTCAGCTTTATTCACTGTTTTCGATGTGAGACAGGCGGGTTGTAGGGGTGGACATGAAAAACAGAAGTAAATAAATAAAATAAAAAATACATAAAATAAACAAACAAAAAACAGATAAAAAGGGTGTCAGCAGATACGAAAGATGCCTGGAATATGGAACGAGTGAGACAGTCAATAATGCGGAGCATAGACGTCCACATTACAGTTCATGGCAGCCAGTTTGAACACCTTCTGTAGAAACCTCCGCTGTATCAACAAAAATGACCAACCTGCTTCGTGAAATAGTCTGTCTTCCATAGAGTACCCTGTATATTAGATTTACCCGAACGTGCGGAAAGCGTCGCGTAGGTCTACAATATGCGCGACAATTTCTTTTTGTCCCGTTTTGACCACCTTGTTGTTGTCGTGGTTTTCAATCCGGAGACTGTTTTGACGCAGTTCTCCACGCTAGTTTATTCTCTCCTAGCCTCATTATATCCGAATAAACACGTGAATTTGACTGTTTACTGTATTCGTCCCCTGGTCTCTAAATATTCAAATGTTTGTAAATCTATCGGACCAACCTGCGTGGTCATCAGTCCGTAGCTTACAAACTACTTAAACCTAGGTAAACTAACCTAAGGACAACATACATACCCATGCCCCAGGGAGGACTCGAACCTCCTCCGGCGAGCAACCGCGCACTCGGCAGCGAGGTGCCTTAGACCGCTCGGCTACTCCACCGCGGTCCCTGGTCTCCCTCTACCATATTTGCCGTACACACTTCTCTTCGATGCTAAATTGATTATTCCTTTAAGTCTCAGAATGCATTCCACTAGCAGACCTCGTCATTTATTCTGGGTACACGGGAAATTACTTACCTCCCAAGTTCTCCTCAGGACCTGTTTGGTAACGCGATCTACCCATCTAGCACTGTTTATCTTACTTGTTTCACTTCTGTACAAGGCTACACTCCACACAAATACCTTCACAAGAGCCTTAGTAATGGAATTAATATATATATATATTCTTCAGAAACGATTTTCTTCCTACTGATACGGTGCATTTTATACCATCTGTACTGCGATCATCGTAAGTTATTTCACTGTCTAAATAATATAACTTACCTACAACCTTTATTGTCTCGTTTCCTCATCTTATTCCCTCAGTATAGCCTGATTTAATTAGACTACATTTCATTACCCTTTGTTTGCTCTTGTTGATATTCAACATAAACCGTCCGGAATATTCTTTACTTCATCCATCGAAGTTATTTCACTGTCCAAAACACGAAACTCATCGATGAATTTATTGCCTCGTTTCGCAATCTAATTTACTCATTATCGTCCGTTACAATTCTACTACATTCAATTACCCTTGTTTTCCTTTTGTTTAATTTCATCGTATGCCCTTCTTTCAATGCACTGTGATTCCATTCAATTACTCTTCCTGATCTTTCCTGACGGAACGGCAAAGTCGTTCACAAAGTGGTATGTTTTCATTTCTTTTTCCTTAAATTCTATTCCAATTTCTCCTTACTTTGCTTCACAGGTTGCTCAACGTTCATATTGATAACAAAAGGAGGAAGGCTAACAATCTGCCTTACTCCGTTCCGAACCAATTCTTCCCATTAATGCCTTACGACTCTCGTAACTGCCGGTTGGTTTTTGTGCAAGTTATATATAACTATTAATTCCCCATATTTTCCCCCTGCTGACTTCAGAAATTGAAAGAATGCAGTCAAAATCTGTCAAAATCTGTCTCCAGAAATACAAAAACTAGTAATGTTGGTTCTAGGACAAATAGTACTGTTCTGTATTCTGAAAATTTTGTACATCAGAGAGTTTTACAACACTGAGCTCTATGTATGCCCAAGATAAATTTTTAGCAGTACTTTCCTTAAATGTTTAATGCAGGATGGTTTATCTGAAGACTAATGTATAGTGAGTAAATACTGAGAAAAATAATGAAAAAATCCTTAAAATTATTATGCACTATTAACAACAAAACGCACATAGTGCTCCTATGATGTAACCGATGCAGTGAATCTCACTATTGTGCCTCTAATCTTTTAATAGAGTAACTCATATAACGCAAAGGTATTGCGTGATTGATTACTTTAACATGGCAAAGGAGGTATACTAAAGTAAACAAACGCACATGTTACGAGTAACTCAATACAGCTAACTGTCGAAGTGATTCAGTAGCACTCTGTGACTTTCTGGGACGTGCTTCTCGCATATGTAACACTATGTATACAAGCAGCTACAAATGAATTTGCGGTAAATTTTTGATTAGTTTTAAAGATAATGGAAAAAAATAGATATATAGCTGATCAGCTACACTATGCATTAAAGGATTAACATGAACTTTTCCAATCCTGTGCCATGAATAGCATCTGCCTGTATCACACTGATTGCTGTGAGAGAGCACAGTGGTCTATGACAAATACGGCCATTATTGCCATATGTTATCAAAAGCAGTCCCCTTGGGTTCACTGTACTTCTCGCAAGAGCGTACTTACTTAAATTTAGTTTAAACAACTAAATGCCAAGTTCAATCATTCCTGCAGACGTTCCTGCCTAATTAGGTTGGCGATCGTCTTTTATGAGCTGATTTCATATTTTTTCCGGTATTATGCCACTTATTATTTGCTCTGTGTCGTGGCCAAATCTGAAGTAAAGAAGTTTTTAACGATTACTTCTCTGTTAGACGCACGATCGAAACATTAAAAATCCTCGCAAAGGGTACATTACGGTTATATTGTTCTTTATAGTGAACAGTCATCGTTACGTAACGTATCTATACGCAGATAGAGCAGTATAAACGATACTGTTATACAGCGTGATTATAATTAAACTTTCAAAACGCAGTAAAAATAGCACCACTGGACAGAATGACTTAAAATTGCAACGGAATGTTATCGGAGAAGGGGGAAAACGCATCGCAGAAAAAAATAATTAGTGTGAAAATTGATCAATAGATGGTGTTGTAAGCGTCATAATTTAATAATGGTCGTCTAAAGATGACAAATTATTCATAAACGATTGCCTAAGGTGTAAGACATTAAGAAAACTGTATTAGTCAGTGAGCATAACTATACAGGTATTATACTTTTAAATCAGTTTTAAATAAGCCTAAAACCGTATAATAAGCATCAATAACGTCGGATTTTAATTGTCTGTTGGTCAAAAAGCGCATTAACGCATCAATCAAAATGATATTGGAATCTTAATTTTCGTGTGACTGGTGCAAAACATGTTCAGTACGCTGTCCACCGTTTTCTGAAGCTGAAATCGAGAAACGGCATGTTCCACAACAGGTCGATTTGTTTCTGGGGTCACATTCAGAGCGTGTTGTGCATACGTGCCTTCACTGCAACTAAGTTCGCAATCGAAACAGTGAACGACACGTCTTTCACATAGCCACACAGCCAGAAGTCAAACGGATTCATCATCATCATCATCATCAGCCATTTCAGTCATTTAATGATGTGGCCTCTTCGAGTCGTGGATTTAGGTAGGCTTTCAGCAGTCTTCTCCAAGTGGAACGGTGTTGAGCAGTTCTCTGCCAGGTGCTACCAGCGATCTTCCTGATATCTTTGTCCCATCTGTCCGGTGGTCTTCCTCTAGGCCTCCGGTGCTCTCTCGGACTCCAGTGCTATCTTCGTCCATCTGTTGTCTTTTCTTCTCGCGATGTGGCCGGCCCACTGCCATTTCAAGGAGCTTACGGTCTCTAAGATGTCCTTAACCTTGGGCACAGATCGGATGTCATCTGCCCTTTTACTATCCTTTCTTGTATAGCCCAGCATTGGTCTTTCCATGGCTCTCTGTGCTGTCCTAAGTTTCCGTTTTGTAAATGAGTTCAATGTCCATGTCTCGCAGCCATGCGTCAGCACAGGAAGAATGCATTGATCAAACACTGTTTTCTTCAGATTTACCGGCATTTTTGATCCGATTATTGTAGAATTGTTCCCAAATATTTGCCAGCCAAGCTTGCTGCGCCGATACCTTACGGGCCTTACATCTCCAAAAAATGTTCAAATGTTTGTACACTCTATGGGACTTAACTACGGGGTCATCAGTCCCTAAACTTACAAACTGCTTATGAACTACTTACGAACTAGAACGGCACAAATATCCATGCCCGAGGGGGGATTCGAACCCCCGACCATAGTGCCCTTGCAGACCGTGACTGGAGCGCCTTAGTCCCCGCGGCCGGCTTACTTACATCTCCCTTCATCTTTATAATCTGGCCAAGGTAGATATATTCACTGACCTCTTCTAATGGACTTTCCTTGACTTTCACATCACCAGCTGGGATCCATTTTTTTTTTTTTTTTTACATTACTTTTGTTTTGCAGAGGTTCAAATTCAAGCCACCTAACTGGAATTCCGAAGCAAGATCCGTAACTACGTTTTGGAGCTCTGTGAAGTCGTTGGCCAGTAAGGCAATATCATCAGCAAATCTCAAATCAAACTGATTAAGACCAAGTAATAAGACCAGGTAATCGGGAGGGCAGGTTGTAGAGAAATGGCGGTTGATAATCTTAGCATTTCAGAAATGGTGCGTCATCAGCAGCTTAACTAGATTTGTAATGTGCGGAGATGTGCCATCTTTCAATTAAAATGATCCCATCCACGTTGTTGGAGAGATGGAACAACGTGGTTACGAAAAAAGACACTCATAGTGCTTACCAGTGACGGTACAGGGAACAGGACCGGAGCACTTGTCTCTTCAAAAAAATATGGCCCTATGTTAAATGATACCGGGGACCAGCACCATACACCGACTTTTCAGCATGAAGTGGCACTAGTTATGTGGAATTTCTGTTGCCCATATTGTGTACTGACACATCCTGTCAAATGGAAGTGGACTTCCTCTGTCCACAAAATCTTTCTCGACCATTCATGGTCCACTTCTACGCAAGCAAGAAAATCTAAATGAAAGCTCGCTCGTGCTGGTAGGTCAACAAAAAGTAGCTCGTGCAAATGGGTGATTATAACTGACAAAGAAGGACTTTTAGTTGCATTTTACGCACAGTGCTTACAGGTTAGTCCAAAGTGCAGACACTTCTCCGTACACTACACATTTGCACACCACCACACGACTCCTCCTGCCTTGTCACGGCCATTTCTTCCACTGACGTCGAATCAGTTCGTTTCCTTCCTCTATCTGGTTTCAAATCAAAGAAACCAGTCTTCGAGAATTTCCGAATCATTTACTCCAGACCCACGGCAGTCATGGGACCAACGCCTTTTCTTCTTCTGCAGAGCGACGTGTGCACAGTCCTAATTCTTTTAAAATAGCTTTAAAAGCAAAGCGCCATCCTGCATTGATACGGTCATGGCAAATGACCCGGACGCAATACGAGGAAGCCGTGTACCCGGCCGGCGTGATCATGCCAATCTCAATGAGTCGTGCTCATTACAGGTGGCTTCATTTACATATTCTGACACATATTTATCAATTTTCACGCTATTTGTTTTCTTCGTGAAATTCGAGTCAGGAATGCCACTTGCGTGAGGTAATGTTGCACTACTCTAGACAAAGGTGTTCCGCTGGACAGAAAACACTGTTGACTACTATTTTAAAATGTGTAAAGAGCTCGCGCATCGGACGTGTTGGAAAAGAAGAGGCACCAAAATTCGTAACTGTGATTCACCTGTCAAGGTTTTATGCTTTTTCGTGGCATCTGCTCATGAGGGCCAGATTCCTGGTGGTTAGCAACGAGCCAGGGATTACAATGGTGAAAGAAAGGAAACATACGAGTGAGATTCAGGATCGGACGGTTTCCGTGTTTGAGTAGTCCGTGCAGGTGTTGAAGTCAGCATGCCTGGGTGCCTCATAGATTGACGCACCTGCCTGGAAATCACTATACCCGTGTTTCAGTCCCTACTCAGAAACAATTTTCCATTTGTCAGTGATTTTTGATTTCAACACCAGCAGATGAGACAAAAATACCCAACTAAATCGATATTTATAGCATCTGGAGCATAACACCAACACTCGTGGCCGCTCAAGAATGCTTCACATTTATTTAAATGCATTTTCATGTGGTGTCTTGGATTCTGTATATCATTTTAGCACGCGGATAGTTTCTCTTTATTGCTAGTTTTTTATTATGCTATGCTGATGAGTTTTACATCCTCATTCCTTTTCTAACGCCACTTGCAATCTTTGCAATTGTTTGTGGGACGTCTTGAATTCTTCCAATGGTAAGGGATCTTAAATGTAAGCGTAGGCTTTCGCGGCCATTGTCAGTTTCAATGAAGTTCTTCAGGGAATTAGATCGCATCGTCATCATGTAAAACCATCCGAAGTTTCGATCACTATTGCAGGTAGCCTACTTCAGGGTATTCGTCTGACTAATACACTGAAGAAGGCAACTTGCAATAGTGGCCGAAACGTCGGTTGGTTTTACGTGAAGAATTTTATTGAAAATATAGGATCTTCATTAGATTGTCCATAACAGTGCAATATGTCACCAATACGTACATCCGATATGACAGAAGAACTTCAGAATTTTTCTCATCACAGTAGTCTCGACGTTCTACAGTTGTAGGCTGGAGATGGTTATCGTTTGTAGAACAGGAGGTAGGGACTGTCTCTCATAAGATTGTTCCATTTGGATGGCTAACAAAATAGACAGAAGAACTAAAGGTTTTACTCCGAGAAATATTTGTTTTCAAAGATGTGACACTGGAACTTGGAATTCATATGGCTGGATCATCTCGACCAGTTTTGGATCCCTGTGAGTTGTAGATATTTCTGAAGTATTTGTTATATATTATGGCCTTTCCTGACGTCTCTTCGTATATTCTGAAAGCAATTTCAGAACTGTAGGACGAGAGATATTAATGACTTGTACCGCCCTGTCAGTTCTTTTCGATGTAACTATTGCTTGTCGCACTGATAAATTTACCAATGTTGTGTAATTAAGAGAAAGGAAGTCGCCGACATTCTTATTGCAACTGAAAAAAAATTGGACATTCTGCACTTAGGTGGTCTGTATTTTTACAGTTATAGCAAATTTCGTTATCCACAGATAATCAGAGATTACAAATATTGTCATACAATTGAATATACAATTTGGATAGTACTTTGCTTAAATCCTCAATGATAAACTGTCCAGTACGCCTATAATAATATGAGAGCAACCAAGAATCTTAATTCCAGATGGAACTTCACGCAAATGTCGAAAAGAGAGGCCGTATCTAGTAAAGGTTTGGGTCATAATTGAAGCAGAAAGAATGAAACAGAAAAAAATGAAAATTGAGTACTTGAATTTTTGAAAAGCCGGAGGGTAGCCAAGGTCCTCTTAATTGTAATGTTAACTCCGGTAGTATGCGATCAGTTTGTTCGACGACTTTTCGAAAAG
This sequence comes from Locusta migratoria, assembly GCA_026315105.1. NCBI lineage: Eukaryota > Metazoa > Arthropoda > Insecta > Orthoptera > Acrididae > Locusta > Locusta migratoria. The sequence goes on along the minus strand of CM048745.1, from coordinate 329,282,013 downwards.
AAATATACGAGGCTGGTTTTTTAAGTAAGTACCGTTTTGAAATGAAAGCCTGTATCTTAATCTACTTTTCGACTTAATGTCCGTCAATACTGAGGCACTTGTCATAACGTTGTACCAGTTTTTGAATACCCTCCTCATAGAAGTCTGCTGTCTGGCTTGTCAACCACTGTATCACAACTGTTTTGACTTCCTCATCGTCTTGCTCCGTCACAATGTCATACAAAACACTAAGAGAAACATTAGGAGTCACCCCGCAAGGAGGAAATCGTAAGCGTCTGTTTCCTCTCACCTTATTACCCACTTCCTGCACCAAACTTTCATTAACGACTGAAAGACGCCCACTCCGTTGTTCATCATGCACATTTGCCGGACCATCTTTAAATGCTCTCACCCACTTTCTTACCAATCCAATCACTCATAATATTTTCTCCGTAAACTGCAGACATCTCACGATGAATATCGATCGCTTTTACGTCTTTAGCACTAAGAAATCTTATAACAGCAAGTACTTCACATTCGATGCGACTCACGATTATCTGAGGTATCTTAAACACTCAGTAAACAAAGACTAATCAGACTGTAATGGCGTCAGTGCGTAGACAACAGATGTAGGTACCCAGTGCGCATAAAATTATTTAGATATCTTAGCATGTCTTTTATTTAATTTCAAAACGCTACTTACTTAAAAAACACGCCTGTAGATCTTCCGACTGACAATGCGAGAACAATGCTTGTTATCAGCAGCAGACATGAATCGTTCACCGCTTTGTGGGATTCTAATCGAAACGAGAACCAGTTTCTCTGGAGAGACGATGCTGTCAGATGATTGGTGACGTGCTAGACTGCTGCGACCGCTCCATAGTACCATTTGGATACACACCATGGTGTCCCATTCGTCCTTGGGACGGTGCGAGAAAAGGTCTCTAGAGGAGAGATCTGCACACCTACGTACCTTATGGAGCCGCCATATGGGGCCTACAGCAAACAACACAGGGCAATATCGCTTAGGGAAATTACCATTTTGAAGCTACTTTGAGTACCATTTGAGTAAGAAACTATCTTTCTAAGTGTATCCAGTCACTCGTTGATCATTCCGGGGCAGTAATAGAAGAAAGCAAATGGAAAGCTGAAGTTCTAAATTTAACCTTTAAGAAATCTTTCATGCAAGAGGACCTCTGAAATGTACCATCATTTTATCGACGTACTAATTCCGAAATGGAGGACATAGATACTTCTGGTGTAGATAAGCAGCTGAGAGAGCTAGATACGAAAAAGTCTCCTGGTCCGGATGGAATACCAGTTCGGTTTTACAAAGAGTATTCTGCGGCATTGGTCCCTTACTTAGCTTAAATTTTTCGCGAATCTTAAATTCAGCGCAAAGTTCCTAGTGATTGGAAAAAAGCGCTAGTGACTCCCGTTTATAAGATAGAAAAGAGAACTGACGCACATAGTTACAGGCCAATATCAAATGTTCGTTAAGCTTAAGGGACTTAACTGCGGGGTCATCAGTCCCTAAACTTACAAACTACTTATGAACTACTTTATACTAAAGACCAACATCCATGCCCGAGTGGGGATTCGAACCCCCGACCGTAGCGGCCGTGCAGACTGTGACTGGAGCGCCGCAGACCGCTCGGCCACCGCGGCCAGCTGCTGAGCCAATATCGTTGACATCAGTTTCCTGTAGAATTTTGGAGCGTATTCTCAGCTCGAATATAGTAAATTTCCTTGAGACGGAAAAGCTTCTTTCTATGAATCAGCACGGGTTTAGGAAACATCGTTCATGTGAAACTCACCTTGCCCTTTTCTCACATAACATGTTGCGAGCCATGGATGAAGGGCAACAGGCGGATTGTGTTTTTCTCGGCTTCAAAAAAGGCGTTTGATGCGGTGCCACACTGCAGACTGCTAACGAAGATACGGCCCTATGGAATAGCTTAACAGACTTGCGACTGGCTGGAAGACTATCTAAGTAAGAGTGTCATAGGACGCTATTATTTTCTATCTACAGGGTGAATCACCTAACACTTGCACCGCAAATATTGCGGAAACGGAGAGTGCGACTGAATGCGGTTTTCACAGAATGGAATTGGTAGTCAGGGGCTCGTATTTTTAGCCAATAAACAGATTGTAAAAAACCTACAAAGTGAATTTTTTATGCAAACATACAGTTTTCAAAATGGAACAATGGTTTTTTCTTTCATGTACTGGAAGTTTGGTACCAGCTGTGTACAAAGAATTTTGAATGACATTTTTATAACGTTTAGTTTGGCAGCTACAACCATTCAAAATTTTGGGGGCGGAGACTACGACAGCGTAGCTCACTGGCTGTTGTTCATGAGACAGTGGGCCGTGTCCCAGGGGCTAGCCACTCGGACAGTGAGCTACGCTATCGCAGCCTCCGCCCCCGAAACTAGCTGCCAAACTAAACGTGATAAAAATGTCATTCAAAATTCCTTGTACACAGCTAGTATCAAAAATTCCAGTGCATGAAAGAAATAACCATTGTTTCATTTGAAAAACTGCTCGTTTTGCGTGAAAAATACACTTTCTAGGTATTTTTGCAATCTGTTTATTGGCTAAAAATACGAGCCTCTGACTAACAACCCATTCTGTGAAAAACGCACATCAATGCCACTTTCCGTTTCCGAAATATTTGCGGTACAAGTGTTAGGTGATACACCCTGTATATAAATGATCTGATGGTCAGAGTAACTTGTAATTTGTGGCTGTTTGCTGATGAAGCTGTGGTGTATGGGAGGAAGTCGTCTTTAACTGACTGTAATAGCTTACTGTATGACGTAGACAAAATTTCTAGTTGGTGCGAAAAATGGCAGCAAGTCATGTAGAAATATGTAAGGTGATGCGCATGAGTAGAAAAAACAATCCCATAACGTTCGAATACAGAATTAGTAGTGAACTTCTTGATGCAGTCGCGGCGTTCAAATATCTAGGTGTAACAATGAAGAGCGATATGAAATGGAACGAACATGTAAGGACAGTTGTAAGTAAGGCGGACAGCAGACTTCGGTTCGTTGGGAAAATTTTGGGAAGATGTACTTCATCCGTAAAGGAGATCGCGTATAAAATTCTTGTGCGAACACGTCTTGAGTATTGCTCAAGTGTTTGGGGCCCGCAGCAATTCAGTTTAAAGGAAGACATTGAAGCAGTTCAGAGACGAGCAGCTAAGTTCGTTGCTAATAGGTTCGACCAATGTGCGAGTGTCACGGAATTGCTCCGGCAACTCAATTGGGGATTGCTGGAGGAAAGTCGACGATCTTTTCGTGAATTTCTGTTGAGGAAATTTAGAGGACCGGAATTTGAAGCTGCCAACTTACATTTCGCGTAGCTATCACAAAGAGAAGATAAGAGAAATTCTCGTACGGAGACATAAAGGCATTCTTTTTTCCCTCGTTCTATTTGTGAGTGGAATAGGAAAGTAAATGCCTAATAGTGGTACAATCTACCCTCCGCCATGCACCTAACGGTGGATTGCGGAATATGTATGTAGATGTATAAATAAAATGCTGATTATTCGAAAAGCCAATACTGCTAGTTCAGTCTAACCATAGTGAGGTCACTGTAAGGTCTCATAGTTTTGGCACAAACTGGGTGAGAAGAACCAGCGTGATGAACCTTTCAAGTTTCTGAAATTTTGACCTGAGTTGGTCATAGAAAAAGAGAAAACGAACATTACAGTATAAGTGAAGTTATTGTTTGTTTAAGTAGTTTGATTACTGTTAGCGCAGCACAATGGATAGGCAATTAAATTACAGATTTTGCGACCCAGAGTTATTGTCAAAGGAAGATGCAAATTAAGCACAAAAAATTGGAAAAATTTTCGCGGCATTACAAAATTCAAATGTTCAAAGAACTTATGGGACTTAACTACGGGGTCATCAGTCCCTAAGCTTACAAACTACTTACCAACGAGCTACGACTAAGGACGGCACAAATATCCATGCCCGAGGGGGGATTCGAACCCCCGACCGCAGTGGCCGTGCAGATCGTGACTGGAGCGCCTCAGTCCCCTCGGTCACTGCGGTCGGCAAATTAAGCACATTCAATCGCACAGCGTCAGTTCAGTGTTCGTGTTTTCTCCCCAGTGATACTGTACAATTGGCATGCATGAAACTTTACGTTGCAAATAACTTCATTTATCAACTTAAATGATGTAAGCTTTCCACTGAAGCATATTTCGGGGAAACTTTCTTGCTAAAAAAAATATTAAAATTTATCTGAACCTTCAACAATGAATCCTTGGTTCTCAAAAATGGTTGGGCATGTCAGTTGCGGTCAATAGTATACGGCGTATGAATCTTCTCCTGCTGCTCTTTCTGAAACACGCCGATTAGCCACGTTCGTCCATATTCATTATTTTTGCCTTTAATAGGTCAAAAAATTTTATTTACTCCATTAACTACTGGATATTACACACAGATTATCCAGATTAAATATATTACCAATATCGAGATTACTATATCCAGTAAACACTTTATATACAACAGGTCGGTGCTCATTGTTGCAGCAGATGTAGCAGAAACGTTTTGCACAACATCTCCTCTAAAACCGTAACTAATAGCAATATTTAGTATCCACTACCGGTTTAATGGCGTAGCGCTACGTCATAAGGTGCAACAGAGGACTTGTGCCCAGCCGCCAATATGTCTCTTATGCGTCTCGCAGTTAAGAGATTTTTATTATTGATGGTTGGGCAAAAGTCTGTCGCTAAGGAGACTATCATGATTTATATTCACTTCAATATGTGGCTCTAGGAGGCCAAATTCTGGAGTCTCTGGATACAATTGGTTACTGGTCACAGTTCATACTTTGTTTTCAGTTTATGTATTCTGAAGAGCGTTGCCTTTGCCAAGGCGATGTATTTTAACAATAGAGGATATTGAGAGGGCAGACTGGAGAATCTGGTGCACGCTGTATTTACGTCGTGGTTTAATAACAATAATTTTGTGTGGCACATTGGTCTGGTGTAAGTCTTTCAATTGGACGCTACTTCTGTGACTTGCGTGTCCCTAGCCTATCCCAGTTATCTAACTGGGAAAAGGGGACCTGAGCTTAACGTGGAATCCTAACCACGTGTCGTTTCTGGCGACTCCTGACATCGTTGAGAGGCGAAGGATGGGTTAAAACGCTTACTGAAAGTAATTCGATGTCCGACTAGATTTCGAACCCGAGACCCTTCGGTTTCCAGTCGAGCACCTTTCTCCAAGACTGTCGTGGGTGAAGAGACAGCTTGGTGCCGCCTTGCTGTTGTGAAGTCACAACAGTCACCCTTTCAGTCAAGGTCCTCCGAGCACCGTGGAAACCTTACTCAAGACGGGCGGTGTAGGAGTATCCCAGCGACGACCACTAGCAAGCTGAAATAGCAGATAAGGTAAAGGCGCAAAATTTCGTCCACGTGCCTAATTTCGTCCCTCTAAGTTTATCCGTTCTGCCGGTAGGGGCACCATCGGTGATATTTTTTGTTAGTAGTGCTCAAGGCCACCAGTTAGTTGTGAGTTTGATGCGTCCAGCCCTCTAGTTGCCGTTTGAGAAAACATATTGTCATTTGTCAGACGGTGAGTTCACGAAACACTGTGTGTAAATGCTTTTTTCGAATTATTTATTTATTGGTTTTTTCTGTTCCATGGGACCCAATTGAGGAGTGAGACTCCATGGTCGTGGAACAAGTCAATACATTAATTGTTACACAAGAATGGTAATAGGAAATTTTTAAGTAGTCATTTACACAGTACAATCTTAAGACAAAGTGAAAAGAATCAATAAAGAAAAAAATAAATTAGCTTAATTGTTTAACTTTTCTAGGAGTTCCTCGACAGAATAAAAGGAGTGAACCATGAGGTAACTCTTCAATTTAGATTTGAAAGCGTGTGGATTAGTGCTAAGATTCTTTAGTTCTTGTGGCAGTTTATTGAAAATGGATGCCGCAGAATACTGTACCCCTTTCTGCACAAGTGTTAAGGTGGTGTGATGCAAATGCAGATTCGACTTCTGTCTAGTATTCACCGAGTGACAGCGACTAATTCGTGGGAATAATCTGATATTATTAACAACAAACGACATTAAAGAAAAAACGTATTGTGACACCACAGTCAAAATTCCCAGACTACAGAAAAGGGGTCGACGTTCGCGAACTTACACCAGATATTGCTCGAACCGCACGTTTTTGAGCCAGAAATATCCTTTTTGCATCAGGCGAGTTACCCCAAAAAACAATGCCGTACGTCATAATTGAGTGAAAGTAAGCGTAATAGACTACTTTTCGTGTTGAAAAATCACTTATCTCAGATATTGTTCTAATGGTAAATATAGCATAATTTAGTTTTGGAGCAAGATCCTGAACCTGGGCTTTCCATGACAGCTTACTGTCTATATGAACACCTAGAAATTTGAACTGTTCAGTCTCACTTATCACATGCCCATTATGTGTAATCAGAATGTCAGCTTTCGTAAAATTATGTGTTAGAAATTGTAAAAACTTAGTTTTACTGTGATTTAACATTAACTTGTTTTTTACAAGCCATGAACTTATCTCTTGAACTGCATTATTTGATACTGTGTCAATATTACGAGCAACATCCTTCACTACCAAGCTGGTAACATCAGCAAACAAAAATATTTTACTGACACCTGTTATACTCGAAGGCATATCATTTATATAAATAAGAAACAGCAATGGTCCCAAAACAGACCCCTGGGGCACCCCATACTTAATTGTGCCCCATTGGGATTGCTCGTCATAGCCATTTTCTACAATGCGGAGAATTACCTTCTGTTGTCTATTATTAAAGTAAGTGGTGAACCAGTTGTGGGCTACTCCTCGTATTCCATAATGTTCCAACTTCTGCAACAATATTTTGTGATCAACACAATCAAACGCTTTTGTTAAATCAAAGAAGACGCCTAATGTCCGTAGCCTCTTATTTAACCCATCAAGTGCCTCACAGAGAAACGAAAATATAGCATTTTCAGACGTTAAACCACTTCTAAAACCAAACTGTACATTTGACAATAAATTATAATGTATTAATTTCGTTGTATATGACATATCCGTTTAGGGGACGAATTTTAGATGGCGCCTAGGAAGAAGTGAGCAATAACTGCGGTGAGAAACAAGGAAATGTGATATAAAGGTGCGAGTAAGACATTTAGTGTGCCAAAGGCAGCTCTCAAGGATTACAAGAGGAAAGTAGAAGGTAAAAGTGCTGAAGAGTTAATTGAAACAGCAATTGGTAGAAAACCAGTTGTTTAATGTGATCTAGAGGCTGATTTGGTGTCTTATTGTATGGACACGGAGAAACATTTCTATGGCATTACTCTGAATGATCTTAGGCGAATGGCATTTCAGCTTGCTATACGGAATAATGATGCTCAACCATTTTCAGTCAGGCAAAAAACAGCTGGTCGGAAGTGCCTGCGTCTGTTTCTTCAGAGACATTCGACACTCTATGCGAACGCTGCTATCTATGTCAGTGGCTAAGGTACAAGATTTCAAGGAGGGAAGTGTTAAGCTTTTGTTCTCTATTTTGTAGAGTTACTAATCAATATTTTTTGTACAAAAAAGAATGTTTGTAACCTATATCTAATATAAATGAATATTGTAACATGTTTTTATTATTATTACCTTGTTTTTAAATTGTTTATATCTCTTTTACACGACGTATTAGTAGTAGACGAAAGTAGGTCCATATTTTGAAGTGTGGTATAAAGTAACAAATCGATTCTGATATATTTTGAGACAAATACCATGTGTGGGCATAGTTGGTGGTGTTATATAAATTATTTGGGAATCATTGATTTAAAGGTATGGTATTCAGAGGCCAAAAGCTGACTGGGGGACGGAATTCGGTTGCTTTACCTCCATCATCCGGAAGAACATGATTGCATAAGAGTAGGAATATCAATAAATTGGGCGAAACCTTTTCTGTCCCAAATACCTGTAGCTGTAACCTTATAAATGTAAGTGAAAACCTTTTGAAATTTGAAAGAAATTCTACGAATGGACTCCTTTCAATGATACACAATGCATAAAAGACGTAAAATTTCAGTTGCTAATGAATGTCACGTAGGGCACTCAATGCGGAAACCCGAGAAGTCATTAATCAACTGGTTCTGACGAAGCATTTTTCGTAAAGTGAAAGATGTTTTCCGTCTGAACGAGTACATAGCTGACTGACGCCCTCGGGTAATTTGCGGAGAGAGCCCTAGTTTCTCTTGTCCGACAAACACCGACACGCCATTCCATGAGCTACGACATGTTCCTAGACAGCTACTGTACGCGCTCACAGTGTAGGCTCAGGGCGCCTATCGATTTATGCAAAACACACAGCGCTACTGATTGGCGGTTGGTGAAAGCCTCACAACAACCGTGTCAGTGATGAATATGGACACTAATCCTTCTCTGAACCGCTAGAATTCATACGCGGGACTATCACTTGTTCAGTCAGATATTCTATGATAGTAATAATTATGTGGAACACAATGTTTATTTCCTCTTCGTCCTACGAAACACGTTATTGTTTCACGTAGGCCCCTTTCATTGTCATTACGCTGTATGTCAGGGATATGGTGCGCGGCAATAAGGGATTATTACCATACATACAGCTTTCGAAAATACTCTGACGAATATAACCTTTCAGGATTTGTCGGCGCGACTGAGTAATAGCTTTCGGGTGTTGTGAAGAGTACTTGCTTCCATTTTTGCACAACTGACGCAGTCTTCTTCGTCAGGGGATGTGGGTTTTGCTCGTTGTATGGATTCCAATTATTGTTCACCATAATTTATAGCCACGTCCAGTTCCTGGCGTACGCCGCCATGTTTTATACTCTTTTGTATTTCATGTCTCAAATGTTCAAATGTCTGTAAATCTATCGCACCAAACTGCGTGGTCATCAGTCCGTAGCTTACAAACTACTTAAACCTAGGTAAACTAACCTACGGACAAACACACACACCCATGCCCCAGGGAGGACTCGAACCTCCTCGGCGAGCAACCGCGTGCTCCGCAGCGTGGTGCTTTAGACCGCTCGGCTACTCCACCGCGGCTATTTCATGTCTCACACTGATAATCCGTGATTCAGAAAATCTACCGGTTTTCCAACTCTGATGTATGTGACTGATTTTAACAAACTGACCTTCAAACCACTTGATTTAAACATGTTACCCTGTTCATTCAGTTTTATAACATGTCCTGTCGGCATACTCCTTTGTTATGCTGCCCCAGATACTTGTCATTTGTACCGTAATGGTTGTCCCATCGTATTTAATCTTATGATTTATTCGAGGGATCGTTCGGCGACAGCTGATATGAATCGTTGTTATAGTCCGTGTGTCATTGCTGTTCTTCCATGTCCCCCAGACTGTTCTGATTTACGCATGTGACAGACCCCAAGATCCAGGAGAAAGAATTAGTATACCCGTGTTAAAACGGTGGAATCACATTTCATTCATATTGCCGTATATATAGCCAGCATAACGTAGACTGAAATGTTTGGCATCTCTTATTCGGGTTCATTGTCAACTGACTCCATCGCCAGTTCGGTTCGGTAACCTGATTACTTCAGTAGGAACACCAGTAGTAGGTAAAATAGACTGAGGCGCTTCAGTCACGGTCTGTACGGCCACTACGGTCGGGGGTTCGAATCCCCCCTCGGGCATGGATATTTGTGCCGTCCTTAGTTGTAGGTAGTTCATAAGTAGTTTGTAAGTTTAGGGACTGATGACCCCGTAGTTAAGTCCCATAAGCTTAACAAACATTTGAACATTTTTTAGTAGGTAAAATTCTCCAGCGAAGTACTTATTTCTGAAAACAACGTATCTCTATGGAGCAGAATATTTAGTATAACACTGCTTTGTGACGGATGATGATGAATTGAGGCACGAAGACAAAACTTAGTGTGCGCAGCGTTTCCGTATGTAACGTAACTTACGGATCTGCCCATTCTTCTCGTAGTGGAAATGTAGTTGGTCTTCCTTTTCCACTTTGATCGAGAATTTTGTGATGTGATTGAAATATTTTGAATGTTCCAGTATAAGTTCATGAAGCGATTACCAACGGGGTTAGTTCACATTTCAGTGACTTTATTGTAAACATGGTAAATTCGGGTATATTTCAAACGTGTTGTTCGCGTACCGAGAGGAACCTCCTGGATTCGTATCGGCGAATTATATTGCCCCATTTAAACCAAACTATGTATTTCATATATTCGTCCTATTAGTATTATCATTTCAGTATACAGGGTGCCCCATTTAACTGTTTCACCCCAGATATCTCTGAAACTACAAGAGATATGGAAAAACCACTTTCACGGTCATAAAGTACAGCAGGGGCTTAGGAAAGTAGGTACTATGTGACACTCTAAAACGTGAAGAAATATTATTTTCTACACAAACATACGTTTTTTAATAGATACCCCATATTATTTCTTCAGCAATAGATAGGATGAAAAATTACATAAAAGAATGGCGTCGGTTGCATCGCGATACGTCAATTACATCCGGAGAAACTGCGAATCGAAGTTGACGTTTGAAATACATGAGACGCGGATCTAGCGCATGTCCGAGGCTCAAGCGAGACTCACGATTGAGTCTTGGACACCCGCTAGCAGCGCGCCTCATGTCAACTTCGCTTCGCCGTTTCTCCGGATGTAATAGACGTATCACGATGCAACCGACGCCATTATTTTCGCGATTTTTCATCCTATCGATTGCTGAAGAAATAATATGGGGTATCCATTAAAAAAACGTATAGTTTCATAAGCCCGTGCCGTACTTTATGACCGCGAAAGTGGTTGTTCAATATCTCTTGTAGTTTCAGAGATATCTGAGGCGAAACAGTTGAGTAGGAGACCTTATATATACCACGTGAGTCACCTAACTTTACCACTGGGAGTATCTCGTAAACCACAACAAATATTTAAAAACTAATTCCGCAGACCGAAAGTGAGGAGAGGGGCTGGTGTTATTGGTTAATACAAACCATTAAAAATGTACGAAAGTATATTTTTTACCACAAACATATGTTTTTCTAGATGGAAAACTGCTATTATTTTTAGCACAGCTGAAAATAGGAAAACATACTTAAAAATGCCGTTTGTTTCATTGTGAAATGTTAATTACATTCAGAGTTATTGTAACCTAAAGTTGACGCTTGAGTAACTACTCAGAATTTCAGTCGTGTGTATTGGACAGAACCGAAGTAATTAAGGATACAAAGAGAACAGGGATGTAAACGTATGTACAGAAGACACTTGAAAAGCATATTACGTCCGTATGCTAACATTTTTATCAGTGTCTTTCCCTGAAGAATACTGCACTGCACCGACTTTTACAAGAAAATGTACATTAACATGAGAAATTTCGTTAAACTGGTATATATTAGTTTTTTTTGTTATCAATTACAGAATGTGATAGTGTGTGCCCTGAAATTTCAGTCCAATAAATGTTCAAAGTGATGCCTATCATTTGCTGCATATGTTTGCAGTCTACCGCGTCATGCTTGTTTTATACGACGCAGTTCATCTGCTGTATTGTTGCCACAGGCTGCCTCAATGCGACGTTTCATACCTTCTGTGGTTGTAGGCACCTCATTGTACACGTTATCCTTTATCGTACCCCACAGAAAGAAGTCTAAAGGTGTAAGATCAGGGGAACGGGCTGGCCAATTTATACGTTCGTCACGTCCTATGAAACGCCCGTCAAACGTATGTTCAGATGTTTGTAAAGCTTATGGGACTTAACTGCGGGGTCATCATTCCCTAAACTTATAAACTACTTGTTAACTAAATTACACTAAAGACAACGCAAACATCCATACCCGAGGGAGTATTCGAACCTCCGACGCTGGAGGCCGCGCGATCCTCAACGTGGCGCTCCAGACCGCTCGGCTACACCCGCGCAGCCCCGTCGTACACTCTGTCAAGTGTCAGCCTAGTGCTCATTGCATAATGTACAGGAGCACCATCATGTTGATACCACATACGCCTACGCGATTCCAACGGGAAATTTTCTAGCAAAGTTAGCAGCTCATTTTGTAGAAACTCTGCGTATTTTGCAGCTGTTTGGGTGCCTTCAATGAAATGAGGACCAATGAGGTGATCGCCAAGTACTCCGTACCATACATTTACTGTTGCTCTACCTGTCGAAGCCAGCAAGGATTGTTCACGAACCAGTGATACAAGTTTCGTAAATTCACTCTCCCGTGGTTTGTAAAACCTGATTCATCGGTAAAAATGTAGAACTGCAATGCATTCTCTCTTAATTCCCATTGACAGAAATTCAGTCGATTAATAATGTCTTCTCCATGTAATGACTTATGCAACGACGCATGATACGGGTGAAATTTATGACGATGATGTATGCGCACTACACTAATTTGACTCATTGCACTGCCTGTAGAAATGTCACTTGAACTCGTGTGTGGCTTCAAGGCAACAGCAGCTAACACACCAATTGCATATGCTTCTCTTGTCGTGGGACTGTTACGCACACGTATGCGTGCTCCGACCATACCTGTTGCACACAATTGTTTGCAGATGTTTTCAAATGTGTGGCGCGTCGGATGGTTTCTGTTCAAACTGTTCAAATGTTTGTAATTCTTATAGGGCCACACTACGTTGGTCATCAGTCCCTAGTCTTACAAACTACTTAAACTAAGATTAAAATTGTGTGCCGGAACCGGGACTCGAACCTGGGACCTTTGCCTTTCGCGGGCAAGCGCTCTACCACTGAGCTACCCCGACACGACTCACGTTGCCGCCTCACAACTTTACTTCCGCCAGTACCTCGCCTCCTACTTTCCAAACTTCACAGAAGTTCTCCTGCGAAACTTGCAAGACTAGCACTCCTGGAAGAAAGGATATGGTGGAGACGAAAGGATATGGAAGGATATGGCTAAGCCATGTCTCCACCATATCCTTTCTTCCAGGAGTGCTAGTCTTGCAAGTTTCGCAGGAGAACTTCTGTGAAGTTTGGAAAGTAGGAGGCGAGATACTGGCGGAAGTAAAGTTGTGAGGCGGCATCGTGAGTCGTGTCGGGGTAGCTCAGTGGTAGAGCGCTTGCCCGCGAAAGGCAAAGGTCCCAGGTTCGAGTCCCGGTTCCGGCACACAATTTTAATCTGCCAGGAAGTTTCATATCAGCGCACACTCCGCTGCAGAGTGAAAGTTTCATTCTACTTAAACTAAGTTTAACTATTATATGTACAACACACACATCTATGCACGAGGGAGGATTCGAACCTTCGACGCGGGATGCCGTGCGATGGTTTCTGTCTGGGTACCGTTCTGCATACAATCTGCAAGCCTCAACTGCATTTTTTCTACACTCGCCATAGATGAGAATCATTTCTGCCTTTTATAAGTTAGAATAAATCATTTTTCACAGTTCTTACCACACTGAATACACTGTTGTGCTTCCGACGTGCTTAAAATAATTTAGCGTCCCACTTTGCTACTGTGTATACTTCTGTTCTTACTTGTACTGTACAGTACACTATCACAGACGTCTGGTAACAAAGCGTACAATACTTAATCTAAGTACAACGACTAATTCATAATAACAGTAACAGAAAGCGCTGCTTGCAGACACTGAGGCAACTAGGACAAACAAAAACATTGCTTTACAGCCAAACTAGTAAACACTGTAGTCTTCGTAAACACAACCTTATAGACTGTAACAATACACTAGAATTATATTTCATTTTATTCTCTCTTTTTTTTGATCAGCGATGCTTATCGCCTCCGGTTCCCTCTAGCTCGCAATATAACTGACTTAATTTTGTTCGCCTTTTTTATTTTTATTTATTTATTTATTTATTTATTTACTTCCGGGCAAGCGAGAAGACGGAACCACGCACGTAGTTTTTATCACTCTATTGTCTGCTTTCGTTCTGTACGAACGTCTTCCATTCATATATACATTCAATGTAAGTAATTTTGATGCAAGTTGTTGTTAAAATATATTACTTAAATTTAAAGTCATTCCCTCCCTTTGGCTTTCATTTAAATGAATCCCTCCACGTCAAATATTTATTTTCTAGTGTTTTCAGCTCCTCGACGTCCGTAATAGTTTAATGTCCAGACGCCATTACGATCGCTTCGTACGTCTTCAAAATTTCACTCCCTAATAGTCATTCTTATACAATACCTTGCTTGATAACAGAACCTGCAATCATTTCTTTTGCATTTTACGAATCTCGATCATTTTTCCTCTTTCTATCATTACCACAGTCATACAACAATGAGAAGTGAAGTGAACTGTCTGAGCATTAGTCTAGTAAGGAAAGTATCTGGAATAAACTCATATTAAATAACAAATGATTAAGATTTTCAGCTTCTGCAGTACGAAGCATAGGATCCAGCTAAATGGTTTCCGTAAGTCTTATAACGTGCCTTTGCTTTGTATGGTGCCCGACTTTAACATTCAACCCGCGGTGTATTTGGCTTAGTGTTTATGAATGTTAATTTGTGCTGTGTTTTAACTAAATTATTCCAAATTCAAAATTTCGATACAGCCAATCCTTTGTCCAAATTACAAACGCGGAATCAATTTTAACAACTTCCGGCATCATACGAAAGCTGATCATGGATCTTGTTTGTTACGCCACACGAATGAACTGCTAAGGAGTTCATCAAGCGTCAATTTTAGGTTACAATAACTCTGGAAGTAATTAACATTTCGCAATGAAACAAACGGCATTATTAAAGTATGTTTTCCAATTTTCAGTTTTGCTAAAAAATAATAATAGGTTTCCATCTAAAAAAACATATGTTTGTGTTAAAAAACATACTTTCATGCATTTTAATGGTTTTTATTAACCAATTACAGCAGCTGCTCTCCTCACTTTCGATCTGCAGAATTAGTTTTTAAATGTTTGTTGTGGTTTACGAGATATGGTAAAGTTAGGCGACTAAACCGGTATATATAGGGTGTCCCAGCTATCTTGTCCACCCAAAATATATCTGGAACAGTAACAGCTATTGGAAAACGACTTTCACCGGTATAAATGTACGGCTGGGGCCCATGAATGTACATATCTGGAAACATTCTAAAACGAAAGCAAGTGTTTTTTTTAATACAAATTTATTTATTTATTTATTAATGGGTACCCTATATTTTTTCTTCAGCAATCCAAAGCATGACATATCACATAAACAATGGCGTTGATTGCATTACAATATTCCAATTACATCCCGAGATATTGCGACGCGAAGTTGACCCTTGAAAAACCCGAAATGCGCTGCTAGCGCACGTCCTGAGGCTCAGACGTAAACCCCATGCTGCCCGTAATCGCGATGTGATTGACATGCGTAATCGCACTTCCATACTTACCAAGAGGTCCGAAACAATTACGCATGTCAATCACATCGCGATTACGGGCAGCATGGGGTTCACGCCGGAGCCTCAGGACGTGAGCTAGCAGCGTATTTCGGGATTTTCAAGCGTCAAATTCTCGTCGCAATATCTCGGGATGTAAGTGGAATATTGCGATGCAATCAACGCCGTTGTTTATGTGATTTGTCATGCTATAGATTGCTGAAGAAAAAAATATAGGGTGTCCATTAAAAAAAACATAAGTTTGTGTTAAAAAACACATTTGCTTTCGCTTTAGAATGTTTCCAAATATGTACATTCATGGGCCCCAGCCGTACATTGAAACCGGTGGAAGTCGTTTTACAGTAGCTGTTATTGTTCCAGAGATATTCTGGGTGGACAAGATAGCTGGGACACCCTGTATATACTGAAAGTACACAATAATAGAAGCAAAAATGTCCGCATAAACATGGGTCCGCCAACGAGTATTTTGCGAGATAATAACGAATTTATGGTTCCGCGACTGACGTAATTGTAAACATCACCCTAGTCAGAAATTTAGACTTAATTATTGAGATTCACATCGCATTAGTTCACATTTCACTGACTTTACTGCAAATATCGTCCTAGTTAATAAATTAATTTGTAATTTACACTATTAGGTGTTACATCGCATTTAGTTCACATATCACGTATGGGTAACATTTTAAAGGATGTGTTTGAAGAGTCTTATTCGCATCTGGATGCAATACTGTGGTGGTCTGTGCAATGAATTTCGAATTCGTTCGGAAACCCCTGGATCGTTTCGGAATTATTGACAAGCGTGTACAACTCTCCTCTGCATTTGTTCAATCGTGTAACTGGTGTGCTGTACACTTCGCTTTTGAGGTGTCCCAAGGTTCGAATTCTCCCTAGGGCATTGATGTTTGTGTCGTCTTTAGTATAAGGTAGTTCATAAGTAGTTTGTAAGCTTAGGGTCTGGTGATCACGCTCTTAAGTCCCTTAAGATTAAAAAACATTTGACCATTTTAGACCATGTGGTCTTCGAGGACAAGGTACAGGTCCGCCTCGACCTATCCATCTTTGGCGGTATCTGCGCGTTAGATGCCATCTTAGAGCATCAGCAAAATGTGCCGGAGATCCATCATGCTTGTACCATATATTCTGACGTTGCTGAAGGGGAACATCCGCAAGCAATCCTAGAGGATAGTGAAGTCCAATTCTCAATTAGTGTGCTCTGACTAGGATAATGTTTTTAATTACATCACTGGCGGCTTGGAACCATACATTCGTAATTATCTCGCAAACAGCCCTTTTGCGGACCCATGTTTAGCGGGACATTTTGGCTTCTATTATCGTGTACTTTCAACCGTGTAAGTTTGTGCCATCCTTCTTATACGCCTCCACGAGCATCTCCTCAATAAGGATGTATGGATGTAACAACTAATATAATGTAATCTTTGCTCCAGCTATCCAAGTATGTAGTTTCCACCATAGATGACAACAAACTTCCCATTGCAATGCTATTGGTTCGTTGGTAATATTCTAATTCAATGTGTTAGGTTTGAATCCACATGGTGATTACAGGTAATGGCGAAACCCCCATTTCCTGAATTCTTTGTTGCTAATAGAAATATTGAAATCAAATGTTCAAATGTTTGTAGAGCTTACGGGACTTAACTACGGGGTCATCAGTCCCTAAACTTAAAAACTAGTTATGAACTAGCTACAACTAAGGATAGCACAAATATCCATGCCCGAGGGGGGGGATTAGAACCCCCGACCGCAGTGGCCGTGCAGACCGTGACTGAAGCGCCTCAGTCCCCTCGGCCACCGCGGCCGGCATAGAAATATTGTATGCAGATGTGAATAACTCGTAGATCACTATTACGGGATCATATAGGTGGCTACACTATTCATATGAAGTGAAAAATTTCATTTAACTCATCTACATCTACACCACAAACAACTACAGTTGTTTGGCGGGAGGTGCTTTGTGTACCACATTCATTCCTCAGTATCATGATCTTAAGGCTTATGGTTAGAATTGTTGAACCAACCATCATTCTTTCCCAACTCTGACCTAAATGCAATATCAGAAATTCTAGAAGTCTTTTATCATTCTCTTCTTTGTTTCCATTAATGAGTGAGGGCTTAGTATGTAGATTAAATAACTGACGAGACTATAAAATTGTATCTCACTGCCTCTCTGTCATATTTTTCCAGTTTATTGAATCTAGTTTCCGTGTTGGTTGCAGTGACATTGCTGTTGCTTGGTATATGTAACAGTTGTAGATAACCTATTCCATCTATGCTTATCAGACTACACTGTTGAAACATTTCTCCAGCTATACAAATGGTAGACAAGTAGGTTTGTCTTTCCTTATGTTCTTCTCTCAGACAGAGGCATAGGAACAGTGTTGCCGGTTTTGTTCCTCCTCCGAAAAGAAACTGATCTTTCCTAAAGTCGACTTTTATCTATTTCCCCTCAAATCATTGAATAACACATGTCACAACTTTTCAATGATGATTTATTAACCGGACAGTTCTTTGGAATTAGAATTATTGCATTGTTGTTGGCTATTTGATCCTTCGCCATTTTGAGTCAAGACACAAACGAATTTATGACGTTATATGCCAACAGGCAAACAATTAAATCACACTTCGAAATCTCGAACGTTTTACGGTACTGAAATAAATTCAGTGGCAAACATGAGAATTTGTACTCGACCAGGATTCGAACCCGGATTTCCCGCTTCTGGCCAGCGGTCGCCTTAACCAATTAGGCTGTCCAGGCACGCTTCCCGTCCTGCCCAAATTCTCAACTCGTAGCAGACTTCGACGGTAGTACCCCCTGCCCATTACTTCAAAAAATAAAGTTATGTAATAATAATATGTTTTTCTGTTCCGTAGGACCTAATTGAGGAGTAGGACTCCATGGTCATGGAACACGTCAATACATGAAGTTTACCACAAGAATGGTAACAGAAATTTTTTAAGTAGTCCTATGCACACGACACTCTTAAGACTAAGTGAAGAGAATCAATAAAGAGATCCTCGACAGAATAAAAGGAGGGAGTCATGAGGTAACTCTTCAATTTAGATTTAAAAGCGTGTGGGTTAGTGCTAAGATTCTTTAGTTCTTGTGGCAGCTTATTGAAAATGGATGCTGCAGAATATTAAAGTAAGAGGTGAACCAGTTGTGAGCTACTCCTCGTATTCCATAATGTTACAACTTCTGCAACAATATTTTGTGATCAACACAATCAAAAGCCTTTGTTAAATCAAAGAAGACGCCTATTGTCCGTAGCCTTTTATTTAACGCGTCAAGTGCCTCACAGAGGAACGAAAATATCGCATTTTCAGTCGTTAAACCACTTGTAAAACCATACTGTAGGTTTGACAACAAATTATGTGAACTGAAATGATCAATTAATCTTGCATATACAAACTTTTCAATAACTCCAAAAAAACCGGTGGCATAGAAATAGGTCTATAGTTGTGTACATTATCTCTTCCTCCTTTTTCAAAAAGTGGTTTCACTACTGAGTACTTTAATCTATCAGGAAACTGACCATTATGAAAGAAAAAATGCAGATATGGCTTACTACGGGGCTAACATATGGAGAACAGTACTTTAGAACTCTGCTAGATACCCCATCATATCCACAAGAGTCCTTAGTCTTGAGTGATTTAATTATTGTCTCTATCTCCCCTATGGAAGTATCATGGAGGACCGTTTCAGGTAACAGACTCTGAAAGGAATTTTCTAAAAATGTTATATGATTACATGTAGAAACTAGCGTTCTGTTGTAAATGTTTGTAAATCTAAAATCATCAACCCCTTACTCCGTTGGTCATCAGCTCCTTATCTTACGAACCACTTACACTAACTTAAAGTAAATTATGCTGAGGACACAAAAACACCAATGCCCGACGGAAGATTCGAACACCCGACGGCGAAGAACCGTGTGCACCGCAGATGGGCCATACTGGATTCCAGCAAGGGATCGAGCGTATTTATTCGTTGGGGACATTTAGATGTAGTATCCGTTCATTCGGACTGGTTCACACCAACGGCTGTAAATATATGAACTCGAAATATTCTAATATAGCATATTGAAATAAAATGCCTTGAAACGGTCTAGATGTTAGTATATTTCGAATTCATAAATTTTTGGACCTTAATCTCAACCAATGGTGTCTCATATGTTGGACATATCCGAAAGAACAAACACCATATCAATAATTAAATCACTGCTGAAAGTTGAAGTTTGGAGACAGACCAGGATTTGAACCATGGTCATCTAGTTACCAGGTAGAAGCACTGACCACTGTGACACCCGGCTACAGTGACCATATCTGCTAGACGCACTACTCTAGTACGTCGCCTGGCAGACGAAAATTTAAAACGAATGCACACAGTCACTACCGTCTCTACCATAGGAGCACAACGGGCACAGGCCCGGGGCCCCTAGCCTGATGGGGCCCCCGAGAAACTCGTTCCTTTCTCCTAGGTAATGACTTTTTTAAAGTGAATTGCTTGTCGCACTTATTCATTATAAAGATCCAGAAATTGTTTCGAACAGTGTCATATATGGTATGGAAAGTGACTTGGTTTGGTGTCTGCATGCAAAATCTTAGTTGTTCTTGCGGGCCTTAGCTACAGAACACACGGCGACACTGTTGTAGTAGACCTTGTGGCAGTCTGTTTCAGATACAACTTGGTGGAACATTGTATCCAACAGCGGCCTTCACACGACGCCACACGTGGCTGCTGTTGATCGGCCAAACAGCGGGTAGGCGCTTACGTCTCGAGTAGTCACCGCAGACGGCCCCAGTAGCGGCGGCATCAAAGTTGCCCACAACAGTACAGCAGCTGCGGTCCGAAGAAGGGGTGTTAGGAATTGATAATATATTATTTTGTAATGTCTTTGTAAATATCTCTGGATTAATAATTGAATCGTTGATGTAGTTTTATCTTTGAAAAATACAGAACGTAAACAGTGAATCTGTGTTATTATTCACGACGTACGCTACATAAAAAAAAATTGGTGCCGAAACCCGGGAAGAGAACGCAAGAAAAGGAAAAATAACACAGACACAAGATTCAGTGATAATTATGTAAGCATACTGCACGCCGTATCAGAGTAATACGGAGCTGTGAATGAGGAATCACGTCACGACTTCGACATCGTCTCAACAGCTGACTGAGATAAGTACAATGACTACTTATTTGTAGCCTTGCTTCACGGCGAGATATTATTGAAGTAGCAAAGAATAGTAGAAGCCTCACAGAAATAAATATTGTTGTAACTTGAATACCATACGTAATAATCTCCGACAGCAGATAGGTATTGCAGTCGATGACGTCACTCGCGCTGTCGCTTGTTTGTTTGGCATTCACAACAGTATCGTAGTACGAAGTTATTAAAAGTAGCGTGCGCAACGTGCGTTAATATTTCACGCAGAGTTCTTTGAGTGGTGCTATATTCACTGATTACTAAGAAATAAGTAAATCTGTTCTGCTTGAGTTCCGCATTCCATACATTGCGAAGTACCGTATAACATAGCCAAGATGTCTGACGTCGAAACTGCTGACGCAAGCGCACGTTTGCATCATCTGAAAAGACGACGAACAAGAGAAAGAGCCAATATTACGCGGTTTGTCAAAGAGATACAAGAATTTGCCGATTCTTCGTCCGTGGAGAACGTGGAGTACTGTAGGGAACGATTAAAGGAGACCTTAGATAAATTGATACGACTTGATGACGAAATTCACAGCCTTCTTGACGATACTGATTACGCCGCTGACATATCCAAATGCGATGAGTACATAGATACTGCCAAGCGTGTCCTCATACTAACTTCTGAAGAAATGGAGAAAAAATTGTCTAGAGCCATGTCGCATGTTTCAGTTAACGACGCCCAACTTGCAGCAACAGTTGCCTCTGCTGCTCCAGTAACTACAGTTAAGCTTCCCTCCATAAAGCTTGAGTCATTCTCAGGAGATATAGAATCATGGGCGTGATTTTGGGAACAGTTTGAGCAATCAGTTGATAAGAACGCCTCATTGTCAACCGTTCACAAGCACATATTTTTGCGCGGTTATTTAGAAGGGGGACCAAAAAGTTTTGTGGAAGGTATCGCTGTGACAGCCGAAACATATGAGGAGACAAAGAAGATGCTTAAGGCTCGTTACGGTAACAAAGATAGAATTATACAGGCTCATTTGGATTATCTCGAAAGTATTAAGCCAATACAGGTTGTGACTCCAGATGTGCTTAACTCCACATTTATTGACTGCAATCGCCGTATTCAAGCTCTGCGTGCACTCGGAGAAGATGTAAATGCCTATGGCCGAGTGCTCACACCGAAAATACTTAGAGCATTTCCAGACGACATGTGTCGGCGTTGGATAATACATGTTAAACGTGAAGGTCTGTCAGAGGGTGATATTCTTAAACTAATTGAATTTATAGGAGAAGAAGTAGAGGCAGCTCTCACCACAGAAAAGATCCGTTGCATGACGCCTACGTCTTCAAGTTACACATCTACCGCGGCAGCTCTCCATGTTCGCACTAAATCCAAGCAACAGTTAACAAAGGTAACTAAACAACCGGTACCGTTCTGCGTATTCTGCGAATCTCGTGACCACTGGGCTCAGGATTGTAAGATAGTTACAAACGTTGCGAAAAGAAAAGAGACACTAAAAAATTCTAACCGTTGTTTCGTATGCCTGAACAGAGGACATAAAGCAGCTAACTGTGGGAAGAAAGGCAAGGTACTTTGCACTAACTGTAAAAAGTCACATCATAGGTCTTTGTGCACGAATCAGGATACCCTTAAGGCAACAGGGGATCAGGTAAATGTCGCATCTGTTAGTCAAATCGATGCTACGGCCCGAAATTTCACGTTCCTGCAAACAGCTCAGGTTTGCATCATAGGGCCGACCGGCCTAAGGCGTTTGACTCGGTGTATACTAGACAGCGGAAGCCAAGCTACATTTATATCAAAATCTCTGATAGAAGAGTTAAAACTACAAATCACTGATCAACATGAGATGACTGTTTGTACTTTTGAGGCAGAGAAGACTTACTCATGTCATCGTAAACTCGTTCGTTTTAATATTAAAGGAGCCTGGGCAAATTCGATTGTCTCTATTACTGCTTACGAAAGTGATCACTCTTTCTCACCTCAGCCAGTCATCACACAAGACATTGTAACCAGAGTGAACCTTTGCAGAGTTCAGTTAGCTGATCCTAAAACTGGATCTCAAGAAGACTTACCAATAGAGATCTTAATCGGTAGTGACCATTACTGGAGGATAGTCAAGGCTAATTCACCTGTCCGTATTTCTCCGTCGATTGTTTTAATTCCCACCATATTTGGTTGGGTCCTAAGTGGAAATCGTTCGGGAGTTTTTGCTAATTCAGTTGCTGTAAATCTCATCCATGAAACATACTCACCATCTGATGATGATGTACGGAAGTTCTGGGACTTAGAAACGATTGGAATAACGGCAAACCCTCCTCGAGCTTTGAGTAAAAGTGATTCCGCAGTTCTTGAGGATTTTCGTTCATCCTATTGTGTGCGAGACCATCGAAGAGTCGTACGTCTCACAAGAAAACAAGATGTTCCGCTGGCAAGTAACAGACTCAACGCAGAACGTCGATTTAACACATTACATAAAAGACTTTGCAATAACGAAAACCTTAAGGACATGTACTGCAGTCACATTTTGGACTACATTATAAAAGGTCATATTGAATGTGCCCCCACGGAAGATCTTGGAAATGACATATTCTATCTTCCACATCAAGCAGTGAAAAGAGAGAAATTTGGTAAGACGAAGTGGAGGATAGTCTTTGATGCATCATCGCATGAAGCCAATACACCTTCTCTCAATGACGCATTAGAAGCGGGACCAAATCTTCTACCAGAGATATTCGCCATATTGTTACGATTCAGACTACATCAGATAGCAATCGTCAGTGATATTAAACAAGCATTTTTGCAATTAGTCTTACATGAAAGTGACAGGGACTTAACCAGATTCTTATGGTACTGCGTAATCAAAGACAGTGATGGGAATTACCAGACGACAGACGAAGTAATGACTTATTGCTTCACGAGACTGCCATTTGGACTAACATGCAGTCCATTTTTACTCTCCGCAACACTGAGAGAACTAGCTGAACGACATAGAACTAAGTTTCTCCTTGCAGCACCTCTTGTTGAGAGCAGCTTCTTTATGGATGATTTCGTTTCTGGCACGGAGAATGATAATGATGCTGTAACTCTGTACTATGAACTCAGCGCAATGATGAAACTACTGAGTTTCGATTTAGCGAAATGGGCTACCAATTCGGATCAACTTAAGACCATATGGAGGGCTGAAGGACAAGACATAAACCCGGAAACACAAGTTCTTGGTGTTTACTGGAATACAGAAACAGACTGCTTCTACATGAACGCAATGGATATTACTAGTAGGATTCCTGCAGGCCCCACTACTAAGAAGACACTGTTGCAGATTACAGCCAAATTTTATGATCCATTAGGATTTTTCTCTCCAGTGTCTCTTATTGCAAAATTGTTATTTCAGGATACATGGTGCAGAGGTATTGATTGGAACGAGTTGCTGCCACCCGATATTGGGTCCCGATGGAACACTTGGTTTTCTACCCTACCTTCACTGTCTCAAATACAAATTCCACGATGGCTAGCAACTTCAACAAAGAGCAATACTCAGATCCACGTCTTCTGCGATGCCTCTGAGAGAGCATATGGAGCGGCTTTGTATATTCGCACGACCGTGGAAGACCATTTGTTATTCATTTGGCATGTAGCAAAACCAGACTCGCCCCCATCAAG
Organism: Locusta migratoria; assembly: GCA_026315105.1. Classification (NCBI taxonomy): domain Eukaryota; kingdom Metazoa; phylum Arthropoda; class Insecta; order Orthoptera; family Acrididae; genus Locusta; species Locusta migratoria. Next base: position 329,257,808 of record CM048745.1, on the reverse strand, counting down.
AAGTTAACTCTTCCGTGGCTTGAACTTCTAGCAGCGTTAATAGGATCACGATTATTGTATTACTACTGCACAGCAACAGGGCATAAAATAACTGAAGCAGTATTGTGGTCAGACGCTATGGTGACTTTAGGTTGGATACGCAGTGACCCAAACAGGTGGAAGACATTTATATGCAACAGAGTTACAGAGATCCACACCCATACAAATCCCAGTCAATGGAGACATTGCCCTGGGAGTGAGAACCCTGCCGACCATCTTACACGAGGACTTTATGGTAACGAAATACAATCTGTGAACCACTGGTGGAAGGGACCTCCATGGCTTGCACTTGCAGAATCAAGATGGCCATCTAACGCTTCACTCATGATTGATAACCTACCAGAAGAAAAGAAGAACTTACGGCATGTGATGGCAGTAGCCACTTCTTCTAACCTAATGGACTGCTCCAAATTCAGCTCCTATTGGAAACTGATTCGCGTAACAAGGTGGATACTACGATTCATTCACAACATTCGACAAACTTCGAAACTCGAGGGAGAGCTGAAGGAAATGGAGCTTGCTCAAGCACGTCATTACTGGATACGAGCTGTTCAACAGGAATGTTTCTCACAGGAGCTCCATGCACTCAATAACAATCAACCTGTCCCGAAAGACTCTAAAATAGCATGTTTCAATCCCTACCTAGAAGATGGTCTTCTCCGACTTGGAGGACGCTTACACTATGCAGCTGTCCCTAACGAGCAACGTCATCCATTACTCCTCGACGGTAGCCATCACTTCACAACTTTACTGGTTCAGCAAATGCACATTCGACTACATCATCTTGGTGTGAGAATAGTGTTGGCAGAGCTTCGAAGAGAGTTCTGGATCCTGCGTGCCCGTCAAGTTATCAAGAGAGTTTTGCACTCCTGCCTTCCATGCAAAATTCTACACAATCTACGGGGCCAACAAGTTGAAGAACCCCCACCAGCCGATCGAGTAAGACCATCCAAGCCATTTTCTATAACTGGCATAGATTTTGCAGGCCCTCTCTATGTAAAGGTTGGCACTACCATGGAAAAGGCATACATAACACTCTTCACTTGTGCAACGACACGTGCAGTGCACTTGGAATTGTGCTCTAACATGACAACAGACGCTTTCCTCATGGCTCTTCAAAGATTCGCTGGTAGACGTGGACTACCCCATACAATCTACACAGACAATGCAAAGACGTTCCATGCAGCTAATGCTGAACTGTCTGAAATATGGAGTGCGTTATCTAACCCAAAGACTCAGCGTGTCCTAGCCAGGGATGGCATTTCATGGAAATTTATAGCCCCCCGTGCGGCTTGGTGGGGAGGGTTTTGGGAGAGGATGGTGGGTACCATCAAACGATGCCTACGAAATGTACTTGGTCAATCAAGGTTAACGGAAGAGCAGCTCAATACCACGCTGATTAATATCGAAGCCGCAGTGAATTCGAGACCAATTTCTCAAGGAGACGACGATGAACCTTTAACACCAGCCCACTTTCTTATTGGTGAAGGACTACTGACAGTGCCAACAGGACCAGAACCGTCGACTAAAACCGTTTTGACAAAAGAATTCAGACTGCAACAGAAGTTAACAGATGACTTTTGGAAGCGATGGACTAAAGAATATCTATTGCAACTTAGAAGCTTCCACGAAGTTCGGGGTACTTCGACAAGAGTCATCAAGTTCCGCCCCGGTGATGTTGCTCTGGTACAAGAAGATGGACGCCCGCGCCACCTATGGAAGAAAGCAAGAATAGAGAGACTAGTCGAAGGAAGAGATCAGATAGTACGAACAGTAATTCTATGCACACCAGAAGGACACCAAATAGTTCGTCCCGTTCAACTGTTCATCCCCCTGGAGGTTGACCAGGGTGGGGAGGAAGTTAGGAATTGATAATATATTATTTTGTAATGTCTTTGTAAATATCTCTGGATTAATAATTGAATCTTTGATGTAGTTTTATCTTCGAAAAATACAGAACGTAAACAGTGAATCTGTGCTATTATTCACGACGTACGCTACAAGGGGGAAATCCAGCAATGACACAGTGCTATACACTAGAGACGGCCAAACCCGTTCATTTTTGGAACCTAGTTCACTGATGATCTTGTCTTTTTTGGAATCGTTCCTTTCCACTCGTTCACCGTTTCTTTTTTATCCAGTTGTCAATGTATATGGTTTTCATAACAGTCGGAATTGCAAAGAAGTAGCATTGGCTCTGTACTAACCAACTCCGTTTTACACATTTTACTGAAGTTATATTCCTTACAGTGAATGGAGCACCGGTATAAATCGCGGTTCCTTCCATAACACTAAGCACGTTGTTCACCATGGTCAGTAAATAAATAAATAAAAATCGACAGCTTGATACTGAGAACTGCAACGTTAGACCGAAAAGGGAATGGCCGCGCTGCCACCCTGGAGCTGGAACGGGAACGGCCACGCGACCGGGACCGCCGAAGTGAACGTTCCTCGGCCCTCCCGTTCACTCTTGTGAACCGTTCCTTTAGACTCGTTCGTTTGCGAACGACCCATTTCACCAATGTACAGAGCTGTGGCATTTGATGTTAGAGCCAATTATTGGAACTAGGAGTCTTTTCATAACGGCTGAACTCAATATTTTAGAGTACAGTTGTTTCCAATATTTAAACACGCGAAAAAGAAAGGTTCATAAACAATGAAGTGATTTCTTTCCATTCAACGTAATTGAGGAAGTGCAAAAGAAATTGTAGTTAGCAACGCAAAGGATCCCATAATAATGGATTTCAGATGTGGAATAATGCATACAGACCTTCTTTCGACAAAAGTATGCAGCTAACAAATCTATTTCGACCGCAGTACTGAAAGTTTCATTTTAGCATTAATCTCACTTGTACGTTTATTTTAGCATCCCCCTAAAAAACGGATAAACGAGGTATCACTGCATATCATTATGATTTCCTGGTCACATTGACAATTAAGAGCATTTAGCCAATATGGCATTTCTTCTTTACCCCTATGTATTATTGCTGGTTTTTCACACCGAACGTCAACGACAACAACGGAGTCTCACGGCAAGTTTTGTGTCAGTTTATGTTCTGGGCACCTGATAAAAATAAATATATTTGTTACGTTGATGTGTTACAGTTATGTGAGTATACCTCAATTAGGTAGTAAAAGATAAAACAATTGACTTGAAAAATTTGCAGCATTCGTCTCTTCAAGGTAATCTTCCCTTTTAGCTCCGAATTTGAAAATTAAAAATTGATTTAGCACAAGAACCACTATATTTAATACATTTAATGAAATACAATAATTTGGTACAGGAACATTTCCATCAATTTTTATTAACGCAGTTATAAACTGTTTGCGGCCATTGGTAGTAAATTAGGTTTTGTTACCTGCTCTAATTAGAAGTTGTACTACAATCACAGGATGTAGTATGTGAACAGCCCAAATGTGTGTCATTGACATATGCGATATGATTACCCTTTTCACAGTATATTTTTATTTTACTTAATGCATTTACTACATACATGTAAACGTTTCGCAAGCACAGTACCGTTTTTTGTTGCTTTGAGCACATCTGGTAAGTAACTGACGTGTTATTTATACTAAGATTTCAACGTGTAAACAATAGATGGGCATTAAAAAAATGATCTGACATACTGAATTCTAATTTGTGGAGAAGGTACTACACTTAAAAGACATATTTTCTCTTATTTCGGGAGAAGTGACTTTCTTGTGGGACGCTGCTTGTCATGTGGAAGTTGCGTGTCAGTATCTCCACAAATGTAAGAACTCTTCCTTTTATTCCGCTTTTTTCATGGAGTAAGGAAAAAATCAGCTACCGGCACGTACTTTTCCTCCCACTTCCTTTAGTACGAAGTGAAACCCCGGTAGTAGTAGCACGAACTTTATCAAGGGAACTCTTCATAATTTACAAATCAAATCCTCAAAATGAACCAATCAGTATAAGAACATTTTTGAAGAATTTGACTCGTCAGATGATGAAACCGAACCTAATGACTGGAGCCAATATCGTGTCACTGGCAGTCGACGTGAAGTGTTTTTGGGAGGTACAAGCCACAAGTCGAAGAACTACAACGGACTCCATCAGCAAGGAAGAGAGGAAGATGTGCGAGTTGTGGCAGAGCTAAGAACAAATTTACCACTGTAGCTTGTTGTTCTTGTCATTGTTTCCTGTCTGCAGATAACTCGAACACCACAATTTAATGTCAAAATTGTGCAGTTAGAACCGACAATTTCGATTCTGAATAAAATCACTGTAGGTGTGTGATAAAATGATAATAACGCACTCTGATTTCTTCATGGACTATATAAATTTTACTCAATATAGGCGTAACGAATATTGTAATAATATTGTTTTATTATTAGCAAATATTGTGGCATTTAATTACATTTTATTCGTATTTTGATATCAAATTTTCTTAAATATCTCATATTTCAAGAATATTGTCCACTTTCGGAGTAAAGTTACATTTGTTATGTTTATACACCTAAGGTAATAGATGTACTAATTTAGATATTAATAAATGTGGTATTTCTACCTGTACATTCAACTATTTTTGTCATTACGATTACTTAGTAGCTATATAACAGGTTTGTAGCACGGAATACACAATGGTAGCAAATGCAAATCTGTACCGCGCTGCTGCTAAAGTTATGATAAGTGAGGCCGCCGCCCAAGGGATTAAGGGCCCCAAAACACTACGTACCCAGGGGCCCCTGCATGGCTTATTGCGGCAATACTCTGATTACTATAAGAGTTAGGACCTGGGAGGGTGTTAATCATACTTGTCGTCATGCTTATGAGTGTCTGAGAATATTTTCCGGTCCCATATATCTTGTACAGTAGGTGACATCATTTCAAATGTTCAAATGTTTGTGAATCTTAACGGACATAACTGCGGGATCATCAGTCCCTAGATTTACTACCTTATACTAAAGACGACACAAACATCCATGCCCTTGGGGGGGGGGGGGGGATTCGAATCCCCTACGGAGAACGACCTCGCGCATCGGAGCAAAGCGCCTCAATGCTCTCGGCCACTCCGCCGCGGCTGGAAACATTTCACCATGACCGACCCAGTAAGAATATTTCGTTCTGAAGTCTCATTTCGATTCGGTGCCCACGTTTTCTCTATTAATTACTGTATCTTCCATGCTTGGTATGGGTTTACCTCTGTGCTTGTAATATAATGAGAAATTTAAACTCTGTATAAGTATATTCGGTTTCGTGTAGTAGTAGAAACGTCCAGGTTCTCGTTTCATCCAAGCTGACGTGCCCCAATAATTATTTTGGGAACTGCGGTGAGTGTAGTAGTAGAAGATGGAAGAGACGCAGTTAATGATTGTGCACTGAAGAGTATCGTGTATCGCTAGTAAATTACTGCACGTAGAAGACGCTGCGGGGAGCGCCTCATATATAGAGAGCGCATCATTAAATGCTTCTGTGGACGAGATGCAAGAGAAGGGCATCTAAATCTTATGCAATAAATTCTGTGACGCAGTAAGGCCGTTTGCATACGAGTCAGGGACCTTACTTAGCTTCTGTCGCTTCAAGCCGTGTTTTCATATCCATTGATAGTGAAGCTACTTGACCGGCCCTCCACTGGCGTCATTGATGTTGGATGTGAATTGTTGAGGAGACACTTCTTGTCATGCCAAAACACATTCGTTCTTACTTTGATACACAAGTTTTCTTCCTCTCCAGCGATGAATACTGCATAAACAAAAAGAGTAGTCCTGACATATTGTTTTTAAAGATTCCGTTATTTGGTTCATACTTATACGTGTATATTATATGCAGTTTCAGTGATACACCCCGTTAATTATCTCTCCAAGCTGCCTCGAGTTAAGTACGGTTTAATGTGTTGCAGGGACAGTAGGTACGTTGTCAAAGTACATTAAGATTAATTTACGGGGTGAAACTATATAGCGATTTGTTATATAATGCAGGGATGATATTTGTGTATGAGTAAGGTAGTATTATTAGTGGAAGGTTATTTGTAGTTTCACAACAGTTACTGATTTACACAGATGGTGAAAGTTAATGCAATGCTGCCAGTAGACTTATATTCACATTGCAGTACTCGAATTTTCAATGCAATTAAACGCATGCCCTGTGGGTTCGAAGAAATGAGTGTGGATTCCAGGTAATAAGTATTAATTTCAGATTAACGTAGTTCCTAACAAAGGAGATCACCTCCATTGTCGTATCGTAATATTAGCTCATTCAATCTTTTATAGAATTTCCAATAAGCTGTAGTTAAAAAAACTTACATTCTTCGTCACAGGGAAAAAGATTGATAACATAAACTTTCCCATAAAGATTCTGGAGATTAAAAATAACATCCAACATGCCGTACAACAAAACTGGCAGACGACAGATAATCGCAACGTATGACAACTCCAATATGAAGTACGATAGTATAATAAAAGATATACGAAATTACTTTGAAATTGTTGAAATGAACTTGCGTTTGTGACTGCTGCTTCGTCGATGTCAATCTGTAATTTATTTTTAAATATACACTTCCAAATGTAACAGTAGTGCTGTTACTCCTATCATTTTCTTAGGTCAAAATGTTCAAATGTTTGTTAAACTTAAGGGTCTTAACTGCGGGGTCATCAGTCTTAAAACTTACAAATTACTAATGGACTACCTTATACTAAATCTTATTGAATCCATAATTACTGGTGGAACCGGGACTGCGGAAAGTCAAGATTACTTAGGAAGTAAGATGCCAAAAGCCGTATTTTTAACAGAAAGATTTATTCCTTAACTACCAGTTTCGGCATTCCATTATGCCATCTTCAGGCCCCTATATCAAAGTATTACATCCATTAAATAGGGATCGAAACTGGTTCCGGGGATTTCTAGCTCTCAGTAAGCACCCACAACAACTGTTGTTGGTTCTTACTGAGAGCTATAAATCCACGCAACCAGTCTCGATCTCTATTTAATGGATATAATACTCCGATATAGGAGCCTGAAGATGAAATAATGGAATTCAGAAACTGTTAGTTGTTGTTTCTTACTGAGAGCTAGAAATCCACGCAACCAGTTTCGATCCCTATTTGATGGATATAAAACGCCGATATAGGGGCCTGAAAATGGCATAATGGAATGCAGAAACTGGTAGTTAAGGAATAAATGCGTCTGTTAAACATACGGCTGTTGGTATCCAACTTCATATATAACCTCATACTAAAGACGACACAAACATCCAAGTCTGAGAGGGATTCGAACCCCAGGCGGGAGAAGGGCCTTTTCTTAGTTCAATTGTGATAACGGGAAGGAGATTAAAATATTTTGTTTAAATAATTTGAGATGATGCCGTATTGGAATCCGTGCAAGTAGAATTCTAAGCGGAGCCTTTGGAAACAATTGCATTCCTTACCACTGGCGCTTAGCCTCTTGAGTCATTTCAAATGCGTGCGGAAATTCGGCTTTACAGTACCAGGTTCGTGGAACCTTAAACAATTATAGCTTCTAACTTTGTTCCTGTACAGTATGTGCCGAAGTTATTACTCTGGGTTGCACGTAAAATTACGTTTGTCATGTTCATCTTTTCCTGTCGCGACGGTGGTGACGAATTTGAGAATTAAACTCACTTCTGCGATCTGATGGATCTCTGAAGTGAAGGAGCAAGGACGTCTTCTTGTAACTGATTGTTCTCCTTCACACCTTTCAGCCTCTTTTCGAGTGAACTGACAGACTAAAGATTCCACGCTGGCGTCCCCAGTTTCATACTATAGTGTGACGCCATTGCGCTTAAGGCCACAATAATCGAAGGCCAAATATTTCTTTCGCCAGAAAATAACACCGTATGACTGCCGTCAGAAGAAAGTGTCTCATCTCCAATCAAATGTTTGTAAATCTATCGTACCAAACTGCGCGGTCATCAGTCCGTAGCTTACAAATTACTTAAACCTAGGTAAACTAACCTAAGGACAACACACACACACCCATGCCCCAGGGAGGACTCGAACCTCCACGGCGAGCAACCGCGCGCTCTGCAGCGAGACGCTTTAGACCACTCGCCTACTCCACCGCGACTTTCTTCTCCAATGTAACATGAACTGCCCACTAATATAGTCAATATGTGTAAGCATTTTTTTCGTCGATTCATCCTTAAACACAGGAGCACTTAGCTTTCTCATATCGTTTTGCTTGATAATCGGCTTTCTGTGCGAGAATAATTGTAATGTGGAATGACAAAATATCATGGTATTAGTGGAAGCTGTGTAGTGTAGAATGAGAAAATGGAATAAATACAATGAGCGTTTAATAACGCATGCATCAAGTACCAGTCTGAATTAAAGAGGTCACCTCTGGCCGCATCGAACCACCCAGAGTGCTGATTACTCGGGGAAAAGTCAAAGAAGAGAAGCTGACATACAAAGTCTCAAAATATCTCTGCTTATTTTTAGCAGATATTGCTTTGAGTTGCCTCCACAGTAATTTTTTACTGAAACTTAAAAGAATATTTCTGTCATTACAGCTTTCTGGTGCCAAATTGCCTGTATACTATATATTTACGACGACAGACTAATGGCGAGGGACGCGATAGTAATATACTCTTGTACGCCACTAAATCAATCATGGTTTTCAAAGAGTCCTTCACATGTAAATGAATCTGAAGTGAGACTGCGACATTTGCTAGCTTCAGAGACCATAAGGCAGGTTACGATCTAACGATGGTACCTCAGAGGCAGTTTCAAGGGTTCCACCGTGATGATATGTCTTCAGATAAAATCAGATGACAGTTGATTCTAAAAATGTCACAGTGCAAAATGTCATTAGATAGTACCTCTGATTTTACGGACAGCTTCCATTAAATGTACACGGAGCAACACGAAAATATTTTCCAGCTGCTATCGACGAATACCGTACGGTATTCTGTTCTGATGGAGTTCTAGTGATGCAACCGATCGCGAGTAAGTGGGCTTCGTTAGCTACCCTCAATCAAACGGATCATACCTTTGAAGGAATGCAGCGATGATTGCTTTATTTATGTAACTTGTACATTTTGTTGGGGGGATGTAGTACAACGATGTGACCAATTTTGCTAGTTATTTTAACTTTGACATGTGAAATTTTTATTTTAGTTATTTTATAATTGTGACAACCAGGTATGGTAATATACTTAATAGATTGAACACATTCCCATGTCTAGAAGTGTCACAACAACAACTCATACCTAACATTAATGATGCCACAGAAGTGGCGGTCAAGCATTACTTCCAATAGACATGAAAAGGGGCTTAAAGCTACAGATGCTAGCCAAGGCCCCTGGCATGTATGCAAACTGCCTTACTGTAGAACAACATGTGTTGCATAAGATGTAGGCGCCCATCTCTTGCACTACGACCACGACCACGATGACACACAGTTTCATGAATTGACAGCATTTGAGGCTGGCAGCTAGATCTGCTGAAACTGGTCATGAAATGAAATAAAATTGTTTCATTATAAGCGCTCTTGGCAATGCATATAACAAATGGTTTATCAATAGAATTACATCTCTGTGAACGGCTGTTTTTGAAAGATGATAATCGCTGGAACCAAGATCAGGACCGAATGCTGGCCGATGAAAGAGCTCCCAAACAAGCTTCTGCAAAACGGTTGCTGCGCATCGAGCCACATGGGAACGAGAACTATCATCTAGCTGCACAATGCAAAATGATTCCATCTTTTCTTCTACCTCAAGAAATTTCTGTCCTCCTACTTGTGTAAAAAAAAAAAAAAAAAAAAAAAAAAAAAAAAAAAAAAAAAAAAAAAAAACCAAGACTACTGATTCACAAGGCATCAGGCTTCTACGAAACAGGAATACACAGTTTGACCTCACGAAAAGACAGGTGACTATTTTGATGGTGACTATGTCGAAAAATAGCTCAAATATTTGTCTACTTCATGCCAATGACATGTTTTATGGAACTATGTTGTCTTTTTTAAAAAAATCGGGACCCCTGCTTCCAGGAAGCTCCTCGTTTATGACAGTAGTTCATTCCACGTTTCTGCATGCTATTTATAACTGTACTGTCCGTCAGCCATGGTAGCACCATGGTGCTTCCGCTCTAAGCAAACGCCATGTAAACCTCAAGTAGAGATTAAATACAGCAAAATACCGCACTGTATCACCAATATCTGAATAAAAGTCTTTACCATATATATATTTCCTTAAGGTTTCATTTAAGTTTCTTTATATTGACGCACAGCAGATATGTTGCTTTCGCTTCACGAAAAAGCCGCCAGCCAGGCACTAAATCCCTACACGAATTCGTGAGTTACGGCTCTATGATCACCTTGTCGCAGCTGGTTGAAGGCATTGAAAGCGTGACGCCACTGATGCTCAGTTGTATACAACAGATGGATAAGCTGGTGTGAGTAATTAAACTGTAAAATAATCTACTACTGTGTTCAGTTCCATCAGCCTTACCCAAGTGTCTCAGTCGTTGTACACCATGCTGTGGTAATACGGCGTGTTTGACGGTCAAGTGAACCCCAAGTTTCTTTATCTTCACGTTCTAACATAACCTCGTAACACCTGAAAACTGCTCTTTCGTACGTCATAGACTGTGAGGCTAATCTTAATACAAGTTTACGTATAGCTCCAGTCTCATAACACCTGAACATACTGTTTAATTAAAGTGTAGCTAATTTATAAACCACTTTTCAACGTGTAGCTGTAATTTTAACGTTTTATAAGTTATTGAATTTTTTTTCGATAATTTTTTAAACTTTTTTTTAATTTTACTTTTTGACATACTTTTGTATTCTCTTTAATATATTATAGCATTCCTTACGTATATTTTGCGTGGTATTTCAGTTCTGAATTTTTCTTTTTTCTTTTGATTTTTTTTTAGTTTTTTTACTTTTTAATATTTTTTATTTTTTAATATTTTTTCTTTTTTTAGTATTTTTCTTTTTTAGTATTTTTTCTTTTTTAGTATTTTTTCTTTTTTAGTATTTTTTCTTTTTTAGTATTTTTTCTTTTTCTAAATATTTTTATAAATTTTTTTCTTTTCCTATTTTTTCCCCTTTAATATTTCATTCCTTAATGTTTTGCCTTTATTTCTAAAGTCATAGGAGGCTATACGACTACTTTATACAATTCTAAATGCGATGTTTCGGTTTAATATTTTTTTATTGGCACTAAGATTTCAGTACACAGCATATTTGGGGTGACGGGACAGTGGGAAGGGCCTCAGCCCTGCTGGCTGGGGTGCAGCGGCTGCTGGTTGGCCCCGCTGTTCTGCGCGCCCGCGGCCGCCGCCTCCTGGCTAGCCAGCGACACCGCTTCCGGATCGCTGCTGCAGCGTCGGCGCCGTCTGCGGCACGAGCGCCTGCGTCGTCTTCGGCAGCTGTAAGACGCACAGGTGGGTAGAAAAAGAATTTCTACTCAGGCGTGCTCAAAGGTTAGCTAAGAGGGAAGAGAGGTCAGCTGCTTACCTTCGCCTACGGCGCCTGCGGCAGCTGCGGCGGCGGCGCCTGCGGCAGCTGCGACGTCGCCTCCTGCAGCTGCGGCGGCGTCGCCTGCGGCAGCTGCGGCGACGTCGCCTCCTGCAGCTGCGGCGACGTCGCCTGCGGCAGCTGCGGCGGCGGCGTCTGCAGCTGCGGCGGCGGCGTCTGCGGCAGCTGCGGCGGCGTCGCCTGCAGCTGCGACGTCGCCGCCGTCTGCCACAGGCCAGCTCGCGGTCGTCGTCGTCGCGATATGGCAGCTTGTACCGGCCGCCGCGCGCCGTCAGGATTCCGTCCTCGACGCCTCTCTTCAGCGTGTGCACCACTCGGGCCTCATCCACCTGCACAGAGAGAGAACATATCATTACTGGACTTAGCACAGCAAAAAGTCTGAACCGGACTTCAGCACAGCAAAAGTCTGAACCGGACTTCAGCACAGCAAAAGTCTGAACCGGACTTCAGCACAGCAAAAGTCTGAACCGGACTTCAGCACAGCAAAAGTCTGAACCGGACTTCAGCACAGCAAAAGTCTGAACCGGACTTCAGCACAGCAAAAGTCTCAACCGGACTTTAGCACAGCAAAAGTCTCAACCGGACTTTAGCACAGCAAAAGTCTCAACCGGACTTTAGCACAGCAAAAGTCTCAACCGGACTTAAGACCCTGCCACTCACCTGCTTGGAGTTGGCCTTGCTCCCGAGAAACTGGATGATCTGCTTGGCCGAACTGCCTCGCACGTTGCCCAGCTGCTTTATGGCGTCGGAGATCCTGGTGATGAGGCGGCGGCTCTGGGGCCCCTGGCCGACTGGCGCTGCGGGAGCCATGGCTAGAGACTCGTGGGCTAGCGGCGGGCGGCGCACTTCCCTGCTCTGTCGTCGGCGCTGTCTGGACTGTCGCCGCGGCCGCGCGCAAGCGCTTCTTTTATAGCTTTGCGACAATGCCGGCCGTCATTTCCGTGGAAATGGATGCTGACGTTTCAATGACTTCTTTGTTGCCTGCTTTCCCGTACACGTACCATAAATTATAAAATCGTCATCAACACCCCTAACTCTGTGCCAACATAGCCGTTAACCTCAAATATTTACAGAAACTTAAAAAAAAAAAAAAAAAAATTAAATAAAAATTTTAGTTGAGTGTTAGGAAGCTACGGCAGCAGATAAACCGCTGTATCAGCTCTGGTTCCTTAATTTTTTCGTTTTCCAAGTAACACCCATCCAGATCGTTAGGTTCTCTTCGTCTGACATGTTTCATGAATGCTGATTTTATTATCAGAGTCATACAATTTTATTGAATCATTTTACCATCATTATACTGCATTATTTTATTCATTCTAATCACAAACCCTATCTAGGCTTTATGCCCATTTTCAAGTATACAATTAGTCGAAAATGGCTCTAAAACCAAAATCCGGATTTTGATTAAAATGCCTTATCTCGGCTCTAGACGCATTTTCAAATATACAATTAGTCGAAAATGTCTCTAAAGCAGAAATCCACTACGGTCGGGGGTTCGAATCCCACCTCGGGCATGGATATTTGTGCCGTCCTTAGTCTTAGCTAGTTCATAAGTAGTTTGTAAGCTTAGGGACTGATGACACCGTAGTTGAGTCCCATAAGTTCTACAAACATTTGAACATATTGAGCAGAAATCCAGATTGTGATTAAAAAGAATACAATAATATCAAAAGTAGGAGAAATCATTCAAAAACTTTTGAATGACAGTCGTTCATAAGTAAAAAAGATTTCATACGATATTGATCGTTATATATAGGCGGGTCTGACTCCACTGCAAATCAAAATATACCCAGCAACCAAAACAAATTAGTGTCTTAATTCCTTGATATAGACCATCATACGACAGGTTCCATTAAATCTTTACGTAGTATTGGCCCCACATTGAATTGTATATATTTCTAATTTTATTCGCAATTTTGTTCAATTTCATTGGCCATATTTAGGCTCCTGTACGGCACCCGGTAATCATTTGGAGACCACACAGTCAACATAAATCAGTAGAGAGTAAAAAAAAAAAAATAATAATAATCTTCGAGTTTCAGGAAGCAATTGTGGTGATTAAATCGCTGTAGGATCAATGTCTTCTAAACTTTTCTACATACCTAACCAGCATTCTTTCAGGCCATTAGCTCGTATAAAACAAGGTTGTTTCATGAAAGCTAATGTTACTGAATCGTAACATTTTAAACATTGATATTACTTGACAGCGCAGGTTGTAGAGGCGATCTGATAGATTAATAATCTTTGAAAGTTAAAGGCGAACTACTTGATTATTTTATGACGACCGGTTTGAGTGGTCTATGCCACCATCATCTGGTTCTATCAAATTTCACAAATTGGTAACCTTATTTTTCAAAAAATGAGATTACATAGTACGTGTACCGTAGCCCTTACTCCAAATATAAAAATGCTAAAAATACGTTACTTTAAATATCAACAGCTTGTAAGAGTCTCTTGCTAAGTGCTATGTTGCATGTGCTTTTTTTTATGTCTAAATCTTGAGGGACGTAACGTCTATGGTTATCAGACCGCAAGCTTACGAACTAATTTAAACCTAAAGACAACACACACACACACACACACACACACACACACACACACACACACACGGCGAGCAACCGCAGCATGGCGCTATAGACCACTCTGCCACTCCACCGCGGCTTGCACGTGCTAATTAATATCCATTTTTAAATAAGATGACCAATTTATAAAACTTGATATGACCAGATGACGAATGCATTCATCACTGAAACAGGTCTTCATAAAATAAATATTTTGCGATCTTGGCATTTCAGATTGGAAGATTATTACGTTAAACATTACCTATACGTCGTGTTCATTGAATTCCAAATATAGAGGAAACCATCGAGTGCCTCTTTAAGCTACAAAAATTACAGCAACAAGTCGCATTGTATTTTATTCACGATTTCGAGCCGGCCGCGGTGGCCGAGGTGACTGAGGCGCCCCAGTCACGGTCAGCACGGCCACTACGGTGGGGGGTTCGAATCCCCCCTCGGGCATGGATATTTGTGCCGTCCTAGTTCGTAAGTAGTTCATAAGTAGTTTGTAGGTTTAGGGACTGATGACCCCGTAGTTGGATCCCATTAGCTTAACAAACATTTGAACATTTTTTGAACACGATTTCCATTTCAGTCAACAAAGTTTTTAACCTGAATTATTTTCTAAAATAAAGTTTCCTACAGATGTCAGTAAGCTGTGGTAGCCAGTAAATTGCTGGATCGTCGATGTCTGTTTTGCATTTTAACTGTTTATTTAATTTTTGCAAAGGCAGCTTTTAATATCATTATTTGTTTACATCCAGAAAGTTTCATGAATGGTGATGCTATTATCAAAGTCACAACGACCTGAAAATTCCGTGTAGACGGGTTTGTTTCCATTCCGACTCCAGATGCACTTACCGAGTGTGCTTTCAAATGGTATGAAAATCAGCAAAGAGTCGCAACAAGTTTCTTAATCCAGTTGTGGATTGAAGATCTTCACCACAGTAAATTTTACATTAATACATCATTCCTGTTTGTATAGGGTGTTCGACGATTATCATTAAAAACTTTTGCGACTTGTAGAGGGTTGTGCGTAGGAACACGGTCATACGCCTTTCCAGATCTATGAAACATAGATACTATTCCCTGTTTCACTCAGAGCTCTTTTCCATTACCTGCCGTAAGCTAATCTGTTCCTGACAGCCTCTAAGAGGCCTAAACCCACACTGATTTTCATCTAACTTGTCTCCTTTCAACAATACCTGAGAATATTTTGCCTACAACTCTAATTAAAGAGATCCCTCTTACAATCTTTTCTGCTTCCATGTTTGAAAATTGGCTTCATTACCGCTTTCGTCCCGATTCCCACGCCTTCTCTCACGCCTGTGTAACCATTTGAGACCTGATATTCCGCTGTATTTGACGAGTTCCGGCTTAATTTCATCCACCCTAGTCACTTTATTGCACTGTAATCTACTGACCATTTTCTCCACTTCCTCAAATGAGATCCTGTTTCCATCGTCGTTGCTATCCAATTCTACCTGAAAATCTGATACATCACTGAACGTTTCACCTACATTGACCAATTCTTCAAAATATTCCATCCGTCTGCTCAAGGCATCCACAGGATTGACTAGCAGCTCTCCTGACCTGTCCAAAACACTCGTTAATGCCTTCTTCCCTCCCTTTCGAAAATTGCTAATTACGCTCCAAAATGGTTTTCCCGCGGCTTGACCCAGAGTTTCTAGCTTAATTCCAAAGTTAACGCAACGTTCAAAAATTATTGAGAAAATCGACTTTGAAGTTTTGCAAGAACGTGTAAGAACAAATAATTAAATCGTTGTAGGATCTGTCATTGTAGCTCAGAATAATAAAGAAATTAAAGTTGAAAAATAATTTTTTTTCGTTGTGTTCGAATACTTACCCAATTTTAATAGCATGGTGATTTTTACGAAAAAAGCACGTGTTTTTTGTATATTCGTAATTTTCTATATTTTCTAAAATATTTTTCATGATGGTAGATATGTTACATTTTTTTACAGTATTGGCTTCACTATTAGATGACTACGGTAGTCTTTGATTGTTCAGTTTGTGAAGAGCTACGACGCTGTTTTTGGAAAGTCATCTCCACAGCTACTATTGGCTTTCCAATCAGCTAACCTACTCAACCATCGTTTTCGATGACAAGGTGTTCAGCTCGTCTACATGTACGTAAATAAGAACTGACACACCACGTGGAATTAGATATCCTAAAATGTTTTACATAGATAAAAGGAAAGACATTCATTACAGCGAGATTTGAAGTATTTTCTCTGTGACTGTAATGCTAGAACACTTCCACGTAAGCTACACCTACATAAGCTGCAACTGTTTTAATTATTGGTACTGACGTGTACTTACAAAACTTCAAAGTCGATTTTCTCGAGAATTTTTTAGATTCGCCTCGAAAAGCTGTGGCTGATTATTGTTTAAGTTCAGAACTTCATGTACTATTAATATAAAGAAATTCTCCTTGTGAAGCGCATAGCTACCTGTAGTAATACATTAACGATTTTTTTAAATAGCTTGTGCGATGCTTGTCGCTG
Source organism: Locusta migratoria (assembly GCA_026315105.1). Classification (NCBI taxonomy): domain Eukaryota; kingdom Metazoa; phylum Arthropoda; class Insecta; order Orthoptera; family Acrididae; genus Locusta; species Locusta migratoria. The sequence goes on along the minus strand of CM048745.1, from coordinate 329,241,222 downwards.
ACTTCTGCCCTCTCTCTGCCAGTGTATCGATAAACATATGACATTTGTCACGTTCAATTTTTTTGCAACAAGCTGAAGGGAGAGAGCGGTACTGTTCGTCACTTACTTTCTTCTCCTTCATGTGCTAGGACGTGTAATTAATGTAAGTGTGAGCTTAGTTTTTTTATTAATTTCAATAAACCTCCACAGTTAATTTGAAATATCTTACTTACTTCCAATCCCTTCTACATTCTCACTAATTTTAAAGTTCTTTATTTTCAGCAGATCCAGTACTTCATAAAGTGATGCTCGGGCATTGTTGCGATTTGTTTCGCGATTGTACTAGAACATTCTCTGTGTAACTTTTATTTATTTCGTGTCTACGAATGGTTTATTACATTTTAATGCCTGCAGAAAGATCTTTGCGATGTTTATGAAGTCCGATAATTTTGCAATTTTTTTGCGACTATCATGATTAATTTTCAACACGGTCATAGAACAATAGTAAACGAAATGCACAATCCCAGCATCAATTTATCGAATTAATATTCCAGTCATCTCAGCTAGAATTACTACAGAACATGACCGAAATGTTTGTACCAGCTCTTAATAAGGTCAAATTTAGATTCCGCCGACTTCTTCTGTAATGTTGCTTTCTGGTGTTGTATTTGCTACCAAAATTACGACCGCTACCATTTAATGACGGAATCCAATAATTTTGAAACTTCCTGGCAGATTAAAATTGTGTGCCGGAACCGGGACTCGAACCTGGGACCTTTGCCTTTCGCGGGCAAGCGCACTACCGACTGTGCTATCCCGACACGACTCACGATGCCGCGTCACAACTTTACTTCCGCCAGTACCTCGCCTCCTACTTTCCAAACTTCACAGAAGCTCTCCTGCAAACACGGAAGACTAGCACTCCTGGAAGAAAGGATATGGTGGAGACATGACTTAGCCACAGCCTAAGGGATGTTTCCAGAATGACACTTCACTCTGCAGCGGAGTGTGCGCTGATATGAAACTTCTTGGCAGATTAAAATTGTGTGCCGGAACCGGGACTCGAACCTGGGACCTTTGCCTTTCGCGGGCAAGCGCTCTACCGACTGAGCTATCCCGACACGACTCACGATGCCGCCTCACAACTTTACTTCCGCCAGTACATCGCCTCCTACTTTCCAAACTTCACAGATGTTCTCCTGCGAAACTTGCAGGATTAGCACTCCTGGAAGAAAGGAGGCTGTGGCTAAGCCATGTCTCCACCATATCCTTTCTTCCAGGAGTGCTAGTCTTGCATGGTTCGCAGGAGAGCCTCTGTGAAGTTTGGAAAGTAGGAGGCGAGGTACTGGCGGAAGTAAAGTTGTGAGGCGGCATCGTGAGTCGTATTGGGATAGCTCAGTCGGTAGTGCGCTCGCCCGCGAAAGGCAAAGGTCCCAGATTCGAGTCCCGGTTCCGGCACACAATTTTAATCTGCCAGGAAGTTTCATATCAGCGCACACTCCGCTGCGGAGTGAAGTTTCATTCCAATAATTTTGTTTAAATTGTCCCTTACTTGTCAATATTGATTAGTAATCTCATTAAAAAATATTTCACTACCTGGTAAAATTTCGTTTGCGGTCCCAACCGTAACTTTAATACGCAACAGCCATTCTAATACGAAAGCAGCATTACATACGTAAAGACGTAGACGGCGGCAAGGTAAGACGCAGGGAACGCCTTCCTGCTGCTCGTGCATAGCGCGCCCTGCAGCGCGGCGAGCAGTTAATAAAGGGCAAGTGATTACACCGCAGACACTTTCGCTGCTGACGCCACCGCCCTGGCGTCGACGGCACGTCACCGAGTTACGACGCCGCAGCCTTTCACGCCGGCGCCGAAGTTCGGCGTCACGGTGCCTAGGGTGCTCGCTGAAGGGGCGAAGGGGCTTGCGCTTGGCAGCGCACCAAGTATTTCGCCATTATGGCGAGGCGTATTGTCGCGGGTTTCCTGAGAGGGGACCCGGGTCCTTAGCATCGGAAAACACTTGCCGACGGCGGCAGGTCGATGCCGCGCACTCCCGTAGCCGCAAGCGTGCCTGTTCTCGATGGCGCTTCTTTCGCGCTGTGACCTTCCCCGCGAGTCGACGTGCCTTGTGTACATCCGCGCCGCCTTTTGCCTTCGCGGCAGCCTGTCTTGACAATTAACTCAATAACCCGGCGCCGGAAGGCAGTGCCTCGTCGAGGAAAGTTAAAGCCAAAGTAAGTGACTGAGTGAGGGTTCTATGAACAGCCCGATGGATTCGACGCTACATTTGTCCGAACATTGATGAAGGACTGAATTGTAATAGAACGCAGTACGTTGTTCTCGACGGCGAGTGTTCATCAGAGACGAGTGTATCGTCAGGCGTGCCCCAGGGGAGTGTGATAGGACCGCTATTATTTTCTATCTATATAAATGATCTGATGGACAGAGTAAGTTATAATTTGCGGCTGTTTGCTGATGATGCTGTGGTGTATGGGAGGGTGTCGTCTGTAACTGACTGTAATAGCATACAGGATGACTTAGACAAAATTTCTAGTTAGTGCGAAGAATGGCAGCTAGCTCCCAATGTAGAAAAATGTAAGGTGATGCGCATGAGTAGAAAAAACAATCCTATAATGTTCGAATACAGCATTAGTGGTGAGCTTCTTGATGCTGTCGCGTCGTTCAAATATCTAGGCGTAACATTGTAGAGCGATATGAAATGGAACGAGCATGTAAGGACAGTTGTGAGTAAGGCGGACAGCCGACTTCGGTTTATTGGGAGAATTTTGGGAAGATGTACTTCACCTGTAAAAGGAGACCGCGTATAAAACGCTTGTACGACCACGTCTTGAGTATTGCTCAAGTATTTGGGACCCGCGGCAGATCGGTTTGAAGGAAGACATAGAGGCGGTTCAAAGGCGAGCAGCTAGATTTTTTACCGGTGGGTTCGACCAATGTGCGAGTGTCACGGAAATGCTCCGGCAACTCAATTGGGGATCGCTGGAAGAAAGACGACGTTCTTTTCGTGAATTTCTGTTAAGTAAATTTAGAGGCCTGGAATTTGAAGCTGAGTGTAGTACGATCTTGCTGCCGCCTACTTACATTTCGCGTAAAGATCACAAAGACAAGATAAGAGAAATTAGGGATCGTACGGAGGCATATAGGCATTCTTTTTTTCCTCGTTCAATTTGGGAGTGGAATAGGAAAGGAAATGCCTAGTAGTGGTACAGTGTACCCTCCGCCACGCAGCTTACGGTGAATTGCGGAGTATGTATGTAGATGTATGAAGATGTAGAAGAAACATATTGAAGATCTCCTGAAACGTCTGAGTTCAGCTACTTATGCTATCAGAGTCATTGCAAAATTTGGTGATATACAACTCAGTAAATTAGCTTACTACGCCTGTTTTCATTCATTGCTTTCATATGGGATCATATTCTGGGGCAACTCAACATTGAGTAAAAAAGTATTCATTGCACAAAAGCGTGTAATCAGAATAATTGCTGGAGCCTACCCAAGAGTATCCTGCAGCCATTTATTTAGGGATCTAGGGATACTCACTGTAGCCTCACATTGTATATATTCACTCATGAAATTTGTTATTAACAATCCGACCCAATTCAAAAATAATAGCAGTGTACATACCTACAACACTAGGAGAAAGGATGATATTCACTATTCAAGGTTAAATCTAACGGGGTGAAAGGGGTGAATTATGATGCCACAAAAGTCTTTGGTCACTTACCAAGTAGCATCAAAAGTCTGACAGTATTTAAAAAGAAATTAAAGGAATTTCTGAATGGCGACTCCTTCTACAATGTAAATTTTTAGATAAAACTTAAAAAATGAAAAAATAAATAAATGAAAAAAGTCCTTAAAATATTCATAGTCAAGTATAGACTAAATTTACTAAACTGACACGTTCCACATCATTACGAAATGTCGTATATATGGTCTATGGAATAAGTATTAATCTAATCTACAGACTGATGTAACGTTCTCACATTACGTAATGATGGTACTACCATTACACATGATGATATATAAATTCTGTCAGAGACAGCAAACGACCTGGAAGAGCAGTTGAATGGAATGGACAGTGCGTTGAAGAGAGCGTATAAAATGAACATTTAAAAGAGCACAACAAAGATAATGGAATGCAGTCTTAGAAAACTCGGGCGATGCTGAAGGAATTAGATTAGGCAATGAAACAATGAAGGTGGTAGATGAGTTTTGTTAGTGGTAGTAAAATAACGTATGACGGTCGCAGTACAGAGGATATAAAATGGCAATGGGAACAAAAGCTGTTTTGAAAAAGAGAAATTTGCTAACATTCAATATTAAGTTAAGTGCAAGGAAGTTTTTTCAGAAGGCATTTGTGTGGAGTGTTTCCTTATACGGGAGTGAAACTTGGACGATAATCATTGTGGACAGGATGAGAATAGAGGCTTTTGAAATGTGGTGCTACAGAACAATGCTGAAGATTCGGTGGGTAGATCGCGTAACTAATGAAGAGGCACTGAACAGAATTGGAGAGAAAATTAATTTTAGGCATACCTTGACTAAAAGAAGGGATCGCCGCGGTGGAGTAGCCGAGCGGTTTAAAGCGCCTCGCTGCGGAGCGCGCGGTTGCTCGCCGTGGAGGTTCGAGTCCTCCCTGGGGCATGTGTGTGTGTTGTCCTTAGGTTAGTTTACCTAGGTTTAGGTAGTTTGTAAGCTACGGTCTGATGACCACGCAATTTGGTCCGATAGATTTACAAACATTTGAACATTTGAAAGAAGGGATCGCTTGGTCGGACACATTCTTAGACATCGAGGAATCGTAAATTTAGCATTGGAGGGAAGTGTGTGGGATAAAAATCTCAGAGGAAGACCAAGAGACGCATATAGTAAGCAGATTCAAATGTATGTGGGTTGCCGTTCTTATGAAGAGATGAAAAGGCTTGCACAGGATAGAGTAGGGTGGAAAGCTGCATCAAACAAGACTGAAGACCATAACATATACTAGCTGAAAACCCGGCATTTCCCGGGTATTTATTTATTTATTCCTACCATTTTCAGGTATATATTCATTTGTATAAGTGCTGTATGTAAAAAATCTCATGGGAATACATTTAGTAGTAACAAAGTAACAGATTAAAACTTGGTGCGTGATATGCAGGTTTTCCAAGAACGTTACTCTTTATGTGCTCATATCTCATGAACTACGTGACGTACTGTAACGCAATTTAGAGGGTATACCCACCTATATGTGTCTAAACTGTCTGTAAAATTTCCCGCGGCTACAATTTGTAGTGTACTAATTAAAAATTGTAACGACATGCCGAAAGCCGTAGTTTTTGTCAATGGACGGCGGAACGTTACTGTTTATGTGCTCATATCTCAGGAACTACGTGTCGGACTGTGATGCAATTTACAAGGTACGTACAACTATATGTGTGTGTACCGTCTGTAAAATTTCCTGTGGCTGCAATTTGTAGTGTACAAATTATCAGTTGTAACGTCATACCGAGAGCCGTAGTTTTACTCCATAAACAGCGGAAAAGTAGTAAGCGAGAAACTTTTTTCCTTTCATCATTTTACTATGGTTGCCGAAAGAAAAAGTTTAATAAATGTTTGAAATTATGTTTAAAGTTTGTAGCAAGTCGCTAAGTACTCTCATTCTCAAATAGCGTATTTATAAAGTAACACCGCAATATGTCACAGTTTCTTGCGATTCCTATTCTTATGACGTTATATCTTCTGAACCATGTGTCCTATGCAGTTCTTACTCCTATAGCAATTGTTATATCACATAAGGAATGTGTGTACCAAATTTGGTTGAAATCGGTCCAATGGTTTAGGAGAAAATGATCAGCACTGTCGCCATATGCAGCAGTCCTCGCGCATCTCATTGTTTATGACGTCATATCTTGTGAACTATGTATCGTACGTCATTCTTACACTTACGGTTACCGTCCTCGTGGATTGACGCTTACGTGTACAAATTTTCATAAAGATTGGAAGAAAACTGTAGATTTGTATGTAACATGTACAAATATACGGACACCGCTTTATATATTAGACTAGCTGAAAACCCGGCGTTGCCCGGTTATTTATTCATTTATTCCTGCCATTTTCCCAAGTGTATATTCATTTTTATAAAGGCTATATGTCCGTAAATTTCTTGGGAATACAATTAGAGAAGTAATACATTAAAACTTGGTGCGTGAGGGGCGGTTTTCCATGAACGTTACTGTTAGGTGCTCATATCTCATGAACTACGTGTCGTGCTGTGATACAATTTAAAAGGTAACCTCAACTATATAAGTGTATACTCTTGGTAAATTTTCCTGCAGCTACAATTTGTAATGTAGAAATTATGAATTTTAACGTCACACCGAATACCGCAGTTTTAGTCCATGAACAGCGTAACGTTACTGTTTATGTGCTCATATCTCAGGAACTACGTGTCGTTCTATGATACAATTTAAAAGGTAACCTCAACTATATGTGTGTATACTCTTTGTAAATTTTCCTGCAGCTACAATTTGTAGTGTTCAAATTATAAATTGTAACGTCATACCGAGAGCCGTAGTTTTATTCCATAAACAACGGAAAAGTAGTAAACGAGAAATTTATTTCCTTTCATCATTTTACTGTGGTGGCCAGCGAGTAAGAGTTTTATAAAGGTTTGAAATTATGTTTAAAGTTTGTTGCAAGTCACTAAGTACTGTCATTCTCAAACAGTGTATTTCGAAAGTCTCGCCGCACTATATGGCATTTTTTGTGATTTCTATTGGTTATGACGTAATATATTTTGAATCATGTGCCGTATGTGATTCTTAACCATGCAGCAATTGTTTCGTCACGATAAGGAGCGCGTGTACCAAATTTGGTTGAAAATCGGTCCAACGGTTTAGGAGAAAATGAGCAGCATTGTCGCAAAATGCAACAGTTTTTCGCGCATCTCATTGTTTATGACGTCATATCTTGTTAACTATATATCGTATGTGATTCTTACACTTACGGCGACCATCCTCAAGGATTGAAGCATATGTGTAGAAAATGTCATAAAGATTGGAACAAAACTGTAGATTTGTATGCATCACATACAAATATACGGACACTCTGCTTTATATATATATATATATATATATTTATATATATATATATATATATATATATATATATATATATGTTAAAACAAATAAACTGTTTTTCTTCTACTAATTATTTATTCACTTTAAACCCGCCCTTGGCTTATTAGGCCATCATCAGGAACAACTAACTAACAACAACAAGAAACGCTAGTTCTGTGATTATCATACATTTTACTCAAAGATGTACATAAAAACCAGGTCTTGCGTTACGGCATTAGTTGACAATTTTTCACTTTCTTCTCATGTTATATATGGTGTTCAAAAAAATTACTTTTTGTCATTATGAAATGCCAAACCTATACACGTAATATTACGGGGGGTGGAACTTAAATAGTGGCAACTATTTATTCACAACCGATAGAAAAGCGTTACTTATTGCCACCTGTTACTGTCCTTCAAAGTAGTCACCTGCGTTGTGTATATTCCGTTGTTAGCGCCGCGGTGGAATAGCCGAGCGGTCTAAAGCAGCACGCTGCGGAGCGCACGGTTGCTCGCCGTGGAGGTTCGAGTCCTCCTGGGGCATGGGTGTGTGTGTTTGTCCGTAGTTCGTTTACCTAGGTTTAAGTAGTTTGTAAGCTACGGACTGATGACCACAAAGTTTGGTCCAATAGATTTACAGACATTTGATTTTTTGTTAGCGACGTGGGACGCGTAGTAAACTGTTTACAGAGCCTGTTCTATTGATGGTGCGAATGGAGCAGTCTATTGCCCCGTTGAATCTCTGGAACATTTCTGAACCCAATGCCACGGAGTGCTTCCTTCATCTTCGTAACGCATCCATTTCTGCATTTTCGTCAATTCGTGCGGAATCCGTCGTGATGCATTTTTCGCAGAGCCAGGCGTCCCATGAGGATGCGAAGCACAGTCGTATGGGTTTCTCCGGTTTCGTCTGGCATCGATCACTGTCAACTAACGCTGCAGCAGTATGCACTTCTTCTTCTTCAGAGACCCTAAGACTACCTGCCCGATGCATGGTCTGCCACAGTTTGCCGACATTCGTAGAAGGCTTCTACCCAACAAGCCACTGTTCTGTACGCCAATGCCGATTCTCCGCACGCCTTTTGAAGGGGATTGGAACACTTGCGGGGAGTGACACTTGCCGGGAATGCGGGCCCCTTGGGGCGGCTGATAGCTTTTCCTGGGTACAGGCACACCAAGACGTCTAGCACTGTCAACATAACACGAAAATTGTTCTTACTACATATTAATTCGTTGAGTGTTCCTCCTGAAATCAAAACGGTATTTTAACAGTGATAATGTTTGGAGAGTTATTAAGACATCTCTGCTACTACAAGACAATGACTTTCAACAGTCATACCTCCTAAAAACATATTATTCAGAACACTAAGCATATCAAGGCACCTGTGCAAGCAATAAATATATTAGGCATCCAGCACAGATACGTTGATGTAATTGACCGCTATGTAGTTAGCCTCACTATCACGCAACTTCCATCTTTTTAAAAATAGCTACTATGCTTTTTAATAGGAGACGCAACCATAAACAATTAATAAACGTTAATAATAAGTCAATGAATATTTTACATACTTGATGCATTTATTCGAGACCCCAAAATAATTTCGCTGTATTCGAATTACAAATGCATGTGTAAGGGAATGCCACACACCGAATAATGCTAAAGATAAATTCTATATTCTATCACCGTCATATAGAACCATTTTTAATCCGAAATTGGCATAAACCAACAGGGAGAAACAAGTGGCAATACTTCCAGGAAAAATGAAGCGAAATTGGCAGCCAATAGTTGGGTATAAAATTGCAGTGCCAGTTAATTGTATAAATATAAATTACGGAATACGCGGAACTCCTGTTCAGTACAGTCAAAAAGGTCTAAGGTTATAGGCAGTGGTTTACAATCAGATATCCGTATCACTCTCCTGTCTGTCTGTGTGAAGATTTATATTCAGAACATTCAAGAAAAGGCTACTGTGATGTTGAAACTACAAGAAGCAGCTCATTTACTCAGGAAGGGAAAACGTTATGGTGCCCGTAAATTTGAATGGCTGTATCTCTTGTAGTAACATTGATTTTTGATAAAATGTTAAAATCCAATATACCAGAATTTTGTTTTTCTAACGCGAGTGCCAACTTTTTTGTCGAAATGTTTGCAGGAAGTAGTCTTGATGTGATTTCATACTTCTATGCATTAAATTGATATTATCAAACATGTAATTTTGTCACAAATTGCGCGGCCGGTCCGGTGGGGTCTTTCCCTGAATACGGCACAGTTAGCGCCTGGAGGGCGTGGAGTAGGGGTGGTGTATCCCTACTTCTGGAACACCCTTTTCTCTACCTGCAGCGTCCGGGTCTCCCCGCAAGTGTCACTAACTCCCTTTGAAGACCTTAATGACACTGTCGTACTTTCTTATAAACGGGAATCACCTGCGATTTTTTCCAGTCACTAGAAATTACGCGGTGAATAAAAGATTCGCGATAAATGCAAGCTATGCAAGGAGCCCATGCCCCAGAAAACTCTTTATAAAACCTAAGTGGTATTCAATCCGTACCAGGAGATTTTTTTTAGTTCTCTCAGCTGCTTCTCTACGTGGTTCGATGAACCCCCTGCCAGGCACTTAAATGTGATTTTCAGTGTATCCCATGTAGATGTAGATGAGTAATAACACTACTCCACTGAAATATTGTTGTGTACTGATTACAGATAATATTAAGTTAGTTATTGTGGTGTCGCACAAGTACAAAGTGCGCGCCACTTACTTTCGCCGCGCGCCGCCATGCACGCACGGCGCGGCGATCTTGCGACGACGGCCACGAGCGCCCTCTGCTGCAACTCCGCTCGTGGCCACGACTGAAGGACATCGGTCACTTCGGACTGAGATAGCAACGAGTTAGGACCTTCGTAATCAGATAGGCACCAGTGAAGACTTTGCTATTGTACAGGCACTAGGCAGGCCTCTAACAACTATGTATCAACATTCTGCAGTACTATGTAAAAGTTAAGTATTGTTACATTCTGTGCAATATATATCTCTTTCTAATTTACTCGAGTGTTTATAGTTTCTGGCTGCTCCCCTCCGTACCTGCACCAGCGTGTCGGTCTCATTCCACTCGGCCACCGACACCTACGACGAGGCTGGGACACAAAAGCGGCGACGAAGTTGGGACACAAAAGTTATTAATTGCTTTTCTGATATCACAATATCAGAACAGGTGACAGTCATAGACGGAGACTGCGCCCATTGCGAATTACTGTAGTAGTACTGCATAAGGTGGAAAAATGGCTTCAGTGATTCGAGTTTCGTTCGACCCATCATCGGAAGTCTTTAGTACCATAAGTAAGTTTTATACCTGTAACACTATTGCTGTCTAAGTACCACACGAAACGTGTCATAACAAAGCAATTTCCCGCCCACGGATGCTTGTTACTTAAGCTACATTCACAGAACTGTCACTTCCGTGTGGCAGTTCTGCCATAGTAGCTCAACGTCACGAAACGTGGGTTTGTTACTGAACAAGATGCTACCTCATCCTCCTGCGACCAATACCCCCCTCCCCCTCGAGAAATACTTTGCCACCCCCAGTGAGTCGCGATACACAGGTTGAAAAACACTGGTATAGAGGAACATAACAGCTTGATGACAAAGTGTCTGTTTCTTTTATATTAGCCATAGTTTTGGCGATACTTAATTTCATAGTTTTCGCAAACTATTTGAAGATTTTGCAGTGAATAATGTAGTCGCTGACTACTTTTCGTTTGGTTCATTTTAAGTTATACATTAATGCGTATGAAATGTAGTTAACATTGCGAAACTGTTTATAAAGCTGAAATGAAAGTCATACATTGCTATAATATGGCGAATAGGATGTAGTAATTCTCCCGCTCTGTTTCGACGCGTCACGTGCAACTAGCCTCTAGCCTGCAGCTCACATGTACTGTACATCTGCATACATACTCCGCAATCCCCGTAGTGCGTGGCGGAGGGTACAATGTACCAATACTAGACATTTCCTTTCATATTCTACTCCCAAATAGAACGAGGGAAACAAGAATCATATACCTCTGTACGAGCCCTGGTTTCTCTTCTCTTTGTAATCTTTACTTGAATGTAGGCGGCAGGAAGATCGTTCTACACTCAGCTTCACATTCCGGCCCTCTAAATTTCCTCAACAGAATATGGAAAAGACGTCGTCTTTCCTCCAGAGATTCTCAATTGAGTTGCCGGTGCATTTCCGTGACAGTCACGCATTGGTCGAATATACCCGTAACGAACCTAGCTGCTCACCTCTGATCTGATTATACGTCTTTCTTTCAACTGATCTGCTTCAGGTCCCAAACACTTGAGCAATACTCAAGAAGTGGTAGAACAAGAGTTTTATACGTGGTCTCCTTTAGAAAGGAAGTACATATTCCCAAAATTCTCCCAATAAACCGAAGTCGGTTGTCCGTCTTACTCACAACTATTCTTAGATGTTGGTTCCATTTCATATCGCTGTACAATGGTACCCCGAGATATTTGAAAGACGCGACTAATAATGCTACTGCCTGTTTGGGCCACGAAAATTTTCTTTAATGTTCAAGACTTTGTAAAAGATCGCGAATAGTCCGCTAGATTTACAAACATTTGAACATTTAGAAACGCTCAGTCTACCTGTCGCTTTTGATCCATGGCTCGCTAGACGTCTTGTCAGAAAAGGGCAAGCTGAGTTTGACATGAACAATGTTTACTAAGCCTGTGCTGATTCATAGAAAGAAGCTTTTCCGTCTCAATGAAATTTACTATATTCGATCTGAGAATATGTTCCAGAACTCTACAGAAACCTGATGTTAACGATGGCATGCAATTATGTGGATGAATTCTCTTACCTTTCTTATAAACGGGAGTCACCTGCGCTTTTCTACGCTGAATTAAAGATACGCGAAAAATGCACAATACTCTTTGTAAAAACGAAATCGTATACCATTGGGACCAGGAGACTTTTTGTATTTAGCTCTTAGCTGCTTCTCTACATCGGAAACACCTATTACTAAGTCCTGCATTTGGGAGTTAGTGCATTAATCAGATGATGGTACATTAGTAGAACTTCAGCTTTTCGTTTGCTTTCTTCTATTACTGTCCCGGAAAGATCAACGATTTACTGGATAGTGGGCTTTGACCCTCTTATCGATTTCACATAGCACCAGAATTTTTTGTCAGAAAGATCTTTTACTAAGGTGTGGCTGTGGTAATTATTGTACGCTTCGGGCTTCGATCTTTTTATAGATGCACGAATCTCTACTAACTTTTGCTTGTCATCATATGCGTGTTCTTTTTTTAACCGAGAGTGCTACAGTCTTTGCTTTCTCAGTAGTTTTCTAACATTATTATTATACCACGGTAACTGTACAATTATTTCTCTAACCCATTATTTATAAGGCATTTAAATTTCACTGTACCGGAACTAAGCGATGTCCATTCATTTTCTAAGTGCGATCCTAACAATTGATTATCGACTCTTTCTAAGAAAAATACCTCCTAGCCTTCTCGATTGGTTTATGAACTTTGGCCTCCATTGATGCTATGACGATATCATGATCACTAACCCCTGTATCTACACAGACATCGTTTATAAAGTCAGACCTGTTGGGAGCAACAAGGTCTAAAAATTTCTTTAGCGTGTGGATTACCGGTTTAACTGCTCAAGACAGTTGAAATGATGTACGTGGTCCTACAGACCCTCAAAGTAGTCCCCTACTACTGCCTCCACACGCTGCCCACGATGTGATAGGCGGTTTGTAACAAAGAGGTGACCCCTTTCAGACACGGTGCGGCGAATGCTGAGGTAGATGGTATTCACCTCATCACACATCATTGGCAGCGTGTGGTGACAGTAACAAGAAACTTCTTTGACGGCTCGTAGGCTCTGGTTTGTTCAAAATGTTCAAATGTTTGTAGAGCTTATGAGACTTAACTACGTGGTCATGAGTCCCTAAACTTACAAACTACTTATGAACTAGCTAATACTAAAGATGGCAGAAATATCCATGCCCGAGGGGGGGATTCGAACCCCCGACCGTAGTGGCCGTGCAGAACGCGACTGGAGCGCCGCAGACCACCCGACCACTGCGGCCGGCTCAGGTTTGTCAGGTCAACTATATGAGTACTGTGATGCCATTCTTTTGCACTGTGAAGGCCATTTTGCCCTGTATACTACCATTATAAATTAGTATGTTACGATATTTCTGTGCTATTCCTTGTCCACACATGTCCTTCTACTGTATATGTCACGTCTTCCAACCGGACTGGTGTCTGCACGAAAAAAAAAAAAAAAAAATAAAATAAAAATTGTCATGACTTCTGCCCCAATCCTCATATGTATTTATATGTATTTATAATATAAATGCAACTTGCAAATTGTACAAATACAACACACTCTGCTTAATTTTACATCCAAATACAGTAGGTCCCCGAAAGATAATTTAAGAAATATGTACACGATTGAAATTGTGTACCATGAATTTGTTTAATATGTAAATTTTCAAATTCTGATACATAAAAGTCTGGTGCCCGTGTAATCTAATACACAATAACAACAACAAAACTACAGATACTTTCAAAATTAACCTTGGCACTTCCACTGAAGTAGTTATTGACAACAGGTGCAGCAATGATTGAGTCATATTTCGACATAATCACCAACAGCATTGAGACGCTTGCTAACTTTATTATTTCTGTATCGTAGAAGTCAGCTGCCTGTGAATTAGTTCAGTTTCTTCTAGTCTTCATCTCTTCTTCGTTATGAAAACGCTGACTGATGAACAGGAATATCTTGAGATGGAAGAAAAAGTAGAAGTCTTTCCCACTCCAGCACAACCAAGTGATCAGTGATTAGGGATGGTCACTCACTGCGCTCTTCATCATGAACATTTCGACGACCTTTCAAATAAAGCATACTACAAGAACGATGCCGCGCGGAAGTGTCGAGCGGTCTGGAGCGCCACGTTTCAGATCGCGCGGCCTCCCGCGCCGGAGGTTTGAATCTTCCCTAGGGCATGGTTGTTTGTGTTGTCTTTAGTATAAGTTAGTTCATCTGTTGTTTGTAAGTTTAGGGACAGATGACCCCGCAGTTAACTCCCATAATCTTAACCAACATTTGAACATTTGCTGGGATGAACCGTCTGTTTGATCCTAATGTTCTTCACGTACAGCTCGCAGAGCTGACGATGAATTGCGATGGGTGCTACGTGGTGTTCATTAAGAAACCTTGCCACTAACGGAATGTCGCAGATGGCAGGAGAACGAATAAAAGACTCATTTCTGGGAACTGCCGAAGTATTGTCCACTCGGCTTTTGATTCTCACGTCAAATATCTATTGTGCATGCACATTTTTCCTCGACAAACACGTCCACTGTAAAGGAAACAACTTGGCGGAACATATTTTATGTATTAGCCTAATGTTGAAAATAGCTTAATCCGTCGTTCAGGATAGAACAAACGGAGCCACATCAAGAGAAAAGAAAAAACACTTTTGTCATTACACTGTCGTGGCAAGAGTCATGAATTACGTCATAATATCGTGTCGCATCTCGTTTTGTTCGACGATGAGCAGCAGCTGGACTTTGCGAAGAAACAAACTGCCTCCATAGCGAAACGATTGTCAGTCCAGGATTTGTGCTCGAACTGACGTCTCAATTACGTCACATAAATTTCTTTGTAATTCTTGTCGGGCCATATAGATGGGCAAATCATTTGCCAAAATTGGCCAGAATGTTGTTCAAACCAAGCATTCGAAACCCGTTGTGATGGGTCATTTTCATCCGTAAAATTTCTATACGTATTTTGTAACATTAAGTCCACGAGCGGCTACAAATGCTCTCCAACAGGCCAAATATAATAATTTTCAATCCGCTATCGGTTCAGTGCGACCATATGACTCAGGCCATTCAATTTAATAACAACCCACACCAAACCACTGTGGAGCCGCCACCTGCTTGCGCAACTTGCGTTCATGCCTTCGTGAGGTCTACACCAATATGCCAACATGTCTTACCGAGTGAAATCGGGACTCAACGAACAAGGCAGCGTCGATGATCATAGGTCCAGCAGAGTCGCTGCAGACGATTTCTCGTTAGCAAAGATTTTCGAGACGATCGTCCGCTGTCATTGCCTGTTATAGCTCAATCACGCCGCTCGGTCGTAACGGAAAAGTTCGTCGTACGTCCCACCCTCAAAATTTTCAAATGTTTGTAATTCTTATGGGAAGAAACTGCAGTCCTAGAGTTTAGTTAAACTAAGTTAAACTAACCTATGGACAACACACACATCCATACCAAGGGGGATTCGGACCTTCGACGCAGGAGACCCCGCGATCCGTAACGTTGCGCTCCAGACCGCTCGGCTACTCTTGTGCGGCGGTCCCATCCTCATTCCTGCGCTTAGTTCACGTTGATTTGATTGTCTGTTGCACTGAAAATGTTTGTACCAAATTGTTATGGACATTAGTCCCTAGACGTACGCTAAGAACAACACACACTCACGCACACACACACACACAAATGCCCGAGGGAGGACTCGAGAACCTCCAGCGGCGAACGGCCGCGCGCACCGCAGCAAGGTGCCTCAGTACACAGGGTGAGGCATTTATTTTTGCAATATTTGGAAAAATACAAATGGGATTAAAAAGAGGTTGCTATGAAAGTTGTTCACCTCAAATAGTGGCCGAGCGGTCTGCGGCATGCCAGTCACGTTCTGTACGTCAACTACCCTCGGGGGTTCGACTCCCCCCTCGTGCATAGATATTTGTGCCGTCCTTAGTATTAGTTCATAAGTAGTTTGTAAGTTTAGGGACTGATGACTTCGTAGTTAAGTTCCATAAGCTCTACAAACATTTGAACATTTTGCACTACCTGCGGAGATGGGAGGGGGGTAACTTTGTAATTTAATAGGCACCCTTATTTTTTATTGCAGGTATGGATTCTTCGTGAAAAAGTGTTTAATTTTGGAATTCACTGCCTTTTCAGTCGGTTCTTGACAAAATATTTTATTCATTTTGAATGAAACATACAAAATAAATGTGTAATATTTTATGAATTTATTGTTTTTACTAACCGGTTTTCAGCTCTTACGCCATCATCAGGTAAAGACGACATCGATATAGCAATGCAGCTGGCCGTTTACATTCGAACATCTTAAGTTGCTGTGTAGATAATACATGTACATTAATTTTCAGAAAAAAAAAACTAGTATGACTATTAAAAATGTTAAAATATTATAAGATGAACACTGATATAATATGACAAGATGTAAAGTACTTTCGGCACGTCCCACGAACATCCGCAGCCAAATTTGTTATTGTGAGATTAAGTCCGCTCTGAGTACAAACAGCTCTTATTAGAAACGAATAACAAAATAATAATTTTCGCGTCTAGTGGAAGCATCATCATGTGCTCTGTAAGGTATAATAAATTAAAGGGTCTTACAAGTGCGTATTTACAAAATTAAAAAAGAAGTATACAACAGTTAAATGTAAAATAGAAAGAAATAAACCATGGGAAAAGTACTAAGTAAATTAAAAAAAAAACTTTCACAGCTTTCTCGTCGGAAGTTTAAAATACACTGGCACTGCTGTTGCTGGGTTGTTCACATCTCTGTGTGTCACACTGTATGTGGGCAAAAGCTTTTTATTTTTAGACTGTCTTGTTCTGCCTCTCGTCCAGGGGGGGGGCCTCCTAATCTCAAAATTTACTTTTTGATGATCTTTGAAAGCATGTTCTTCGAAACAGCGGTCTTAAAATTTTGCATATGTTTTCGTAACATGATGTGTCTTTTATGGCACCTTTTAAGTCACTTTCAGTCTGTGCTGATTATGTACTACTAATACTTCAGCTGTTTTCAATAATTTTAACTAACAATGTCCTTTTATCGATGTATATGGCGCCAGTAATTATAATACTACCATAAGTCTATTACTCGGCACTGAATATTGCTTAATTCTGCTGTCGCCAGTCAATACGACGGCTAAAACAACATCTATAGAAGTCACTAGGTGCAACTGCAACTCCCACTGGCGAACCGCAGCCCCTATTTATCGGCGCATCGTTTTTAATCGTCAATTTTAGTCAAAAGTTATGAACATACTGTTTTAATTTTAACTATTGAATTTTACTACATTAACATATAACCCTCACTATACTTGTGACTGGCTTACGTGACGAGCGGTGGGCGGTGCTTTTTGTATTTAACTGAGAGCCTCAGCTGTCCTCAGCATCAGTTGACTCCTGCTTCCGCCACCGACACCGTCCACCAACAAGGGTGAAAACTATTGTCACTTTATTAGCTATTATACTACTAAATGTACAATGTAATTTATATATATGTAGTGTCTGTTGTTTCGGACATGTAGGAAAGAACGGACACCACATATATACAGGGTGTCCCACTCAACTGTTTCGCCCCAGATATCTCTGAAACTACAAGAGATATTGAAGAACGACTTTTACGGTCATAAACGTACGGCAGCGGCTTATGAAAGTAGGTTACTATGAGACAATCTAAAATGTGAAGAACTATTTTCAACCCAACTTTTTTTTTTTTTTTTTTTTTTTTTTTTTTATTTAGATGCCCCATATTATTTCTTAAGCAATCGATATAATAAAAAATCACAAAAAGAATGGCATTGGTTTCATCGCGATGCGTCAATTACATCCGCATAAACTGCGACGCGAAGTTGACGTTTGAAATACATGAAGCGCGCTGCTGGCGAGTGTGCGAGGCTCTAGCGAGACTCAAGGTAGAGTCTCGGGCACGCGCTAGCAGCGCGCCTCGTGTATTTCAAAACGTCAACTTCGCGTTGCAGTTTATGCGGATGTAATTGACGCATCGCGATGAAACCAATGCCATTCTTTTTGTGATTTTTTATTATATCGATTGCTTAAGAAATAATATGGGGCATCTATTTAAAAAAAAAAAAAAAAAAAAAAAAAGATATCTGGGGTGAGACAGTTGAGTGGGACACCCTGTATATCTCATACAATTTGCCGATGACGGCTAATGATCCTTTCTTCAGTGTGACTACGAGTTTGAGCTCTAGTGGGCAGGGTAAAGTTGCAAATTTGTATCTGACTGGAGGCGTGCTTGAGTAATTCCGTGCAGGTGTGATGATCGCTGTGTCCCCAGCGGTGAAGAGGTCAGTGCAACTGTCTAGAAAGCAGAAGACTCGGGTTCGAATCCCGACTGTGTACACATTTTCAACTTTGCCCATTAGCAGTTAATGTCATACATTCCGTGAATATGAATAGAATGTAATTAGCCGGCCGCGGTGGCCGAGGGGACTGAGGCGCTTCAGTCACGGTCTGCACGGCCACTACGGTCGGGGGTTCGAATCCCCCTCGGGCATGGATATTTGTGCCGTCCTAGTTCGTAAGTAGTTCATAAGTAGTTTGTAAGTTTAGGGACTGATGATCCCGTAGTTAAGTCCCATAAGCTTGACAAATATTTGAACATTTTTTTTAAATGTAATTATTGGTTTCACTTAAGTCTCTGCCTGTTATATTACAGTGCCACAGGCCTGACGATGGTCCTGTAGGACCGAAACTGCTTGCCAATAAAAAAGCGCAGCATTTTGCGATCTGTACTGTTGTATTTTAATTATTACTTTTTTATGGTGACAACTTTTTTATAGTGATCATGTATTTCGCAGTGGACGGCGACCTTACTTTGTTTTGCCGCCGCCCGGACATCCGACAGCCTTAGTTCGCCACTGCTTGCGACCAATACAATGAAACTACTGTATTGCTTTATCTGTGTACTATTTCACAGGTGGCACATCACGTTCTCGGATGAATAGCGACGTCGTCGTTCCACGATTACTAACTTCTTCGTGCGACTGTTCATGTAAACATAATACCGGTTTACAGGGTTTAAGCAAATTCTTTGTGCATGAGAAAAGTAACATTAAAACTTGGGTTTTCAATACGCTGCATTGTCTCTCGCTCTCATTACTGAGATATCGCGCTCCCGTTTTTTCTTTATTTTATTTTATTTTATTTTTTCCCTGGGTCGCACGTGTGGCTGCATGTGGTTCTCGCCTTGTAATTCGGCTCCGGGGCCCAATCAGGCGAGGCGCGGCGCGGCGCATGCGCAGCTGCCTAATTGCAGATTGCCGCTCGCTGTCCGAACGACCCGTGCTTAGCCCGCGTTAATTGTAATTAAATCCCGGGACAAGGAAAAATTTGTCTCGTCCGCGGCGGAGGTATTTCCTTAATTAAAACTCGCTTGACGGCGTGAAATACTTAAAGACTATGAAACGCGGCTTGCGGTTCGGTAGGCTAAATTCGCCTCTTCGCGTTTCAAGTTTAATTACGGTTTCCGGCCAGGTGCTTACAGAATTCCCGAACGGTGTAGACAGGCCAAGGAGCGCTTTGCCGTAACTCTCTTCCCGGGCTGTTGTTCGTGAATTACGTAATATACCGGTATCTAATTAATAGTTTAAATTTAACAAATTTCAAGGTCGAATAACAACAACACAGTGAGACGCGTGATAGATAACAATCTTATTTTGTACAGGCAACGCGAAGAATCACAGTCTGGGAAGTAAGTGATTCTGAATCCTGCATTTATACAGGGTGTTACAAAAAGGTACGGACAAACTTTCAGGAAACATTCCTCACACACAAAGAAAGAAAATATGTTTTGTAGACATGTGTCCGAAAACGCTTAATTTCCATGTTAGAGCTCATTTTATTACTTCTCTTCAAATCAAATTAATCATGGAATGGAAACACACAGCAACAGAACGTACCAGCGTAACTTCAAACACTTTGTTACAGGAAATGTTCAAAATGTCCTCCGTTAGCGAGGATACATGCATCCACCCTCCGTCGCATGGAATGCCTGATGCGCTGATGCAGCACTGGAGAATGGCATATTGTATCACAGCCGTCCACAATACGAGCACGAAAAGTCTCTAAATTTGGCACCGGGATTGCGTAGAAGAGAGCTTTCAAATGCCCCCATCAATGAAAGTCAAGAGGGTTAAGGTCAAGAGAGCGTGGAGGCCTTGGAATTGGTCCGCCTCTACCAATCCATCGGTCACCGAATCTGTTGTTGAGAAGCGTACGAACACGTCGACTCAAATGTACAGGAACTCCATCGTGCATGACTCAACATGTTGTGTCGTACTTGTAAAGGCACATATTCTAGCATCACAGGCAGAGTATCCCGTATGAAATCATGATAACGTGCTCCAGTTAGCGAAGGTGGAAAAACATGAGGCCCAATCAAGACATCACCAACAATTCCTACACAAACGTTCACAGAAAATCTGTGTTGATGACGTGAATCGAGGAAGTGCAGTACATACTAACGAAACAATTGGGTATTTTGACGTCAGCACGAATTATTTCAATTTACATTTAAAGAGAAATAACAAAATGAGCTATATCATGGAAATTAAGCTTTTCCGGACACATGTCCACGTAACATATTTTCTTTCTTTGTGTGTGAGGAATGTTTCCTGAAAGTTTGGCCGTACCTTTCTCGTAACACCCTGTATTACGGTATAACCCATAGGCAAATTTTCAACTATGAACCGCAGCTGGCCTCCGGGAAAACAGTGTGCATCGTAATTTCATTTTCTAAAAATTACTAGTGAAGCGGTACTGTTAGTTCGCTTCATTACTTTATCATACAACATTCTTTATTCATTTTTATTAATGCCAACAGATTGGTTGGATGCTTTATTTTAGACGAGCTTAGTTGGCCGTTCAGGTCATTATTTTGTTACAGAGCAGCTTTGAATCAGGGAGCAGTGGACGCAGAAATACATTAAATAAAGAAAATACAAGGAGCCAGGCTACATAGCACCCATTTACCTTCCCGTGTGTGTGTGTGTGTGTGTGTGTGTGTGTGAATGTGTGCGTGTGGCAGAGGCGGTGAGATCTACATCCACATGGGATACTCTGCAAATCACATTTAAGTGCCTGGCAGAGGGTTCACCGAACCACCATTATACTATTTATCTCGCATTCCATTCTCGAATAGCGCGCGGGAAAAAAGAACACCTGAATCTGTCCGTTCGAGCTCTGATTTCTCGTATTTTATTCTACCTTTATAAGTGGGAGTCAACAATATATTTTCGCATTCGTAGGAGAATGTTGGCGATTGAAGTTTCGCAAGTAGCCCACGCCGCAGCGATAAGCGCCGTTGTTGTAATGATTCCCATCCCAGATCCTGTATCATTTCCGTAACGCTGTCTCCACTATATCGTGACAATACGAAACGAGCTGCCTTTCTTTGGTTACTTTCGATGTCCTCCGTCAAACCCACCTGATAAGGATCCCATACTGGGCAGCAATACTCCAAAAATGGACGGACAAGCGTAGTGTATGCAGTTTCTTTTGTAGTTCTGTTGATGACAGAGATTGTAGTGGGTTTATCAGTAGCATTGTGGTGCCAGAGGTTGATAGCCAGCAGAATGCGAGGTTTGGAAGGTGTCAGGTTGGCGGTGGTCACGTTATGCCTTCAGCCAATGGGAGAGCTCCGCAAAGCAACTTGAAACGGAAGAGTGGTTAGGAGAGGTGTCCGGCATTGGACAGAGTTGGCTGAATCCTCGACCCGAGCGAACGTATGTTACATCTGGTGTGAGAATCGTAAATGTGCCATATAGTGTTAATTTAGTTGAATTATTCGATCAGTTATGTTGGAACTACAACCATCATGTGTGCGATGCAAATTCACGTAATTTTAACTTCAGCGTCAGCCCTTCAATTCCTATTTTGAAATAAATATCACGGAGTAATGATTTATGATCAAGTGCGTGTATTTATATTACAAAATAATTGACGGTGTTCGTGGCAGAATTATATTTAATTCATTGTAACTAGCGTGCTGAGCATGCGTTCCCGCCATTTCCTGTTATCTGTAATTTTGTGTTTTGAAAGCCCAACAGTAGCTAATAATCACAAGTGTGCTATACTACCTTCCTTAATTAACGTGTTTAAATAAAATTTGATTTATCTCGTAATTTTTGCCTTTTTCTCAGTATGCGGTGTTAACCTTTGCCAACGGTTGAAAGTTTTTTTTTTTTTTTTGAGAAGGTCATGGGCCATCAGCTCCATCGACCTGTAGTTAAATATGTGGCTCTATAGCAAGGAACTAAAGCGAACAGTATACCGCGCGGCTGCTAGTTATGAATATACGAGTGATGCCCGAGAAGTTAATGGATTCTTAGTGGAAGCCCACATGGTTGCAGTTGTTTCCCGCCATTGTTCATTTGCTTCCTTTTCATGTTGTGTATAGTAGCATATCTCCTGTAAGCACCTTCAGCGTAACGAAATTAATGTTTCAATATCGGTGGGTAAATTTTTTCCCGAGATTATCGCCAGATTTACGGTTTTTCTCAGTAAGAGGACATCAACATTTGCGTGGCACCACATGGCTTGGCAACCACTCTTTGTATCGGTCTTGTGAATTATATTCTTCTTAACGGTCAGAGGTATTTTCCTCCTGAAATATATTTGATTTAATTATTTATTTGTGATGTTTTTACTTTTCGGTAATGTTAATGGAAGTATGCTGGTAGTGCAAGGGAACCTCTGTGCTGTATCTGTAAGGAAAAAAAAAACTTTTATTGTAGAACTTATGGGACTTAACTACGGGGTCATCAGTCCCTAAGCTTACAAACTACTTATGAACTAACTAAGACTAAGGACGGCACAAATATCCATGCCCGAGGGGGGATTCGAACCCCCGACCGTAGTGGCCGTGTAGACCGTGACTGGAGCGCCTCAGTCTCCTCGGCCACCGCGGCCGGCTATCTATTAGGAAGTACGTAGTTTAACACCTTGTATTGCAAATTTCCGTAGATCATGCCCCATCCAGTTTCTGTTGTTTTCAGCATGAATTGTGGGGAGATTGAATGATGTTTGACTGGAGAATTACCTCCCTTTGTGTCCCGTTCCAACTGCATGAGATGATTCACTACGTAATCCAAAAACAGGTTTAGTGAGACCAGCAATTTTAAATATTTCATACGTAGCCAGTTGGCAGAATTACGTAACATCATTGTGTTCATATTTTATATGTTTAGTTTTGACGTGTTTGGTTTAATAAATTGTGTAAACTTTACCTCTCCATTTTTTCATTTAATCCGCATGTCCGCCCGTCCTCTAAGCCCTACTATATATAAAATGCTTATTTCTGTTTTGGTGGCGACTCAAACTGGAAGTACAACAGTCCTAAGGAAATCATATCCAGTAGCCACAATTCGAAACGTGCGTTAAACAGAAATAGAAATTAAATTAATCAGTGGAACATTGAAACCACAAGAAAAAGATCGGGGTCATAAAATCTAATAACCAAATGGTTCCGAATGCTGACTGCAGGTTAGGGGAGATAAATGTGAACTCCCTGATAAAGAAGAAAGGAAGATTTAGTGTTTAACGTCCCATCTACAACTTGGTCATAAGAGACGGAGCTAACGCTCGGAGTTTTGGGTAAGGATGAGGGAAGGAAATCGGCCGTGGTCTTTGAAAGGAACCATCCCGGCATTTGCCTGGAGTGATTTAAGAAAATCATGGGAAACCTAAATCTGGATGGCGGGGTGTGGATTTCAACCACTGCTCTGCCGAATACGAGTCCAGTGCGTTACCACTGCGCCACCTCGCTCGGTGAACTTCATGAAAAATTTACAGAGGTAACAGGCGTATAAATGTGAGTAACTTGCACGCTGGGTTGTTCATAGCAATTAAAGATGTCGGCTTTCACTAGTTGGGCCAAAATTAATGCTAAGCTATAGAATAAGGCTGTCGGAGGCCCAGAGCATCAGAACGAGACATCCCGTCTGTTTGGAAATTTTTTATTAACTTTTTAATTTAAATGGTAGCTTCCGAGATTTGGAAGCCCCCCCAGAACGTGAGTTTTGGGACGCATAAAAAAAAAGAAAAAAGAAAAAAATTGCTATCGTGATTTGTAGCCGCCTTTCCAAAACAAGAGACCAAAGGCGGTAAAAAACAAAATAAATAAATATTTCGAGGCCACCCAAGACGAGAGGGCCGGTGTGGTCTCCCCTCGCCCCCTTTCTTAGTCCGCCACTGCTGATGAAACCAACTCTAAGTGATAACTGGTGATGATGATGATCGTGAGGCATTAATGGCCGTTGGACCCCAAATAGGATCGCGTTCGGCCTGCCGGCTGCAAGTCTTTTTGTCTGACCCCACCTAGGCGACTTGCATGTTAATGATGTTGGAATGATGATGAGATCGATACTCGGACCCCGAGGGGAAAAATATCCGCCCCGACCGGGAATCGAACCCGGCTCCCTTGTGTGACAACTCACTATGCTGTCCACGAGACTAAGGAGGCGAATTAAGTCACAAGTGGCTTTTACAAAAATCGTTTTTACATGCGAGAAATATTTCTGAGAGATTTAACTTGGACCTACCGGTCCAAAATCTTCACGGAAGTCAATCATTTGATAAAGTAAACATAATTTTTTTTACTTTTATAATTATTTATTGAATAAATAACATGTCATTTTTTGTATCCCATCCTCGTCGCCACTTTTGTATCTCGTTTCCGCCCGGTTGTCGTGGGTGTCGGTAGCCGAGTAGAAAGGGACCGACACAGGAGCAGGTATGGAGGTAACCAGCCAGTGGGACAGCAGAAACTAGAAACACTAGAGTAAATTAGAACGAGATATATATTTCATAGTAATACTTAACTTTTACATAGTTCTTGACTGCAGAATGCTGATACATAGATTACATGGAGGTCTGCCTACTGATGATTGCTAGCGCCTATCCGATAGCCAAGTCTTAACTGGCGCCTATCTGATTCCCAAGTCATAACTGGTGCCTATCTGATTTCCAAGTGGTCGATGCAGCAGTCATGGCCACGAGCGGAGTTGCAGCATAGGGTGCTCGTGGCTGACGTCGTAAGAACGCCGCGCCGTGCGTGCATGGCGGCGTAAGTACGTGGCGCGCACTTCATACTTGTGCGACACCACAATTTTGTCTTCTCGTTGTTTCTAAATTCACAGCAGTTAGCTTTCAAGTAAGTTCAGTAAAATAATCGTTAAGATATAAAATTTTCCTGAAGAAATTTTGAAGACCTTCTTATTAGAGACCCCTAAAGAACCCGACAACTGCTCAACTATAGACTTATGATAAAATCCTGGCTAAGTGCCCAAAACAAAAATAAAATCCTTTTATTGTCAAAATATGAAATATGTGCCTAACCTCTGTCAGAAAATGCAAGGCTGTCTAGTAATGAAATGTTCAATTGTTTGTAAAGCTATGGGACATAACTGTTTGGTTATTAGTTCCTAGGCTTACAAACTAAGTTAAACTATTTTGTGAATAATGAAATGCCAAGATCGCAGTATTTCGTCTTTATTTATAACAGACGACCTGTTTCTATGTACATAGACATCATCTTCTGGTCTCTGCACTAAATTATAACATTATTACATAAATGCATATTGTAGCCAGTTGGATAGTACCGATGAGTCGTTACAGATTAAAATATGTCTAGTAGCTTGTTGTCACTCACAACTGTACAATACGGTGGTTCTTTATGTATATATTTCTACACGAGTTTTATATCTGACAACCAAACGGCATATTTTAATGTGTGACGACCCACCAGTACTATCCAACTGACTACAATATGCATTTATGTAATAATGTTATAATTTAGTGCAGATACCAGTAAATGATGTGTATGTATATCGAAAACGGTCGTCTGTTATAAATAAAGGCGAAATACCGCGATCTTGGCATTTCATTATTCACAAAATACATTTATAAGATCTCTCCTTGCCATGAGCAAAAAATATAACTTAAACTAACCTAAGGACATCGCACACACCTATTCCCAAGGGAAGCCTAGAACCTCCGACGGCAAGCAAACGAGCGCTCCACAGCGAAGCAATTTAGACCACACGGCTACTCCACCGTGGATATTCAGTGTGGAAGTAGTTCAAAATATTGCTACCAGAATACGCCAAGTGCTACGCGCCACCTGTTGTGGAACGAAATCGATGCTTTGTGCCAGTGTTGCGTTTTAAAGTTGAGGTTCGATTGTGTACAAGTTGCAGTGATTAGTCCCGTCTTTTGTGTTTATTACTGTGATTTATGTGATGGATGCAACAAGAAGACGTCAAAAAAGGGGTGAAGGTAGTGTTCAAATGAATAAGAAGCTAAGAGCCGAGGTAAAAACCATACGAGAACAATAAGAAAGGTACTGAACCTCAAAACTAGCCTCCACCTGATTAGGTATGTCTGACAATTTCAACGCCTTAGGACTAAGACTTTTTTGAAGTACTTCCATTGATTATAATTTTTGTGTCGGTTTTTAAACTAACCTATGATCGATTGTGCTAACCGCGTTACGTTATGTTTGACGTGGTCCCTGGTATGTAGTAGACCTACTAACTGTGTAGAATAGCAAACAAACAGTTTATTCGTGGCTGTCACAAAATATTTTATGCCTCTAATTTCTATGTTTGTGTTTATACGTATCATACTGATCCTGCTATCAGTATGGAGATGTTGCATTGCAGTTCTACGAACTGGTGAAATCGTTAAGCAAAACTCTTATTTGATAGGAAACTTTAGTGTATGCAATTTTAGAAGAAGCGCCATGGTCCTAACGAAGAACCTGAGGATAGTCGCAGACAGACTGCTATTTTTTATACGGTTCCTGATGACGAAGTCGAATATTTCAAAGAACGCAAAAAAGACCTTTCCGGAAGTACACAAAACCTGTAAAATCAAAAACAAGAGTGGTGATGTTACGTACATTGAACGTAGGGGAATACAAACGAAGAAAGGAAATAAACAGCTGCTGATATAAAACGCATTGTTGAACACATCGAAAGTTTCCCAAGGACGAAAGCTCCCTTCATTTTTTAATCAGAATGTATGAAGGTTTGTTACACTTTACCCAAACATAAAGATTAGATATTTCTACTACAAAAGAGTACTGAAAGAAAACTTCTCCAAAATGAGATTTCACGTTCCAAGGAAAGAAACGTGTAACAAATGTGGTCTGCTGAAAAGTAAAATGTTGAATGACTCAACCACTCAAACAATAGAGCTGTACGTCGTACTCCACTACAATTTCATCATAAAAGTGCTGAAAATGTTACACAAGATATGAAAGATGATAAAGTAGAGTCTAACACTGCTACTAGTTATAAATCCACAGTATCCGTAGTTTTACAACAGGTTTTCATTTTGTCAAGATATCTTGCTTCAAAGTCCGCCCCTGTAGCCCAGTGGCAGCGTCGCAGACCACTGGTGCAAGGGCTCCAGCTTCGATTCCAGGAAGGGGACTGGGTGTTGTGTGTTTGTCCTCATCATCACTTTCATCACCATAATCGACACGCAGATGTCGAAGTGGCGTCACTAGAAAGGCTTAAAGTAGGCATCCAAACCCCTATGGGGATATCCCGGCCACGAAAAGACATTCGATCATTTCATTTCTTGTTACAATTTGTGACTGCATATGGCAGATAACAATTTTATTTATTTATTTATTTTTATTTTATTTTATTTATTTATTTATTTATTTATTTATTTTTTTGCACGAGGACATGTGTGACAGACTTACAAAGTACTTATTTTAACCTAAGGACAAGATATACACACACACACACACACACATACACACACACACACACACACATACACACCCATGCATGAGGGAAGAGTCGAAAGTCCAACGGGAGTTTCCTCGCAGTTTCTGACATGGCGCGCAGAACAGCGTGTCCATTTCTGCATGGCGAGCTTCCTTAAGAGTGACAATAGCCTTGCAAGTAGTTGCAAGGGCAGTCGTCTGTATTAGTTGATGATCTGGCCATGTAACATCAGATAAAATGAAATCTGCATGCAGTTACTTATAACGACTGAAAGTAAACGGTCCTACAGGTTTTAAAGACTTGTTGAATGTCAACAGTAGAACAGATCACCCACCCCGACTCTTACGTCAGTTATCTGTGAATAGATGTAAAACATCGTTAATTACGTCTAAACCATTTTAATCTCCACAAGGACAGCCACATTAACGTTCGTGCAGACGTTTCTGTCTATCAGTGATCCACTGAGATATGCTGGCGGGAAGTGTACTCCTGGTAGAGACACCCATGCCAGACTGGTCAACTGCTGAAATTGTTCAATGTTCAAATGTTTGTATTGCTTATGGGACTTAACTACGGGGTCATCAGTCCCTAAACTTACAAACTACTTACAAACTAGCTAATACTAAGAACGGCACAAATATCCATGCCCGAGGGGTGGGGATTCGAGCCCCCCGACAGTAGTGGCCGTGCAGACCGTGACTGGAGCGCCTCAGTCCCCTCGGCCACCGCGGCCGGCTCAGCTGCTGAGATTCCAGACAGACAGTAGTCCCTCTTGTATGCTCCCGCCTTAGGAGTATGTGGGTGGCATCAAATTCCTGCCACTTACTTCTTCTGGTTTCTTTCCTAACGGCCTGGGGTATCTTTCATTTTTCTTTTCTATTTTCCTACAATCAAAGTTTGTTTAGGTGTCCTTGAGTCTGCTCAGGCTACCGATACCTGTTTAAAGAAATAAAACCCTGAGAAATGTCTACTGAAGTTTGAGAATCGGTCAGATCTTAAGGATTTCAAAGCAGCTCCACCGACGAACTCTACTGCCACATCTTAGAAAGTATTAATAGTAAGACGCCTAGACAACGCATGGTGTACAAAGTGCCTAAAGGGCACAAAGCCAGTGGGAAAGGATAAAAGGCGAGATTATTTCCGGTGCCTTTAAATAACCGAAGAATATCGTTTAACACGTTCGCTGCCGTTCACGCTCTGGCGCGTGTAAACGTTAGAGTCAGGTGCCGCTCACGCTGTGGCGCGTGCTGCGACCTAGCATCCTATTACGGGGTTGTTGTAAACTGGCATCGACTAATAAAGCTGTATACTCTGGTAGGCACTCAGGGAAGAGTATAATTGATATGCACACGTACGTGGTTCCAGATTTCCGCGTTTGCATTATCGGCTACGAGCCACACACGCTTCTCATGATGTCATGATAGATTTATTGGATTTTTATGTAAACAAGCAAGCAAGCTTGTGATTATTTTAATTTTATTTCGATTAGTTACCAGTTTATAAAAAGATACATCTTAGTTTTGATATTATTCATACTTATATTGCTGATGATGTAGAAATAAACATAGGTTTTATGAAATACCTTGTATGTACTGTTTATATTGTTCATTTGTTGGCCGGCCGCGGTGGTCGAGAGGACAGCGTACTCTCTCCGAAAGACCAACAACCCAACTACACTCCATGCCCCGAATTGCACCTTTTGGTACAACACATATGTCTTGCGGATACATGGTGACCGCCCTGGTTTCACTTACGTGACCAGCCACTCAGCCAGCAGACTCGACCGCATCTACGTCTCCTCCGACCTCGTGACAGCGACTGTACAAGCGGAGACCAGGCCCACGGCCTCCTCGGACCACAGCGCATACATTTGTGCGGTTCATTTACGGAGACAAACCGTGTGGAGAAGTCGGGGAACTTGGAAAATAAATGTGGCACTCCTACAAGATCAAGAGTGTCGATAATTAATAGAGAGTACCTGGACAGAATGTGAGCGTCGGTTACGGAGGTATCCGTCAAAGATCCAATGGTGGCTTGACTGCGTCAAACCGGCCTTGAGACGTGCGCTAATACGTTATGGAAGGGAAAGATCGCTCTGGCATTGACAAACGACGGACTTCTACTACACACTCCTTCGAGAACTTACTGCACTTCCACCATCCCCAGATCGGCAAGCAGAGATTTGTCGCGCCAAAGCGCAGATTCTCATCCTCGTCCGCCACAAACTTGAAGGTGTCGTGGTGCGAACGAGATGCCAAGATAGGATTACCGGCGAACCACCCTCTATGCATCACTTCATTTCTGATCGACGTCAACAACGACGAACACTGATACATGCACTAGACCTACCAGATGGCTCTAGAGTGACGACACAAGCGGCCATAGCACGTGCCTTTGTCGACCACTGTCATGAGCTATATCGGGACATGCAACATGATGAAGAGGCTTTCGCTGACGTCACCCACACCATCACCAACACACTTGATGCTGCGGCGTCAGAATCACTTTTAGAAGATATCACGAATGATGATGTTGCAGACGCCTTTGCCAAAGGGAAAATTAATAAATCACCAGGGTCTGATGGTTTTCCACTAGAATTCTACAGGACATTCAGGGATGTGATGTCCTCACGATTGAAAGACATGTACAAGACATACTATCATCAGCAGTTCCCATACCACCGACTTTCATGGAGGGCATCATCATTCCTGTACCCAAACCATCTGGACGTACCCGAACTGAACATTATCGCCCAATCACACTCCTGAACAGTGACTTCAAGATATTCACCAGAATCTTGGCGCTACGGATTAAGCGCATACTACGCCAGGTTATTTCACATGAACAAACGTCTTTGGGAGGAGATAGCAATATCCAGACGACCCTTAGTGACTATCGCGATGTGATTGTCATTGCTTCGGCGTGTCGGCTGCGTAGTGCACTAGTCTCCATAGACTTCAACTGTGCTTTTGACAATGTGAGCCATTCTTTCTTGAAAGCTGTAATGGATCGAATGGCTTTCCCGGCTGCATTCACCGAAATGATCATGCATCTTCTCCATGATGCCACTTCTAAGGTGATTGTGAACGGACGAGTTGAAGGGCAGATTCCTATCTTACGTTCGGTACGACAAGGATGCCCACTCTCAATGATCCTCTATGCAATAACGACGGAGCCACTCATCTGTGGGCTGAAACAACGACTAACAGGGATCACGTTGCGAGGAACTACATTTCAATGCCGAGCTTACGCGGATGATCTTGTTTTCATCGGTCGCTCAGAAGAAGAGATCCGGTCAGCACTGAGATGGATCGAACGATATGGGGACGCAGCTGGCAGCAAAATGAACTTAGTAAAGTCACGTGCCATGGAAAAAGGCAGAGGGCTACCGGAGGGAACTGAAAGCCCTTTGCAGATGACGGATAAATTGCGGTCTTTGGGCGTCATCTTTACGAAAAACGTTCGTCGCACTTCGGCGCTTAATTACAAACGCCTACTACAAGTTCTCCGCGTCACCGTCCGTGGACACCTTCTCAGAGCATTGGATACGGTCCAAAACCCTCTTTCATTGATACCTACATTGCGTCGCGAATACCTCACATGGCACAAATCCTACCGATGGCTCCTGTGGTGGCACAGCGAATACTGTCGGCCTTTGTATATTTTGTGAGTCATGGACTTCTCTTCAAGGTACGGTATGCAACCCTCACCCTCCCCCCTTGTAGTGGAGGACTGGGTCTTATCAACGTCCGCGCGCGAGCAACGGTCCTCTATGTCAAGACCATGCTCAAGATGTGGACCCATCGCCAGCACAGTTTCACTGGTCACCTCATTGACGAACTCGCCCCTACGTCCTGCATGCCGCCGCCGGCACTCGGGCACATCGCGCCACCGTCTCCCACATCCAAACATTCTTTTTGGAATACAGCTTATATACGGACGGAACTTCCCAGAAACAGGACACCGACAGCACGTGATGTGTACAACCTGCTGATAAAGAATCATCGTCAGAATAGCATAGAGAGACGACACCCAGAAGTGACGTGGCCAAAGGTGTGGCGAGCGATTCACCACAACCACTTAACGACGGAGATACGTGCCACCTGGTACCTCGTCGTCAACGAAAAATATCCGACAAGGAGCAGATTGCACGACTTTGCACTGGCCGAGTCTCCTATGTGCGTGCGATGTCGTGTGCCTGACACAGACAACCATCGCCTGGAATGCGGATCTTCAGCGGACGTGTGGCTTCTAATCCGGAAGATACTTGCCTTTTATCTCAGAGTGCCACCACACATGATCGAACCTAAAATGCTCCTACAACCGGACCAAACGTACTTTCCCCAATCAAAGACACAGACAATAAACTGGATAAAAGTACTGTCCGTGTATTATCTCTTTCGGTACGGTCTGAAAGATGTCCTTGATTTTTGGATCTTCTTACAGGAAAGACACGATACATTGCAGTACTTTTCTAGATATCGACAGAATTTTGCTAATTATTTAGGTAGTATCTTCAATGATCCCCCTCATAGCTGGACGGTCCCGGGTAAGAGAAGATGAGGCAATGATCACTGATTCGCAATTAGAACATTACACGGATCTTGATGATAATACAAGAAGACGTACTCGGATCCTCGCTATGAAGAGTTGGGACAAGAAAAACTTTGCTTTCAGATACTTTGAATAGGTATCATTTTAATACCAGAAGGGTACCTTCAGTTTCACTCTCTTGTGTTTACTTATTTACTATTTTATATTCCTTACGTAACTGCCATGAAAAAGTTCCTTTAGTTCTACTGTAATATACGATAAAAAATTCATGAAAAAAAAAAGGACTAAGGCGCTCCAGTCACGGTCTCCACGGCCACTACGGTCGGGGGTTCGAATCCCCCTTCGGGCATGGATATTTGTGCCGTCCTACTTGTAAGTAGTTCATAAGTAGTTTGTAAGTTTAGGGACTGATGACCCCGTAGTTAAGTCCCATAGACTTTACAAACATTAGATTTTTTTCACTTGTTGTGTTCACAAAAATACAAATGCAAATAAAAAACCATATAAAAAACTGAAAACTAAAACCAAAACATTCTGTGGCTCATAACTATGAAAAGATACTGTCAAAATACGATCACGCGCCAGAGCGTGAAGTGGCACCTAGCATCATCGCGCCAGAGCGTGAACGACAGCGAACGTGTTAAGTGAGATAACCTCAAAAGAAAATCCTGGCTCTCCTTGAAGGTATTTGAGCAGATGGCTGGTAACGAACTATCAGTAAACACATACTACTCCCAGCACCCAAACAAGCCTCGGAAATTCTGAAACTTAAATGACAAGGCTATGAAAAACGCAAACGGATTCATCAAAGTAGGAACCTGGAATGTTCGACAAATTCCCCCAAAAGAGGTAGACCGAGTAACTGTACTAAATCACTTGAATACTGATGATGTAAAAATCGCAGAGATGGAGTTAGGAGGAAATAAATATGTTGGGGATTACATAATGTTCTATAGTAGTGTTGAACAATACAAGAGAGCAAGCGAAAAATTGGGAAAAAGACATTCAAGATTGTAGAGATATGAAAGAACACTTACAGTTGGGCTGAAACTGACAAGTGGCAATGCCAGCATTATAAGCCTATATTCACCCGAAGAAAGAAAAAAGGGTGAGTCTGTAACCTTCTATGAAGAACTGCAGAAGACTCTGAATATAACATTATGAACGTGGGTGATGACAGAAAAGGAAATATCCAGTTACCAGTCCTTACAGAGCCTTTTGGAGAACCAATATGTAATGAAAATGGAAAATTACTAAGAGTTTTTGTCACATCAATTTAAAAATACAAAAATTACTTTTTAAGAAAAAAATTAGACAAATATATTTGCACCATCAGAGTTCTTAGATCAATAACAGACTACATCCTTATAAACAATAAGCTAGCGGGCCACGTAAGGTCTACAAGAATTTATCGAGGACAATATACAGGATCAGATTATTTTTTACTAATCTCCAGATCATTCTAAAAAATGGAAGAAAAATAGTAAACATGTACCAAAAGCGTTTATAAGGCATACTTGTTTGACGAGGACACTATAAGACACCTTTACCTAAGCAGATGAAGTGAGGAACCGGAAAACTCACAAACTGAAGACAATATAGAAGAAGAATGACAAATTCTGTAACATACTTTACGGAGTGTATCAGGAGAAGCTCTCGGTAGAAAGAAAAGAATAAGGAGAAAGCTTAAAATTTTGGAATGAGGATATAATGAAAGCTGTCAAAGAAATACAGGATGCATACATATAAAATACTTAAGCAACTCCACTGCTGAAAAGAAGAAATAACTATAAGGAAAACAGAAATAATGCTTAGTGTAGTCAGAAAAGTGCACCCGGAACTCTGGGATAGACAACAGATGGCATATAAAATTTTAAAACCCTTAAACAGAACAGAAAGAGGAAAGATAGAAATAAATAGTATTGGAGAAGAACAATTGGTATATCATAACAACGAATGATTGTATGATCATACTGCGTAATAAAAGGAAGCACTAATTGACAAGGGATTAGATGGAAAACAGACTGACGAATTAACACTCGCACTAACGTCACCTAAGGACAGAAAAGCAACAGGAAAACACAGTAATACTTCTGAATTATGGAGGAATGATGCTACACTTACAATTGCTAAATCCATTTTTTTTAAGATGAAGTCTACACAGTAATTACAGAGGAAAAAGTTAACTAGATTGACCATATAAGGTTCATGCCAAGTTTTTAAATACCCGGTGATCAAAAAGTCAGTATAAATTTGAAAACTTAATACATCGTGGAATAATGTAGATAGAGAGGTAAAATTTGACACACATACTTTGAATGTCATGGGGTTTTATTAGAACAAACAAAAAAAGTTCAAAAATGTCCAACAGATGGCGCTTGACTGCAAAATGTCAGTGACTGTGCATGAAAATCATGTATAAAAGGAGCTGTAATGAGAGAGAGAATCACATGCACCAGCAGTCGCAGCATGTTGACGTTACCTGAAAAGGCGCTTTTAGTGAAGCTGTATTATCAGAATGGGGAATGTGCTAGTTCAGCGTTACGATCCTATCGCCATAGGAAGGGGATTCGAACGGGTAAACGTCCGTTGACAAATGCGGATGTGGCGAGAATGATTTCGAAGTTCGAAGCCACGGGTTGTTTAGACGATAGACCCCGTAGTGGCCGGCCGAGCACAAGGCGTAATGCTGCTGAGACAGTTCAGGAAGAAATGGAGCCTGTAGCGGGTTCGTCTATGCACGGGGAAGTCAGCGCTCGTGCAGTCGCACGTCGCACCGGCATCCCATACACTACAGTTTGGTTGGCACTTAGGCGTACCCTCCGATGCTATCCTTACAAAATCCATCGGCATCATGATCTTTTACCTGGCGATTTAGTGAAGCGGGGAGCATTTGCGGTGTGGCCGTTTCAAAAGATGGCGGAAGATGATTGGTTGAGTAACGTGTTGTGGACCACGAAGTTCATTTCATGCTCCGAGGGTCTGTCAACGCCCACAACTGCAGAATTTGGGTCACTGAAAATACTAGAACTGTTGTGGAAACTCCATTGCACGACGAGAAGTTCACGGTATTGGTTAGTTTTATCACATCTACCGTTATAGGGTCTTTTTTCTTCGAAGAACTGCGTGATTCTGGTTTTGTAACTGCTATCGTCACGGGTGAGAGGTACGCCGATATGTTACAGAATTGCATCATACCCAGCTTGGCTGATAATCACCTGCTGGAACGTACGATTTTTATGCAGAATAGTGCTCCACCCCATATTGCTAGACGCGTGAAAGATCTCTTGCGCGCGTCGTTTGGTGATGATCGTGTGCTCAGCCGCCACTTTCGTCATGCTTGGCCTCCCAGGTCCCCAGACCTCAGTCCGTGGGATTATTGGCTTTGGGATTACCTGAAGTCGCAAGTGTATCGTGATCGACCGACATCTTTAGGGATGCTGAAAGATAACATCCGACGCTAATGCCCCATCATAACTCCGGACATGCTTTACAGTGCTGTTAACAGCATTATTCCTCAACTAAGCTATTGTTGAAGAATGATGATGAACATATTGAGCATTTCCTGTAAAGAACATCAACTTTGCTTTGTCTTTATTTGTTATGCTAATTATTGCTTTTCTGATCAGATGAAGCACCTTCTGTCGAACATTGTTTGAACTATTTATATTGTTCCAATAAAACTGCACGTCATTCCATGCATGTGTGTCAACTTTTACCTCTCTATCTACAATATTCCGTGATTTATTAACTTTTCAAATTCACACTGACTTTTTGATCACCCGGCACAAGACATAAAACACAAGGAAAAGACGCTCCACAATAATGCTGCTTTTATTATACAGCAAATAATAGAAAAATGGAGAGAGTATAACAAAGAAACACACATTGCTTTTACCAATTAAAAAAGAAAAATAAAATAAAATAAAGAATATAAAAAAACCTTTGATAATGGAAATAGACAGAGATAATGACGTATCACGGATATCCGAAGCATCTAATAAATGAGATAAAAAGTTTATATCAATACATATCATTCTAGATCTGAATGTAAACACTACTCATGAGTTACCAACTGACAAATGAGTACGATAACGCTGCTGGAACTCTCCAAAGCTGTTCAACATTTACATTAATGAAGTAATACATCTATGAAAAACAGAATTTCGGAAAGGTATATATCTAGACATGAACACTCTTTTACATAACCTACTATTTGCTGATGATACATTGATCCTGTAAAATAAGGAAGATGACGTTTAGAAAAGAATATACTTACTAAAAAGAAAGAATATCAAATTTTGAAATGGAAGAGTTAAATGTTCACAAGGGAAGACAAAAAAAAAATCAAGATATTAGAGAAATCTTTAGCCTGAAAAATGAAATTCGAGGATACAGAAGAAAATGCAACAAACGTCTAGGAAGAATGGAAAGTGAGGAACTTCGCTTGAAGGACATAAATTATAAATTCCAGGGAAGAAGAGATAGGTGACTACCAGAAGAAGAAGATAATGACCATTGATAGTACTGTTAATCAAAATATCCACGGGTGTACTGCCGGTCTATAGTGTCCAACGGGCACAATATTTCGGCGATCATACATGTCGCCATCATCAGGTGAACTGACGGACTGAGCTCCTGGAAACACGCCGGCACGGAAATCCGCACGCTACGGCTGCTCGAAGGGAACTGGGTTCTAGCCCGGTAGCGGGCCATTTAAATACCCTCGGCCCGCGGAGCGACCCCTCCGCGGTCCGCGCCCCGCGCCGCGGCCGCGCAGTGGAACCGAATGCGACGGCGTCTGAGATGACGTCGGTGTGGGGGCTATGTCCGCCGTGGTCATCACTTCGTTACGTTTGCTAGATTTACTCTTAATTAACCCAATCGCTGGTTCACAAGCTTTGCTAAGATTATAGCCACAGTCACGGTTTATGAGGTCGTCACTTGTGCGAATTTCGATGGCCTCTCTAACGACGCAGTCCCAGTATCTCGACGTCTGTACCAGAATCCTAGTGCCTTCATAGTCCATCGCATGATTCTCCGAGAAACAATGTTCTGCGACCGCCGACTTGCTCGGATACATCAATCGTGTGTGCCTCTGGTGTTCAACGCATCGATCCTCGACGGTACGTATCGTCTGTCCAATATATGACTTTTCACACGGAATCTGGTACACGCCGGCCTTCCTCAAACCGAGATCATCTTTGGCGCTCCCCACCAGTGCACGAATTTTATTCGGCGGACAAAAAACAGTTCCAACCTGGTGTTTTTCCAAAATGCGGGCGATCTTCCCCGAGAGTGCGCCGGTATATGGAACGAACACAGTGCCCACATCCTCCCTCGTGTTTTCATCCGTTTCCACAGGTTGTGATGTAGTGGTTGGGCGGAGAGCCCGCTGAATCTGTCACTCTGAGTAAACATTTTTTCGATATACAGTTCTCAGGTGTTCCAATTACTGGGATAGACTCTCTGCGTCGGAGATAGTGCGCACCCTATGTACTAGAGTTTTAAGTACCGCATTCCTCTGTAAAGGGTGGTGACTGCTGTCTGTGTGTAAATACAGATCAGTGTGCGTTGTCTTCCGATATACACTATGGTCCAGGGTGCCATCAGCTCTTTTCTTGACCATGACGTCGAGGAACGGCAATTTACCCTCCGTTTCAGTCTCCATAGTGAATTTGATGTTGGGGTGTATGGTGTTCAGATGTGTAAGCAAGTCCAGGAGTTTATCCATACCATGTGGCCAGATGACGAAAGTGTCGTCCACGTAACGGAAAAAGCAAGTAGGTTTCCATTCAGATGATGCCAGGGCTTCCTCCTCGAAATTCACCATGTACAAATTTGCGACCACAGGGGAGAGTGGGCTACCCATGGCGACTCCCTCCGTTTGTTCGTAGTATTCGCCATTGAATTAAGAGTAAATCTAGCAAACGTAACGAAGTGACGACCACGGTGGACAGAGCCCTCACACCGACGTCTTCTCAGACGCCGGCGCAATCGGTTCCACTGCGCGGCCGCGGCGCTTGGCGCGTACCGAGGAGGGGTCGCTCTGCGGGCCGAGGGTATTTAAATGGCCCGCTACCGGACTAGAACACAGTTCCCTTCGAGCAGCCGTAGCGTACGGATCTCCGTGCCGGCGCGTTTCCAGGAGCTCAGTCCGTCAGTTCACCTGATGATGGCGACATGTATGATCGCCGAAATATTGTGCCCGTTGGACACTATAGACCGGTAGTACACTCGTGGATATTTTGATTATCAAATACACCGGGAGAAACTGAAGAATCAGATAGTATTGTTGCTTATTGCTAATATGCTATTGATAATTATCTTCAGAAGTAGAACGCCAAGGTCGCTATTTATGATTGTTTAATTTACTGACGATCGGTTTTAATGGGCTATACCACCATCATCTGGTTGTATAAAATTCTGGACTGTAGTCATCTGATTTTAAAAAATTGAGCTTAATCAGAACATGCAGCGTAGCACTTAGTCAAAATCTATATTAATAAAAATGAATTTCCACAAGTATGAAAGCGCATCACTTGAGAATGACTTCACCGATTTGGCTGGTCTCTCCTTTGTTCTGTTCGTAATTCTCATGACAAGGTTTGTATGAAAGAAATTTTTTGAAAAATCTTCCGTAAAATATCAGAATTTGAGAAAAAGTTGATGTACGCTTCTAGTCGGATCATTTTCTAGACTCTCCAACAATCAGCGTATTTCTTCGCTACTCGCCTAGCGACTAAATACGCCGTAACGGAGCGAACAAACACGCCAAGGAGGTTAGAAGAAAGAGAGACGTCGTTATGCACTCAATGTTAAAGCAGCCAGAAAGATTTAACACGAAACGTTGTTCCTTTAGAAGCCCCTCTGTATTATTCTTACCTACATTGTGTTATAGGTGGTGATCATATCTTTGAAGCTTTGCAAAGGTAGAATTGATGTCAGTTCGTGGTATTTTTGAGTGTTACAAATAAACTGAGTCCAAACCACGGTTAATTTTTTATTTTTATTTTTGTTTTAGACTAATGCCCCCCGCGGCGATTCGCAATGACGGTTAATAAAGCGAAAGGCCTGTCGTTGGAAGTTTGTGGAATAAATCTTGAATCGCCGTGTTTTTCTCCTGGGCATGTGGCGTGTTCACGACTGGGTAGAGTTGGCTACTGAGTTGATGTTTCGACTCAGTGAATCGAGTCAGCGAACTATTCGACTGAGTTGAAACGTGAATCAGCACTGTTTCGAAACACGGATCTTGTGATTCATGTATCGGACGCTAGACACCGTGAAAATGCGTTTTGCTGTCTGTCTGCCTGGGTGAGTTCGCCCAGGCGTGCAATGGCTTTGAAGTTTTTCTGCTAACGCGCCAAGCGAGATTTTGAATTATGCTACTGGCACCCTTCAGCTAAGGTTTGAAAACTGGGAACCGCCGAGAACAGTTGTCAAGTCCTTCAGTGTTTGAGGTAGTTTCGCGTGAACTAAGTGTTGTTATGCATTGTTGCTGTGGCAGGTGAAAACATCTTTTCGAAGCAAGGGCAAATAATTTCAGTGAGACGAAACCGCATTTTCAGTAAAATGTCAAAAATAACGGTTTTTTAATTTCAAATTAAAGAAACTGCAACTGATTCTCTTTTGTTGCCTGACTGAAGATGAATCTGATTATTGGAATACCTATCTGGACATTGAAAAATTTTAGTTCATTTTTGTTGATTCGTCACGTAAATTGTGAATTGTTTTAATACTTGTAGTAATATCTGTTGATTGCATTAAATATGTCTTAGGAACAAATCTTAAATATTTTGCTTATATTGATTCATTAGAAAAATTATTCAATTCTGGATGCATTTGAACCATGATCTTTCTTGTTTTATTTAAACTTAATTGTGGGATCTTGAAGGTTGGAAAAAGTTTCATGAGTATGGCATCTGAACATTACTATTTTTTGCTTCCGTCATGTCAATATTTGTTTGTATGAAATACGAGTAACTTAGGAAACGTTTACGCTTTAACACGATTGTAAAATCGAAGTAGCAAACAAATCCTGGTGACTAACACATTAAAACCATGTTGATATTCCATAGATGTCTCGTATTTGCTGTATCGCCCTACTGCAGCATTCTCGGCTCACGTGAATCGCCGGAGGTAGCAGGAAGCAGGGCTGCAGCACGTCAAGTGTTTCGAGTGCCGAAGCAGCGAGTCGAAACACTGCGGCGCCCAGCAGCTGCCGCGGTGCACGTGAATCAGAAAAGGTAGCGCGGCGCACGACTCTGCAGCATGCCAGATGTTTCGTGTGCCGAAACAGTGAATCGACACACTGAACTCAGAAGATCCGTATG
Organism: Locusta migratoria; assembly: GCA_026315105.1. Taxonomy (NCBI): domain Eukaryota; kingdom Metazoa; phylum Arthropoda; class Insecta; order Orthoptera; family Acrididae; genus Locusta; species Locusta migratoria. The sequence continues at coordinate 329,200,615 of CM048745.1, read as the reverse complement.
TTTCGAAACAGTGAAGTGATCCGAACTGCCCATCACTACGACTGGGTAAACACTGTTCGTTTTCTCTCCGGTCGGAAAGACAAAATAAAACGTTCATAGACAAGCAGGAATTAAAGTATGACCATTCCACTATTACAGCATGCCAGATGTTTCGTGTGCGGAAACAGTGAGTCGACACACTTGTCTCAGATGATCCGTATGTTTCGAAACACTGAAGTGATCCGAACTGCCCATCACTACGACTGGGTAAACACTGTTCGTTTTCTCTCCGGTCGGAAAGACAAAATATAACGTTCATAGACAAGCAGGAATTTAAGTATGACCATTCCACTATTACAGCATGCCCGATGTTTCGTGTGCCGAAACAGTGAGTCGACACACTGGACTCAGATGATCCGTATGTTTCGAATCAGTGAAGTGATCCGAACTGCCCATCTCTACGACTGGGTAAACACTGTTCGTTTTCTCTCCGGACGGAAAGACAAAATGTAACGTTCATAGACAAGCAGGAATTAAAGTACGACCATTCCACTATTACAGCATGCCACATGTTTCGTGTGCCGAAACAGTGAGTGGACACACTGGATTCAGATGATCCTTATGTTTCGAAACAGTAAAGTGATCCGAACTGCCCATCACTACGACTGGGTAAACACTGTTCGTTTTCTCTCCGGTCGGAAAGACAAAATAAAACGTTCATAGACAAGCAGGAATTAAAGTATGACCATTCCACTATTACAGCATGCCAGATGTTTCGTGTGCGGAAACAGTGAGTCGACACACTTGTCTCAGATGATCCGTATGTTTCGAAACACTGAAGTGATCCGAACTGCCCATCACTACGACTGGGTAAACACTGTTCGTTTTCTCTCCGGTCGGAAAGACAAAATATAACGTTCATAGACAAGCAGGAATTTAAGTATGACCATTCCACTATTACAGCATGCCCGATGTTTCGTGTGCCGAAACAGTGAGTCGACACACTGGACTCAGATGATCCGTATGTTTCGAATCAGTGAAGTGATCCGAACTGCCCATCTCTACGACTGGGTAAACACTGTTCGTTTTCTCTCCGGACGGAAAGACAAAATGTAACGTTCATAGACAAGCAGGAATTAAAGTACGACCATTCCACTATTACAGCATGCCACATGTTTCGTGTGCCGAAACAGTGAGTCGACACATTGGACTCAGATGATCCGTATGTTTCGAAACAGTGAAGTGATCCGAACTGCCCATCTCTACGACTGGGTAAACACTGTTCGTTTTCTCTCCGGTCGGAAAGACAAAATAAAACGTTCATAGACAAGCAGGAATTAAAGTATGACCATTCCACTATTACAGCATGCCACATGTTTCGTGTGCCGAAACAGTGAGTCGACACACTGAACTCAGATGATCCGTATGTTTCGAAACACTGAAGTGATCCGAACTGCCCATCACTACGACTGGGTAAACACTGTTCGTTTTCTCTCCGGTCGGAAAGACAAAATATAAGGTTCATAGACAAGCAGGAATTTAAGTATGACCATTCCACTATTACAGCATGCCACATGTTTCGTGTGCCGAAACAGTGAGTCGACACACTGGACTCAGATGATCCGTATGTTTCGAAACAGTGAAGTGATCCGAACTGCCCATCACTACGACTGGGTAAACACTGTTCGTTTTCTCTCCGGTCGGAAAGACAAAATATAACGTTCATAGACAAGGAGGAATTAAAGTATGACCATTCCACTATAACAGCATGCCACATGTTTCGTGTGCCGAAACAGTGAGTCGACACATTGGACTCAGATGATCCGTATGTTTCGAAACAGTGAAGTGATCCGAACTGCCCATCACTAAGACTGGGTAAACACTGTTCGTTTTCTCTCCGGTCGGAAAGACAAAATATAACGTTCATAGACAAGCAGGAATTAAAGTATGACCATTCCACTATTACAGCATGCCAAATGTTTCGGGTGCCGAAACAGTGAGTCGACACACTGGACTCAGATGATCCGTATGTTTCGAAACAGTGAAGTGATCCGAACTGCCCATCACTACGACTGGGTAAACACTGTTCATTTTCTCTCCGGTAGGAAAGACAAAATATAACGTTCATAGACAAGCAGGAATTAAAGTATGACCATTCCACTATTACAGCATGCCAGACGTTTCGTGTGCCGAAACAGTGAGTGGACACACTGGACTCAGATGATCCGTATGTTTCGAAACAGTGAAGTGATCCGAACTGCCCATCACTACGACTGGGTAAACACTGTTCATTTTCTCTCCGGTCGGAAAGACAAAATATAACGTTCATAGACAAGCAGGAATTAAAGTATGACCATTCCACTATTACAGCATGCCAGACGTTTCGTGTGCCGAAACAGTGAGTGGACACACTGGACTCAGATGATCCGTATGTTTCGAAACAGTGAAGTGATCCGAACTGCCCATCACTACGACTGGGTAAACACTGTTCATTTTCTCTCCGGTCGGAAAGACAAAATATAACGTTCATAGACAAGCAGGAATTAAAGTATGACCATTCCACTATTACAGCATGCCAGACGTTTCGTGTGCCGAAACAGTGAGTGGACACACTGGACTCAGATGATCCGTATGTTTCGAAACAGTGAAGTGATCCGAACTGCCCATCACTACGACTGGGTAAACACTGTTCATTTTCTCTCCGGTCGGAAAGACAAAATATAACGTTCATAGACAAGCAGGAATTAAAGTATGACCATTCCACTATTACAACATGCCAGACGTTTCGTGTGCCGAAACAGTGAGTGGACACACTGGACTCAGATGATCCGTATGTTTCGAATCAGTGAAGTGATCCGAACTGCCCATCACTACGACTGGGTAAACACTGTTCATTTTCTCTCCGGTCGGAAAGACAAAATATAACGTTCATAGACAAGCAGGAATTAAAGTATGACCATTCCACTATTACAGCATGCCAGATGTTTCGTGTGCCGAAACAGTGAGTCGACACACTGGACTCAGATGATCCGTATGTTTCGAAACACTGAAGTGATCCGAACTGCCCATCTCTACGACTGGGTAAACACTGTTCGTTTTCTCTCTGGTCGGAAAGACAAAATATAACGTTCATAGACAAGCAGGAATTAAAGTATGACCATTCCACTATTACAGCATGCCAGATGTTTCGTGTGCCGAAACAGTGAGTCGACACACTGGACTCAGATGATCCGTATGTTTCGAAACAGTGAGGTGATCCGAACTGCCCATCACTACGACTGGGTAAACACTGTTTGTTTTCTCTCCGGACGGAAAGACAAAATATAACGTTCATAGACAAGCAGGAATTAAAGTATGACAATTCCACTATTACAGCATGCCAGATGTTTCGTGTGCCGAAACAGTGAGTCGACACACTGGACTCAGATGAACCTTATGTTTCGAAACAGTGAAGTGATCTAAAGTGCCCATCTCTACGACTGGGAAAACACTGTTCGTTTTCTCTCCGGACGGAAAGACAAAATATAACGTTCATAGACAAGCAGGAATTTAAGTATGACCATTCCACTATTACAGCATGCCAGATGTTTCGTGTGCCGAAACAGTGAGTCGACACACTGGACTCCGATGATCCGTATGTTTCGAATCAGTGAAGTGATCCGAACTGCCCATCTCTACGACTGGGTAAACACTGTTCGTTTTCTCTCCGGACGGAAAGACAAAATGTAACGTTCATAGACAAGCAGGAATTAAAGTACGACCATTCCACTATTACAGCATGCCACATGTTTCGTGTGCCGAAACAGTGAGTCGACACATTGGACTCAGATGATCCGTATGTTTCGAAACAGTGAAGTGATCCGAACTGCCCATCTCTACGACTGGGTAAACACTGTTCGTTTTCTCTCCGGTCGGAAAGACAAAATAAAACGTTCATAGACAAGCAGGAATTAAAGTATGACCATTCCACTATTACAGCATGCCAGATGTTTCGTGTGCCGAAACAGTGAGTCGACACACTGGACTCAGATGATCCTTATGTTTCAAAACAGTGAAGTGATCTAAATTGCCCATCACTACGACTGGGTAAACACTGTTCGTTTTCTCTCTGGTCGGAAAGACAAAATATAACGTTCATAGACAAGCAGGAATTAAAGTATGACCATTCCACTATTACAACATGCCACATGTTTCGTGTGCCGAAACAGTGAGTCGACACACTGGACTCAGATGATCCGTATGTTTCGAAACAGTGAAGTGATCCGAACTGCCCATCACTACGACTGGGTAAACACTGTTCGTTTTCTCTCCGGTCGGAAAGACAAAATATAACGTTCATAGACAAGGAGGAATTAAAGTATGACCATTCCACTATAACAGCATGCCACATGTTTCGTGTGCCGAAACAGTGAGTCAACACATTGGACTCAGATGATCCGTATGTTTCGAAACAGTGAAGTGATCCGAACTGCCCATCACTACGACTGGGTAAACACTGTTCGTTTTCTCTCCGGTCGGAAAGACAAAATATAACGTTCATAGACAAGCAGGAATTAAAGTATGACCATTCCACTATTACAGCATGCCAGATGTTTCGTGTTGCGAAACAGTGAGTCGACACACTGGACTCAGATGATCCGTATGTTTCGAAACAGTGAAGTGATCCGAACTGCCCATCACTACGACTGGGTAAACACTGTTCATTTTCTCTCCGGTCGGAAAGACAAAATATAACGTTCATAGACAAGCAGGAATTAAAGTATGACCATTCCACTATTACAGCATGCCAGATGTTTCGTGTGCCGAAACAGTGAGTCGACACACTGGACTCAGATGATCCGTATGTTTCGAAACACTGAAGTGATCCGAACTGCCCATCTCTACGACTGGGTAAACACTGTTCGTTTTCTCTCTGGTCGGAAAGACAAAATATAACGTTCATAGACAAGCAGGAATTAAAGTATGACCATTCCACTATTACAGCATGCCAGATGTTTCGTGTGCCGAAACAGTGAGTCGACACACTGGACTCAGATGATCCGTATGTTTCGAAACAGTGAGGTGATCCGAACTGCCCATCACTACGACTGGGTAAACACTGTTTGTTTTCTCTCCGGACGGAAAGACAAAATATAACGTTCATAGACAAGCAGGAATTAAAGTATGACAATTCCACTATTACAGCATGCCAGATGTTTCGTGTGCCGAAACAGTGAGTCGACACACTGGACTCAGATGAACCTTATGTTTCGAAACAGTGAAGTGATCTAAAGTGCCCATCTCTACGACTGGGAAAACACTGTTCGTTTTCTCTCCGGACGGAAAGACAAAATATAACGTTCATAGACAAGCAGGAATTTAAGTATGACCATTCCACTATTACAGCATGCCAGATGTTTCGTGTGCCGAAACAGTGAGTCGACACACTGGACTCCGATGATCCGTATGTTTCGAATCAGTGAAGTGATCCGAACTGCCCATCTCTACGACTGGGTAAACACTGTTCGTTTTCTCTCCGGACGGAAAGACAAAATGTAACGTTCATAGACAAGCAGGAATTAAAGTACGACCATTCCACTATTACAGCATGCCACATGTTTCGTGTGCCGAAACAGTGAGTCGACACATTGGACTCAGATAATCCGTATGTTTCGAAACAGTGAAGTGATCCGAACTGCCCATCTCTACGACTGGGTAAACACTGTTCGTTTTCTCTCCGGTCGGAAAGACAAAATAAAACGTTCATAGACAAGCAGGAATTAAAGTATGACCATTCCACTATTACAGCATGCCAGATGTTTCGTGTGCCGAAACAGTGAGTCGACACACTGGACTCAGATGATCCTTATGTTTCAAAACAGTGAAGTGATCTAAATTGCCCATCACTACGACTGGGTAAACACTGTTCGTTTTCTCTCTGGTCGGAAAGACAAAATATAACGTTCATAGACAAGCAGGAATTAAAGTATGACCATTCCACTATTACAACATGCCACATGTTTCGTGTGCCGAAACAGTGAGTCGACACACTGGACTCAGATGATCCGTATGTTTCGAAACAGTGAAGTGATCCGAACTGCCCATCACTACGACTGGGTAAACACTGTTCGTTTTCTCTCCGGTCGGAAAGACAAAATATAACGTTCATAGACAAGGAGGAATTAAAGTATGACCATTCCACTATAACAGCATGCCACATGTTTCGTGTGCCGAAACAGTGAGTCAACACATTGGACTCAGATGATCCGTATGTTTCGAAACAGTGAAGTGATCCGAACTGCCCATCACTACGACTGGGTAAACACTGTTCGTTTTCTCTCCGGTCGGAAAGACAAAATATAACGTTCATAGACAAGCAGGAATTAAAGTATGACCATTCCACTATTACAGCATGCCACATGTTTCGTGTGTCGAAACAGTGAGTCGACACACTGGACTCAGATGATCCGTATGTTTCGAAACAGTGAAGTGATCCGAACTGCCCATCACTACGACTGGGTAAACACTGTTCATTTTCTCTCCGGTCGGAAAGACAAAATATAACGTTCATAGACAAGCAGGAATTAAAGTATGACCATTCCACTATTACAGCATGCCAGACGTTTCGTGTGCCGAAACAGTGAGTGGACACACTGGACTCAGATTATCCGTATGTTTCGAAACAGTGTAGTGATCCGAACTGCCCATCACTACGACTGGGTAAACACTATTCATTTTCTCTCCGGTCGGAAAGACAAAATATAACGTTCATAGACAAGCAGGAATTAAAGTATGACCATTCCACTATTACAGCATTCCAGACGTTTCGTGTGCCGAAACAGTGAGTGGACACACTGGATTCAGATGATCCTTATGTTTCGAAACAGTGAAGTGATCCGAACTGCCCATAACTACGACTGGGTAAACACTGTTCATTTTCTCTCCGGTCGGAAAGACAAAATATAACGTTCATAGACAAGCAGGAATTAAAGTATGACCATTCCACTATTACAGCATGCCAGATGTTTCGTGTGCCGAGACAGTGAGTCGACACACTGGACTCAGATGATCCGTATGTTTCGAAACACTGAAGTGATCCGAACTGCCCATCTCCACGACTGGGTAAACACCGTTCATTTTCTCTCCGGACGGAAAGACAAAATATAACGTTCGTAGACAAGCAGGAATTAAAGTATGACCATTCCACTATTACAGCATGCCAGATGTTTCGTGTGCCGAAACAGTGAGTCGACACACTGGACTCAGATGATCCGTATGTTTCGAAACAGTGAAGTGATCTAAAGTGCCCATCTCTACGACTGGGAAAACACTGTTCGTTTTCTCTCCGGACGGAAAGACAAAATATAACGTTCATAGACAAGCAGGAATTTAAGTATGACCATTCCACTATTACAGCATGCCAGATGTTTCGTGTGCCGAAACAGTGAGTCGACACACTGAACTCAGATGATCCGTATGTTTCGAATCAGTTAAGTGATCCGAACTGCCCATCACTACGACTGGGTAAACACTGTTCGTTTTCTCTCCGGACGGAAAGACAAAATGTAACGTTCATAGACAAGCAGGAATTAAAGTACGACCATTCCAGTATTACAGCATGCCACATGTTTCTTGTGCCTAAACAGTGAGTCGACACATTGGACTCAGATGATCCGTATGTTTCGAAACAGTGAAGTGATCCGAACTGCCCATCTCTACGACTGGGTAAACACTGTTCCTTTTCTCTCCGGTCGGAAAGACAAAATAAAACGTTCATAGACAAGCAGGAATTAAAGTATGACCATTCCACTATTACAGCATTCCACATGTTTCGTGTGCCGAAACAGTGAGTCGACACACTGAACTCAGATGATCCTTATGTTTCGAAACAGTGAAGTGATTCGAACTGCCCATCACTACGACTGGGTAAACACTGTTCATTTTCTCTCCGGTCGGAAAGACAAAATATAACGTTCATAGACAAGCAGGTATTAAAGTACGACCATTCCACTATTACAGCATTCCACATGTTTCGTGTGACGAATCAGTGAGTGGACACACTGGACTCAGATGATCCGTATGTTTCGAAACACTGAAGTGATCCGAACTGCCCATCATTACGACTGGGTAAACACTGTTCGTTTTCTCTCCGGTTGGAAAGACAAAATATAACGTTCATAGACAAGCAGGAATTAAAGTATGACAATTCCACTATTACAGCATGCCAGACGTTTCGTGTGCCGAAACAGTGAGTCGACACACTGGACTCAGATGATCCGTACGTTTGGAAACAGTGAAGTGATCCGAACTGCCCATCTCTACGACTGGGTAAACACTGTTCGTTTTCTCTCCGGTCGGAAAGACAAAATAAAACGTTCATAGACAAGCAGGAATTAAAGTATGACCATTCCACTATTACAGCATGCCACATGTTTCGTGTGCCGAAACAGTGAGTCGACACACTGAACTCAGATGATCCGTATGTTTCGAAACACTGAAGTGATCCGAACTGCCCATCACTACGACTGGGTAAACACTGTTCGTTTTCTCTCCGGTCGGAAAGACAAAATATAAGGTTCATAGACAAGCAGGAATTTAAGTATGACCATTCCACTATTACAGCATGCCACATGTTTCGTGTGCCGAAACAGTGAGTCGACACACTGGACTCAGATGATCCGTATGTTTCGAAACAGTGAAGTGATCCGAACTGCCCATCACTACGACTGGGTAAACACTGTTCGTTTTCTCTCCGGTCGGAAAGACAAAATATAACGTTCATAGACAAGGAGGAATTAAAGTATGACCATTCCACTATAACAGCATGCCACATGTTTCGTGTGCCGAAACAGTGAGTCGACACATTGGACTCAGATGATCCGTATGTTTCGAAACAGTGAAGTGATCCGAACTGCCCATCACTACGACTGGGTAAACACTGTTCGTTTTCTCTCCGGTCGGAAAGACAAAATATAACGTTCATAGACAAGCAGGAATTAAAGTATGACCATTCCACTATTACAGCATGCCACATGTTTCGGGTGCCGAAACAGTGAGTCGACACACTGGACTCAGATGATCCGTATGTTTCGAAACAGTGAAGTGATCCGAACTGCCCATCACTACGACTGGGTAAACACTGTTCATTTTCTCTCCGGTAGGAAAGACAAAATATAACGCTCATAGACAAGCAGGAATTAAAGTATGACCATTCCACTATTACAGCATGCCAGACGTTTCGTGTGGCGAAACAGTGAGTGGACACACTGGACTCAGATGATCCGTATGTTTCGAAACAGTGAAGTGATCCGAACTGCCCATCACTACGACATGGTAAACACTGTTCATTTTCTCTCCGGTCGGAAAGACAAAATAAAACGTTCATAGACAAGCAGGAATTAAAGTATGACCATTCCACTATTACAGCATGCCAGACGTTTCGTGTGCCGAAACAGTGAGTGGACACACTGGACTCAGATGATCCGTATGTTTCGAAACAGTGAAGTGATCCGAACTGCCCATCACTACGACTGGGTAAACACTGTTCATTTTCTCTCCGGTCGGAAAGACAAAATATAACGTTCATAGACAAGCAGGAATTAAAGTATGACCATTCCACTATTACAGCATGCCAGACGTTTCGTGTGCCGAAACAGTGAGTGGACACACTGGACTCAGATGATCCGTATGTTTTGAAACAGTGAAGTGATCCGAACTGCCCATCACTACGACTGGGTAAACACTGTTCATTTTCTCTCCGGTCGGAAAGACAAAATATAACGTTCATAGACAAGCAGGAATTAAAGTATGACCATTCCACTATTACAACATGCCAGACGTTTCGTGTGCCGAAACAGTGAGTGGACACACTGGACTCAGATGATCCGTATGTTTCGAATCAGTGAAGTGATCCGAACTGCCCATCTCTACGACTGGGTAAACACTGTTCGTTTTCTCTCCGGTCGGAAAGACAAAATAAAACGTTCATAGACAAGCAGGAATTAAAGTATGACCATTCCACTATTACAGCATGCCAGATGTTTCGTGTGCCGAAACAGTGAGTCGACACACTGGACTCAGATGATCCTTATGTTTCAAAACAGTGAAGTGATCTAATGTGCCCATCACTACGACTGGGTAAACACTGTTTGTTTTCTCTCTGGTCGGAAAGACAAAATATAACGTTCATAGACAAGCAGGAATTAAAGTATGACCATTCCACTATTACAACATGCCACATGTTTCGTGTGCCGAAACAGTGAGTCGACACACTGGACTCAGATGATCCGTATGTTTCGAAACAGTGAAGTGATCCGAACTGCCCATCACTACGACTGGGTAAACACTGTTCGTTTTCTCTCCGGTCGGAAAGACAAAATATAACGTTCATAGACAAGGAGGAATTAAAGTATGACCATTCCACTATAACAGCATGCCACATGTTTCGTGTGCCGAAACAGTGAGTCGACACATTGGACTCAGATGTTCCGTATGTTTCGAAACAGTGAAGTGATCCGAACTGCCCATCACTACGACTGGGTAAACACTGTTCGTTTTCTCTCCGGTCGGAAAGACAAAATATAACGTTCATAGACAAGCAGGAATTAAAGTATGACCATTCCACTATTACAGCATGCCACATGTTTCGTGTGCCGAAACAGTGAGTCGACACACTGGACTCAGATGATCCGTGTGTTTCGAAACAGTGAAGTGATCCGAACTGCCCATCACTACGACTGGGTAAACACTGTTCATTTTCTCTCCGGTCGGAAAGACAAAATATAACGTTCATAGACAAGCAGGAATTAAAGTATGTCCATTCCACTATTACAGCATGCCAGACGTTTCGTGTGCCGAAACAGTGAGTGGACACACTGGACACAGATGATCCGTATGTTTCGAAACAGTGAAGTGATCCGAACTGCCCATCACTACGACTGTGTAAACACTGTTCATTTTCTCTCCGGTCGGAAAGACAAAATATAACGTTCATAGACAAGCAGGAATTAGGGTATGACCATTCCACTATTACAGCATGCCAGACGTTTCGTTTGCCGAAACAGTGAGTGGACACACTGGACTCAGATGATCCGTATGTTTCGAAACAGTGAAGTGATCCGAACTGCCCATCACTACGACTGGGTAAACACTGTTCATTTTCTCTCCGGTCGGAAAGACAAAATATAACGTTCATAGACAAGCAGGAATTAAAGTATGACCATTCCACTATTACAGCATTCCAGACCTTTCGTGTGCCGAAACAGTGAGTGGACACACTGGATTCAGATGATCCTTATGTTTCGAAACAGTGAAGTGATCCGAACTGCCCATCACTACGACTGGGTAAACACTGTTCATTTTCTCTCCGGTCGGAAAGACAAAATATAACGTTCATAGACAAGCAGGAATTAAAGTATGACCATTCCACTATTACAGCATGCCAGATGTTTCGTGTGCCGAAACAGTGAGTCGACACACTGGACTCAGATGATCCGTATGTTTCGAAACACTGAAGTGATCCGAACTGCCCATCTCTACGACTGGGTAAACACCGTTCATTTTCTCTCCGGACGGAAAGACAAAATATAACGTTCATAGACAAGCAGGAATTAAAGTATGACCATTCCACTATTACAGCATGCCAGATGTTTCGTGTGCCGAAACAGTGAGTCGACACACTGGACTCAGATGATCCGTATGTTTCGAAACAGTGAAGTGATCTAAAGTGCCCATCTCTACGACTGGGAAAACACTGTTCGTTTTCTCTCCGGACGGAAAGACAAAATATAACGTTCATAGACAAGCAGGAATTTAAGTATGACCATTCCACTATTACAGCATGCCAGATGTTTCGTGTGCCGAAACAGTGAGTCGACACACTGGACTCAGATGATCCGTATGTTTCGAATCAGTGAAGTGATCCGAACTGCCCATCACTACGACTGGGTAAACACTGTTCGTTTTCTCTCCGGACGGAAAGACAAAATGTAACGTTCATAGACAAGCAGGAATTAAAGTACGACCATTCCAGTATTACAGCATGCCACATGTTTCGTGTGCCGAAACAGTGAGTCGACACATTGGACTCAGATGATCCGTATGTTTCGAAACAGTGAAGTGATCCGAACTGCCCATCTCTACGACTGGGTAAACACTGTTCGTTTTCTCTCCGGTCGGAAAGACAAAATAAAACGTTCATAGACAAGCAGGAATTAAAGTATGACCATTCCACTATTACAGCATTCCACATGTTACGTGTGCCGAAACAGTGAGTCGACACACTGAACTCAGATGATCCTTATGTTTCGAAACAGTGAATTGATCCGAACTGCCCATCACTACGACTGGGTAAACACTGTTCATTTTCTCTCCGGTCGGAAAGACAAAATATAACGTTCATAGACAAGCAGGAATTAAAGTACGACCATTCCACTATTACAGCATTCCACATGTTTCGTGTGACGAATCAGTGAGTGGACACACTGGACTCAGATGATCCGTATGTTTCGAAACACTGAAGTGATCCGAACTGCCCATCACTACGACTGGGTAAACACTGTTCATTTTCTCTCCGGTCGGAAAGACAAAATATAACGTTCATAGACAAGCAGGAATTAAAGTATGACCATTCCACTATTACAGCATTCCAGACGTTTCGTGTGCCGAAACAGTGAGTGGACACACTGGATTCAGATGATCCTTATGTTTCGAAACAGTGAAGTGATCCGAACTGCCCATCACTACGACTGGGTAAACACTGTTCATTTTCTCTCCGGTCGGAAAGACAAAATATAACGTTCATAGACAAGCAGGAATTAAAGTATGACCATTCCACTATTACAACATGCCAGACGGTTCGTGTGCCGAAACAGTGAGTGGACACACTGGACTCAGATGATCCGTATGTTTCGAATCAGGGAAGTGATCCGAACTGCCCATCACTACGACTGGGTAAACACTGTTCATTTTCTCTCCGGTCGGAAAGACAAAATATAACGTTCATAGACAAGCAGGAATTTAAGTATGACCATTCCACTATTACAGCATGCCAGATGTTTCGTGTGCCGAAACAGTGAGTCGACACACTGGACTCAGATGATCCGTATGTTTCGAATCAGTGAAGTGATCCGAACTGCTCATCTCTACGACTGGGTAAACACTGTTCGTTATCTCTCCGGACGGAAAGACAAAATGTAACGTTCATAGACAAGCAGGAATTAAAGTACGACCATTCCAGTATTACAGCATGCCACATGTTTCGTGTGCCGAAACAGTGAGTCGACACATTGGACTCAGATGATCTGTATGTTTCGAAACAGTGAAGTGATCCGAACTGCCCATCTCTACGACTGGGTAAACACTGTTCGTTTACTCTCCGGTTGGAAAGACAAAATAAAACGTTCATAGACAAGCAGGAATTAAAGTATGACCATTCCACTATTACAGCATTCCACATGTTTCGTGTGCCGAAACAGTGAGTCGACACACTGAACTCAGATGATCCTTATGTTTCGAAACAGTGAAGTGATCCGAACTGCCCATCACTACGACTGGGTAAACACTGTTCATTTTCTCTCCGGTCGGAAAGACAAAATATAACGTTCATAGACAAGCAGGAATTAAAGTACGACCATTCCACTATTACAGCATTCCACATGTTTCGTGTGACGAATCAGTGAGTGGACACACTGGACTCAGATGATCCGTATGTTTCGAAACAGTGAAGTGATCCGAACTGCCCATCACTACGACTGGGTAAACACTGTTCGTTTTCTCTCCGGTCGGAAAGACAAAATATAACGTTCATTGACAAGGAGGAATTAAAGTATGACCATTCCACTATTACAGCATGCCACATGTTTCGTGTGCCGAAACAGTGAGTCGACACATTGGACTCAGATGATCCGTATGTTTCGAAACAGTGAAGTGATCCGAACTGCCCATCACTACGACTGGGTAAACACTGTTCGTTTTCTCTCCGGTCGGAAAGACAAAATATAACGTTCATAGACAAGCAGGAATTAAAGTATGACCATTCCACTATTACAGCATGCCACATGTTTCGTGTGCCGAAACAGTGAGTCGACACACTGGACTCAGATGATCCGTATGTTTCGAAACAGTGAAGTGATCCGAACTGCCCATCACTACGACTGGGTAAACACTGTTCATTTTCTCTCCGGTCGGAAAGACAAAATATAACGTTCATAGACAAGCAGGAATTAAAGTATGACCATTCCACTATTACAGCATGCCAGACGATTCGTGTGGCGAAACAGTGAGTCGACACACTGGACTCAGATGATCCGTGTGTTTCGAAACAGTGAAGTGATCCGAACTGCCCATCACTACGACTGGGTAAACACTGTTCATTTTCTCTCCGGTCGGAAAGACAAAATATAACGTTCATAGACAAGCAGGAATTAAAGTATGACCATTCCACTATTACAGCATGCCAGACGTTTCGTGTGCCGAAACAGTGAGTGGACACACTGGACACAGATGATCCGTATGTTTCGAAACAGTGAAGTGATCCGAACTGCCCATCACTACGACTGTGTAAACACTGTTCATTTTCTCTCCGGTCGGAAAGACAAAATATAACGTTCATAGACAAGCAGGAATTAGGGTATGACCATTCCACTATTACAGCATGCCAGACGTTTCGTGTGCCGAAACAGTGAGTGGACACACTGGACTCAGATGATCCGTATGTTTCGAAACAGTGAAGTGATCCGAACTGCCCATCACTACGACTGGGTAAACACTGTTCATTTTCTCTCCGGTCGGAAAGACAAAATATAACGTTCATAGACAAGCAGGAATTAAAGTATGACCATTCCACTATTACAGCATTCCAGACCTTTCGTGTGCCGAAACAGTGAGTGGACACACTGGATTCAGATGATCCTTATGTTTCGAAACAGTGAAGTGATCCGAACTGCCCATCACTACGACTGGGTAAACACTGTTCATTTTCTCTCCGGTCGGAAAGACAAAATATAACGTTCATAGACAAGCAGGAATTAAAGTATGACCATTCCACTATTACAGCATGCCAGATGTTTCGTGTGCCGAAACAGTGAGTCGACACACTGGACTCAGATGATCCGTATGTTTCGAAACACTGAAGTGATCCGAACTGCCCATCTCTACGACTGGGTAAACACCGTTCATTTTCTCTCCGGACGGAAAGACAAAATATAACGTTCATAGACAAGCAGGAATTAAAGTATGACCATTCCACTATTACAGCATGCCAGATGTTTCGTGTGCCGAAACAGTGAGTCGACACACTGGACTCAGATGATCCGTATGTTTCGAAACAGTGAAGTGATCTAAAGTGCCCATCTCTACGACTGGGAAAACACTGTTCGTTTTCTCTCCGGACGGAAAGACAAAATATAACGTTCATAGACAAGCAGGAATTTAAGTATGACCATTCCACTATTACAGCATGCCAGATGTTTCGTGTGCCGAAACAGTGAGTCGACACACTGGACTCAGATGATCCGTATGTTTCGAATCAGTGAAGTGATCCGAACTGCCCATCACTACGACTGGGTAAACACTGTTCGTTTTCTCTCCGGACGGAAAGACAAAATGTAACGTTCATAGACAAGCAGGAATTAAAGTACGACCATTCCAGTATTACAGCATGCCACATGTTTCGTGTGCCGAAACAGTGAGTCGACACATTGGACTCAGATGATCCGTATGTTTCGAAACAGTGAAGTGATCCGAACTGCCCATCTCTACGACTGGGTAAACACTGTTCGTTTTCTCTCCGGTCGGAAAGACAAAATAAAACGTTCATAGACAAGCAGGAATTAAAGTATGACCATTCCACTATTACAGCATTCCACATGTTTCGTGTGCCGAAACAGTGAGTCGACACACTGAACTCAGATGATCCTTATGTTTCGAAACAGTGAATTGATCCGAACTGCCCATCACTACGACTGGGTAAACACTGTTCATTTTCTCTCCGGTCGGAAAGACAAAATATAACGTTCATAGACAAGCAGGAATTAAAGTACGACCATTCCACTATTACAGCATTCCACATGTTTCGTGTGACGAATCAGTGAGTGGACACACTGGACTCAGATGATCCGTATGTTTCGAAACACTGAAGAGATCCGAACTGCCCATCATTACGACTGGGTAAACACTGTTCGTTTTCTCTCCGGTTGGAAAGACAAAATATAACGTTCATAGACAAGCAGGAATTAAAGTATGACCATTCCACTATTACAGCATGCCAGACGTTTCGTGTGCCGAAACAGTGAGTCGACACACTGGACTCAGATTATCCGTATGTTTCGAAACAGTGAAGTGATCCGAACTGCCCATCACTACGACTGGGTAAACACTGTTCATTTTCTCTCCGGTCGGAAAGACAAAATATAACGTTCATAGACAAGCAGGAATTAAAGTATGACCATTCCACTATTACAGCATTCCAGACGTTTCGTGTGCCGAAACAGTGAGTGGACACACTGGATTCAGATGATCCTTATGTTTCGAAACAGTGAAGTGATCCGAACTGCCCATCACTACGACTGGGTAAACACTGTTCATTTTCTCTCCGGTCGGAAAGACAAAATATAACGTTCATAGACAAGCAGGAATTAAAGTATGACCATTCCACTATTACAACATGCCAGACGGTTCGTGTGCCGAAACAGTGAGTGGACACACTGGACTCAGATGATCCGTATGTTTCGAATCAGGGAAGTGATCCGAACTGCCCATCACTACGACTGGGTAAACACTGTTCATTTTCTCTCCGGTCGGAAAGACAAAATATAACGTTCATAGACAAGCAGGAATTTAAGTATGACCATTCCACTATTACAGCATGCCAGATGTTTCGTGTGCCGAAACAGTGAGTCGACACACTGGACTCAGATGATCCGTATGTTTCGAATCAGTGAAGTGATCCGAACTGCCCATCTCTACGACTGGGTAAACACTGTTCGTTATCTCTCCGGACGGAAAGACAAAATGTAACGTTCATAGACAAGCAGGAATTAAAGTACGACCATTCCAGTATTACAGCATGCCACATGTTTCGTGTGCCGAAACAGTGAGTCGACACATTGGACTCAGATGATCTGTATGTTTCGAAACAGTGAAGTGATCCGAACTGCCCATCATTACGACTGGGTAAACACTGTTCGTTTACTCTCCGGTTGGAAAGACAAAATAAAACGTTCATAGACAAGCAGGAATTAAAGTATGACCATTCCACTATTACAGCATTCCACATGTTTCGTGTGCCGAAACAGTGAGTCGACACACTGAACTCAGATGATCCTTATGTTTCGAAACAGTGAAGTGATCCGAACTGCCCATCACTACGACTGGGTAAACACTGTTCATTTTCTCTCCGGTCGGAAAGACAAAATATAACGTTCATAGACAAGCAGGAATTAAAGTACGACCATTCCACTATTACAGCATTCCACATGTTTCGTGTGACGAATCAGTGAGTGGACACACTGGACTCAGATGATCCGTATGTTTCGAAACAGTGAAGTGATCCGAACTGCCCATCACTACGACTGGGTAAACACTGTTCGTTTTCTCTCCGGTCGGAAAGACAAAATATAACGTTCATTGACAAGGAGGAATTAAAGTATGACCATTCCACTATAACAGCATGCCACATGTTTCGTGTGCCGAAACAGTGAGTCGACACATTGGACTCAGATGATCCGTATGTTTCGAAACAGTGAAGTGATCCGAACTGCCCATCACTACGACTGGGTAAACACTGTTCGTTTTCTCTCCGGTCGGAAAGACAAAATATAACGTTCATAGACAAGCAGGAATTAAAGTATGACCATTCCACTATTACAGCATGCCACATGTTTCGTGTGCCGAAACAGTGAGTCGACACACTGGACTCAGATGATCCGTATGTTTCGAAACAGTGAAGTGATCCGAACTGCCCATCACTACGACTGGGTAAACACTGTTCATTTTCTCTCCGGTCGGAAAGACAAAATATAACGTTCATAGACAAGCAGGAATTAAAGTATGACCATTCCACTATTACAGCATGCCAGACGATTCGTGTGGCGAAACAGTGAGTGGACACACTGGACTCAGATGATCTGTATGTTTCGAAACAGTGAAGTGATCCGAACTGCCCATCACTACGACTGGGTAAACACTGTTCATTTTCTCTCCGGTCGGAAAGACAAAATATAACGTTCATAGACAAGCAGGAATTAAAGTATGACCATTCCACTATTACAGCATTCCAGACGTTTCGTGTGCCGAAACAGTGAGTGGACACACTGGATTCAGATGATCCGTATGTTTCGAATCAGGGAAGTGATCCGAACTGCCCATCACTACGACTGGGTAAACACTGTTCATTTTCTCTCCGGTCGGAAAGACAAAATATAACGTTCATAGACAAGCAGGAATTAAAGGATGACCATTCCACTATTACAGCATGCCACATGTTTCGTGTGGCGAAACCGTGATTCGACACACTGGACTCAGATGATCCGTATGTTTCAAAACAGTGAAATGATCCGAACTGCACATCACTACGACTGGGTAAACACTGTTCATTTTCTCTCCGGTCGGAAAGACAAAATATAACGTTCATAGACAAGCAGGAATTAAAGTATGACCATTCCACTATTACAGCATGCCAGACGTTTCGTGTGCCGAAACAGTGAGTCGACAAACTGGATTCAGATGATACGTATGTTTCGAAATAGTGAAGTGATCCGAACTGCCCATCACTACGACTGGGTAAACACTGTTCGTTTTCTCTCTGGTCGGAAAGACAAAATATAACGTTCACAGACAAGCAGGAATTAAAGTATGACCATTCCACTATTACAGCATGCCAGATGTTTCGTGTTGCGAAACAGTGAGTCGACACACTGGACTCAGATGATCCGTATGTTTCGAAACACTGAAGTGATCCGAACTGCCCATCTCTACGACTGGGTAAACACTGTTCGTTTTCTCTCCGGACGGAAAGACAAAATATAACGTTCATAGACAAGCAGGAATTAGAGTGTGACCATTCCACTATTACGGCATGCCAGATGTTTCGTGTGCCGAAACAGTGAGTCGACACACTGGACTCCGATGATCCGTAAGTTTCGAAACACTGAATTGATCCGAACTGCCCATCTCTACGACTGGGTAAACACTGTTCGTTTTCTCTCCGGACGGAAAGAGAAAATATAACGTTCATAGACAAGCAGGAATTAAAGTATGACAATTCCACTATTACAGGATGCCAGATGTTTCGTGTGCCGAAACAGTGAGTCGACATACTAGACTCAGATAATCCGTAGGTTTCGAATCAGTGAAGTGATCCGAACTGCCCATCTCTACGACTGGGTAAACACTGTTCGTTTTCTCTCCGGACGGAAAGACAAAATATAACGTTCATAGACAAGCAGGAATTCGAGTGTGACCATTCCACTATTACGGCATGCCAGATGTTTCGTGTGCCGAAACAGTGAGTCGACACACTGGACTCAGATGATCCGTATGTTTCGAAACAGTGAAGTGATCCAAACTGCCCATCTCTACGACTGGGTAAACACTGTTCGTTTTCTCTCCGGACGGAAAGACAAAATATAACGTTCATAGACAAGCAGGAATTAAAGTATGACCATTCCACTATTACAGCATTCCAGACGTTTCGTGTGCCGAAACAGTGAGTGGACACACTGGATTCAGATGATCCTTATGTTTCGAAACAGTGAAGTGATCCGAACTGCCCATCACTACGACTGGGTAAACACTGTTCATTTTCTCTCCGGTCGGAAAGACAAAATATCACGTTCATAGACAAGCAGGAATTAAAGTATGACCATTCCACTATTACAACATGCCAGACGGTTCGTGTGCCGAAACAGTGAGTGGACACACTGGACTCAGATGATCCGTATGTTTCGAATCAGGGAAGTGATCCGAACTGCCCATCACTACGACTGGGTAAACACTGTTCATTTTCTCTCCGGTCGGAAAGACAAAATATAACGTTCATAGACAAGCAGGAATTAAAGTATGACCATTCCACTATTACAGCATGCCAAATGTTTCGTGTGCCGAAACAGTGATTCGACACACTGGACTCAGATGATCCGTATGTTTCGAAACAGTGAAGTGATCCGAACTGCCCATCACTACGACTGGGTAAACACTGTTCATTTTCTCTCCGGTCGGAAAGAAAAAATATAACGTTCATAGACAAGCAGGAATTAAAGTATGACCATTCCACTATTACAGCATGGCAGACGTTTCGTGTGCCGAAACAGTGAGTCGACACACTGGACTCAGATGATACGTATGTTTCGAAACAGTGAAGTGATCCGAACTGCCCATCACTACGACTGGGTAAACACTGTTCGTTTTCTCTCTGGTCGGAAAGACAAAATATAACGTTCACAGACAAGCAGGAATTAAAGTATGACCATTCCACTATTACAGCATGCCAGATGTTTCGTGTTGCGAAACAGTGAGTCGACACACTGGACTCAGATGATCCGTATGTTTCGAAACACTGAAGTGATCCGAACTGCCCATCTCTACGACTGGGTAAACACTGTTCGTTTTCTCTCCGGACGGAAAGACAAAATATAACGTTCATAGACAAGCAGGAATTAGAGTGTGACCATTCCACTATTACGGCATGCCAGATGTTTCGTGTGCCGAAACAGTGAGTCGACACACTGGACTCCGATGATCCGTAAGTTTCGAAACACTGAAGTGATCCGAACTGCCCATCTCTACGACTGGGTAAACACTGTTCGTTTTCTCTCCGGACGGAAAGAGAAAATATAACGTTCATAGACAAGCAGGAATTAAAGTATGACAATTCCACTATTACAGGATGCATGATGTTTCGTGTGCCGAAACAGTGAGTCGACACACTAGACTCAGATGATCCGTAGGTTTCGAATCAGTGAAGTGATCCGAACTGCCCATCTCTACGAATGGGTAAACACTGTTCGTTTTCTCTCCGGACGGAAAGACAAAATATAACGTTCATAGACAAGCAGGAATTCGAGTGTGACCATTCCACTATTACGGCATGCCAGATGTTTCGTGTGCCGAAACAGTGAGTCGACACACTGGACTCAGATGATCCGTATGTTTCGAAACAGTGAAGTGATCCAAACTGCCCATCTCTACGACTGGGTAAACACTGTTCGTTTTCTCTCCGGACGGAAAGACAAAATATAACGTTCATAGACAAGCAGGAATTAAAGTATGACCATTCCACTATTACAGCAAATCACATATTTCGTGTGCCGAAACAGTGAGTCGACACACTGTACTCAGATGAACCGTATGTTTCGAAACAGTAAAGTGATCCAAACTGCCCATCTCTACGACTGGGTAAACACTGTTCGTTTTCTCTCCGGACGGAAAGACAAAATATAACGTTCATAGACAAGCAGGAATTAAAGTATTCCCATTCCACTATTACGGCATTCCAGATGTTTCGTGTGCCGAAACAGTGAGTCGACACTCTGGACTCAGATGATCCGTATGTTTCGAAACACTGAAGTGATCCGAACTGCCCATCTCTACGACTGGGTAAACACTGTTCGTTTGCTCTCCGGACGGAAAGACAAAATATAACGTTCATAGACAAGCAGGAATTAATGTATGACCATTCCACTATCACAGCATGCCTGATGTTTCGTGTGACGAAACAATGAGTCGACACACTGGACTCAGATGAACCGTATGTTTCGAATCAGTGAAGTGATCTGAACTGCCCATCTCTACGACTGGGTAAACACTGTTCGTTTTCTCTCCGGTCGAAAAGACAAAATATAACGTTCATAGACAAGCAGGAATTAAAGTATGACCATTCCACTATTAAAGCATTCCAGATGTTTCGTGTGCCGAAACAGTGAGTCGACAAACTGGACTCAGATGATCCATATGTTTCGAATCAGTGAAGTGATCCGCACTGCCCATCTCTACGACTGGGTAAACACTGTTCGTTTTCTCTCCGGATGGAAAGACAAAATATAACGTTAATAGATATGCAGGAATCAAAGTATGACCCTTCCACTATTACAGCAAATCACATGTATCGTGTGCCAAAACAGTGAGTCGACACACTGGACTCAGATGTTCTGTTTGTTTCGAAACAGTGAAGTGATCCAAACTGCCCATCTCTACGACTGGGTAAACACTGTTCTTTTTCTCTCCGGACGGAAAAACAAAATATAACGTTCATAGACAAGCAGGAATTAAAGTATGACCATTCCACTATTACAGCATGCCACATGTTTCGTGTGCCGAAACAGTGAGTCGACACACTGGACTCAGATGATCCGTACGTTTCGAAACAGTGAAGTGATCCGAACTGCCCATCACTACGACTGGGTAAACACTGTTCATTTTCTCTCCGGTCGGAAAGACAAAATATAACGTTAATAGACAAGCAGGAATTAAAGTATGACCATTCCACTATTACAGCATGCCAGATGTTTCGTGTGCCAAAACAGTGAGTCGACACACTGGCATCAGATGATCAGTATGTTTCGAAACAGTGAAGTGATCCGAACTGCCCATCACTACGACTGGGTAAACACTGTTCGTTTTCTCTCCGGTCGGAAAGACAAAATATAACGTTCACAGACAAGCAGGAATTAAAGTATGACCATTCCACTATTACAGCATGCCACATGTTTCGTTTGCCGAAACAGTGAGTGGACACACTGGACTCAGATGTTCCGTATGTTTCGAAACAGTGAATTGATCCAAACTGCCCATCTCTAAGACTGGGTAAACACTGTTCGTTTTCTCTCCGGACGGAAAGACAAAATATAACGATCATAGACAAGCAGGAATTAAAGTATGACCATTCCACTATCACAGCATGCCTGATGTTTCGTGTGACGAAACAATGAGTCGACACACTGGACTCAGATGATCCGTATGTTTCGAAACACTGAAGTGATGCGAACTGCCCATCTCTATGACTGGGTAAACACTGTTCGTTTTCTCTCCGGACGGAAAGACAAAATATAACGTTCATAGACAAGCAGGAATTAAAGTATGACCATTCCACTATTACAGCATGCCAGATGTTTCGTGTGCCGAAACAGTGAGTCGACACACTGGACTCAGATGAACCGTATGTTTCGAAACAGTAAAGTGATCCAAACTGCCCATCTCTACGACTTGGTAAACACTGTTCGTTTTCTCTCCGGACGGAAAGACAAAATATAACGTTCATAGACAAGCAGGAATTAAAGTATGACCATTCCACTATTACAGCATGCCAGATGTTTCGAGTGCCGAAACAGTGAGTCGACACACTGGACTCAGATAATCCGTATGTTTCGAAACAGTGAAGTGATCCGAACTGCCCATCACTACGACTGGGTAAACACTGTTCGTTTTCTCTCCAGTCGGAAAGACAAAATGTAACGTTCATAGACAAGCAGGCATTAAAGTATGACCATTCCACTATTACAGCATTCCAGATGTTTCGTGTGCCGAAACAGTGAGTCGACACACTGGACTCAGATGATCCGTATGTTTCGAAACAGTAAAGTGATCCAAACTGCCCATCACTACGACTGGGTAAACATTGTTCGTTTTCTCTCCGGACGGAAAGACAAAATATAACGTTCATAGACAAGCAGGAATTAAAGTATGACCATTCCACTATTACAGCAAATCACATATTTCGTGTGCCGAAACAGTGAGTCGACACACTGGACTCAGATGAACCGTATGTTTCGAAACAGTAAAGTGATCCAAACTGCCCATCTCTACGACTGGGTAAACACTGTTCGTTTTCTCTCCGGACGGAAAGACAAAATATAGCGTTCATAGACAAGCAGGAATTAAAGTATGACCATTCCACTATTACAGCATGCCAGATGTTTCGTGTGCCGAAACAGTGAGTCGACACACTGGACTCAGATGATCAGTATGTTTCGAAACAGTGAAGTGATCCGAACTGCCCATCACTACGACTGGGTGAACACTGTTCGTTTTCTCTCCAGTCGGAAAGACAAAATGTAACGTTCATAGACAAGCAGGAATTAAAGTATGACCATTCCAGTATTACAGCATGCCAGATGTTTCGTGTGCCGAAACAGTGAGTCGACACACTGGAGTCATATGATCCGTATGTTTCGAAACAGTGAAGTGATCCGAACTGCCCATCACTACGACTGGGTAAACACTGTTCGTTTTCTCTCCGGTCGGAAAGACAAAATAAAACGTTCAAAGACTAGCAGGAATTAAAGTATGACCATTCCACTATTACAGCATGCCAGATGTTTCGTGTGCGGAGACAGTGAGTCGACACACTGGACTCAGATGATACGTATGTTTCGAAACACTGAAGTGATACGAACTGCCCATCTCTACGACTGGGTAAACACTGTTCGTTTTCTCTCCGGACGGAAAGACAAAATATAACGTTCATAGACAAGCAGGAATTAAAGTATGACCATTCCACTATTACTGTATTCCAGATGTTTCGTGAGCCGTAACAGTGAGTCGACACACTGGACTCAGATGATCCGTATGTTTCGAAACAGTGAAGTGATCTAAAGTGCCCATCTCTACGACTGGGAAAACACTGTTCGTTTTCTCTCGGGACGGAAAGACAAAATATAACGTTCATAGACAAGCAGGAATTAAAGTATGACCATTCCACTATTACTGCATGCCAGATGTTTCGTGTTGCGAAACAGTGAGTCGACACACTGGACTCAGATGATCGGTATGTTTCGAAACACTGAAGTGATCCGAACTGCCCATCTCTACGATTGGGTAAACACTGTTCGTTTTCTCTCCGGACGGAAAGACAAAATATAACGTTCATAGACAAGCAGGAATTAAAGTATGACCATTCCACTACTACAGCATGCCAGATGTTTCGTGTTGCGAAACAGTGAGTCGACACACTGGACTCAGATGATCCGTATGTTTCGAAACAATGAAGTGATCCGAACTGCCCATCTCTACGACTGGGTAAACACTGTTTGTTTTCTCTCCGGACGGAAAGACAAAATATAACGTTCATAGACAAGCAGGAATTAAAGTATGACCATTCCACTATTACAGCATGCCAGATGTTTCGTGTTGCGAAACAGTGTGTCGACACACTGGACTCAGATGATCCGTATGTTTCGAAACACTGAAGAGATCCGAACTGCCCATCTCTACAACTGGGTAAACACTGTTTGTTTTCTCTCCGGACGGAAAGACAAAATATAACGTTCATAGAAAAGCAGGAATTAAAGTATGACCATTCCACTATTACAGCATGCCAGATGTTTCGTGTGACCAAACAATGAGTCGACACACTGGACTCAGATGATCGGTATGTTTCGAAACACTGATGTGATCCGAACTGCCCATCTCTACGACTGGGTAAACACTGTTCGTTTTCTCTCCGGACGGAAAGACAAAATATAACGTTCATAGACAAGCAGGAATTAAAGTATGACCATTCCACTATTACAGCATGCCAGATGTTTCGTGTTGCGAAACAGTGAGTCGACACACTGGACTCAGATGATCCGTATGTTTCGAATCAGTGAAGTGATCCGATCTGCCCATCTCTACGACTGGGTAAACACTGTTCGTTTTCTCTCCGGACGGAAATACAAAGTATAACGTTCATAGACAAGCAGGAATTAGAGTATGACCATTCCACTATTACAGCATGCCAGATGTTTCGTGTGCCGAAACAGTGAGTCGACACACTGGACTCAGATGATCCGTATGTTTCGAAACAGTGAAGTGATCCAAACTGCCCATCTCTACGACTGGGTAAACACTGTTCGTTTTCTCTCTGGACGGAAAGACAAAATATAACGTTCATAGACAAGCAGGAATTAAAGTATGACCATTCCACTATTACTGCATGCCAGATGTTTCGTGTTGCGAAACAGTGAGTCGACACACTGGACTCAGATGATCGGTATGTTTCAAAACACTGAAGTGATCCGAACTGCCCATCTCTACGATTGGGTTAAACACTGTTCGTTTTCTCTCCGGACGGAAAGACAAAATATAACGTTCATAGACAAGCAGGAATTAAAGTATGACCATTCCACTATTACAGCATTCCAGATGTTTCGTGTTGCGAAACAGTGAGTCGACACACTGGACTCAGATGATCCGTATGTTTCGAAACAATGAAGTGATCCGAACTGCCCATCTCTACGACTGGGTAAACACTGTTTGTTTTCTCTCCGGACGGAAAGACAAAATATAACGTTCATAGACAAGCAGGAATTAAAGTATGACCATTCCACTATTACAGCATGCCAGATGTTTCGTGTTGCGAAACAGTGTGTCGACACACTGGACTCAGATGATCCGTATGTTTCGGAACACTGAAGTGATCCGAACTGCCCATCTCTACAACTGGGTAAACACTGTTTGTTTTCTCTCCGGACGGAAAGACAAAATATAACGTTCATAGACAAGCAGGAATTAAAGTATGACCATTGCACTATTACAGCATGCCAGATGTTTCGTGTGACGAAACAATGAGTCGACACACTGGACTCAGATGATCGGTATGTTTCGAAACACTGAAGTGATCCGAACTGCCCATCTCTACGACTGGGTAAACACTGTTCGTTTTCTCTCCGGACGGAAAGACAAAATATAACGTTCATAGACAAGCAGGAATTAAAGTATGACCATTCCACTATTACAGCATGCCAGATGTTTCGTGTTGCGAAACAGTGAGTCGACACACTGGACTCAGATGATCCTTATGTTTCGAATCAGTGAAGTGATCCGATCTGCCCATCTCTACGACTGGGTAAACACTGTTCGTTTTCTCTC
The DNA here is from genome assembly GCA_026315105.1 of Locusta migratoria. Classification (NCBI taxonomy): domain Eukaryota; kingdom Metazoa; phylum Arthropoda; class Insecta; order Orthoptera; family Acrididae; genus Locusta; species Locusta migratoria. Next base: position 329,173,813 of record CM048745.1, on the reverse strand, counting down.
CGGACGGAAAGACAAAGTATAACGTTCATAGACAAGCAGGAATTAGAGTATGACCATTCCACTATTACAGCATGCCAGATGTTTCGTGTGCCGAAACAGTGAGTCGACACACTGGACTCAGATGAACCGTATGTTTCGAAACAGTGAAGTGATCCAAACTGCCCATCTCTACGACTGGGTAAACTCTGTTCGTTTTCTCTCCGGACGGAAAAACAAAATATAACGTTCATAGACAAGCAGGAATTAAAGTATGACCATTCCACTATTACAGCATGCCAGATGTTTCTTGTGCCGAAACAGTGAGTCGATACACTGGACTCAGATGATCCGTATGTTTCGAAACAGTGAAGTGATTCAAACTGCCCATCTCTACGACTGGGTAAACACTGTTCGTTTTCTCTCCAGACGGAAAGACAAAATATAACGTTCATAGACAAGCAGGAATAAAGTATGACCTTTCCACTATTACAGCAAATCACATGTTTCGTGTGCCGAAACAGTGAGTCGACACACTGGACCCAGATGATCCGTATGTTTCGAAACAGTGAAGTGATCCAAACTGCCCATCTCTACGACTGGGTAAACACTGTTCGTTTTCTCTCCGGGCGGAAAGACAAAATATAACGTTCATAGACAAGCAGGAATTAAAGTATGACCATTCCACTATTACAGCATGCCAGATGTTTCGTGTACCGAAACAGTGAGATGACACACTGGACTCAGATGATCCGTATGTTTCGAAACAGTGAAGTGATCCAAACTGCCCATCTCTACGACTGGGTAAACACTTTTCGTTTTCTCTCCGGTCGGAAAGACAAAATATAACGTTCATAGACAAGCAGGAATTAAAGTATGACCATTCCACTATTACAGCATGCCAGATGTTTCGTGTGCCGAAACAGTGAGTCGACACACTGGACTTAGATTATCCGTATGTTTCCAATCAGTGAAGTGATCCGAACTGCCCATCTCTACGACTGGGTAAACACTGTTCGTTTTCTCTCCGGTCGGAAAGACAAAATAAAACGTTCATAGACAAGCAGGAATTAAAGTATGACCATTCCACTATTACAGCATTCCAGATGTTTCGTGTGCCGAAACAGTGAGTCGACACACTTGACTCAGATGATCCGTATGTTTCGAATAAGTGAAGTGATCCGCACTGCCCATCTCTACGACTGGATAAACACTGTTCGTTTTCTCTCCGGTCGGAAAGACAAAATATAACGTTCATAGACAAGCAGGAATTAAAGTATGACCATTCCACTATTACAGCATGCCACATGTTTCGTGTGCCGAAACATAGAGTCGACACACTGGACTCAGATGATCCGTATGTTTCGAAACAGTGAAGTGATCCAAACTGCCCATCTCTACGACTGGGTAAACACTGATCGTTTTCTCTCCGGACGGAAAGACAAAATATAACGTTCATAAACAAGCAGGAATTAAAGTATGACCATTCCACTATTACAGCATGCCAGATGTTTCGTGTGCCGAAACAGTGAGTTGACACACTGGACTCAGATGATCCGTATGTTTCGAAACAGTGAAGTGATCCGAACTGCCCATCACTACGACTGAGTAAACACTGTTCGTTTTCTCTCCGGTCGGAAAGACAAAATATAACGTTCATAGACAAGCAGGAATTAAAGTATGACCATTCCACTATTACAGTATGCCAGATGTTTCGTGTGCCGAAACAGTGAGTCGACACACTGGACTCAGATGATCCGTATGTTTCGAAACAGTTAAGTGATCCGAACTGCCCATCACTACGACTGTGTAAACACTGTTCGTTTTCTCTCCGGTCGGAAAGACAAAATATAACGTTCATAGACAAGCAGGAATTAAAGTATGACCATTCCACTATCACAGCATGCCTGATGTTTCGTGTGACGAAACAATGAGTCGACACACTGGACTCAGATGATCCGTATGTTTCGAAACACTGAAGTGATCCGAACTGCCCATCTCTACGACTGGGTAAACACTGTTCGTTTTCTCTCCGGACGGAAAGACAAAATATAACGTTCATAGACAAGCAGGAATTAAAGTATGACCATTCCACTATTACAGTATTCCAGATGTTTCGTGAGCCGTAACAGTGAGTCGACACACTGGACTCAGATGATCCGTATGTTTCGAAACAGTGAAGTGATCTAAAGTGCCCATCTCTACGACTGGGTAAACACTGTTCGTTTTCTCTCCGGACGGAAAGACAAAATATAACGTTCATAGACAAGCAGGAATAAAGTATGACCATTCCACTATTACAGCATGCCAGATGTTTCTTGTGCCGTAACAGTGAGTGGACACACTGGACTCAGATGATCCGTATGTTTCGAAACAGTGAAGTGATCCAAACTGCCCATCTCTACGACTGGGTAAACACTGTTCGTTTTCTCTCCGGACGGAAAGACAAAATATAACGTTCACAGACAAGCAGGAATTAAAGTATGACCATTCCACTATTACAGCATGCCAGATGTTTCGTGTGCCGAAACAGTGAGTCGACACACTGGACTCAGATGATCCGTATGTTTCGAATCAGTGAAGTTATCCGAACTGCCCATCTCTACGACTGGGTAAACACTGTTCGTTTTCTCTCCGGACGAAACGACAAAATATAACCACAGTCTAATAAATACAGTCGCAACACTCACTGCTGTGAAAGTTGTTACTGCCTGACACTTGGAGCGACACTAGCGCTCCTAGCGGTCGTAAACCCGGCTGTCCCTTAACGCCGTATACGACACATTAATAATGCCCGCTTGTAATTACCTTTCTGTTTGGTTTGCTAAATATTGTATATATTCTTGTATTTCAAGCTTTATTTAAGTGTCTTGACACATGACTGAGTCTAAAAGAAACGTAAACCGAGCAAAAACTCGTGATCGGACACAGTCTGCAATTGTGCAGTATGTTACGAAATAATTCTTTAGAAATTGCTTGCAGCTTACCTTGCCGGTAGTGATAGACAAACATAGTATTTTGTGCAGACAAGCCTATAATAGAACTTCTAAGGGGCAGTTAATTATCAACAAATGTAAATTTAGTAAAAACTCGTGAATAAACTGACGCTAACTGCAACATATTTATGACGAAATTCTTCATACATTGTACCTTACTTTGCTGGTAAACATAGTATTTCGCACATGAGAAGCATGTAAGTGGTCTTCCCGATGTTAAAAGGTGCGAAATTTTTCCCCTGCCTTTTAGTTATGAGAACACCCACTGGCTATGAAACTTTCATCTAATATAATTTTGCTATGAGGTTATTTCATTTATATGATATTTTAAGATAATATTACGTTGATTACACGACAGTCTAAATGTCATATTATATGAATGATCCTCAGTCATTATGACAGTCTGTCATCATATGGTTCGAAGATGAGGGAGGAGTGGGAGGGGGCGGTGTGACAATCGTCTGTAAAATAAGACGCCTCTGTGGTTCCCGATAACTAGGTTTATATATTAGACTGTGGTTTCCATTAGATAAAGCGGAAAACATTTTAACCTTTCAAACATTAATAACGGTAACAATGAACACTTCTTTCCCATACATTTCTTATACATTTGCCTCTATAGTGAATTACTTTCGAATGCCGACAAAAATGTTTCTAGCTGTGATGTAGCAGCAACCACAGTCGTAATACTCGTTTCAGGACACAGTTAAATTTCTTCCGCCTCTACATTATCACGTCTTTGCGGTAGTTTCCTCTTCAGTCCCAGTTTCGGTGGTTTGTTTGGAACATCAAACAATGTAGGCACAGCATTCCAAACCAGCTTCTTCCGTTCATCATTCATGAACTGGTTTGCATCGAAGTGTAGCGAGCAGAACTTCACATTAGCACGTAAATACGCGGCATCTTTATCCAAAAGATCTTGTCGCCTGCTATTTATAACCCATTTCTTGATCCTAAAAAGAAATAATCTTCAATTTGTGTGTGTGTTGCTCACAACATAATTGTAAATAAGCATTACCGAAACTTTATGTCACATACCTCTCAGGCTCTGTAGAAAACCTAAAGAATGATAAATATGACGTATTCTAGTTTTTGTTGCTGCAATTTATTGCACTACACACGCTTCCTTATCGTAAAAACCGTTTCGTCCACTAAAACACACAACAAACACACGTCTCGTATACGATATAGAGCAACGTGGCTTTACGTCCGCCAGGAGCGTTGCAGTCGCCTAGTATAACAAAAATCAGCGGTAGTGTCGCGACTGTACATATTAGACTGTGATATAACGTTCATAGACAGGCAGGAATTAAAGTATCACCATTCGACTATTGCATTGAACCCGATATATATAGTCCCAAGTAAAAAAAAAAAAAATATATTCTTTTCATTCTCCACTCCGAGGAGTGGAGCGGGCTGTTTGAGATCCGGCCCATGAAGAGTCGCGGTTCTATTCAGCCAATTATCAGACAAGCTGATAGTGGGGCAAAGGGGGAATCCCAATTGGGAATAAGTGGGAGGGGCTTACCAGTTCCGGCATACGCCTTACAACCAAGGAAAACCTCCCGAAAACCTTGGTCGGAACCGGGGGATTGGGACCAATTTAATTTGTCTCCGGGACTTGCCCCGGACTAAAAATGGATTATCGAGAGAACACTAATGCACTCACGACAATCAAAGATCGGACGCCCGAGTTACTCTCGTAATCTCGTAGAGATCAGCTCGACCAACAGTGGACAAGCATCCCCCTACAGGAACCGCACCCGTGGGCACGGTGTCCTGTGCGTCCCAAGATGATTTAGACACTTTATAAAAATCATTTCTATTATTTTCGCTGCGAGAGAAACATGCTAAGCTGTGCTGTAAAAATGTGAGGTTTTTCCCCTCTTTCCATTCATCTTTAACATCATACAGGCAAGTTGCTTTTATGCCTAAATTTATAATCATACCTGTTCGTAGAATACAACCATTAAAAGTAGGGCCATTGAAGCTACTAACCTCACAGATAGAGATGCTCCGAAGGTCTCTCTAATAACCAGTTTCCAATTGATTTAGCCATTATTTATACTTCGATTCCCAATGACCGATTCCAATCATAATAAATAAGATCAGATAGAGGGGGAGGAGGATATAGAGAATAGGGCAGTGAAATGGATTTAAAGAAGGGAGAGGAGATGGATATGGTGTGGGATAAGAGGGAGTAGTGGAAGATAGAGGGAGGAGAAGGTGGACAAAGGAATGAGGAAATAGAGTATGGAGGAAGGCATAGACATAGGGAGAAGTAGAGAAGAGATTACGGTTATGTCCCACACACATTAGCTACTGCGAAGCGTTGCCAGGTTTACTAGTGTAAAATAAATAAGACATATTAGCTAGTCACGACCATATTGTAGATGTTATACGACCAGGTGATGGTGGCATAGTCCATTGAAACCGGCTATCAGTAAATTAACTAATCATATAGTGACCTTGGCGATTTACTTTTGAAGATCATTGATCTATGCAGATCGCCATCATCCTGCGATGTCACGTAATGTCAACTACTGATAATACTGCAGGAGAAGAGACGATACCCGTGATTCGGCGGCGTATTGTAAATCTTTTTTTTTTTTTTTTTTTTTTTTTTTTTTTTTTTTTTTTTTTTTTTAAATATGTTTTCATTTAATTTTTATTTTGAAGTGCTTTGACGAAAACCAAAAATACGTAGATGCTGAAAGTTAACGGTTTATCATTTACACAAATGAATGACAGATAGATCTCCGATAGCTATATAAATAATTTAAAAGAGGTTGGTGGTAGGCTTGGGGGAAAAAACTTCAATATATTTGTTATTAGATTACTTTATTTTTCAGTCCCATAAATTTCATATCTGGGTGATTTTAGAAGACGTTTTAATATTAGCTAATATGATGTTATATATAAAACAGGAACATGAACATTGACATTCATCATCATCATTTTCCATCTCCAGTTTCCCGGGCGTGGCAAACAAGCGCTCTCTATCTCATTCGATCTTTATATAACATTTGGTCTTGGACATCATCCCAGTTAAAACCATTCTTCTCTATGTCTGAATTAACTGCCTCTATCCATCGTCTCCTTGGCCTTCCTCTTGGTCTTCTTCCTCCCACTTCCATTCTGAAGCATTTTTTAGCTGTTCTTGTGCTATCCATTCTCATTACATGGCCATATCACTGCAGTCTTCGTTTCCCCAAGATGTTCGCAATAGGGACTCTGATACCAGCTATTTCCTTGTGTACCTCATTTCTGATCTTGTCTCTCCTAGTACTTTGATTCATAGACCTGATAAACCTCATTTCTGTTGCTTGGATTCTGCTGTAATTCTTTTTTAACGATGTACATGTTTCCATGCCATATATAAGGATTGGAGTGAAGTATGTGTTATAGAAAGTTAACTTTGCTGCCTGGGGTACTTTGCTGCCTGCCAGAGTAGATTCCGAACTTGCTTGTAGAAATTTGACGCTTCTTGTCTTCTGTTGAGGATTTCTTGCTGGATGGTGTTGTACTTGGAGAAAATACTTCCAAGGTACTGAAAGTGGGAAACTGATTTAATTTTTGTTCCCTCTAAGTAGATGTTTGAACTTGTTCCCTCTCTGCTTATGGCCATCTCAACCGTCTTGGTCTTGCTGATTTTCAGGTTAAATTCTTTAAATTTATTGTTCCAGACAGTCAGGCTCTTCTGCACTTCTGTTTCTGTTTCTCCCCATATTACAACATCATCTGTAAATACCAGTGATCTCGACTCATTTGCAGTTTCCTTAATAGAATTTAGCATTCTGTCCATTACAATAATAAACAAGAGTGGTGATAGAGCACTTCCCTGCTGGACTCCCCTCTTCGTCTCAAACCATTCAGAGCGACCGTTTCCTATTTGGACACTACTCTTGCAAGTTTGATACAGCATCTTGACTCTGTCAATGAGGTAATTGGGCACTTTTAGATCTTCCAGGCATTTCCATATTTTATTGCGAGGGACACTATTATATGCCTTCTCCAGGTCTAAGAACACCATCACTAAGTTCTTTCCATGTTCCCAGTATTTCTCTGCCAAAATCCTTACCGCAAAGGTGAGGTCTATAGTACTTCGCCCTTTCCTGAAGCCATGCTGTTCTTCTTCTAATAAGGTTTCAACTATCTTCCTAAGTCTGGTTTCTATAATTTTTCCCAGCAGCTTTAGGGTATGTGAAAGTAGGGTGATACCTCTATAGTTTCCACACTTCTTTCGGTCTCCTTTTTTAAACAGCGGAATGATTCCTTTTGTCCAGTCATCTGGAATTTTGTTGTTTGTCCAGATGACTGACAGAACTCTGTAGATCCATTGTAGGCCAGGTGTTCCGGCTGCCTTCATCATATCTGAGCTTAGCTCATCAAACCCTGGAGACTTTCCGTTTCGCATATTTCTCAGAGCAGACTCAACTTCCAGCCAAGTTAATGGTTGTAGAACCTCTGGTTTTTCTTCAGCTGGACAATCACTATCATCACTGCTGTCAACATACCCATTCAACAGCGAGTTGAAATGGTTCCTCACTTCACTCCTAATTTCGAATTCTGTTCTCAACAGCTTCCCTTCCTCAGTTTGTAGCACAACGATGTTAGCATACTCATATCTTTTATCATTGACTAACTTATATAGCATTTTTTTATTGTCTTGACAGTCTTCTTGTAATTTGGTGGTGAAGTCATCCCAATATTTATCCTTCTCGTTTTGGATCAGCCTTTTAACAGCCAACTTCTTGTTTCGATATTCCTGAGACAGACGTTCAATTTCAGTGTCATTTCTTACATCTACTCTATTTTGTTTTTCACGGTCTAATTTTTTCTTTAACACATTTCTTTCTTTAATTGCTATCTTTACCCTGTCATTCCACCAGGGTGTTTCCTTCTCTCTTTGTGCAGCATTTCGTTTCCCACAGATGTGGACAGCTTCTGTAACAAGAGTGTCTTTAAAGAGCTTCCATTCTTCTTCTACCCCAAGTTTTTCAGTTGTGGGTAGTCTATCCTTGATCTTTTTCTGGTACTCTTGTTTCTTTTCAGGGTCTCTCAACAGCCAAGTCTTAATCTTTGGCATTTTCTTGTACTTAACTAATGGGACTCGTACATTCTTCAGATCCGCAATTAACAGTCGGTGATCACTGTCCATACATTCACTTGGAATAACTTTCACATCTGTAACAGTCTGACTAGCTTTTTGGTCTGTTATAATGTAGTCTATGACAGTTTTATGTTGTCCATCCCAGCTGTAACGGCTTATTTTGTGACTCTCCCTTTTCTGATACCAAGTGTTCTTGATGATTAGCTTGTTTCGTACACACAAGTCTAGCAGCTGTTCTCCCTCGGGGTTTCTCTTACCATATCCATAAGGTCCGATAATATTTCCGCACCCCTGCCTCTTACCCACTTGGGCATTTAGATCACCAATGATGATGACATTATCTTCCACTATTAGGTCCTCTAGGTTTTCCAGGAACTCATCAGCGGTTGTCTTTGTTGACAATATGAACAAAATTATCATTATCCCGGCCAGTAAAACCTCTTCTCGGAGATTGTAGAGTCGAAACCCATTTCTAGGAAGGACATATTGTCCCTATATTTGAATATCATATATATACTAGCTGAAAACCCGACGTTGCCCAGGTATTTATTTATTTAATCCCGCTTTGAGTTAATACTCCTATCCCTTCTCTCTCACTCTGGTATATATTCATTTGTTTAAGTGCTGTATGTGTGTAAAATCTGTTGCGAATAAAATTAGTAGTAAATAAGTAATAGATTAAAACTTGGTGGATGATGGGGCGGTTTTCCATGAACGGTACTGTTCATGTACTCATATCTCATGAAGTACGTGTCGTACTGTGATACAATTTCGAAGTACATTCAGCTATATGTGTGTATACTCTGTACAATTTACTGCGGATACAATTTGTGGTGTAGAAATTATAAATTGTAACGTTATACGGAGTGCCGTTGTAGTCCATGAACAGAGGAAAAGTAATAAGCGAGAAACATTTTTCCTTTCATCATTTGTCAGCGAGCAAAAATATACGAAATATTTGAAATTATCTTTAAACTTCGTTGCAAGTCGCTCAGTACTCTCATTCTTATGCAGTGTATGAATAAAATCTCGCCGAATTATGTAGCAGATTTGCGATTCCTATCGTTTATGACGTCATATCTCTTGAACCACGTGTCGTATGTGATTCTTAAGCCAGCAGCTAATGTTACCTCACGGTAAGGAATTGTGTACCAAATTTGGTTGGAATCGGTCCAGTGGTTTAGGAAGAAATGTGTAACATTGTCGCGTGATGCAGCAGTTTTCCTCGTATTTCATTGTTTATGACATCATATCTCCTGTACTATCCGGCCTGGCGCAAAATCCTTTCTCAGCTGACGTCTTCTAGCTATAAAATATATTGCTGCCTTATTTCAGCTTCATAGGCGAAGTAGTTTTCGAGATTTCGTGTTTAGTCAGCGAATGAGTGAGTGAGTGAGTGAGTGAATGAGTGTCGTATCGCTTGTATATATATATAACAACCTAATATAATGTTGACAAGGAACAACATAATGTTCTAAGTAAGCAAAAATAGGAACTGACAAGTGGTAGAAGTTCATGACACAGTAAATTGCGATAACTGATTACTCTAAATATTCTTTGATTACACGGAAAATAGGTTGTTGTTGTTATGGTCTTCAGTCCGGAGACTGGTTTGATGCAGCTCTCCACCCTACTCTATCCTGAGCAAGCCTTTTCATCTCCTCATAAGAACGACAACCCACATCCACTTGAATCTGCGTTCTATACGCGTCTCTTGGTCTCCCTCTGCGATTTTTACCCCACACACTTCCCTCCAATGCTAAATTTACGATTCCTCGATGTCTAAGAATGTGTCCAACCAAGCGATCCCTTCTTATAGTCAGGGTGTGCCAAAAATTCCTTTTCTCACCAATTCTGTTAAGTACCTCTTCATTAGTTATGCGATCTACCCACCTAATCTTCAGCATTTTTCTGTAGCACCACATTTCAAAAGCCTCTATCCTCTTCCTGCCCGCACTGCTTATCGTCCATGTTTCACTCCCATACAAGGCAACACTCCACACAAATGCCTTCAGAAATGACTTCCTTACACTTAAATTAATATTCGATGTTAGAAAATTTCTCTTTTTCAAAAATGCTTTACTTCCCATTGCTATTCTGCATTTTATATCCTCTGTACTGCGACCATCGCTTGTTATTTTACTACCCAAGTAACAAAACTCATCTACTACCTTCATTGTTTCGTTACCTAACCTAATTCCTTCAGCATCACCTGATTTTCTAAAACTGCATTCCATTATTTTTGTTTTGCTCTTTTTAATGTTAATTTTATATGCTCTCTTCAACACACTGTCCATCCCATTCAACTGCTCTTCCAGGTCCTTTGCTGTCCCTGACAGAATTACAATGTCATCAGGAAAACGCAATGTTTTTATTTCTTCCCCCTGAACTGTAATCCCTATTCCAAGTTTTTCCTTGCTTTCCTTCACCGCCTGCTCGATGTACAAATTGAATAGCATCGGAGAAAGACTACAACCCTGTCGTACTCCCTTCGCAACTGATGCTTCCCTTTCATGCCCTTTGAGTCTAATAACTGCGGTCTGGTTTTTGTACAAGTTGTAAATAACTCTCCTTTCCCTGTATTTTGCCCCTGCTGACTTCAGAATTTGAAAGAGTGTATTCCAGTCAACATTGTTAAAAGCTTTCTCCAAATCTACAAAAGCTAAAAATGTAGGTTTGCCTTTCCTTAATCTATCTTCTAAGATAAGACGTAAAGTGAGTATTGCCTCCCTACGTTCCTCCTGAAACCAAACTGACCTCCCCTGAGGTCAGCTTCTACCAACTTTCCCATTCTCCTGTAGATAATTCGTGTTAAAATTTTGCAACCATGACTTATCAAACTGATGGTTCTGTAATTTTCACACCTGTCTGCACCTGATTTCTTTGGAATGGGGATTATTACATTTTTCTTAAAGTCTGAGGGTATTTCGCCTGTCTCATACATCCTACACACCAGTTCAAATAGTTTTGTCATGGCTGGCTCTCCCAGAGACTTTAGTAGCTCTGAGGGTATGTCATCTACTCCTGGGGTCTTGTTCCGACCTAGGTCTTTCAGGGCTCTGTCAAATTCATCTCTTAGTATAGTATCTTCTTCTTGATCTATTCCTCTTCCCTTCCTACAACATCGTCCCTAGGTTCATTTCCTTTGTAGAGCTGCTCTATGTACTCTTTCCACATTTCAGCTTTCCCTTCTTTGCTGAGAACTGATTTTCCATCAGAGTTCTTGATATTCATAGAGCTGTTTTTCTTATCTCCAAATGTTTCTTTTATTTTCCTGTAGGCTGTATCTATTTTTCCCCTATTTATACATTCTTCTACATCCTTGCATTTGCCTTCTAGCCACTCCTGCTTAGCCATTTTGCACTTCATGTCAATCTCATTTCTTAGTCGTCTGTACTCCATTTTGCCTGAAAATAGGAAATTACGAAAAAAGCCTACATCATTTGTGTGAGTAAATACGTTAGGAAAACCGAAACGCGTTGGCAACCCTAGCCTGACACTATATTGCATCTCACAACAAACTGGATGCTGTCTGCAGCACGATTCACGTAATCAATCTACGCGTGCTGTGTTCTGTACGCTCCAATACCCAGCACGGGCTAGACTGCTGTTAATGTGGGTATGGTCACGTCACAAGCGCGTTTCACGCAGTAACTAATGGAAGCCCCCCTGTCTAGACCAATACACGCACGTCCGCCTGCGACTGCACTAGCCGCTAACAGCGTTTAGACCGCATGGCGTCGTGGGCTGCATCCAGATATCTTGTTAGTCCATGACAGCCGTTTGGACATGAACAGCATGATACTGGGCATGGGCAGACGTAGCTGAGTTTGATGTTGCGGTGAAAATTAATAACTGTCACAGGAGTGATTCTGTTACAAATTGTCTACTCTCTGTTGCACTTCCCGCACACATCACACTTTCAATTATTCAGTAACGATAGCGTATGTCGGTACATGTTACATAATCTATATCTATAAATGTGAATGTCTGTTCGGTGTACGTTTATCACGTCTGAGCCACAAGACATAAGGAGCTAAAAAATTGTACAGTTACTAATATCTACCCGGGGAAGGCTTTAGGCACGGTTTTATGGCGGTCAGATAGCTATTTTATATATATATATATATATATATATATATATATATATATATATATATATATATATATATATATGAATGTCTGTTCGGTGTACGCTTATCACGTCCGAACGACAAGACGCAGAGACTTAAATATTTGTACAGTTACTAATTTATGCCTGAGGAAGGTTTTAGGCACGGTTTTATAAAGATCTGATAGATATTTAGTAATTTGAAGAATATAACGCGAAATGCGGAACAATAATTACTGTTTGAAAATTATATTTACTCTTTGAAAATGGGTTTATTGGTTGCATTGTTGCTTGGGGGTTGATAATTATAAAAGGGTGGATTATATTGCGATGGAAAGTTATCGGTGTATATAAAATTCTACGTGTTTGTCTGAGTTAATATTTCGCTCTGCAGCGAAAACTACAGAACGCACACGAATGGTCTGTGTGTAATTGTTGTACGAAGTCTCTCGTTGTACACCATAGCAGTTTCATGCCGATAGCTATAAGGGGGTGGAAGATATAGTGGTTGAAAGTCGTCAAATTATAAAAAAAAATCGGACTGAAGGCCAGCGATGAAGTTTACGACTCTATAGCATGACGGTACATACAGCGAAACGTGATGCCACAGACCATATCTTTGGTCTATGTGAGCTACAATGTCCCCAGCTCTTTCTCTGTAAGGATAAGCATACGAATAAGGATATATAAGAATAAATAAATAAAGCAGTAAAAAAGAAATTTTTTTTAATACATCTCTTTAAGAAAAGCGATTTGACGTTTCGCGCATTACATCAAGTGATCGAAGTGTGATATAATTACAATCATTATGTTGAATTTCGTGATTGGATTCTTCGAAATGAGTCCATTTTTACGTCTGATTTGATCTACACTACTTACTTTCCTGATAATGTTGATTAAAAATGTTTGTTTCTAAAGAAGGTGTTGTATTTCATTTCATCCTTCAAAACCAGTCTCATAGCACAATACTGAAAGACAGCTTATGTATCATAATCAACCAAGACGCGAGCGGAGCCGCGGGTTTAAGCTAGTTAAAAATAAATAAGTAAAACCTGCCCGTATAGTTTGAAAGAGCGATCTGACAAATCCGATTAAAACTCCCAAGAGGAAGTTACAGCCTAGATCGCAATTCATTTAGAAGTACAAATTTTTGCTTAGGTGTGAATCAACAGCCGTAATACACTTTAAAAATTGCATAGTCAATTATCTGCTGTTTATTGTATTTAAAACTTTACCGGTTTCGGATATAATATCATCAGAAGAGTAAAATTAAACAGGCTGATTGATAACTACATAGCTGATCCGATAAACTTAGCAGAGATCGAAGTATTCAAGATGTGAAAATGGTGTATCTTTGAGCGCCATCTACGCTAGCGTCAGACGATACTACCGGTAAAAGATACACTACTTTCACACCACGAATACTTCGATCTCTGCTAAGTTTATCAGATCAACTATGTAGTTATCAATCATCCTGTCTAATTTTAGTCTTCTGATGATGTATAGGAACCGAAACCGATAAAGTTTTAAATATAATAAACAGCTGATGGTTGACTGTGCATTTTTTTAAATTATTTAAAAGTCATTTATTTTACTGAATACCGGTTTCAATGATCTAGTTATCATCTTCTTTTGTACTACTTGTAGTCAACCACTCAAATTAAAAAAAAAAATCACAACTTACAGAAAAGTGCGCTTTTGTTGTTGTGGGCTTCAGTCCGCAGACTGGTTTGATGCAACTCTTCATGCTGCCCTGTCCTGTGCAAGCCTCTTCATCTGAGAACGCGTACGGCAACCTACATCCTTTTGAATCTACTTACTGTATTCGTCTCTGGATCTCCCTCAACGACATTTAACCCAAACACTTCCTTCTAATGCTGATTCCTTGATGTCTCAGTATGTGTCTCTGAGTCAGCATATGCCACAAACTCCTTTTATTCCTATTTCTGTTGAGCAACTCCTCATTAGTTCTGTGATTTACTATCTAATCTTCATAATTCGTCTGTAGCACCACATTTCGAAAGCTTCTATCATCTTCTTTTCTGAATTTCTTATCGTCCAAGTTTCGCTCGCATGCGATGCTACACTTCCAGACAAATGCTTTCAGAAAGGACTTCCTAACATTTAAACTAATATTCAATGTCAACAAATTTCACTTCTTCAGAAACGTTTTTCTTCCCATAACCATTCTGCATTTTATGTCTTCATTACTGCGGTCATCAGAAGTTGTCTTGCTACCTAAACAACAAAACCCATGAACTACTTTTATTGTCTCATTACCTAATCTAATTCATTCGGCACACCTGATTTTCTAACACTACATTCCATTACATTTGTTTTACTCTTGTTAATATGCATCTTGTACCTTCCTTTCAAGACACTATCCATTAATTTTTTTCTTCCAGGTCTTTTGCTGACTCTCACAGATATACTATAACGTCAGCAAACCCCAAAGTTTTTATTCCCTCTTGCTCGACTTTAATTCCGTCTCCAAAGTTCTCCTTGGATTCCTTCACAGCTTGCTCAATGTACAGAACAGCAACATTTGGTAAAGGCTACAACCCTGTCTTACTCCCTTCCAAACCACTGCGACCCTTTCATGATCTTCGACTGTAGTAATTGCTGCCTGGATTTTGTACAAATTGAATATAACTCTTCGATCCCTATATTTCAACCCTGCTACCTGCAGAATCTGAAAAAGTGGATTCTAGGCATTATAGTTAAAAGCTTCCTTCAGATCGTCAAATGCTAATAATGTAGGTTTCCCTTTCCTTAATCTATCTTCTAAGATAAGTCATAATGTTAGTATTGCATATTCCTTCATTTCTCCTAAAGCCAAACTGATCTACACCAAACGTCGGATTCCAGCAATTTTTGTCATTCATCTGTGAAGGATACCTTTTAGTATTTTGCAACTATGACTAATTATACTAATTTTCACATTCTTCTGCACTTGCTTTTATAGGAATTGGAATTACAATATTCTTCTTGAAGTATAAGGGTATTTCCCCTGTCTCATACAACTTACATACCAGGTGGAACAATTTGTCCATGACAAACGATAATAGCATTTCAGACGTGACATCATGAACTACAGTGGCCTTGTTTCTATCGAAACTCTGTCAAATTCTTCTCGCAGTATAGTATCTCCTATCTCATCTTCCTCCACTTCGTCTTCCACTTCTAGAATACTGCTTTCAAGTTTAATTCCTTTGTATAGGCCTTCTATATATTTCTTCCATCTATGAGCTTTCCCTTCTTTGCTTAGTACTGTTTTTCCATCTGAGTTCTTGATACTCATGCAGCTGCTTTTCTTGTCACCAAATGTCTTACTTATTTTCCTGTAGACGGTATCTAGGTATACATTCGTCTACGGTCTTGCATTACTCCTCAAGCATTACTGATTAGCCAGGCTGCACTTCCTATCAAAACCATTTTTTCAGACGTCTCTATTTCCTTTTGCCTGCTTCACTTAATGCAGTTTTATATCTCCTCTTTTCATCAACTAAGTTCAGTGTCTCCTGTGTTATTTAAGGATTTATATTAGGCCTTGTCCTTCTGTCTATATGATTCCATGTCGCCTTTACTACTGTATCTATCATATTACTTTCTCCCGTTTGAGATAATCCTTACCTCTTGCTCCCTCTAAAACGCTCAACCACCTCTGTTTCCTTTAATTGGACCACAATTCACGTCTTAATTTTCTATCTTTTCGCAGTCTCGTCGTTTTAATCTACAGTTCATAACCAATAAGTTATGGTCAGTCTATATCTGCCCCAGGATATGTCTTACAGTTTAAAACCTGGTTTTTAAACTTTTGCCTTGCCGTTGTAATATGGAACCTAAGAGTGTCTCCTGGTTTGTTCCACGTATATAACCTTTTTTCATGACGATCAAACCAAGTGTTGGTGATGATTGAATTGTGATCTGCACAAAATTCTAACTGGCGATGTCCTTTTTTATTGCTTCTTATTCACCTATTACTTCTGTTGGTTTCCCCTTCTACAGAGTTCCAATCCCCCATCACAATTAACTCTGCTTCTCCTTTAACGGTTTGAATAATTTATTCTATTTCCTCATATATTTCTTCGATATCTTCATCGTCAGCAGGGGTAGTTGACATACAATTTTGTACTACTGTCGTCGGTATTGGCTTCTTATCTATCTTTGCTATGATAATGCGTTCACTACGCTGTTCACAGTAACTTACCAGCATTCCTATTTTCTTATTCATTATCAGACCTACTCCTGCGTTACCACCAGCTGCTTTTGTATTTGTAACCCTGTACTCATCTTACCAAATATCATGTTCATCCTGTCACCGAACTAATACTCACCATATCTAACTTTAACCTATCCATTTCTCTTTTCAACCACACACGATACCACAGTTAAAGAGTAGTGACTGGCGTATTGTGACGAGCGAGTTGTTCGGCCACCATTGACCAGACCTTTTCAATTGGTGAGAAATCTGGAGAATGTGCTGGACAGGGCAGCAGTTACAAATTTTCCCTATCCAGAAAGGCCCGTACAGGATCTGCAGCATGCGGTCGTGCATTATCCTTCCGAAATGTAGGGTTTCGCAGGGATCGAATGAAGGGGAGAGCCACAGGTCGTAACACATCTTAAATGCGAACAAGAGGTAACCGAGACGTGTAACCAATTGCACCACATACCATCACGTCGGGTGATACTCCAGTATGGAAATGACGAATACACGCTTCCAATGAGCGTTCACCGTGATGTCGCCAAACACGGATGCGAACATCGTGACAGAACCTAGATTCATCCGAAAAAAATGACGTTTTGCTATTCGTGCACCAAGGTTCATCGTTGCGTACACCATCGCAGGCGCTCATGTCTGTGATGTAGCGTCAAGGGTAACTGCAGCCATGGTCTCCGAGCTGATAGTCCATGCTGCTGCAAACGTCGTCGAACTGTTCGTACAGATGGTTGTTGTCTTGCAAACGTTCCCATATGTTGACTCAGGGATCGAGACGTGACCGCACTATCCGTTACAGCCATGCGAGTAATAAGCCTGTCATCTCGACTGTTAGTGATACGAGGTCTTTGGTATCCATCACGGCGTACCGTAATGCCCTCCTGAAACCACCGATTCCATATTCTGCTAACAGTCATTGGATCGCGAACAACGCGAGCAGCAATGTCGCGATACGATAAGCCGCAATCGCGATAGGCTACAATCCGACCTTTATCAAAGTCGTAAACGTGATGGTACGCATTTCTCCTTCTCACACAAGGCATCACAACAACGTTTAACCAGGCAACGCCGGTCAACTGCTGTTTGTGTATGAGAAATCGGTTGGAAACTTTCCTCGTGTCATCACGTTTTAGGTGTCACCATCGGCGCCAACTTTGTGTGAATGCTCTGAAAAGATAATCATTTGCGTATGACAGCATCTTCTTCATGCCGGTTAAATTTCAATTCTGTAGCACGTAATCTTCGTGGTGTAGCAATTTTAATGGCCAGGAGCGTAGATAAAATATGTATTAGAGGACATTAATGGATAGGTAGTTCAATTAACTAATGAGGTGATAATGAACTGTATAGAAAAGATCTCTGTGTGTCTATGTGGTGAGAAGGAGGAGAGGGGGGGGTGAATTAAACTCGCAGTTGGAATAAAAAGACGAGTAACGAACGCAGGCAGGTTACCGTTCTTAGTCAAACATAAACAGTCCTTTACAGTTTAAAATACGCTGGAGAGCTGCACAAGACGTGTCTTCATACCGAAGACCGCAAGAAGAGGAAGATGTTAATGTGAATCTTTAGTTCATCTATTGGTCGTTTCGGAGAATTACCACAAAATTTGGACGTGCTGCGTCAGTTTTGCACCGGAGCAGTTGGATGGTAACGTGAAAATTCTGAAACCCATAGATGGGGTTTCGGCTGTCTACGCAGTACACGCTGACCAGTTCTTGGTACGTGCAGAATTTTGTACGATCATATATTCCTTTTCCATTCTCGCAACATGAAGACGATGTGTTCTTCTAACAGGACAATGTTTGCCCACACTCTACGCGTTAAACCGATACATTGGCCACCATATGTCGGGGGTGACGCTTTCGCCATCCGTATGATGGAATGAATGCTACAATCAGCGTATGCACCGCCGCCTGTTGAGATTACTCCATGTGCTAATTTCGGTTTTTCTGCGTGGACTGAACCCTTAGTATTGCTAGAGCTATTGGTCCACAAATGTAATCAATTTAAGTACTTATTTTTCGACTGTTTCCGTCGGAGGTGCGAGTTCTCCCTCGGACATGTGTGCGTGCGCACGCGTGTTTGTCTCTGTCCGTAGGATATGTTAGTTTAAGAAGTTGTTGAGACTAAGGACTGGAGACCTCCGCAGTTTCGGTCCTTACGATTACAGTTGTTTCAGGCTGAAAATTCCATTGGTGCTTGGTAGAATATTTGATACGTGATTACTAAAACACACACGACACTGGTGTAATAATATTCTACAATATTTATTGATTTATACAAACTATTTTTCGGCTGTCATGCGATCATCAGGAACGAAGGTTACTATAAACAAATGTTATGTCAAAGATTTTACAAAATGTGCATCAAAGAAATACCTAAAGAGTCAAAAGGTAACCGTACTGTAGGAAGGTATACAAAGAAATGGTTAGATATAATTAACTATTGTATTAAGTGACTAAGAAAGATATGTGATAATATAAAAGAATTAATTACATGACAACCGCTACAAATGTAACTGACCATTCGTCAACAAATTAATTACATTGTTTGTTTGCGAAAAAGAAGATAACTTGAAATAATTATAGTATCTAGTGTAAAATTTGGAAATAAATGGTAAATAAATGTGTGACAATCATAAAACTATTACAAAACAAGTGCAATGATTTGGTAGGAGTATTTGTATTATCTGCAGTTAGAAGTTAGGAAAGGGAACTAAGTTAGTTCGTTGAGTACCATACTTGGGCAAGTGGTCATGTGATCTTCCAATCTTTCTAGGTAGTTCACCTTCTTTGTGATTGTGGTGTAAAACTTCACAATGGACTTTGTAACTGTGATCATTTACCTCTTTTGCTATTTTGTAGCTTAGTGCTGAGAATGAAGATACAACAGGGCAAAGAGGGTAGCTGTCTTAATGAAGTTTAGGTGGGCCATGGAGTCTGGTAGCTATTGGTGACGAAAAAGGTATCACGCTTTTGCTTTGATCGTTAAAATAATGTGTGGGGTATTTCTTCGTTTCTTGCTAGTTGGTGAAATTTACAAAAGTGTCTTTTTTGTTTTCATAATCGATTTTATTCATCAACATAAGACTGTTGCCTTTATCAGATCGGATTCCTAAAAGATGCTTCTGATTCATTTTTCCCTTAAAAAATCTGTAAATCTTTTTGTATTTGAGTGAATTAGAAACTCTAAGGGAGTCAACTATTTTTTTTTCGGCAATGCATTCTCAATCGGATTTATATTCGCATGATTTGGGGAGAGGTGTGATTTCTCACGCCCTTGGTAGTTATCCATTTTGTGATTATGGCACGTAACGTGGAGTACAGCTTTGTACAGAGCTACGACATTCAGTAACATTGCCTTTTTCATGTCAGATTTAACTTAATCCAACTGAAAGTTTCTTTGTCCCAAATGCAATTTAACGGCATTCCGCCGCTAAATTATTCGATCGTTGTCCATCATAGCAGAGTCGTACTATGAACTGTGAATTATTACTTTCGAATTCGGAGAAATACTTTTCTGCAGCAATGTGACTCTATGGCTCCGAGTGAACTTTTGCGTTCATTGCATCACAGCAAACACCTCGCTTCATAGAACAGCAATAAAAAGCAGGGAATGAAAGCATGAGTAGAGACTGCTGGTCTAATGGTGCTCTCATCATTCATGTGCAGTTCATCCATCCCTTCGTCAACGTGTGACATGCGTTAACCCAAGTCCCGTACAGTCAGTCAGAGGATTAGTAAAATATGTTCTTCACGGCACGCTTGTATCGGCCTATCCAGGCCATCATGTCACTCCACTTAAAAGAGATATTTCGAAATGAAAACGGTGCAATCCTGGAATCAAAGTCGTGAAGACAGTTTCGAAGTGACGACCTGTGCCTATTAAACTGATTTACAACTTTCAGACTATAAAGAAGTTTGTATCACCCTTTATTTGACTCACACAGAGATCGGACGAAGAAGAAGTATTAAATTGCTACAATTACATAATATTACCTAATTGTTTTCAAAATATAGCTTAGTGCCTGTAAGTAACTATCCCCAAAAAAGACGCATAGTCACCATAATATAAATACTACAGTCCCGTACCTGTGACAGTAAAAACTGTTGTATTTTGCACTATTTCAAATGATATATTTGAAAACATGTCCTTTTCGGTACAAATTCCACAACCATGCCACATTTTACAGTAAAATACCGGTGTTCAGACACTCTATATTTAAATCGCCAAATGACGATAACTGGTCCAGGAAATGCGGTTTTCTTTTCCTTCTGAACTGTTTGTCCATTTCACAGTGATATGCCATGCTTCCTCTTCCCAGTAAATATCAATCTATTTCTAGTGCCCCAGATAGGATTTCGCTAACACTTTTGTATAACTCACCTTCAAGGCTTCCTCTTCCCTTGTAGAAGAACAAAACATAAAACATAAAATTTTCTAATTTATTTTAAGAGGACACCCCTTCTCCTATTATTGTTACAATGGTCTTATCATTTAGTGCAGCACCCAAGTTTTTAATTTAGTCTTCTTAATTCTTGTATACAACTATATATTTTCTCAGTTGTTGATATTTCTTTTTGTTTATTAATTTTATTATTAATTTTTTCTCATACATCCATGAGTAGATATTCGCGAAATTTGTAGCAGTTTAAATATCAACTATCAGTTGCTGCTCTTGTGTTTATTGTTTCGCCTCTCCCAAGAGTTTCATTTTTTTATTTTTTATGAAAATTTATTTTTCTGCGATATATTCACCCTAGATGACATATCAACATTAAACCATTCTTCGAACCTCCATTAAATCACTTACAGCAAAAGAATATGATGGTAGATACATCTAAAGACTTAAATGTTAATGTTTGCATACCGACTATTTCGACCAACATACCGAAAGAAGGGAAAGCTGAAAGATCACTATGGATTGAAGTGAAATGTAGGAACATGCGAGGTAATACATTACGACTTATCTTTGAAAATGGATTAAGGTAAGTGAAACTTACGTTTTAGCGTTGGTGAATCTTGAGAAAGCCCTTGGCACTGTCGGCTGGAATACACGTTTACAGATTCTGAAGGTAGCATGGGTAAATACAGGGACCGAAGAGTTATATTCAATTTGTACAAAAACCAGACAGCTCTTATCAGAGACGAAAGTCACGAAAAAGTCACAGTGGTTGGAAAGAAAGTATGACAGGGTTGTAGTTTTTCTCCAATGTTGTTCAATCTATGCATTGAGAAAGCTGTGAAGTGTGCAAGGGGAAATTTGGAGAGAGAATGAAAGTCCAGGGAGAGGGAATAGAAACTTTGGGGTTCGCTGACGAATTAGTAATTGTGACACAGACAGCAAAAGACCTGGAAGAGCTATTAAACGGAATGGACAGTGTCTTGAAAAGAAGGTATAATATGAGCATTATCAAAGGAAAACTATAGGTCATGGAATGTAGCGTCAGACCGTCAGGCGATATTGAAGGAATTAGATTAGGTAATGAGACGATAAAAGTAATAGATGAGTTTTGTTATTTAGGTGGCAAATAACTTCTGAAGTACGAAGTAAAGAAGATATAAATTGCAGAATGGCTGTGGGAAGAAAAGCGTTTCTGAAGAATCGAAATTTGTTGACATCTATTACTATTTTAAATGTTTGGAAGTCCTTTCTGAAAGCATTTGTCTGAAGTGTAGGATTGTTTTGTAGTGAAACGTGGACTATCTGGAATTCAGATAAAAAGATTATAGAAGCTTTCGAAATGTGGTGCTACAGACGAATGATGACGATTATGTTGGTAGATCACGTGACTAATGATGAGGTGCTCAACAGAATTTTGGAGAAAAGGAGTTTCTTGCATATCCTGATCAAGAGAAGGGGTAGGTTGGTAGGACACATTCTGAGACATCAAGGAATGGTCAACTTAGCGTTAGAAGGAAGTGTGTGTGGTACAAATCATAGAGGGAGACCGAGCGTGAGCTACGTCTCTAATGACTATTCGGTCGGCCGGATGTAAAATCCAGATTTCCAACATTTTATTCATTACATTGTTAAACACAATTACAGTGATTTTAACTAAAAACTGTTTTAATAATAGACAGTTATACGTACTTGGTAGCAGCTGTGTGGATTAACCAGTGACGAAGGCATTAGCTGTATAATTTAGAGTCAAATATAATTTACGATAATTAGGAAAATCTTTTTCAAGAAACTAAGTTCATTTGAAGTAATTAGAGGAAATAAAAAAAGTTGTGATTATTTACCAATTGTCACTAATTCTGCAGTATCAGCACGCATATCACAAAGTCTATACGGTTAAACTGGGTTGAGGTTGATACGGAACATGCTGCTAACTTAAAATATAAATTATTTCATGATACATTTGTAAGGGTATTTAAAAACTGGTTGTACGCCGTCGGAAGTTCGAGTCCTCCTTGGTTCATGGTTGGATATTTTTGTCCTTAGGTTAGGTTACCTTAGTTTAAGTAGTTTGTAAGCTACGGATTGATAACCCCGCACTTTGGTTCGATAGATTTACAAACATTTCTTTTTGTAAAGGAATAAAAATATCTTGTATCAAGAAAGAAGAATAACCAAGAAACAATTAAAGATTATAAAATCAACTATGGTACATTAAGAAAAGTTTATAAAAATTCCAGAAGCATGTGAATCATGTCTGAGATTAATTCCTCTGATAATAAATTTAAAACAATTTGGAGAATTATTGAAAAGGGCACAGGGCAACCAAGTGTACAGAAGGATGGTATTACATTCGAAGCAAATGGAAAGTTTACTAACAGAAAATCAAAAGTCGATAAATTTTAATGATTATTTTTTTAAATGATGTGGTGAAAATAGGCTCTAAATGTTCATTAGATGTAGCAAGGTAGTTATTAGATGAGGCCATACTTACACATTTTGATACAAATGAAATTCCACCTACCTCTCTGTGAGATTACCGCCCAATAGAAATATTGGTAATTAATAGTATTTGATAATTAAACAGTATGAAGTTCACTGCAAACATTGACCATGAAAATGCACTAAATGTTACACAATTTTAATCTTATTAATTATGGTAGCAATCTATGTACACAGTTGGGTGACAACATTGATAGTTA
The DNA here is from genome assembly GCA_026315105.1 of Locusta migratoria. NCBI lineage: Eukaryota > Metazoa > Arthropoda > Insecta > Orthoptera > Acrididae > Locusta > Locusta migratoria. Next base: position 329,150,291 of record CM048745.1, on the reverse strand, counting down.
GGCCATAGGTAGAAATTCTCCACGTTGAGATTTGCTGTGTGCTTGTAGCTGACGGAAGGCCAGCGAGCAGGCCGACGTTAGTGGCTTGTTGCAGCTTAGGATTTTCCAGTTCGTTTCCGGTGAGGGGAGAGAGGGACAATGGCGAGTGCCAGGCACAGTGCAGTGCACAGCGTGAAATAGAATATTCTAATACTACTGGCATTTAAAGTAATACGATGCAGTTAGGAACCTTTAACGCCCTCATTACAAAATAGCCTGTTGATAAATAAACAATACATTAGCTGATATAGTCACATCTGGCGTTAGAGGTATAATAGACAATGAAAAGTAAAAGTAATAAATTACCAACGAAGACAAGACAGTTACACAACTAGCATGGCAATGTTTGTTTATAAAAATAATATATTAACTATTTCTCATTTTATTTTAAATTAATCTTGTGTATTTTACCTTGATATATTCAGTTAAATCACTGTGATACAAGAAATTGCACGATTATAATAAATAGTACAAAGGATGAAACTTCCTGGCAGATTAAAATTGTGTGCCGGAACCGGGACTCGAACCTGGGACCTTTGCCTTTCGCGGGCAAGCGCTCTACCGACTAAGCTACCCCGACACGACTCACGATGCCGCCTCACAACTTTACTTCCGCCAGTACCTCACCTCCTACTTTCCAAACTTCACAGAAGCTCTCTTGCAAACACGCAAGACTAGCACTCGTGGAAGAAAGGATATGGTGGAGACGTGGCTTAGCCACAGCCTAAGGGATGTTTCCAGAATGAAACTTTCACTCTGCAGCGGAGTGTGCGCTGATATGAAACTTCCTGGCAGATTAAAATTGTGTGAGGGAACCGGGACTCGAACCTGGGACCTTTGCCTTTCGCGGGCAAGCGCTCTACCGACTGAGCTACCCCGACACGACTCACGATTCCGTTTCACAACTTTACTTCCGCCAGTACCTCGCCTCCTACTTTCCAAACTTCACAGAAGCTCTCTTGCAAACACGCAAGACTAGCACTCCTGGAAGAAAGGATATGGTGGAGACTTGGCTTAGCCACAGCCTAAGGGATGTTTCCAGAATGAAACTTTCACTCTGCAGCGTAGTGTGCACTGATATGAAACTTCCTGGCAGATTAAAATTGTGTGCCGGAACCGGGACTCGAACCTGGGACCTTTACCTTTCGCGGGCAAGCGCTCTACCGACTGAGCTACCCCGACACGACTCACGATGCGGCCTCACAACTTTACTTCCGCCAGTACCTCGCCTCCTACTTTCCAAACTTTACAGAAGCTCTCTTGCAAACACGCAAGACTAGCACTCCTGAAAGAAAGGATATTGTGGAGACATGGCTTAGCCTCAGCCTAAAGGATGTTTCCAGAATGAAACATTCACTCTGCAGCGGAGTGTGCGCTGATATGAAACTTCCTGGCAGATTAAAATTGTGTGCCGGAACCGGGACAGGAACCTGAGACCTTTGCCTTTCCCTCGCAAGCGCTCTACCGACTGAGCTACCCCGACACGACTCACGATGCCACCTCACAACTCTACTTCCACCAGTACGTTGCCTCCTACTTTCCAAACTTCACAGAAGCTCTCTTGCAAACACGCAAGACTAGCACTCCTGGAAGAAAGGATATCGTGGAGACATGGCATAGCCACAGCCTGAGGGATGTTTTCAGAATGAAACATTCACTCTGTAGCGGAGTGTGCGCTGATATGTAACTTTCTGGAAGATTAAAATTGTGTGCCGGAACCGGGACTCCAACATGGGACCTGTGTCTTTCGTGGAGTGCTAGTCCAGGAGTGCTAGTCTTGAGTCTTTGCAAGAGAGCTTCTGTGAAGTTTGGAAAGTAGGAGTCGAGGTACTGGCGGAAGTAAAGTTGTGAGGCCGCATCGTGAGTCGTGTCGGGGTAGCTCAGTCGGTAGAGCGCTTGCCCGAGAAAGGAAAAGGTCCCAGTTTCGAGTCCCGGTTCCGGCACACATTTTTAATCTGCCAGGAAGTTCCATATCAGCGCACACTCCGCTGCAGAGTGAAAGTATCATTCTGGAAACATCCCTTAGGCTGTGGCTAAGCCATGTCTCCAACATATCGTTTCTTCCAGGAGTGCTAGTCTTGCGTGTTTGCAAGAGAGCTTCTGTGAAGTTTGGAAAGTAGTAGGCGAGGTACTGGCGGAAGTAAAGTTGTGAGGCGGCATCGTGAGTCGTGTCGGGGTAGCTCAGTCGGTAGAGCGCTTGCCCGCGAAAGGCAAAAGTCCCAGGTTCGAGTCCCGGTTCCGGCACACATTTTTAATCTGCCAGGAAGTTCCATATCAGCGCACACTCCGCTGCAGAGTGAAAGTTTCATTCTGGAAACATCCCTTAGGCTGTGGCTAAGCCATGTCTCCAACATATCGTTTCTTCCAGGAGTGCTAGTCTTGCGTGTTTGCAAGAGAGCTTCTGTGAAGTTTGGAAAGTAGTAGGCGAGGTACTGGCGGAAGTAAAGTTGTGAGGCGGCATCGTGAGTCGTGTCGGGGTAGCTCAGTCGGTAGAGCGCTTGCCCGCGAAAGGCAAAAGTCCCAGGTTCGAGTCCCGGTTCCGGCACACAATTTTAATCTGCCAGGAAGTTTCATATCAGCGCACAATCCGCTGCAGAGTGAATGTTTCATTCTGGAAACATCCCTTAGGCTGTGGCTATGCCATGTCTCCACCATATCCTTTCTCCCAGGAGTGCTAGTCTTGCGTGTTTGCAAGAGCGCTTCTGTGAAGTTTGGAAAGTAGGAGGCGAGGTACTGGCGGAAGTAAAGTTGTGAGGCCGCATCGTGAGTCGTGTCGGGGTAGCTCAGTCGGTGTCTTCGTCGGGCAGCCGTGCTGTGCGGACGCTTTGTTTACGTCCTCGCTGTTGGCGGCCGCGAGGAGTTTTCGGTGAGTGCGCGCTTTCTGCGTTCTTATATACCTTTGAAGATGAACTTTAGACGACTATAATGGATCAACGACGACGAGAAGACACACTTAGACTGAGCTTTGACCCGAATTATGCGAGACCGAAATCATTTGAAATAGAGATATTTATTCGAGATGTAATGAAGATCACTGTAGATGAATTGGTAGGAATTCATTTATCGATTGTAAGTAGTACAGTATTCTTAAAGATGATAAGTGCTGAAAAATGCCAGAACGTAATCGAATCATGTGGAGGACCATTAAAATTTAAACATTCTGATGGAAATATCGGGAACGTTACAATTACACGAGCCGGAATGGGATTAAAAACGGTGCGAATATTTGAATTACCGTTCGAAATAACTGATGCCGAAATTAACGACAAGCTCAAGGAATATGGCACTGTCATAAGCAACTTCGCGGAAAAATGGTCAAATCTTCACATTTTCCCTGTATTAAATGGTGTAAGACAAGTGAAAATTGACATGTTAAAACATATTCCGTCTTACATCACCGTCGGTGGTTATAGAGCAATCGTGATATATGATGGGCAACCGCGAACTTGCTCCGGCTGCGGTTCAACAGAACACGTTCGCGCGCAATGTGTACAACGGCGCGTGACGCAATTACCGACCGGCGAACGAGAGAGGCCTGGCCGCATGTCTACGTTGCCCATCAGCTACGTAGCCGCCGCGCGAGGTAACATTGCCTCAGAACAAGACCTAGAGACTGCGCTGAAGGCGTACACCGATCCTCCCGAACAGGTCGAAGTAATGGAAACGTCTAACGTACAGGAGCCACATCATAGTAATGCACATGGTGTTGAAGTAGTTAACCCAGTAGTTGAGACTACAAAAAACAAAGACGACAATAGTGTAGTGGGAACACCCACAGTAGAAACAACTGTAGCACGGGAATCTGACGAAGACCAATCTAGCAAATCCCCTTCGAAAAAACCCAAAAAATGACGTATAGCGCGTGAAGGAGCGGAGGAGCAAGCGCGAAAAATGCGTGAGAAAGCAGACCACGTACGCAAAGTTCTCACTCAGGAGGCATCACAGTCACCTCCAGACAACCCCACACCAACACAAAACAGCCGAACACGGGAATCCGAATCAGGCCAAAGGAAAACAACTTTAGAGGAATACACAAAGAGTAATACAAGGGTCCTGGACCCCAACCCAGTACAACCAAAAGTACTGGTTGAGACACGGGGAAACAAGGCCCCACGAGAGTGGTCTGATGACACCGATGATGATCCGCGAGACGAGGAGATGGAAGGTTTGCAAGAATACAAGGCAGGGGGGTTGCCAAAATCGCGGAATGACAAGTCCGACAAACAACAACAATCGTCTTCCAGCGCGGGCGCACTAGAAGACGACCCAGACTTCTTTTAAGTCCTGTTTAGCAAGTAACATCAAGAGGGGGGTATGGCAACACGTGTGCCTGCGAATGTAGCACCCTTGCAAGCATACCGCATTGCAACTGTAAACATTAATAAGATAAGCTGCACCTTTAAATTAAGGAATTTGCAAGATTTCTTGTACGCAGCTGATATAGATATCGCCCTTTTACAGGAAGTCACAGACATACGACTAGACCGAATCACAGGTTACAATGCGTTAATTAATCCCGGTCATAGTAATGAACTCGGGACTGCAATTATGACGAAAGAGGGAATCCCAGTCACAAACATCGAGAGACTGGTAAACAGCAGAGGCATAGCGTGTACAATTTATAACACAAGGGTGATTAATATCTACGCCCCTTCCGGAACGGGAAAGAAACGACAGAGGGCAGAGTTTTTTAAAGAAGAAATAGTGCCTCTTTTCACAAGGCGTCCGGAACAACTAATTTTCGCAGGCGATTTCAATTGTGTCATTAACCCCAAAGATCAAATACCCAATTTCAACAAATCCATAGAGCTCGAGAACATCATCGAACAACTAAATCTACTTGACACGTGGGAGCTTAAACATGGTGACAGGCCCGGTTTTACTCACGTTACTAGTCATTCCGCAAGACGCATCGATAGAATTTATGCAACATCTAACTTACGGAACCACATTCTGCAATCAGAAATATGGCCGAACATCTTTTCAGACCACGCAGCATGCATTTGCACTGTCAACCTGGAAAAACAGGGAACGTACAGAGCTAGAGGGTCGTGGAAACTAAATACAGCGCACCTACAAGATCCAGGATGCCACGCAGATTTCCAAAATACGTGGGCAGAATGTGAAAGCAAGTTCACGAGGTACGACTCAGCCATTAGATGGTGGATTAAATGCGCGAAACCCGCATTAGTTAAAACAATGAAACATTACGCCCGCGAGAAAAGTGCCTGGATGAAGACCACAACTGAGTTTTATTTTCAGTGTCTTAGTGACCTATATACGGAAAATGCAGCGGTAATAGAAAATCATGTACAAATCAAAAGGATACAGGCCACACTTTTAAGTTTAAAGCGGAAACAACTAGAAGGCTGCAGAGTCAGAACGCGCTTACAATCCACCGTGCAGGAGGAATCAACATCGATGTACCATATCATACAAGAAGAGAAAAGAACTAATAGGACAATCTTGACAGAATTAAAAACTGACGACGGGAGAACCCTGACGAAACAACCTGACATACGAGGTGAAATTTTTAACCATTTTACAATGCTATTAGCTGCCAAACCGGTAGATGAAGCGGCGCAACAAGCCATCATAGCAAGGATGTCGGTGAAATTAAATCCAGACGAAGCAGAAGACCTGTCTGCAAACATCACAGAAGAGGAAGTGGCAGAAGCCATACGGAGTAGCCCAAAGAACAAGTCTCCCGGCCCCGACGGATTACCAGCTGAGTTTTACAAAACTTTTGGACAACAGCTAGTCAGCAAATTGACTCTCGTATGTAATGAACTACTCAACACCAAAAGTGACGTATTACAGGAATTCTCAGAAGGAATCACTGTGTTAGTTCCTAAAACTCCGGGAGGGAAGACTATCAACAACCTGCGTCCCATAACGTTACTTAACAGTGATTACAAAATTTTCACGCGCATCATGATGCACAGATTAAAGTCGGTTATCACGACTATCACTGGACCTTACCAAACTAGCGTAGAAAAAAACAGGGCGATATATCATACTTTATGTGAATACAGGGATATCATAGCGACGGCAGAAGCTTGCAATATTCAAAGTGCTATAGTAGCACTTGACTTTGAAAAGGCTTTTGATAGGGTCAATCATTTGTATCTTTTCCGTACCATGGAAGCAATGAACTTTCCGCAAAAAATTATTACAGCAATCAAAAATCTACTGACAAGTTCCACCTCCAGAATCTGTGTCAATGGACAGTTAAGTAAACCGGTCAACGTCACAAGTTCAGTTCGCCAAGGTTGCCCCATGTCTCTGAGCTTGTTCGCAATAGCGCTCGAACCTCTGTTGTGCTGGATGACGCAAGACCTCACAGGACTGCAAATACATGGCCACAAGATTACATGTCAAGCTTATGCGGACGACGTTAGCTTCGTGATCAGGAACGATGAGGAACTAAGCAAGGCGCTTCAAATTATATCGACCTATGAAGCTGCGTCGGGAGCAATATTAAATCGAAAAAAGTCAGGATTAATGCAGATCGGTCGGAGTTTTGACCTAACGGCTGACGTACATTTAAAACGAGTGGAAACTATTAAAACTCTCGGAATAGAATACACCCGTAACATCCGCCGCACGGCTGCCCTAAACTATAGAAACTTGTTGGCTAAAATAAGAGCCGCTATAAAACACCATACTTTACGAAATCTGAACGCTATACAAAAAGTTCATTTAGCCAACACGTATATAACAACTAAAGTAAACTACGTCGCCCAGGTACTACCAATACCTAAGGTCATAGCTAACCAGATGCAATCAGCACTCGGCTACTTTGTCACCAGGGGGCAAATCTTCAAAGTCCGGTACGACATTCTGACGCTTCCTTTGGAGAAAGGAGGCCTTAAATTAACAGACATTTACAACAAATCACAGGCTCTGTTCGTCAGCAAGTTTTATAAACAGTGGCAACGATCACCCGATACGCTAACAACTCACCTTTTAAACGAAATTGCACCGGCTAGTATGGACCCACCAATAGATGTGAATCATATTCCGAGCGCATTCTGTCATTTCAAACACTTTCTTTTAGAACGTAGCTACGTTCAAAGAAGTATTCCTGAGAAGGAGCGATACACAGTTAAAGAAGTTTATAAAAATACGATGAAAAGAAAGAGGAGAAATAAAATAGAAGCTAATTACAACGAATATGTCTGGGAAAAAATCTGGGAAAATATTCAAGACCCTAACTTACCGTCCACAGTGCGGTCCGTTTGGTATATGGCGGTTAACGGGAAAATTCCTACCAATTCAAAATTACATGCCATACATCTAGCAGAGACTCCACACTGCATTAACTGTGACTTAATCGACACAGAGGAACATCGTTTTACATGCATCGCAGTGAAAGACATTTGGTTCCTCTGCAGAACAAAACTAGCAATTATACTGAGAACATCTCCGAGAACGATTACACCAGCTCGACTTCTGTATCCAGATGAAGTTCCCTACCCAATAGCGAAGAGACGAGCAGTCAATTGGTTTAAAGGGCAAACAGTGTATTATATTTTCTCAGAGAAAAACAAGAGGAAAGAAGACTATTGGGCGCATCTTCTGACAGAACACGAAAAATTAAAACGAATGAACAAATACAGAGAAAAATACGCGAATTTTCTCCTCAGGATATTGATATAGAAATAAAACTCGGGTATCACCGATTGATTTTTACATTTATTTATTTATTTATCTCTTATTTTTACATACATGGCTTAATCTCCTGTAATTTTCGAAGGGTGATACAGAGACGATGCTGACTGATGCTTCATGGTACAAGAGATGTGAAATGGAAGGAAGAATATCTTAGAAGATGTTGACACGAGAAAAACGGTATCAACTCCAGTAGCAGCATATACGAGAAGACAACCTTGAAGTTCTCGGAACGGCAAATTAACTCATGTTCATTCACGGAAGTACAGGAGAAGCGAAGAGGATACTTTTCTTTTTAAATATTTTTTTTATCTTTAATATAATTTTAGAATAAGATACTCACTTTAATTTATTGTGTCTTCGAAGAAGAAAATTCACTCATTTTGAAGACGAAGATTTCAAATTAGTTTATAAAGAAATAATTCCCTTCTTTCGTGGAGACTCTAGAAGAAGTAGTCTTCAAGAAGATGTTAATTTTTTAATAAGAAGAAATCCCATTTACTTAGGAAGAAGAAGAAGAAGAAAAAAAAAATAAAAAAAAAAATAAAAAAAAAATTAAAAAAAAGTCGGTAGAGCGCTTGCCCGCGAACGGCTAAGGTCCCAGGTTCGAGTCCCGGTTCCGGCACACAATTTTAATCTGCCAGGAAGTTTCATATCAGCGCACACTCCGCTGCAGAGTGAAAGTTTCATTCTGGAAACATCCCTTAGGCTGTGGCTAAGCAATGTCTCCATCATATCCTTTCTTCCAGGAGTGCTAGTCTTGCGTGTTTGCAAGAGAGGTTTTGTGAAGTTTGGAAAGTAGGAGGCGAGGTACTGGCGGAAGTAAAGTTGTGAGGTGGCATCGTGAGTCCTGTCGGGGTAGCTCAGTAGGTAGAGCGCTTGCCGCGAAAGGCAAAGGTCCCAGGTTCGAGTCCCGGTTCCGGCACACAATTTTAATCTGCCAGGAAGTTTCATATCAGCGCACACTCCGCTGCAGAGTGAAAGTTTCATTCTGGAAATATCCCTTAGGCTGTGGCTAAGACACGTCTCCACCATATCCTTTCCTCCAGGAGTGCTAGACATGCGTGTTTGCAAGAGAGCTTCTGTGAAGTTTGGAAAGTAGGAGGCGAGGTACTGGCGGAAGTAAAGTTGGGAGGCGGCATCGTGAGTCGTGTCGGGGTAGCTCAGTCGGTAGAGCGCTTGCCCGCGAACGGCAAAGGTCCCAGGTTCGAGTCCCGGTTCCGGCACACAATTTTAATCTGCCAGGAAATTTCATATCAGCGCACACTCCGCTGCAGAGTGAAAGTTTCATTCTGGAAACATCCCTTAGACTGTGGCTAAGCCATGTCTCCACCATATCCGTTCTTCCAGGAATGCTAGTCATGCGTATTTGCAAGAGAGCTTCTGTGAAGTTTGGAAAGTAGGAGGCGAGGTACTGGCAGAAGTAAAGTTGTGAGGCGGCATCGTGAGTCGTGTCGGGGTAGTTCAGTCGGTAGAGTGCTTGCCCGCAAAAGGCAAAGGTCCCAGGTTCGAGTCCCGGTTCCGGCACACAACTTTAATCTTCCAAGAAATTTCATATCAGCGCACACTCCGCTGCAGAGTGAAAGTTTCATTCTGGAAACATCCCTTAGGCTGTGGCTAAGCCATGTCTCCACCATATCCTTTCTTCCAGGAGTGCTAGTCTTGCGTATTTGCAAGAGAGCTTCTGTGAAGTTTGGAAAGTAGGAGGCGAGGTACTGGCGTAAGTGAAGTTGTGAGGCGGCATCGTGAGTCGTGTCGGGGTAACTCAGTCGGTAGAGCGCTTGCCCGCGAAAGTCAAAGGTCGCAGATTCGGGTCCCGGTTCCGGCACTCAATTTTAATCTGCCAGGAAGTTTCATATCAGCGCACACTCCGCTGCAGAGTGAAAGTTTCATTCTGGAAACATCCCTTAGGCTGTGGCTAAGCCATGTCTCCACCATATACTTTCTTCCAGGAGTTCTAGTCTTGCGTGTTTGCAAGAGTGCTTCTGTGAAGTTTGGAAAGTAGGAGGCGAGGTACTGGCGGAAGTAAAGTTGTGAAGCGGCATCGTTAGTCGAATCGGGGTAGCTCAGTCGGTAGAGCGCTTGCTCGCGAAAGGCAAAGGTCCCAGTTTCGTGTCCCGGTTCCGAAACACAATTTTAATCTTCCAAGAAGTTTCATATCAGCGCACACTCCGCTGCAGAGTGAAAGTTTCATTCTGGAAACATCCCTTAGGCTGTGGCTAAGCCATGTCTCCACCATATCCTTTCTTCCAGGAGTGCTAGTCTTGCGTATTTGCAAGAGAGCTTCTGTGAAGTTTGGAAAGTAGGAGGCGAGGTACTGGCGGAAGTAAAGTTGTGAGGCGGCATCGTGAGTCGTGTCGGGTAGCTCAGTCGGTAGAGAGCTTGCCCGCGATAGGCAAAGGTCCCAGGTTCGAGTCCCGGTTCCGGCACACAATGTTAATCTGCCAGGAAGTTTCATATCAGCGCACACTCCGCTGCAGAGTGAAAGTTTCATTCTGGACACATCCCTTAGGCTGTGGCTAAGCTATGTCTCCACCATATCCTTTCTTCCAGGAGTGCTTGTCATGCGTGTTTGCGAGCGAGCTTCTGTGAAGGTTGGAAAGTAGGAGGCGAGGTAATGGCGGAAGTAAAGTTGTGAGGCGGCATCGTGAGTCGTGTCGGGGTAGCTCAGTCGGTAGTGCGCTTGCCCGCGAAAGGCAAAGGTCCCAGGTTCGAGTCCCGGTTCCAGCACACAATTTTAATTTGCCCCGAAGTTTCATATTAGCGCACACTCCGCTGCAGAGTGAATGTTTCATTCTGGAAACATCCCATAGGCTGTGGCTAAGCCATGTCTCCACCATATCCTTTCTTTCAGGAGAGCTAGTCTTGCGTGTTTGCAAGAGAGCTCCTGTGAAATTTGGAAAGTAGGAGGCGAGGTACTGGTGGAAGTAAAGTTGTGAGGCGGCATCGTGAGTCGTGTCGGGGTAGCTCAGTCGGTAGAGCGCTTGCCCGCGAAAGGCAAAGGTCCCAGGTTCGAGTCCCGGTTCCGGCACACAATTTTAATCTGCCAGTAAGTTTCATATCAGCGCACACTCCGCTGCAGAGTGAAAGTTTCATTCTGGAAACATCCCTTAGGCTGTGGCTAAGCCACGTCTCCACCATATCCTTTCTTCCAGGAGTGCTAGTCTTGCGTATTTGCAAGAGAGCTTCTGTGAAGTTTGGAAAGTAGGAGGCGAGGTACTGGCGGAAGTAAAGTTCTGAGACGGAATCGTGAGTCGTGTCGGGGTAGCTCAGTCGGTAGTGCGCTTGCCCGTGAAAGGCAAAGGTCCCAGGTTCGAGTCCCGGTTCCGGCACACAATGTTAATCTGCCAGGAAGTTTCATATCAGCGCACACTCCGCTGCAGAGTGAAAGTTTCATTCTGGAAACATCCCTTAGGCTGTGGCCAAGCCATGTCTCCACCATATCCTTTCTTTCAGGAGTTCTAGTCTTGCATGTTTGCAAGAGAGCTTCTATGAAGTTTGGAAAGTAGGAGGCGAGGTACTGGCGGAAGTAAAGTTGTGAGGCGGCATCGTTAGTCGAATCGGGGTAGCTCAGTCGGTAGAGCGCTTGCCCGCTAAAGGCAAAGGTCCCAGGTTCGAGTCCCGGTTCCGGCACACAATTTTAATCTGCCAGGAAGTCTCATATCAGCGCACACTCCGCTGCAGAGTGAAAGTTTCATTCTGGAAACATCCCTTAGGCTGTGGCTCAGCTATGTCTCCACCATATCCTGTCTTCCAGTAGTGCTAGTCTTGCGTGTTTGCAAGAGAGCTTCTGTGAAGTTTGGAAAGTAGGAGGCGTGGTACTGGCGGAAGTAAAGTTGTGAGACGGCATGGTGAGTCGTGTCGGGGTAGCTCAGTCGGTAGCGCGCTTGCCCGCGAAAGGCAAAGGTCTTAGGTTCGAGCCCCGGTTCCGGCACACAATGTTAATCTGCCAGGAAGTTTCATATCAGCGCACACTCCGCTGCAGAGTGAAAGTTCCATTCTGGAAACATCCCTTAGGATGTGGCTAAGCCATGTCTCCACCACATCCTTTCTCCCAGGAGTGCTAGTCATGCGTGTTTGCAAGAGAGCTTCTGTGAAGTTTGGAAAGTAGGAGGCGAGGTACTGGCGGAAGTGAAGTTGTGAGGCGGCATCGTGAGTCGTGTCGGGGTAACTCAGTCGGTAGAGCGCTTGCCCGCGAAAGTCAAAGGTCGCAGATTCGAGTCCCGGTTCCGGCACACAATTTTAATCTGCCAGGAAGTTTCATATCAGCGCACACTCCGCTGCAGAGTGAAAGTTTCATTCTGGAAACATCCCTTAGGCTGTGGCTAAGCCAAGTCTCCACCATATCCTTTCTTTCAGGAGTTCTTGTCTTGCGTGTTTGCAAGAGAGCTTCTGTGAAGTTTGAAAAGTAGGAGGCGAGGTACTGGCGGAAGTAAAGTTGTGAGGCGGCATCGTGAGTCGAATCGGGGTAGCTCAGTCGGTAGAGCGCTTGCTCGCGAAAGGCAAAGGTCCCAGGTTCGAGTCCCGGTTCCGGCACACAATTTTAATCTGCCAGGAAGTTTCATATCAGCGCACACTCCACTGCAGAGTGGAAGTTTCATTCTGGAAACATCCCTTAGGCTGTGGCTAAGCCATGTCTCCACCATATCCTTTCTTCCAGGAGTGCTAGTCATGCGTGTTTGCAAGCGAGCTTCTGTGAAGTTTGGAAAGTAGGAGGCGAGGTAATGGCGGAAGTAAAGTTGTGAGGTGGCATCGTGAGTCGTGTCGGGGTAGCTCAGTCGGTAGTGCGCTTGCCCGCGAAAGGCAAAGGTCCAAGGTTCGAGTCCCGGTTCCGGCACACAATTTTAATCTGCCCCGAAGTTTTATATTAGAGCACACTCCGCTGCTGAGTGAATGTGTCATTCTGGAAACATCCCATAGGCTGTGGCTAAGCCATGTCTCCACCATATCCTTTCTTTCAGGAGAGCTAGTCTTGCGTGTTTGCAAGAGAGCTCCTGTGAAATTTGGAAAGTAGGAGGCGAGGTACTGGTGGAAGTAAAGTTGTGAGGCGGCATCGTGAGTCGTGTCGGGGTAGCTCAGTCGGTAGAGCGCTTGCCCGCGAAAGGCAAAGGACCCAGGTTCGATTCCCGGTTCCGGCACACAATTTTAATCTGCCAGGAAGTTTCATATCAGCGCACACTCCGCTGCAGAGTGAAAGTTTCATTCTGGAACCATCCCTTAGGCTGTGGCTATGCCATGTCTCCACCATATCCTTTCTTCCAGGAGTGCTAGTCTTGCGTGTTTGCAAGAGAGCTTCTGTGAAGTTTGGAAAGTAGGAGGCGAGGTACTGGCGGAAGTAAAGTTGTGAGGCGTCATTGTGAGTCGTGTCGGGGTAGCTCAGTCGGTAGAGCGCTTGCCCGCGAAAGGCAAAGGTCCCAGGTTCGAGTCCCGGTTCCGGCACACAATTTTAATCTGCCAGGAAGTTTCATATCAGCGCACACTCCGCTGCAGAGTGAAAGTTTCATTCTGGAAACATCCCTTAGGCTGTGGCTAAGCCATGTCTCCACCATATACTTTCTTCCAGGAGTGCTAGTCTTGCGTGTTTGCAAGAGAGCTTCTGTGAAGTTTGGAAAGTAGGAGGCGAGGTGCTGGCGGAAGTAAAGTTGTGAGGCGGCATCATGAGTCGTGTCGGGGTAGCTCAGTCGGTAGAGCGCTTGCCCGCGAAAGGCAAAGTTCCTAGGTTCGAGTCCAGGTTCCGGCACACAATTTTAATCTGCCAGGAAGTCTCATATCAGCGCAAACTCCGCTGCAGAGTGAAAGTTTCATTCTGGAAACATCCCTTAGGCTGTGGCTCAGTTATGTCTCCACCATATCCTTTCTTCCAGGAGTGCTAGTCTTGCGTGTTTGCAAGAGAGCTTCTGTGAAGTTCGGAAAGTAGGAGGCGAGGTACTGGCGGAAGTAAAGTTGTGAGGCGGCATCGTGAGTCGTGTCGGGGTAGCTCAGTCGGTAGAGCGCTGGCCCACGAAAGTCAAAGGTCGCAGATTCGAGTTCCGGTTCCGGCACACAATTTTAATCTGCCAGGAAGTTTCATATCAGCGCACACTCCGCTGCAGAGTGAAAGTTTCATTCTGGAAACATCCCTTAGGCTGTGGCTAAGCCACGTCTCCACCATATCCTTTCTTCCAGGAGTGCTAGTCTTGCGTGTTTGCAAGAGAGCTTCTGTGAAGTTTGGAAAGTAGGAGGCGAGGTACTGGCGGAAGTAAAGTTGTGAGGCGGCATCGTGAGTCGTGTCGGGGTAGCTCAGTCGGTAGAGCGCTTGCCCGCGAAAGGCAAAGGTCCCAGGTTCGAGTCCCGGTTCCGGCACACAATTTTAATCTGCCAGGAAATTTCATATCAGCGCACACTCCGCTGCAGAGTGAAAGTTTCATTCTGAGTACAATGGATGTTTATACTAATATAAGAAATTAAGAAGATATTTGTTTAATGTGTAGTGTAATTATTTTGATTTTAAGTAAAGTTTTAAAAAAGTATTGGCTGGGCGCTGTACCTTGGAAGTCGGTTAGAACAGCTCACATGGGGAAGTTGATGACGTAGGGAAAAAAACCCCGGCAGTTGGATTTTTGGCGCGCGCGCGTGCGAGGGCAGGAATTGACGAGGCGGGAACAAGGGGGTTAGCTGGCCGGGCGGCGTCGCGCTGCATCAGTCGGCATGTGGATGGCCAGGTGAAGACTTTAGATTGTTTTTTGTGTGTGGCGATCGCCATGTGTGGTTGCTCGTCGTAGACTGCACCAAGTTGAATCGAATGCTACTGTGTGTTGGTGAATATTTAGCCGGTGGGACAAAGTGTGCATCGCATTGAATTAAAGTGACTGTGATTTGTTAATGTATCACGTGTTGTCGCATAGGCATGAACATAAACGGTGTTTGAGACAGCCACGTGGTGTGAAAACATTTCGTCTGGGGGCTCACGAGCTACAATTCTTTTGATAAATGTGTCGACGTACAGATGTATCAGCCATAGGGTTCTAATATTGTGAAATAAACAACATAAAGTGAACTTTCACGTGTTTTCAAAAATAGTAGTTAGTACACCCTTTTCTCTAATGAATTTGACTTTATTATGAATTTTTTGTTAATCATATGCAGGGAAGGAAAGCTGTGAACGTGTGATATCATCCCCTTGGGAACGAGTCAAACAGCAGCAATCACAGTTCCAGTGTTTATGCATGTTTAGGTATTTGGTTCACGGTTGGTGTTTGTGAGTTTTAAAAATTAAACCTTCCCAATTTTAAACTCACACCCCGACCTTCACCCTCACAGCTCTCTCAGAAATCAGGAAAATAATAAACTCTCTCAAGAGTAAACGCTCACATGTAATTCTTTCAACTGAAAATGCGATATATACCATCACTGATGAAATATTAAATGCTCTGAATAAATGGACATCAAACGCTGGGATTTCTTTTTGTTATCTCCGAAAGATTTTGGATTGTCTAAATCACAAATGGTTTAAATCATACTTGAAGAGTGAAGAAAATTGAAATAAGCAGTCCACATTATATGCAAGAAACAGTTAATTCCTCTAACTGGGAAGCTCTTTTAAAAAATTGTGTCACACAAGGTGCACTATTGGGTGCTATCCAATCCTTGATATAAACGACTTGATATTCTATATTCACGAAGGTGCTAAGCTAGTTCTTTCTTCTGACGATACAAGTGTAGCTATCACCCCGGACAAACTGTAATTAGCTGATGAAATAATTGTAATTTATGCCGTTCAGAAGATTCTTAAGTGGTTCTCTACTAACGGATTCTCATTAAAGTTTGATAAAACCGAGTATACACATTTTCATACTGTAAACGGCAAGACACCATTAATAAATATAGACTTGGGCAAGAAATCTGTAGTTAAGACAGAATATGCAAAAATTTTAGTTTTTTGCATTGATGTGGGATTGAACTGGAAGAAACACATTGAAGATCTGCTGAAACGTTTGAGGTCAGCTACTTATACTACGAGGGTCATTGCAAAATTTGGTAATGTACATCTCAGAAAATTAGGTTACAATGGCTATTTTCATTCACTGATTTCGTATGGGATCATATTGTGGAGCAATTCAACATTGAGTAAAATAGTATTCCTTACACAAAAGCGTGTCATTAGAATAAATGCTGGAGCCCAAACAAGATCATCCTACAGGCATTTATTTAAAGATCTAGGGATCTTCACTGTAGCTTCACATATCGATATTCACTTATGAAATTTGTTATTAACAATCCAATCCATTTCAAAAGTAATAGCAGTGTGCATGACTACAACACTAGGAGAAATGGTGATATTCACTATTCAAGGTTATATCTAACTTTGGCACATAATTTATTCACTTAAACGATTTGGGAGAAAGTCTATTTAGCTCTCTTATGTTGTTTGCAGATGACTTCGTCATCTACCGTCTACTAAAATCATCTGAAAATCACCACCAACTGTAAAACGATCTGAATAAGATATCACTATGGTGTAAAGATTGGCAATTGACTCTAAATAATGAGAAGATAAATCAATCAAAAGTGAAGGCCGTAAACTCCACAAAAGACCTAGCAATTACTATTACTTCAGACTTAAACTGGAAAGAACACGTAGATAATGTCGTGGGAAAGGTGAACCAGAGACTGCGTTGCATAGGTAGAACCCTTAAAAGATGCAACAGATCTTCTGAAAAAACTGCATACACTACGCTTGTCCGTATTGCTGCCCAGTGTGGGATCCTTATCAGGTGGGTTTGACGGAGGACACCGAAAGAGCCCAAAGAAGGGCAGCTCGATTTGTACTGTCACGATACAGGGGAGACAGCGTTACGGAAATGATACAGGATTTGGGATGGGAATCATTACAACAACGGCGCTTATAGCTTCGGTGAGGGCTACTTACGAAACTCCAATCACAAAGATTCTCCTCCGAATGTGAACATATATTGTTGACTCCCACTTACATAGGTAGAAACGATCATCAGAATAAAATACTAGAAATCAGAGCTCGTACGGAGAGATTCAGATGTTCTTTCTTCCTGTGCGCTATTCGAGGATGGAATGGGAGATAAATAGTATGAACCCTCTGCCAAGCACTTAAATGTGATTTGCAGAGTATGCCATGTAGATGTAGATATGTGAATTATGCTGTTTCAAAACCCTTCGGTCACTTACCAAGTAGCATCGAAAGACTGAGAAATAGCCAATTAGTATTCAAAAAGAAGTTAAAAGATTTTTTGAATGGCAACTCGTTCTACACTTAAGATAATTTTCTTACATAAAAGTTAGCAATTGTATTAAAAAATTATAAAAAACAAAAAGAAAAGAAAAAAATATTGTCTTGTGTAGGCACCATTTATTAAACTAACAAGTTACTAATCGTTGCAAAATGACGTATTTATGATCTATGGAAGAAGTATTAATCTAATCTAATAAGTGATTTAGTTATTATGGTATAGCTCAACTGTGTGATCTTTTCCATTTCGTATTTCTTATATTGTTGATATTTCTCACCATTACTTCATCACGTCCTAGCGTCGATTCAGGCGTGCAGAAACTCCATTGCGTGTTGAAATATTTGTTTTCATTTTTGTCTATCTTTGGTTTAGAGACAGGTTAAATCTGTATATCTGTCTCATTGTAAACACTTTGAACTAGTATCGAAGGAAAAAATGCTTTCTCATCCGCTGGCAAGTTAACATAACATTTCGAACTATAAAGAATAATTTCTATATTTTTAATGATAATTTAAGAACTCTTTCATTGTTTAAAACATATACGAATTCAGTATATTAACAAGACGAGCATGACCTCCGCCTCTAACGACCACGCTGTCGACGATGCGTTAAACACTGATCTTCTTCTTTCATCATGATACATTCCCGATCTCATTTTGTTCTCCTTCCTATTATTTGAAATTTCTGCTGCAATTCATTTTACAAGTTGATTTTTAATTTAACATAATACTTCACGTTTAGAGTATGTTCTATTCATTCTCAGGCGCTATCTAGATAATGGAAATTACTTAGTTTGTTTGAAACTATTCTTATGATAGTTTTGTAACTGTTCGTTGTTCAGTTGGCTGCTTGGGTTTTTGAGTGGAGGAGGGGGGATAGTTGATGACCATAAGTGAAGAGTGGTAATATCTTCTGCAAGTCTTCATGACCACCTGTGGGGGATGCACACAGGTATACATCACATATCGTGTTGTGATTCACTTTTATTACGTGTTGGTTGTTAACGTGCGATATTCACATTCCATAATTTCTTCTGCGTCTCTTGAACATTGGTGTAGTGGCTGCACGTCATTATACTATTTCTCTTACAACATGACGAGACATGCAGACATGACATGCAGACATGCAGACCAAATTATGTAATGCGCGAATCGTAATTGAGCATCTGATGTATTAAGAAGCAATCGCACGATCATAACACCACACAATGTGACGCATAGCCGTCTGCCTTCCATTTACGTACTGATATAAAGCACAAGAAACATTAATATCAGCAGAGGACATCACTGCATTTCGGTTTATGGCCATCCACTACCATCAGACACCCTCCCTTTTACCCAAATAAAATGGATTCCACCCCTACAACGAACAAAAACTAATAAAATGTCAGAGCTAAGTACATTTTTACATAATAAATGCAACCAAGTTCACTAGTTATCCTTCCCCTATATCAAAGTTTTGCAATCTGTGGGACGCGACACCCAGGGGGGTCATAAATTCTCGTTCGGGAGGTCTCGGTAAAAGGAGGAAGACAAGAAGTACTTGCACCATAATACAACCAGACCAGTGCACGTCTGGGTATTTGGGGTTCCACAATACCAAAAATGCCACAAAAGTGTTATTTTATACGAAAAATCCGTAATACCTTGTTATCATCAATTCTAAATTGAACATAACACATTGTTTTACAATAAATATGCCATGTTAACGATATATAAACATAAAGCCTGAAAATTGTTTTCAGGAAACAATAAATAGTTAAATTAACAGGAACAATAAGTAATTTTGAGAAATGCGAAAAAACATTCTTTAAAAATTGTCTAACCAGTGCGTCTTAACAAGCATAATTCGCTTCCGAAACGTACCTGAGACGCTAAACATTTTTCGTTCAATATATTTTTTCTGTCTAAATTAATGTAAAAATAGGATAATCTGTTCCATTCCAGAAAATAGACCATAAAATTCACTCTACAATGGAGAAATAATATAATTATTTAAAAAAGAAATGTTTTATCAACAGTAGAAAATGTAAGATCCGCTGCCTTTGAATTCACACACACAGTTCTGTTACAGCATGGTGTCGGCGGGATAGGCGAGGTGGTCGCCAGAATATTTTAATTTGGAAGGCGGGTCGTCAACTCCAAAAGGTTCAAAAACACTGCTCTAGATGATCGATAGCGCCAGAATAAACTGTCATAATCAGATTGGTCATTTACTCACGCCACATCACAGTTGAAACCTATTCAATCTCTACACGTTTTCCGATATCAATGCTGGCATGTGACATGTCACAGTACAGGCGGGGCCGCTTCCGAATGGTCTTTTGCTCTAAGGCGCTTTCCTGGCCACTCCCTGTCGGTAGTTGGAGTCTTTCCTCGGGCACGTTTGTGTGTTTTGTCCTTGGCCTACGGTCAAGTGATTTTTAAGCCTTGAGACCGATGTCACTGCCGTTTGGTCCCATAGCCTTACAAACATTTGAACATTTTTAACAACACATGCCTACAATAATTTTGGCGAAAAGATGAAGTTTTAAAACGATTGGTCTTTGATGTGGCGCATGTGACAGATCTGATGATATTTTACTCTTCCAAACCAGTAATCTAAATAACAAATTATCGATATTTGGTATGTTCACATAATTGAACAAATTGCCCCCAATAATGACACTCGTCTGATGCGAAAACATGCTCGAAACGAATAGCATATAATTAAAAATAGCATATTACTAAAATTGAAATTTTTCTGATCTGTCTGCCGCGTCATGATGATATATTTTCCCAACGTTTCGGATCCGTTACAGGTGACTTCTTCGGTATTCCCTGAAGAAGGCTCCTGTAACGGATCCGAAACGTTGGAGAATTATTAACACGACCGCGGCAAAATGCTCAGAAGAATTTCAGTTTTAACAATAATGACCGAGAAATCCTAAGTTCTTACAGGAATAGCATATTGTTGAATTAAACTTAAGCAAATAAAGTCACAGAGAGCAGAAATTACGAATGTTAATCATTTCACACATTGGTAATTTAGGAAAAAAGGGTAATCAGAGCTGAAATATTGTTAGAAAAAAGCGTAACCAGAGCTGAAATATTGATAGATTTCTCTTGGAACTTTCAATCTGCGAAATAATATGGCTGGATCAAATATAAAGTTTTCCTAAACGAAACACATGGTGCACTGCAGCTGTGTTTAATGAAGTCTTTGCCGGCCACGTTGGCCGAGGGGACTGAGGCGCTCCAGTCACGGTCTGCACGGCCACTACGGTCGGGGGTTCGAATCCCCCCTCGGGCATGGATATTTGTGCCGTTCTTAGTCTTAGCTAGATCATAAGTAGTTTGTATGCTTAGGGACTGATGACCCCGTAGTTAAGTCCCATAAGTTCTACAAACATTTGATTTGAATGAAGTCTTTTAGACGACCGGTGAACTAGAACGCCGGATTTAAATTTCTCTCCATCATAGCTTTGACTGAAGTTTTAAATCTTGTACTCGTAAATCAACGTTTTAGGTAGACCGCATCAGACCTCTTTTCTGACCGTTCTATAAAATCGGAAAGTAGTGGAAATACCAATTCCAATAAAATATATTTAACAGTCTGATTAACAGGACCTTGTGCAACTTTTCCAAATCTAATACTTAGCTCATTAGAGTTGAATACTTCATATGCAATTCCGTACAATTTTCTCAAAGATTTGTTAAAAGTCTTGCAATTGTTTTTCTGAACCAGTTGTAATAATGTCTATTAATAAAACTCGAATACAATTCCTCAACACCAAAAAGGCTCCCTAATAAATACAAAATATCTGGATAAATCTTTGTTGTGATTCTATGAAAATGACTTCAGTACAGTAATTAAATTTTTGGTTCTCTTAACAGTTGAAATAATTTCCTTCAACACTAAGATACTCGAAATAAAGTGACATGCATTTATAAGCCAGATGGGTACGCATGTGTAGTGTCACAAGAACTGAACGTGTTTTTGACACGCACAATTGGTCAACTACTTTTAGAATAGTATTTATTTTATTTTATTGATTCGATTATGACGGTTGGCGACGACGTTCCCTAACAATATCTTTTCTTACCCTGTATCTTTTGATCTGCAACCTTTGATAGCCAACAGTATCGTCTCAGGCCCCAGCAGAGAAGCTGCTGTTCTCGTGGGTTGCGCTTTTGTCACCACACATGAAACATAACAACAAACGTTCACTTTTTTGAGAATCACATAATAAAAATCATTGAAATTAAAAATTATTAACAACATTATAAATGAAAATGCTTTTACCTGCTAACTTGAGCTGATGTAAAGGAGAAGCAAGGATAAAATTACTTCGTTCTACACCGGTTTTGAAATGTTTGTAAGTTGAATCATCTGGTATAATTCATGTAACTTATCCAAGCGTAACAAGGTGTAATGATTATTCTGTCATCAAGTAATGCCCACATAAATTTCAAAGTTAAGAACTGCGTGTTTTAATGAGGAAGAAAAGCCTGAGCAGGTCACGCACTTTCTGTGGGCATTACGTGATGACAGAATAATCACTATACCTTGTTAAGCGTAAATAAGTAACATAAAATAACAATCAGGTATATAAGATACTGCATCTTGAAACGTTGCGAAACCGGCCGTGCAATCTAAAAGACTTCATTAAATACAGCTCCTGTGGACTATTTTTTTATTTTTATTTATTTATTTATTCGATCCTGCTACTTTACTTCACTGACTGAAAGTTTCAAGTGAAATATTTCATTTCAGACAGTCAAGATTACTAAACTTTGCCATCGTGGCTACAATTGCGGGCCTTTTTCACAAACTTTCAGCATCTACAGAAGCAAAATTTTCAGGAAACACATTTTATTGAATTATATAAACAATATAGATCGCAGATATGTTATAAATGTTCATTGCAAATTGAACCTCTAGATACATGTTATAAGAGGGCAAAAGCTTTATTATCACCTTCGATTTGTAGATAAAACTCGTGTTTTTCGTCCAGAACTGAAGATCTACCGATCAGATATGTGTGATATGATTTATTTAACCTACACTTTAATAAATTGGTTCCTTTAGGTACTGCGTTTCATTATTGTCATTGTCATTCTAATCACAACACCTATGGGCCTACCATAGAACTCTCGAGCTCCTTCTTATAATGTACAAAGAACCTCATTAAATTACTTCGGTTTTCTTGATAGTCGATCAAGGTCCTTGGAACTATCTATGTTCTTTTTCTTTCCTTCAACAATGATTGGAGAGGAAGAGTATGTTGTTTTCACTTTGTAGTTGACCCTACCTTTGTCTGTTTCCTAACAAATGAGAACCTCTGGCTTCATAAAATTTGAATGGTAGCTTTTTTTCATTGATCTGTTAGCAGTGGTCTTGAAATCATATACATCTATTCCTTGCCAAGAACCGTATAGTTGCCACGGTTACTCAGAACGTCACGATGTTGTGATGATAAGGTTATGGTTTCAATTTCACAATTCATTTTCACTCGAAAAAACTCGTTTCCTGTATGTGTCGAGGTTAGAAACATTTTACAGTTTTTTGTGCTACATTTCATAGGAAAATAATGTTTCCATAAACTCTGTGACCAGCGGCAACATAAACACTCATGCCCCAGGGAGAACTCGAACCCCCGATGGCGGAAAACCACGAACTAGATTAGATTACATTAGATTAATACTTGATCCATAGATCATATATACATTTGGTAATGATGAGGAATGTGTCAGTTTAGTAAATGTTGTCTACATTTGACAATCAATATTTTAAGGATTTTTATTACATTTTTTGTTGTTTTTTATTTTTTAAGTTTTATCTAAAAATTCATCTCCATTGTAGTTCGCTATCTGTCAGACTTTTGACGCTACTTGGTAAGTGGTCAAAGACTTTCGTGGCAGCATAATTCACCCCTTTCTGAGCCAAAGTTAGATTTAACCTTGAATAGCGAATATCATCCTTTCTCCAAGTGTTGTAGCTATGCACACTGCTATTACTTTTGAATTGGGTCGGATTGTTATAACTAATTTCATGAGTGAATATATATATATATATATATATATATATATATATATATATATATATATATATATATATATATATATATATATTGTGAAGCTACAGTGAAGATCCCTAGATCCCTAAATAAATGTCTGCAGGATGCTATTGAGTGGGCTCCATCAATTATTCTGATTACACGCTTTTGTGCAATGAATACTTTTTACTCAATGTTGAATTGCCCCAGAATATGATCCCATTTGAAATCAGTGAATGAAAATAGGCGTAGTGTGCTAATTTACTGAGATGTATGTCATCAAATTTTGCAATGACTCTGATAGCATAAGTAGCTGAACTCAAACGTTTCAGGAGATCTTCAATATGTTTCTTCCAATTCAGTCCCTCGTCAATGCAAACACCTTAAAATTTTGAATATTCTACCTTAGCTACAGATTTATGTTCAAAGTCTAGATTTATTAATGGTGTCATGCTATTTACTGTATGAAACTGTATATACTGGGTTCTATCAATGTGTAATGAGAGTCCATATGTAGAGAACCACTTAACAACATTTTGAAAGATATCATTTATAATTTCATCAGTTAATTCCTGTTTGTCAGGTGTGATAGCTACACTTGTATCATCAGCAGAAAGTAGTAGCTTAGCATCTTCGTGAATGTAGATTGGTAAGTCATTAATATATATTAAGAACAGCAAAGGACCCAAGACCGAACCTTGTGCGACCCCATTTTTAATAACTCCCCAGTTAGGGGAATTAATTGTTTCATCTACATCATGTGAACTGCTTACTTCAACTTTCTGCATTCTTTAAGTATGACTTAAACCATTTGGGCACTGACCCACTCATACCACAATACTTAAGCTTATCTAGAACTAGCTGAAAACTCGGCTTTGCCCGGATATTTATTTATTTATTCGAACCTTGAGTTAGTACTATTCCTATCCACTCTCTGTTCATATCTTTTTTTTTCTAAACCATGTTACAGTTTATCAGAGAATATATAAGAAATTACAGGTAAAAATGCACTCGTTTCGAACAATCCAATCACGAAATTCAACAATTATGATTGTAATAATATCACAGATGGATTACTTGAGGTAATGCGAGAAACGTCAAATCGATTTTTTAAAGATATGTATTAAAAGAAATTTCTTTTTTACTGCTTTATTTATTTATTATTATATTTCCTTATTCGTATGCTTATCCTTACAGAGAAAGAGCATAGCACGCATTTACCAAAGATATGGTTTGTGGCATCACGTTTCGCTGAATGTAACCTCCTTGACGTAGAGTCGCAAACGTCATCGCTGCCCTTCAGTCCGAATTTTTTTTATATAATTTGACGACTTTCAGCCATCATGAAAGATATCATTTATAATTTCATCAGTTAATTCCTGTTTGTCAGGTGTGATAGCTACACTTGTATCATCAGCAGAAAGTAGTAGCTTAGCATCTTCGTGAATGTAGATTGGTAAGTCATTAATATATATTAAGAACAGCAAAGGACCCAAGACCGAACCTTGTGCGACCCCATTTTTAATAACTCCCCAGTTAGGGGAATTAATTGTTTCATCTACATCATGTGAACTGCTTACTTCAACTTTCTGCATTCTTTAAGTATGACTTAAACCATTTGGGCACTGACCCACTCATACCACAATACTTAAGCTTATCTAGAACTAGCTGAAAACTCGGCTTTGCCCGGATATTTATTTATTTATTCGAACCTTGAGTTAGTACTATTCCTATCCACTCTCTGTTCATATCTTTTTTTTTCTAAACCATGTTACAGTTTATCAGAGAATATATAAGAAATTACAGGTAAAAATGCACTCGTTTCGAACAATCCAATCACGAAATTCAACAATTATGATTGTAATAATATCACAGATGGATTACTTGAGGTAATGCGAGAAACGTCAAATCGATTTTTTAAAGATATGTATTAAAAGAAATTTCTTTTTTTACTGCTTTATTTATTTATTATTATATTTCCTTATTCGTATGCTTATCCTTACAGAGAAAGAGCATAGCACGCATTTACCAAAGATATGGTTTGTGGCATCACGTTTCGCTGAATGTAACCTCCTTGACGTAGAGTCGCAAACGTCATCGCTGCCCTTCAGTCCGAATTTTTTTTATATAATTTGACGACTTTCAGCCATCATATCTTCCATCACCTTACAGCTGTCGGCATGGAAGTGCTATGGTGTACAACGGGAGATTTCGGACAACAATTACACACACACCATTTGTTTGCGTTCTGTAGATGTCGCTGCAGAGCGAAATATTAACATACATACAGACACGTAGAATTTTATATACACTGATAACTTTCCATCCCAATATATTCCACCCTTTTATCATTATCACCCCTCAAGCGACAATGAAACCAATACACCATTTTCAGAGAGTAAATATAATTTTCAAATAATCATTATTGTTCCGCATTTCGCGTTATATTCTTCAAACTACTAAATATCTAGCAGATCGCTACTAAACCGTGCCTAAAACCTTCGTCAGGTATCAATTAGTAACTGTACAAATATTAAAGTGTCTTGTCGTTTGCACGTGATAAGCGTACACCGAACAGACATACACATTAATATATATAGGTAAATAGCTATCCGATCGCCATGAAACGCCTTCCCCGGGTAGACATTAGTAACTGTACAAATTTTTAGCTCTTTACGTCTTGTGGTTCAGACGTGATAAACGTACACCGAACAGACATTGACATTTATAGATATAGATAATCGCAGCAAGGCGCATTAGACCGTTGTGCCACTCCACCGCGTCCCTCTGTGACCCACAATGGATGCATCTCATTTAGAAGTACTCCTTTATGTCATGTTCAAAATGTTCAAATGTTTGTTAAGCTGATGGAACTTAACTACGGGGTCATCAGTCCCTAAACTGACAAACTACTTATGAACTAATACTAAAGACGGCACAAATATCCATGCCCGAAGGGGGATTCGAAATGTTCAAATGTTTGTCAAGCTTATGGGACTTAACTACGGGGTCATCAGTCCCTAAACTTACAAACTACTTATGAACTACTTACGAACTAGGACGGCACAAATATCCATGCCCGAGGGGGGATTCGAACCCATGACCGTAGTGGCCGTGCAGACTGAAGCGCCTCAGTCTCCTCGGCCACCGCAGCGGGCTTTATGTCATGATTTTTTTGCAAATTTTGTAGACGTTGAGTTTTGTGAAAACGCTTCTCAATTAAACCTTTGACCAATTTGTTTCTTCTCCGCCATAGAGATCGCACAAATGTCACACGGTGTACTGGTGTTCTGTACGGACCAACTGCACAGCTACAGCGCTATTGTCTTGCGCGGAGACGTCTGAAACAGAACGGGAGAGACGCGGCCGCTCCAAGTTGGGCCGGCAGCGGTCTATGAATATGTCGCGCTGCCGAGTTTCAAATAATAAAAATAATTCCAATTAAAAATTATTAAGAACATTATAAATAAAAATGATTTTACCTGCAAACTTGAGCTGATGTAAAGGAATAGCATGGATAAAATTTATTCGTTCTACTCAGGTTTCGAAATGTTTATAAGTTGCATCATCATCATCTGGTATACATGCGCTGTTGTTCGTGTATGCTACCGTCATCCGATGTCAGTAACTGTGGTATATTGGGCCCCGGTTGTTTGTGTGGCTCCAACTGTCGGGTATACGGCCGTGTGCGGCGACAGTCGGCAGTCTAACAGCGCATCGAGGAAGCTTCTCGCTCCGTGACACCGGCGACGTTACAACTCGGCCGCACCACATTTAGAAGGCGCATTGCATTATGCGCAGCGTTTATAGTATCTGACCCTGAAAGTTTGAAGGGTTGTAGCTCCCAAACTAACAGTGATAGGAATGTAGTTTAAATTGATTTGGACGCAGCTGGTTTCAAAGAATCCAATGCACGATAGAAAAAACTATTGCTCCATTTAAAAAATTATATCTTTGTTCTGTAACTCTTTGGAAAATGATACAATAAACTATGTCCATAGCTCCGCAGAAAGTGTAACATTTCTTGTGTTGACCTACCGCATTAAAATTTCCCGTCACCTATTATTTTATAAGTTACAGAGCCAAACACACTTAGTGAAACACCCTGTATATTAAGAACAGCAAAGGACCCAAGACCGAAACTTGTGGGACCCCATTTTTGATAATTCCCCAGTTACAGGAATTAACTGTTTCATCTATATCATATGAACTGCTTATTTCAACTTTTGGCACTCTTCCAGTTAAGTATGATTTAAACCATTTGTGCACTGTCCCACTCATACCACAATACTTAAGCACATCTAGAATAATCGCAGAAAGGCGCCTTAGACCGCTGTGCCACTCCACCGCGGCCGTCTGTGACCCACAACGGATGCATCACATTTAGAAGTACACATTTATATCACGCATGTTTGCAAATTTTGTAGACGTTGAGTTTTGTGAAAATGCTTATCAATGGACCTTTGACCATTTTCTTTCTTCTTCGCCTTAGATAGCGCACAAATGTCACATAGTGTGGTGGTGTTCTATTCGGAGCTATACAGCTACTGCGCTATTGTCTTGCGCGGAGACGTCTGAAACAGAACGGGAGAGACGCGGCCGCTTCAAGTTGTGCCGGCAGCGATCTATGAATATGTCGCGCTGCCGAGTGCGCCATTGAGCCGTCCTGCGGCGCCCAGCCAGTTCAGTTCATGAATACGGCAGCCGCGGGCGAGCCTTTATGCCGGCTCACGGCGGCAGCGCGTCGCAGGCGGCGGCGCAGTTCGCTCCGCGGTATTTCCATAATGCGAATTCTATCGAATGGTGGGCGGCCGTGGGAGGGGATTACGCAGTCCGTAGGGGCTCTACAGGGAGGTAGGCGGAGGCCTCAACAGGTGGAGCCAACTGGCATTTACAAGGCGCGCTGCGAAGCGTGGCTGACAATAGTCTCAAAGTACGGGCACACTGTCCGCTTCGTCAATGAAACTAAACTGATGCTTTCGTATCCCATCCTCGTCATCACTTTTGTGTCTCGTTTTCGCCGGTTGTCTTTGGTGTCGGTGGCAGAGTAGAAAGAGTCCTACACAGGAATGAGTTTGTGACACTTTCGGGGAGTGACACTTGCGCGGAAAGGGAATGTGTAGATACTTGCGGGGAGACCCGGACGCTGCAGGTAGTGGACAGGGTGTTCCAGAAGTAGGGATACACCAACCCTACTCCACGCCCTCCAGCCGCTACCTGTGCCGTATTCAGGGAAAGGCCCACCGGACCGGCCGCGAAATTTGTGACACAAATTACATGTTTGATAATATCAATTTAATGTATAGAAGTATGAGATCACATCAAGACTACTTCCTGCAAACATTTCGACAAAAAAAGTTGGCACTCAGTTTAGAAAAACAAAATTCTGGTATTTTGGATTTTAACATTTTATCAAAAAATGAATGTTACTACAAGGGATACAGCCATTCAAATTTACGGGCACCATAACGTTTTCCCTTCCTAAGTAAATAGGCTGCTTCTTGTAGTTTCAACATCACAGTAGCCTTTTTCTTGAATGTTCTGAATATAAATCTTCACACAGACTTCTTGAGCAGGAGAGTGATACGGATATCTGGTTGTAAACCACTGCCTATTACCTTAGACCTTTTTGACTCTACTGAACAGGAGTTCCGCATATTCCGAAATTTATATTTATACAGTTAACAGGATATTCAATTTGCAACTTGTTTCTCCCTGTTGGTTTATGCCAAGTTCGGAGTAAAAATGGTTCTATATGACGACGATAGAAAATAGAATTTATCTTTAGCATTTTTCGGTGTGTGACATTCCCTTACACATTCCGTATTTCATACATTTATTAGATGCATTTGTAATTCGAATACAGCGAAATCGTTTTGGGGTCTCGAATAAACGTATCAAGTATGTAAAATACTCATTGACTTATTATTAACGTTTTTAATTGTTTATGGTTGCGTCTCCTATTAAAAAGCATAGTAGCTATTTTTAAAAAGATGGAAGTTGCGTGATAGTGGGGTTAACTACATAGCGGTCAATTACATCAACGTATCTGTGCAGGATGCCTAATATATTTATTGCTTGCGCAGGTGTCTTGATATGCTTAGTGTTCTGAATAATATGCTTTTAGGAGGAATGACTGTTGAAAGTCATCGTCTTGTAGTAGCAGAGAATGTCTTAATAACTCTCCAAAATTATCGCTGTTAAAATACCGTTTTGTTTTCAGGAGGAACACTCAACGTTAGAACAAGTTTCGTGTTAAGACTTCTTGGTGTGCCTGTAGCCGCCCCAAGGGCCTCGGGTTCCCCGCAAGTGTCACTCCTTGCAAGTGTCACTCCCCGCAAGCGTCACTCCCCGCAAGTGTCACTCCTCGCAAGCGTCACTCCCCGCAAGTGTTCCAACCCCCACAGGAATAAAGGCTGCACGCTTGTGCAGGTACGGAGGTGACCAGCCAGTGGGACAGCAGAAACTAGAACACTAGGCTAAATTAGAACAAGATATATATTTCGCGGAGTCTTGGTAATACTTAACTTTTACATAGTTCTTGACTGCAGAATGCTGATACATAGATAGAGGCCTGCCTACTGACGATTCCTAGTGCCTATCCGATTGCCAAGTCTTAACTGGTGCCTATCTGATTCCCAAGTGTTAACTGGTTCCTATCTCAGTCCCAAGTGAACGATGGAGCAGTAGTGGCCACGGGCGGAGTTGTAGCAGAGGGCGCTCGTGGCTGACGACGTAAGAACGCCGCGCCGCGGCGTAAGTACGTGGCGCGCACTTTATACTTGAGCGACACCACAGATGCTAAATCACTGTAAGACTCAGTTTTTACGGTTTATAAAACAACTTTGGGTCTATTACCGGGTGATCAAAAATGCAGTATAAATTTGAAAACTTAATAAATCACAACGCGTTGGAGTAGCCGAGCGGTCTAAAGGACCTCGCTGCGGAGCGCGAAGTTGCTTGCCGTGGAGGTTCGAGTCCTCCATGGGGCATGGATGTGTGAGTTTGTCCGTAGTTTAGTTTACCTAGGTTTAAGAAGTTTGTAAGCTACAGACTGATGACCACGCAGTTTGGTCCGATAGATTTTTTTTAATAAATCACGGAATAGAGCAAAAGTCCATTCCCACGCGGCCCCGCCCTTACTGTGACATGCCAACAATGATATTGGGAAACGTGTACAGATTTAATAGGTTTCGTCTGTGATGTGGCGTGTGTAAATGACCGATCTGATTATGGCAGTTTATTCTGACGAAATCGGTCATCTAGAGCAGTGTTTTTCAACCTTTTTGAGTTCGCGACCCACCTTCCAAATAAAAATATTCTGGTGACCACCTCCCCCACCAAGCCTTCACCATGCTGTAACAGAGCTGTGTGGGTGGGAATTCAAAGGCAGCGGATTTTATATTTTCTGCTGTTGATGAAACATTTTTATAAATAACTAGCTTAAACTCACGGCTCCGCTCACGTGTTGGTTGATTGTCATAGATAATGCGCGAAACGTCAAATCGTTTTTTAAAGAGATGTATTAAAAGAAATTTCTTTTTTACTGCTTTATTTATTTATTCGTGCTTACCCTTACCGAGAAAGAGCTGAAGACACGCGTACACCAAAGATATGATCTGTGGCATCACGTTTCGCTGTATGTAACCTCCTTGCTATAGAGTCGAAACATCATCGTCGACTTTCAGTCCGAATTTTTTTTATATCTATAATTTAACGGCTTTCAACCACCATATCTTCCACCTCGTTATAGCTATCGACATGGAACTGCTGTTGTGTACAACGGGAGACTTCGGACAACAATTACACACAGACCATTCGTTTGCGTTCTGTAGTTTCCGCTGCAGAGAATTTTATATACACCGATAACTTTCCATCCCAATATACTCCACCCTTTTATTATTATCAACCCTCGAACAACAATGCAACCAATAAAACCATTTTCAAAGAGTAATTATTGTTCCGAATTTCGCGTTATATTCTTCAAATTATTAATATCAGATCGCTATAAAACCTTCCTCACGTATAAATTAGTAACTGTACAAATATTTAAGTCTCTGCGTCTTGTCGTTCGGACGTGATAAATGTACACCGAACAGACATTCACACACACACACACACACACACACACACACACACACACACACACACACACACACATATATATATATATATATATATATATATATATATATATATATATATATATATATATATATATACCCGATCGCCATTATACCGTGTCTAAAGCCTTCCCCTTAGTGGATATTAGTAACTGTACAAATTTTTAGCTGTTTCTGTCTTGTGGTTCAGACGTGATATACGTATACCGGACAGACATTCACATTTATAGATATAGATTATAGTATTCTCCATTATAAAGTGAACTTAATCGTGTATTTTCTGGAATGGAACAGATTATCCTAATTTTACATTAGTTTAGACACAAAAATAAAATCTGTTTCAAAAGGTACTTAACAACTTCTAAACTTAATATACCGGGTGATGAAAAAGTCAGTAGAAATTTGAAAACTTAATAAATCCCGGAATGATGTAGATAGAGAGGTAAAAATTGGCACACATACTTGGATGACATGGGGTTTTATTAGGACAAAAAAAAAAAAAAAAGATTTACAAAATGTCCAATAGATGGCGCTTCATCTGATCAGAAAAGCAATAATTAGCATAAAAAATTAAGGCAAAGCAAAGATGATGTTCCTTATAGGAACTGCTCAATATGTTCACCATCATTCCTCAACAATAGCTGTAGTCGAAGAATAATGTTGCGAACAGCACTGTAATTTGCGACTGTTTGCTGATGATGCTGTGATGTATGGGAGGGTATCGTCTTTAATTGACTGTAATAGCATACAAGATGACTTAGACAAAATTTCTAGTTGGTGCGACGAATGGCAGTTAGCTCTTAATGTAGAAAAATGTAAGGTGATGCGTATGGGTAGGAAAAACAATCCCATAATGTTCGAAAACAGCATTAGTAGTGAGCTTCTTGACGTTGTCGCGTCTTTCAAATATCTAGGCGTAACATTGCAGAGCGATATGAAATGAAATGAACATGTAAGGGCAGTTGTGAGTAAGGCGGACAGCCGACTTCGGTTTATTGGGAGAATTTTGGACGATGTACTTAATCTGTAACGGAGACCGCATATAAAACGCTTGTACGACCATGTCTTGAGTATTGCTCAAGTGTTTGGGACCAGCAGCAGATCAGTTTAAAGGAAGACATAGAAGCAGTTCAGAGGCGAGCAGCTAGGTTTTTTGTTACTGGTAGGTTCGTCCAATGCGCGAGTGTCACGGAAATGTTTCGGTAACTCCATTCGGCAACTCATTGGAAAGACGACGTTGTTTTCGTGAAATTCTGTTGAGAAGATTTAGAGGGCCGGAATTTGAAGCTGAGTATATTACGATCTTGCTGCCGCTTACTTATATTTCGCGTAGTGATCACAAAGACAAGATAAGAGAAATTATGGTTCGTACGGAGGCATATAGGCATTTTTTCTCGTTCTATTTGGGAGTGGTATAGGAAAGGAAATGCCTATTAGTGGTACAGTGTACCCTCCACCACGCACCTTACGGTGGATTGCGGAGTATGTATCTAGATATAGATGTAGATGTAAAGCATAACCAGAGTTATGGTGAGGCACTGGCGTCGGATGTTGTCTTTCAGCATCCCTAGAGATGTCGGTTGATCACGATACACTTGCGACTTCAGGTAACCCCAAAGCCAATAATCGCACGGACTGAGGTCTGGGGACGTGGGAGGCCAAGCATGACGAAAGTGGCGGCTGAGCACACGTTCATCACCAAGAGATTTTCACGCGTCTAGCAATATGGTGTGGAGCGCCATCCTGCATAAAAATCGTACCTTGCAGCAGGTGTTTATCAGCCAGGCTGGGGATGATGAGATTCTGTAACATGTTGGCGTACCTCTCACCTCAGGTAGCAGTTACAAAACCAGAAATACGCGCCATCTGTCGGACATTTTTGAACTTTTTTTTGGTCCTAATAAAGCCCCAAGTCATTCCAAGCATTTGTGTCAAGTTTTACCTCTCTATCTATATTATTAAGTCTTCAAATTTACACTGAATTTTTGATCAGCCGGTATGTGACTGCCAATCGTCTAAAAGTATTGACACAGTGTCCACTTCGTCTATGAAGCTAAACTGATGCTAAATCACAGTAAGACTCAGTTGTTACATATTATAAAACAATTTCAGGCCTATTTCTCTGCCATCGGTAGTAATTGAAGGTATTGTAACCCCTGTTTATCCGTGGTTATCCTATGATTCAGTTAACATAGTTTGCTGTCAGATCCACAGTTTGATTTTAGAAATAGTTCAACAACCTAAAATGCCGAATTCCCTTTTCTTCTTTTCTCCGTGAGGCACTTGATGGTTAAAATAAAAGTGATATGCCACATAACATGAAAAATTGAGTTTCGGCCATTTTCAGTATGCTCGTACCATCTTGCGTCCATCCTGTGAACTAGAACCACGAGGTATAGCTCCCATTCGGGAACAGTTCTTGTAAGTTCTTGAATGACCCTTGCCATCATTTTGAGTGAGAGGAAGAGCTATGCCATTTACCCATGTTATCCCCTATTTCAGTTGCAGAAGTACCAACAAAGAAGTTTTACAGATATGTTTATCAGTTATAAGGAAAGAACATAGTGTCAAAAATGTAATTGTTGCTTCTATACGCATCATCTTTTATATGTATTAAACATAATTTGCATTATGTCTCTATTGGGCAACTTTAGGTTACGGTAGTAACACTAAAAGTGGGCTTTGCGATCGTCTTTTGACAGCTCGAAACTTAAATGAAAATAACGGCTTAACTATTCATCTGACACGGAAATTGATTAACCGAATTTGTAGAGGAGAAAATTCTCTACAACTTTGCTCTTATGTTTTTTTCATATCTCGTAGCGTTTCCAAGATATTTGCTAAAATAACGGCAATTTTGGGATGTAAGTCCGTCTGTCTGTATGTCCGTAACGTGTTCCCTGTTTTTAAGACGAACCATTCAACCGATCAGCACCAAATTTTACAGACACGATTGCAGACCACCAGAGACCAGAACCTCCCTTTTTCAAATTTTTCGGACAACAAATACGGTAGTAAAACAAAAAAAAATTGTTTGTAATATAATTGTAATTGCAAAAGAACCGTTCATCTGACACGAAAATTGAATAACCTAATTGGTAGTGGAGGAAATTCTCTACAACTTAGCTACCTTATTTTTTTTTCATGTCTCGTATGGTTTGAGACATATTTGCAAAAATAACGGAGATTTGACACCTTCCATTGAATTACCGAAAACCAGCCGTTCGGAGATTTCACGTTACATTCCTCGCGTATTTGATCATTTTCTTATTGTAACTTACAAGTTTTCATTTCAAAGCAATGGCACACTGAGGAATTAACACACACACATCGTTCTTCGAACGATAAATGATAATCTAATGTCTACAAATGCCATATTAACATCAGTTAACAATGCCTATCAATAGTATGAGATTAAAGAACTTCTGTTTTGATTTATAGCCGTAGCGCAGTGGGCAAGGTGCTGGACCAGTTGTTCGAAACCCGCCACTACTTAATTTTTTTTCCTAAAAGGCTTTCAGACACTCTTATTAATTTATTTATTATTATTTAGATTATTATTTTGGTCCAAAATGTTTGCAAAAACTTATAAAACTAAAAATCTAAAGTGGGCCGTAAAAAACGTCAGTGCGATTTTTTTTGTTCTAACATGTTACGCCATTCTTCTGCGTATGTAACTTGTTGTTCTACTGGTGTGTAAGCCTGATAACGTTGTTTTTAATTTTTAAGTATTAATTATAGTATACAGGATCGTAATCATTGATATTTGTATTATTCCTCTTGCATATTAAAACCAAAAAAGTGACCCTTTTATTGTACAAATGACGCCTCTATACAACGCATTATAAAACTCAATTTTTTTCATTACTTCTCAAGGTAGCATGCACTAGACTCCTCAATTGGCATAACTAGACCTGAACCACAAAATGTAGAGACATTTTAATTTTGTTACAACAGACGATATCGAAACTTGACAATAAGCTATATGTTCGAAAACTTAAGATATATCAACCTAGAGCAATAAACAATTTGAACAAATAACATTTCATGAAAAGAATCCTTTTCTTTTCTTTTCTTTTCTTTTCTTTTCTTTTCTTTTCTTTTCTTTTCTTTTCTTACTAAAGGATGAACAGCAGTTTCACAAACATAATAAACTAGCTGCAAGTACCCGGCTTTGCCCGGGTTTAAAATAAGGTTTTTTGTTTATCACACAGCTTAGAACAGGCACATGGCCAGGGTGAGTTTGGGATGGAACGAAACCTATTTAAGAACTTACCCCATGTAATTTTGTGTACGTGTGCCCAATTTCAAGTTTTTTGGGTATCTGGAATTTGAGTTATAAGGGAACAGACAAACAGACAACGAAAGCGTCTGATGTGTATAGAGATTTCAATCGAAGTCTATAAGTAAAGTGCTATCCCCTATGCACCGAACGGAATTTTATGTAGACAGTAACCTTCATCTTGTTTTCAAGGTGAAGTGTAAAAAAATTTCATCAAGATAGGAGCAAAACTGTGGATTTTGGCGAAATCCGTAAGTGCCCTTCCTTTTGTTTAGGTCAATTGAAGGTCAATTGTGCAAATATTTATGAAGATCATGCGAAGATATAGATTTACAATGACACATTGAAAACGCGCTTTCACTCTTTCTCAATTTTTCCGGTTGGTATTCCAAAAAAATGGAACGAAATCTGTTTAAGAACCTTCTCCATGTAATTTTGTATACGCATACCAAATGTCTATGTTAACTGGTTGTCTGGATCTTGAGTTATAAGAGAAAAGACAGAAAGACAACAAATGTGTCTTATAAGTATAGAGATAATTACAAAAAAACGCAACCAAGTGGTTCATAAAAATTTCCAGAATCAATACTTCTCAAAGTAATATATGCCTAATTGAGGTAATTACTCTTGCTTTAGATAAAAATCAGTTTGAGCTAGAAGATACGTAAAGTATTTGCGAACCCTTTTTTGACAGCAGGAATATTACTTTACAACAGGACAAGAGTTAACCATTAAAATTTTAAACATTGCTGCGATGCTTCAACGATGGCATGTGAATTCTAATTATAGTAAAATAGCCCGTACTGAGTTGTTACTCTTATGTTTCATTCAGATTTTAGTAAAACCGTCATCGGTAGCGGAGAAAAAATGTTATGACCAGGTTTCGGCAACTTCCAGAAGTGAATTCAACAAAATAATAAAAAATGTGTTTCGCATCAGAAAATAAGGTGTAAGCAATAAAGCTTCAATCATGTAAGCATCCCTTAGGGGCTAGACAGCAAAATTTCATTTTTAAACTGTGACTGAAGCTTTATCGCTTATATCTTATTTTATCATGTGACATGCATTTTGTATTATTCTGATGAAGGCAGTTGCCGTAAACTTGTGACTTCACTTTATCTCTGCTACCGAGGACTGTCTTACTAACATTTGAATAAAACATAAGAGTAAATACTGTTAAACAACCCTACTAGCATCTTCCTTATCAACAGTTACCGAACAGGCTTTTTACAATACATATACAGACAACACTTCAACTGAATATGTGAAACACAGAATCTGTTACCATAAGAAACTGACATACTCAAAGTAAACAACTCTTACGAATTAAGCTACAATTCCAACCAGACACCATATAGAAAACAAACAAACCTTCACGTGACGGTTAACGTCACTTTGGCTACTTGCCAGTAATGTGCACGCAGTATTCAAATTTTAAATGTAGCCTAGTCACGTGAACAATATAACAGACACGATGAATCTCATCATATCCTGGGCACGATTAGGCTCACAAGCCAACTGATATAATACAAGTCACCAGATAGCAAGAGCCACGAACCCGTCGAAACCTCCGTGACAATTTACCACAATATCAGTTACAGATTGCGAATGCCGCAACTCACGTGGCAGAATTTTAGTACACAACACGCGGTCTACACCAAATATCCTAGACACTAACCAAAGCCACGCATACCCCAAAGCCACGCATACCCCAGTCATACACTTTCCGCCGGCCGTCATGTTCCACCGAGGCAACAACACAGAAAACAGCTTTCCGAAGAGCTACAATGCCCGTCATCTCAGCGCCAGTCGCCACCACATCTTCCAGACAGGAACTTTCCGCCACGGCAATTGTATAAAACACATCCTTGCAAAGCTGCCTCAAACGGCCATCTCACACAATCACACCCTCTGACGAGAAACTCCAATTATAGGTCTCACCAAAGATACTAGTCTGGCGACAACAATTAGCAACTATACCGGGAAGGAAGTCCCGGCTCGGCACAAAAAGGCAAACGCTAAGGGAAGGCTTTGATTCATCATACCTGTCTGATTGTGTTGATCACAAAATTTCGCTGAAGATGTTGCAAAAATTATGGAATGACCTTTCTAGCCAATTCTCGCACCAGTTGTCAGTTATATAAAATTGTCAAAACGACATGTTTCAGGACCAACATTACCCCATTCTCAAGTCCTAAAAGAAAAAGGGAAAGAATGTGAAATACGGCTTAAAATTAAGATGCAAACACGCCATACAATTATCGTTTCTAGGAAAATTTTAGCTTATATGTCGATCTGATAATTTTATATAACTGACAACTGGTGCAAGAATTGGCTAGATACATAGTACAGTTGATGACGTCAAAACAGAATATTATGGAATGAGTTGATTAACTCAAAATTGGTTAGTTACTTTAATAAAAGAAAGAGGAAGGTATTTCTCTCTGGTGCAGAAAATATCTATTATACGCATTCAGAATGGGGGACACCGTAAGGGTATGCTTTGAGGAGTTTCTATCTAGTTCCCCAAGGGTTTTGTCGTAACTCCATTAAATTTTATACCCAATACTCCTTACGCCCGATCCATAATAATTCAACATTTTACCACCTATCTTCTTACAATCTTTCAATACTACACAACTGCCCCTTAAAATTGCTACACCAAGAAGAAATCCAGATGATAAACGGGTATTCATGGAATAAATATATTATACTAGAACTGACATGTGGTTACATTTTCACGCAACTTGGGTGAATAGATCCTGGGAAATCAATACCCAGAACAACCACCTCTGACCGTAATAATGGTCTTGATACGCCTGGGCATTGAGTCAAACAGGGCTTGGATGGCGTGTACAGGTACAGATGCCCATGCAGCTTCAACACGATACCACAGTTCATCAAGCATAGAAAATGGCGTATTGTGCCGATCTAGTTGCTCGGTCACTATTGACCAGACGTTTTCAATTGTTGACAGATCTGGAGAATGTGCTAGCTAGGGCAGCAGTCGAACATTTTCCGTATCCAGAAAGACCCGTAGCGGAACATGCGGTCGTGCATTATCCTGCTGAAATGTAGGGTCTCGCAGGGATCGAATGAAGCCATGTGTCGTAACACATCTGAAATGTAACGGTCACTGTTCAAAGTGTCGTCGATGCAACTGACACAATGCTTGCCATCAAGTGGTGTGGCAAGAGAGATGTGTTCATACTGACTGCCTGTAACGCTACAGAAATGCGTGACAGGGACAAGACAAACAGGAAGACCGGCGAGAACGTAACGAAGCCGCAATGTGTTGTCGACTAGAATGCAAATATGGGCGCAGTAGATAACTCTGACATGTTACTAAGCTCTGTTGCATCTGGGCGTAGATCTGTGAAATAGTACAAAAAGTTTTTTTTTTTTTTTTTTTTTTTTTTTTTTTTTTTTTTTTTTTTTTTTTTTTTTTTTTTTTTTTTAAACCTTTGTGTTTTGAATGCTCACACTCTTCACAGATCAGTGACAGGGAGGAAAATGTCATTAGCAGATTTTCATTTATGTCTGGTACGATAACTTGTGGAAAAAGTTTCTACAGTACGGAGGAGAGATAGGAATGGAAAACGCTCGGGTGACGAAAATCCTCTTTGCTTTACTTGGAGGCACTTTCCACATGTGATTCAAAGTGACCAGTCCAAGAAACGCGGACTGTGGCGTAGATGTGCAGTCTGCTCGAAACAGAATGTGAGCAGAGAAACCAAGTATGAATGCAAAACATGCAACGTACCTTTGTGTTTTGATCCATGTTTTGAAACATATCACACAAAGAAGAACTTCGAGCGAAGTTGCTGCAGCTGGAAGATGAAATTAAGCCATCATTTCTGAAAAGTTTAAAAATAATAAAAAAATTAAAAAAACACAAAAATTAAAATAAAATAATTATATATTTTTAACTCCGCAATTGCCGGTCCAAAGCCCCGATGAGAAAGAAGGATGGGAAATGTACAGTGAAAACAAAGACAAAAAGAAAAAAGAAACACCGAATTATCTGAGCTTTAAAAGCCTCTCCAGATGAATTACTTTGCTGACAAACAACTGATGTACGAAGATGTGAAACATCCAATCTGTGCTGACAAACACAGACTGGAATGAAACTTTCACTCTGCAGCGGAGTGTGCGCTGATATGAAACTTCCTGGCAGATTAAAATTGTATGCCGGAACCGGGACTCGAACCTGGGACCTTTGCCTTTCGCGGGCAAGCGCTCTACCGACTCTAGGCTGTGGCTAAGCCATGTCTCCACCATATCCTCTCTTCCAGGAGTGCTAGTCTTGCGTGTTTGCAAGAGAGCTTCTGTGAAGTTTGGAAAGTAGGAGGCGAGGTACTGGCGGAAGTAAAGTTGTGAGGCGGCATCGTGAGTCGTGTCGGGGTAGCTCAGTCGGTAGAGCGCTTGCCCGCGAAAGGCAAAGGTCCCATGTTCGAGTCCCGGTTCCGGCACACAATTTTAATCTGCCAGGAAGTTTCAAACACAGACTGGTTTCTTCAAATGTGCGGACATAGGATGCAAAAATGAATACTTAGTGTTAATTTTTGAATTATTGCGTAACTTCTTGAGAGATATTAAACCTTAGATATTCTTAATTAAACAAAAATTTCTGGCATTATTATTTCTAGAACTTTCTGACCTAGGTTGCGGCAAAAGATATTGCGACTAGTGTCGAGCGAAGCCCAAAGACTGTGACAATCACATTACAGCTATCCATATCCTATGATTTTATTAACTGCTAAAATGTGGTTGTCATATTTCTTTTTTACATGGTTGTTTGAAACTGGGCTTCGGCCGAAACTAGTCGCCGCTTAAATAAATATCTTTAACCGCAACTGAGGCTACAGTTTGCTAGTGATATTTAGTAACAGGTTGCTGTTCTATTTTTCCAGGACATTTGACTTGTGAAAAAAATTATAGGCCTATCTCCGTATGATAAGCAGAAACTATTCAGACGTAAATTTAAGTACTTAGAAACCTCGATTTGATTGATCGTTGCCTGCAGACAATTAACTGGGTTCACCTCATCGAAATGTATTCGCAAACTTGGAAAGGGCGTCTTGCCACAAATTGGTCAGTTGCACAAACTCGCCCGTTTCTGAAGCACAAAAGGCGAAGGAGTTTAACGTCCCATCGACGGCGTGTGCATTAGAGGCGGAGCTTACGCTCGGATGTTTGGGTAAGGATGTGGAAGGAAATCGGCCGTGCCCTTTCAAAGGAACCATCCCGGAATTTGCCTGGAGTGATTTAGGGAAATCACGGAAAACCTAAATCTGGATTGCCGGATTTGGATTTGAACCACCATCCTTCCGAACGCGAGTCCAGTGTGCTACCACTGCGCCACCTCGCTCGGTGCACAAAAGGTCATTAGGAATTAAAGGTGACGTTTAATTAGGTAGTTTAGAAACTTGAGTATTTCCCTTATCTAATTCATAAGCAAAAGTTGTACATCATAGATTATTTCTACTGTACAATAACAATTGTGTCCCGTATAAAAGAATTCAGTAATGTTCAATATTTTGTTTTTAAGTTACCCTGCGGATAATTTGTTGGATTAATGCTCTCAAAATATAGTGGTTAGGTTCAACAGTGTGACTCGGCTTCTAGATGCTTTCGACGAAAGTAGTTTGCGCAAGAATTACTACGCTAGTCGTTACGGATTCTAGAGCGTTTGAATCGCAAGTTGCGTACAAAAATCAGACAATTAAATATCTGTATGCCAAATAAAATTCAGATGTATACAGAGACCTTATGATGAGTCTTAAGAATTAAACACAAATAAAAGAAAGCCTTCGATGAAGAGTGTCATTCCATGTCAGCTCACCTAGCACTCCCTGCAGATTTTGTTGAAATTTTACATGAACATTCGCTGAAATTTCCCTTGGCAACTTATTAAGTATTAAGTTTCATGAGCAGCATGCATTTACAGTCGGAGATAAAACCCAAAATTTACACTTTTCTCGCGCCGTGATTTACGCGTTCATCTATGATTCAAATCATCTAGCATTGTTGGCCTGCGTTGGTTGACCATTTACACTTTTTTTGCAGTTAAAATAATGTTCTATCTAATAAGCCCAGTTTGGAAAATTTTATAGAACATAGGAATTTTACAAAATAAGGTTGAAAATACTGCATTTTTATCGTTTCTAATATCTTCAACTTTTACATTTAATTTATTTAGTATTGGAAAGCGGCACATAAACAAAGCTTCATATATCAGAACTTTGTAGTTAGTTAGTCCCTAAGATACAACGCGCCAAACGTTGAGTTTTTTTGAGTCGCAAATTTTTAGAGCAGAATTGTTTTAACTATTCTGATTGTATATAGCACGCAAAATTATTTTCAATATTATTCCTATTAGAACGCATACATTTGTACACGATGGCCAAATTTAATATTTGTCATCGAAATATTACCCGAGTTATAAGAGCTCAAAGTCGCCAGGAATTCACGCTCGCCCTTGGCAAAATTGCGCATGGTATCAAACAAATGATAATAACTCGTCCAGTATTGCTTTAACGAATCTTAAAATCTATCATTATTGATTGATTGGTGACATGTTCGAATGTTCACATAAATTTTTCCGTAATGGTAGAGCAGGAAAATGTTCCGAAATTAGAAAAATGTTCAAATGTTTGTAAAGCTTATGGGACTCAACTACGGGGTCATCAGTCCCTAAACATATAAACTACTTATGAACTAGCTAAGAATAAGGACGGCACAAATATCCACGCCCGAGGGGGTATTCGAACCCCCGACCGTAGTGGCCGTGCAGACCATGACTGATGCGCCTCAGTCCCCTCGGCCACCGTTGCCGGCTCCGAAATTAGGCGATTTGACATGAAATAATGACGCAGGGGCTACATGTTAGTAACGTAAGGAGTTTCATTGTACATTATCTGTCAGGCAGTTATTTCAAGATTGAAAGTTAAGGAATAAGTATCCAGATATTCTGTTTATTTTTAACTTCAGCAAGCACATTGCGAGACTGGTTCCATATATACTCTGGCCAGGGCGAGGACGGCCAGGCGGAGAGCTCAGGCACACACAACAGGCCGCGGAGACGGCGGCCAGCGCAGGTAGGCGGATTAGGCGGGCCGCGGTGGAGTAGCCGAGCGGTCTAAAGCGTCTCGCTGCGGAGCGCGCGGTTGCTCGCCGTTGAGGTTCGAGTCCTCCCTGGGGCATGGCTGTGTGTGTTTGTCCTTAGGTTAGTTTACGTAGGTTTAAGTATTTTGTAGGCTACGGACTGATGACCACGCAGTTTGGTCCGATAGATTTACAAACATTTGAACATTTTTTTGGATTAGGCGGCCGCTGGGGCAGGCTTGACTCGGCCAGCTGGACGCGCAGGTGCAGCAATCAAAGGGTTAATGATAAGTAACAAAGTTAACCTTTCTTTCCTGTTTCATTTACACAGTTAGAA
This sequence comes from Locusta migratoria, assembly GCA_026315105.1. Taxonomy (NCBI): domain Eukaryota; kingdom Metazoa; phylum Arthropoda; class Insecta; order Orthoptera; family Acrididae; genus Locusta; species Locusta migratoria. The sequence goes on along the minus strand of CM048745.1, from coordinate 329,107,450 downwards.
GATTAACCTACTTCCTTTATTTGATAACTAGTTATTTGTGGATTTAAAGTGCAGTATTGATTTTTGGTAATCTTGTTGAACAGATTTCTTTATTGGTAACGCAGTAAATGATTTTTATGCAACACTGCAGTTAACTGAGTATGATACTGAGTTTTGATAATCAGGTACTGAGCTGCATGAAATTCTCGTTGTCCAACATTCAGAAAGTGGTTTGTGTTTTTAATATAAGTCTCGCAGTCAAATGTTATGAGTATAGTCAGTGTGTTTTTAATGCAGGTTACATGTCAGAAAATCAGGTGATGCTGAAGGAATTAGATTAGGTAACGAAGCAATGAAGGAGACAGATGAGTTTTGTTACTTGGGCAGTAAAATAACAAATGACGGTCGCAGTACAGAGGATATAAAATGCAGAATGGCAATGGGTAGAAAAGCATTTTTGAAAAAGAGAAATTTGTTAACATCGAATATTGATTTAAGCCTAAGGAAGTCCTTTCTGAAGGCATTTGTATGGAGTGTTGCCTTGTATGGGAGTCAGACATGGACGATAAACAGTGCGGACAGGAAGTGGATTGAGGCTTTTGAAATGCGGTGCTACAGAAGAATGCTGAAGATTAGGTGGGTGGATCGCGTAACTAATGAGGAGGTACTGAACAGAATTGGGGAGAAAAGAAATTTCTGGCATACCTTGACTAAAAGAAGGGATAGATTGGTAGGGCACATTCTTAGACATCAAGGAATTGTGAATTTAGCGTTGGAGGGAAGTGTGTGGGGTAAAAACCGCAGAGGAAGACCAAGAGATGGATACAGTAAGCAGATTCAGAGAAATGTAGGTTGCCGTTCTTATGTGGATATGAAGAGTCTTGCTCAGGATAGGGTACTGTGGAGAGCTGCATCAAACCAGTCTCCGGACTGATGAGCACAACAACACGTCACAGTTTATTTGTTAAAAGATCCGTTGCGCACATAATCATTTTAATGCACTGTTTCTCATTTAACAGAACATACGTCAATATCAGGGCCATAATTAAACCAAATTACTGTGTTAATGAACAATGTACGTGTTCATTTAATGAAGTTATCTGATGACTTAGCGATCTTGACTGTTAAACATGAAGTATAATGTAAAGGAAGAATCGACTGTTCCAAAACAATGTCTATTTACAGTTATTATTATTATTATTATTATTTACATATCTTTTTCACAAGTAATTGTTTTGTAACGTTACAGACATAACGTAGCTTTATTCAGTAGAGGGTTAACGAGAATTTTCTGGCTGGGTATAGCAAAATCTAACGATTATTGTTCCAAGAGAAGTTAATCGGTTTCTGTTCCTAAATTAATAAAGAAATTCATCTTCAGTAGTCGTTACGCCCAGTACCTTATTAAAATTTTGTATATGAGGTCACTTTCAAGCGAAATAACGAATTTCAGTCCACCAATCAGTTCACTTTACCAAACAAAAATCTCAACTTTCTCCAAAATATGCAATGGCCTCTACATGTTAGCAGTATTCTTCCACAATCCTTTGAGAAATGAGCCGCCTCTAAGACAGTTGAAATTTAAACAGTAAGAACTCTAAGAAATTAATCACGTAAAAAATATTAACAAACTTTAATACGAATCGAGATTTAGTGAACGTAATTGAAAAAGAGTTTACACCATACACAGTCTGCTAGGACTTGCACTTGTTTCTTGTGAACAGAATAACTGATAGGCGCATATAGCAGACAGAGAAACAAGTCTCTAGTTGCAAACTACTTGAAATAATCCTTGCTGTCTGCATTAGACATTTGTCAGACGTGGTGGTCATTTTAATGCACTTGAAAAAACCTGAAGTCTTTTGACCACAATCGCACTTTATTAAGGTGTTACGCGTTTCGACATACTTAATTATCGAAGGCTATAAAAAGACAATGGTATTAACTTGCACTAAGGACAACACACACACACACACACACACACACACACACACACACACACACACACACACACACACCTCTGTCCGAGGGAGGACTCTAACCTCAGACGGGAACAACCTCGCAGTCCATTGCATGACTCCTTGAACCACGCTGCCATTCTTCTCTACTCTGTACTGTTAATTTTAGTTTGTGCTGAGAAACATACACTTGTGCGCTTGGGTTGCACAGTGGTAGGGTGCCACACTACAAATCCAAAGGTCGCGGGTTCGATCCCCGTCAGTTCCTAGGGTTTTTATCTATCACTGTCCACTTCTTTTCCCTCTGGCAGGATTGCTCATGTGAAAAATACCGAGAAGCACCGTGGTGCGGACCCCACGTTAAACTGTAGGTCCCCCTATAACTGGCTGGCTAAGTCAGGTCGGAGGAAGGCAACGGCATACCACCTCCAAACAGGACCATGACTAGTAAAGCACTGTGGTGCTCAAACCAATCTTCGGATTGTTGACTGCTTTCCCTTTTAGCATACACTTCTCGATGTAAACGAAATACTAAAAAATGTGCAAAAATTTTAAGGTTGTTTGGGATTTTAGTTCTGACACAGAACTACTAAATGGGATAAGTCCTGAGGTCCAGATGCAGTACCGCGTAACGCATATAGTGAAGTTGAGAAAAAAATTGCAATTTTTATTAGAAAATTACAATTTGACGTGGGTAAATAGGCTCGAAACTGTACCTTAAGGAACAGACGCATATAGTTACGGTAAAACGACTTTCTGCTGTAGCACACAATCCATGATTACAATGTTTTATAGATGAAATACTGAAATCGTCTGCAGCATGTTGGAAGACAAATATATCGTCCAAACAGGTATGTATTTATTCTTACGTTCCGTAGGACAGAATTGAGGAGCAAGTCTCCACGTTTGTGGAATGAACAATGCATCAAATTGTTAAAAAAGAGTACTAATATATAAAGGTATAGCAATCCCAAGCACAAGATAGACCTAAGAATAAAGAAAACGAATCAACAACGTAACACAGAATTCAGCTTATTTTTTTTTTTTTTTCAAATTTTCCAGGAATTACTCGACAGATAAAATTGAACGGTGAAGAAACTTTTCAATATAGACTTGAAAGTGCGTGGATTACTACTGAGGTTTGTGAACGGTTGTAGGAGCGTATGGATGTGGCAGAATACTCCACGCCTTTCTCCACAAGAGTTGGAATTCCCAGGATTCTATACTTGGGTCGACTAGACGTTTGCGACCTTGTAACGAAGCATCTACATCTACATACATACTCCGCAAACCACCGTAAGGTGCGTGGCGGAGGGTACATCGTACCACTGCTAGGCAGTTCCCTCCTATTCCACTCCCAAACAGAACGAGGAAAAAAAGAATGCCTTTATGCCTCCGTACGAGCACTAATTTCTCTTGTCTTTGTGATCAATACGCGAAATGTAAGTGGGCGGCAGCTACACTCAGATTCAAATTCCCGCCCTCTAAATTTCCTCAACAGAAATTCACGAAAAGAACGTCGTCTTTCCTCCAGCGATCCCGGAGCATTTCCGTGACACTCGCGCATTGGTCGAACCTACCAGTAGTCAAACCACCAAAAATTGAAAATTTTAGAAAACTCCTTAAAGACATGAACTGGAAAGATGTATACAGTGCTCATGGCATGAATGAAAAATATAATGTATTCATTAATAATGTTAGTATCATGTTCGAAAACTGTTTTCCTCTAAAAATAACTCGAATTAAACAGAAGTCTATAATAAAACCATGGATTACACAAGAAATAAAGATTTCATGTAAGACAAAAGGAAAATGGATCTATCAGCCAAGAGTAGTTGCAATGATGATGATTTAACTAAATATAAGGAATAGCAACATCAGGAAACCAAATAAAAACAATATGGGATATAGTGAAAGAGGAGACTGGTAGAACCAGAAAGGAACAAGAGCAGGTAGGATTAAGAGTAGTTGCGACATTAGTAACTGATGGGCATAGTGTCGCAAGTACTTTATATCCGTTACTGATAGTATGGGATTGTCTGGGTCAGTAAATAATGCCGTTGAATATTTGAAACTAGCATTTACAAATAACTTCACATACATGAATATGTTAGTCACTTCACCACAAGAAATAACTTCCGTAATAAAATCTTTAAAAACAAAGAATTCTAGTGGTTACGATGAAATATCAACAAAGTTAATTAAAGCGTGTTCTAGTGAACTTAGCACAATTTAAGTTATTTGTGTAACCAGTCTATTATAACGGGAACATTTCCTGATTGGCTAAAATAAACCTCTCTCTTCAAGAAGGGGGATAAAGAGATACCATCAAACTACAGACCAATTTCACTTTTGCCAGCATTCTCAAAATTTATAGAAAAGGTAATGTACAAGCAGCTTCTCAACCACTTAATCACAAATGGCATATTGTTTAGAACACAGTTTGGATTTCTGAAAGGTTCCGATATCGAAAAGGCTATTTACACTTACAGTGAGAATGTACTTAATTCAATAGATAATAAATTGCAAGCAGTAGGTATTTTCTGTGATTTGTCAAAGGCATTTGATTGTGTGAACCATAACATCCTTTTAAGTAAATTATAATTCTATGGGGTCACGGGAAATGCTGCAAAATGGTTCAAGTCGTACCTTACTAACAGGAAACATAGGGTGTCCGTGCAAGTGACTAGTGAATCAAGCCAACAGTCATCATCGGATTGGGAAGAAATTACATGCGGTGTCCCACAAGGATCCATCTTAGGGCCATTGCTTTTTCTTTTGTACATTAATGATCTCTCATCAGTTACACTACCAGAAGCAGAGTTCGTTTTATTTGCAGATGATACAAGTATTGCACTAAAACGTACGTCAATCATAGTGAAATATTCATGAATATTAATAAATGGTTTAAAGCCAACTCATTGTCATTACACTTTGAAAAGACTCAGTACATGCAGTTCAGAACATGTAAGAGACTTCCTGACAGCATATGCATTAAGTATGAAGAATAGCAGATAAAAGAGGTTGGCAGTATTAAATTCCTGGGATTACAGCTTGATAATAAATTTAGTTGGGAGGAGCACACCACGGAACTGCAGAAACGACTCAACAAATCTGTATTTTCAATACGAGTGTTATCAGACATAGGAGACATAAAAATAACAAAGCTTGCATACTTTGCTTACTTTCATTCTGTAATGTCATATGGTATAATATTTTGGGGTAACTCTTCAAGTCAGTTAAAAGTCTTCAGTGTCCAAAAACGTGTAATACGTATTATTTGTGGAGTAAATTCACGGACGTCTTGTAGAAGCCTCTTCAAAGAACTGGGTATATCAACTATTTCCTCTCAGTATATTTATTCCTTAATGAAATTTGTCATAAATAATATATCCCTTTTCCCAACAAACAGCTCAGTTCATACATACAAACTGATCTACACAAGGAACACACATTTTCAATAATTTACCATCAAGTATAAAAAATTTAGCTACTAATAAAGATCAGTTTAAGAGGAACCTAAAAGACTTTCTAGTGGCCAACTCTTCTAATCCATTAGTTAATTTCTAAATTGTACCAAATGATGCATGCACTCGTACTATATTAGTATTATTATATTATCACAAAAAAAGAAAAAAAATGTTCCACATCCACGAGGATCCCCTCAACATGGATCTACGGAACGAATAACTAATCTAATCTAGTAACAAAGCTAGCTGCTCGCCTCTGAACTGCGTCTATGTCTTCCTTTAAATTGATCCGCTGTGGGTCCCAAACACTTGAGCAATACTCAAGACGTGGTCGTACAAGCGTTTTATATGCGGTCTCCTTTACAGATGAAGTATATCTCCCCAAAATTCTCCCAATAAACCGAAGTCGGCTGTCCGTCTTACAACTGTTCCTTCCATTTCACATCGCTCTGCAATGTTACGCCTAGATATTTGAACGATGCGACAGCATCAAGAAGCTCACTACTAATGCTGTATTCGAACATAATGGGATTGTTTTCCCTACTAATGCCCATCACCTTACATTTTTCTACATTAAGAGCTAGCTGCTATTCTTCGCACAAACTAGAAATTTTGTCTAAGTCATCCTGTATGCTATTACAGTCAGTTAGAGACGACACTATCCCATACAACAAGGCATAATCAGCAAACAGCCGTAAATTACAACTTACTCTGTCCATCAGATCATTTATATAGATAGAAAATAATAGCGGTCCTATCACAATCCCGTGGGACTCGCTTGACGATACACTCCTCTCTGATGAACACTCGCCGTTCTGAAGAACGTACTGCGTTCTATTACTTAGGAAGTCTTCCAGCCAGTCACAAATCTGTGAACCTATTCCATATGCTCGAATCTTCGTTAGAAATCTTCAGTGTGGCATCACGTCAAACGCCTTTTTGAAATCGAGAAAAACACAATCCGCCTGTTGCCTTTCATACATGGTTCGAAATATGTCGTGTGAGAAAAGGGCAAGCTGAATTTCACAAGAACGATGTTTCCTAAACCCGTGCTGATTCGTAGAAAGAAGCTTTTCCGTCTCTAGGAAATTTACTATTTTCGAACTGAGAACAAGCTCCAAACATCTACAGGAAACTGATGTCAACAATATTAGCCTTTAATTTTGTCGGTCAGTTATCTTTCCTTTCTTATAAACGGGAGTCACCTGCGCTTTTTTCCAATCACTAGGAACTTAGCGCTGAATTAAAGATTCGCGATCAATGCAAGCTAAGTAGGGGGCCAATGCCGCAGAATACTCTTTGTAAAACCGAACTGGTATTCCATCCGGATCAGCAGACTTTTTCGTATTTAGCTCTCTCAGCTGCTTCTCTATACCGGAAATACCTATTACTATGTCCTCCATTTCGGAATTAGTACGTTGATCAAATGATGGTACATTTAGGCGGTTCTCCTGCGTGAAAGATTTCTTAAAGGTTAAATTTAGAAGTTATGCTTTACATTTGCTTTCTTCTATTACTGCCCCGGAATGATCAACGAGTGACTGGACAGTGGGCTTCGACCCACTTATCGATTTTACATAGGACCAGAATTTTTTCGGGTTCTCAGAAAGATCTTTTGGTAAGGTATGGCTGTGGTAATTATTGTATGCTTTGCGCATCGATCTTTTTATAGACGCACGAATCTCTACTAACTATTGCCTGTCATCATTTGCGTGTTCTTTTTTTAATCGAGAGTGCAACAGTCATTGCTTTCTCAGCAGCTTTCTAACATTATTATTATACCACGGTGGATCTTTTCCATCCTTAATCGTCTTGGGTCTTATTCCCATCTCCTTGTTTTACTGAACCTCCCGATACCAGTGTTGCATAATCATAGGTACGAATGTATTTTAGTTTCATTTTCTTTTCCAAACTTGTGTTATTCTGTTTTCTAACTTGACTAGCTGAAGTTATTTTATAACATTTGGCGTAGCAGAGATTTTTTTAATTAGCAAATATTAATTAGTTCATGAAAGACGCGAATTTTACTAGGCCATTCACTAATCATTATCTCTGATAAAGCTAATTAATTTTTTTTCTCACAATATTTAAGTACCTTTTATTATGTTTCACAAGTAATGTTAAGAAAGTTGTACCCTGATTTGTTACTGTATCATTACCTTTTAGCCTAAAAGTATAATTTGGAAGCATACATCATAATAATATTGGCAAAGCAATACTAATATAACCAAGAATTGTTTATCAATTTATTCAGTATTATTTACGCTCCTTTTACTATAGCCAGTTACATGTAATTGTCAACTTTTCCATTATAATTATTTTAATGGACTAAATTAACAAAACGTACTTATCAGTGACGTTGTTTGGATGATATATACAGGATGCTTTCGAATCATGTAGATGAGTCTTGTTTCGTGTTTACTCGAGGACACAATCTTTGTCACTCTGAACTCTAATTTGAACAACCATGTAAAAGTTCTTCAGAGTTGTCCGTGTAGAAAGTGTATATACAGGTGTTATGAACTGATTATTAATATTCATGGCACACTAAATGTACACATAGAACTTTTGTATGCGACACACGAACTTTTTAAATTTCTATTACTAATGTGTGTGGAATTTGCGTGCTGGGTTTTAGGTAGTATTATTAATGAGAATTGTACGCTGCCCATAAATGGGGACTATTGGGCACTAATGATTCATTAAAGTGTCAATGAAATGCAGTTCTACGTGTCGCCTACATTATTTGTAGTAGACTAGTTTCGCCCCATTGAATTTCAGCCAGTCGTCAACGAACTACGAGCCAGCAACGTCACAACGTTACACCACAAATTACTGGAACCGCCAGTATCTGCGCATTAAATAATCTTTTTGAGTCAGAGTAGTTTCCCCAAAAAGTAACACCTCACGTCATAAGCGAATTATTTTTTTTTTCAACACCACTTATTTAGGAACTGTTCTAATGATAAATAACACAGGATTTAGTTTTTGAACAAGATTATGAACATAGAATTTCCGCAAATTACCTTCCACTACTCATCTACAAGTCTGAACAGCTCAGTCTCACTTATCATATGCCAGTTCTGTGTTATGAGAATGTTAGTTTTTGATCAAACTGCAAAATCTGAATCTTCGCTGTGATTTAGGATCAAGTTGTTTTTTAGAAGCCATGATATTAGCAGTTTGGTGTCATTATCAAACAGAAATATATAGAATAACCCTTTACCTAGAAGGCATATCATTTATATATATAAGTCGTCCGCGCACCTCCCACCTACCTGTGGGTGCATATCACAGCCATTTTCAACACTGCAGAGAATTAGTTCTGCTGCCTCTTATCAGTGTACTGGCTGAAAACCCGTTGTTGCTCGTTATGTTTAATATCTGCAACTTATAGTTTTTGGCATTATTCTTTGTAGAAACAGGCGAATGCAGGCTGTATGTGAAACTTCTGTAGGTTTAGCTCCAAAGTATATATTAAAAAAATCGGGTTCCATGCTTCCTATTCTGCCTTTCCGGATGTACACCAATTTCCAACGAAATATTTATGAATAACAATTATGCTTTGATACAACTTTAAATTACAGAGAACATAATTTTATGATTTCAATATACAGTTCTATATCAGCCCGGAAGTTTTAAATGAAGTTGACGCCGGCCATGAAGGTTTACATTGTATGATCATACAGTTCTATAATTATTCAGGTATATATTCATTTATATAAGACCTGTATGTCTGTAAAATCTGTTGCGAATACAATTAGTAGCGAAGAAATAATAGTTTAAAACTTGGTGCGTGATGGGGAGGTTTTCCATGAACATTAATGTTTATGTGCTCATATCTCATGAACTACGTGTCGTACTGTGATACAATTTCGAAGGTACATTCAGCTACATATGCGTATATTGTTTGTCAAATTTCTTGCGGATACAATTTGTAGTGTAGAAATTATAAATTGTAACGTCTTACCGAATGCCGTAGTTTTAGTCCATGAACCGAAAAAGGAGTAAGCGAGAAACTTTTTTCATCATTTTTCTATGGTTGTTAGCAACACCAAAAATAATAGAGGTATGAAATTGTCTTTAAAGTTTGATGCAATTCGCTACGCACCCTCATTCTCAAACGGTGTATGAAGAGAGTCTGGTCGCATTATGTGGCAGTGTTTTGCGATTCCTATTGTTTATGACGTCATATCTCCTGAACCATGTGCCGTATGATTCTTAACCCTACACCAACTGAACCTCACGGTAAAAAATATGTGTATCGAATTTGATTGAAATCGGTCAGATGGTTTAGGAGGAAATGTGCAACATCGTCGTGTGATGTATCAGTTTTTCTCAATCTCATTGTTTATGACGTCAGATCCCGTGAACTAAGTGTTGTATGTAATCCTTACACTTACGGCGAGCGTCCTCATGAATTGAAGCTTACGTGTGCAAAATTTTATAAAGATTGGAACAAAACCGCAGATTTTTTAAGGGACTTAACTGCGGGGTCATCAGTCCCTAAACTTGAAGTAGCTTATACTAAAGACGACACAAACATCCATGCTCGAGGGGGTATCGAACCCCCTACCGTAACGGCCGTGCAAACTGTGACTGGCGAGCCGCAGAACGCTCGGCCACTGCAGCCGGCTCTGTAGATTTGTATGCAATACGTACACACATGTAAGCACATGCACACACTGCTTTATATATATAGATGTGGCCAACCAGTTGTAAAGTATTACCCTTACTTCAAAATTTTCAATTTCTGCAACAATTTTTCTGATAAATGCAATGAAACGTCTTTTTAAGTAAAAAAATAAGCCCTTCGTTTACATTATTTTATTCATATCTTTCAGTGCCTTACACACAAAACATAATGTATTTTCCATTGTTAAATCACATCTTAAACCAAATTATACGTTTGACAGCAAATAACTGGAACTGAAATGATGAATTGATTGACCTTGAAGATACAACCTTTTTAACAACTTTAGCAAAAACCCATGAGATAGAGACAGGCCTAAAGTTGTGTAACTATCCCTTTCTCCTTTTTTATAAATTTGTTCCTCTACTTAGTATTTCAATCAGTCAGGAAACTGACTATTCCGGAAGGAAATACTGCAAATATGCCTACGTACTGGGCTAACATAGGAGATACACTACTTAAGTACTGTTCTGGATAACCTGTTACATCGATAACATTCCTTAGTGTTTCGTGATTTATCTTTTGACTCAGTCTCTACCTTGTCAGTAGTACGGAGGATTATTTCAGGGAACAGACTACTATTTTCTAAGAGAGTTACATTGTAATGTATAGGAGCAAAGGTTCATTTTAATTCACCTGCTAAAATCAGAAAGTAATTGTTACATAATATACATATAACTGACTCAGCAGTAACAGAAAAATTGTCATTACTGACTGACTTTATACACACAGTTTTGTGCTGCTGACAAGATACTTCATTCACTACTGGACATATGGTTTTAATTTTATCTTGATGATGAGGTGTTAATTTTGCATACTACATACTTTTTACCCACCGTGACAATTTATTTTCCTGTTATTTACATTATGAAGATATTCCTTCTACTAGCATCCCACATTTTGTACAGTATATTCATAGAAAAATAAACCTCTTCGTGGGATACTCGGTATTTGAAAATTTTGCCGGTAATACTTGAACGGACTGTACCTCGTCGTTCCATGTCATTGTTAGATAATTTAATCACGAACTTCCAATTTACGTGTAAATCTGTTTATTTTAAATCCTGTATTAATATCGTCTTGCTTTGCTCCTCACGGTATGAGAGGTTAATTTAAGACTATTGTCAAATTTTGATGAGTTGACTGATTCTTCTCAATTTAAAATTTTGTACACACAAATGCTGAAATGTCACGAAATGTAAGTCTCCTAAATTGGTTTTGTTAACTATATCTTGTCATACAAATCACAAAGGTTTGTGTAAAGATTTATTTGACAGTAACTCTTCCGATTTTATTCTACGAAAAGTCTGTAGCAAACTGTGTAAAATATGAAGTTTGCGCTCTTTTACTTAGTCACAATAAGTAGAGCCCGAATTGAAATGTCGTAGAGGTGTGAATGCTTTCCATCTGACACTTCCAGTATTTAACGTAGGTGTTAAATTGAATAGTGTGTGGAAGACATTCAAATGAAAAAAGATCTAGGAAAAAAACCGCTGCTTCTCAGGAAGACCTCACTTAATTGTAACAATCGATTATAGTAATTTTCAGTTTGTTGAATGTCAGCGTGACGTAAGCTACTATCATCTTTTTCACGTTTATTCTTAACTTTATTTTTATCCATATATATACTACTGTTGTGAAATTTCACAAGACCTCCGATGTATTTACTATACAGCTATTAGTGAAGTCATTGGTACTGTGTCAGTTCTTCCTTACTTCCCATTGTCCGAAAATTAGACAGCAGTAATTCATTTTGTGAGGAGAATCGACGCCCCGCTGACGAATTCACAATTTATCGGCAAATTTAACAGCGTTAATCAATCATTCACTGATTACAGTATCGAGAGTTTTCGCTGCCGCTGCATATTCTGTTTAATAATTGAAATGCCCAGTTTCGCGACATTATTTTGAACGGGTGCCAGAATAATCAGTAGACTGGATGTCAACTGGTGAGATACTTATCAAAGAATTTTCATGGTCGTTGCACTGAATTTGTCTTTGACCATAGCAAGCTAAAATACTAATTTTTTCTCAGCTGAGCAAAATTTTTTAATTATGAAGGGCTCACTTGAGATAGGATACACAATATACATATGGAAACGTATTTCATTCGCAAATTGCTTACAATCGTAATTATTGTGTGATACGGTATGATATTTTGCTGTATCGATCTACTTGCAGTTTACCTGGCGTTTACTTAGATCGAGGCACCATAGGGCTACCATAATAGTGAAAAGGCCATACTCTCTGCACTATAATGTGGTGTGTAATCACCTCGGACGGCCAGTACAGTTTCACGCGAGCGTGGTATGGGTATGGGTTATCAGTCAGCTCTTGAGGGATATTTGGCGATTCCTCCAGGAGTGCAACATACAGCTCTGTTACCGTTGGGAGAGGTGCTGGTCTGGCTGCAGTGCGTCTGGCAACTTCATCCCAGACATGCTCAAATGGGTTTAAGTTTGGTTAACAAGCAGGCCACTCCATTCTTTCCAGGTTCAAGCTAGTTTTTCACCAGTGCAGCTCTCTAGGGACGAGCGTTATCGTCCACCAGAAAGAACCCATGGCACCAGCGTTGGGCGCAACGAAAGGTCAAAGGATATCGTCTCTATAGCTCTGAACAGCCAAATCGCCATTCTGTTGGACATAGAGTTCCGTACGTCTGCCAATACTAACTCTTGTCCTTACTATTCGTCCCTCACCACGATGTTTAGTACACATGAGTAGGACTGTCCCGAATTCAACGTTCTCTCCAGATGATGGAACGTCGACTGTCGAGCTGAACACGAAATCTTGACTCATGCGTGAACAGAACTCGGTACCATTCGTTACGACTCGAATCCTGATGTTCTTTCGCCCAGTTTTTGCAACTAAATGGTATAATAGGTTTAATGGTACACACACCATAGACCTCCGTGCTTAGAGGCCACATTCCCGAAGGCGATTTCGGACTTTTTATGCTGATATTGCACTTCCTTTTGCCAGCGTGGAGGACGCGTTGCAGCTGAGTTGCATTCAGCCTCCAAACGCAACAGGATGTTATCCGGAGATTATTACCGAGCGAGGTAGCGCAGTCATAAAACACGGGACTCGCATTCGGCTATCCAGATTTAGGTTTTCCGTGATTTCCTTAAATCACTTTAGGCAAATTCCGAGATGGTTCCTTTCAAAGGGCACGGTCGATTTCCTCCCACGTCCTTACCCAAGCAGCCCGAGAGTAAGCTCAGCCTCTAATGACGACGCCGTCGACGGGGCGTTAAACACTAATCTTCCTTCCTTCCACTACGTTATCTGAAATCAACTGCTTGTCTTACTCGCTTGGTGGAGTAAACACAACGTCAATCTCCTCTGCAGCAACCCTTGCGGTTTCGTAATGTTGCTGTCTCCACTCTTTTGAACTGATAGATGTCGAACCATTTTACTTCCAACTGCCGATGACGATAGCCTACTTTAGTACCTAGCTATCTCGACTGATCCCTTAACTGTTTTGATAAGTGTATTTTCCATATATGAACTAAATTACATTTTGGGGAAAGAATCGATACCAATTCTGTTACTGACTCACCACAAATATTGATAAGAAAAACACGAGACCAGTTACTTAGTCCAGCTTCGTTGGGCCACGATTAAGGGTTGCCTTTAAGTAAAACACTCCTTCAATTATCGAGATTTATTTTTATCACAACTCAGTTGTAAAAGTTCCGAACACATCATTTTCCTTTGACGTCGAATTACTATTAAACCCTGTGTACATTTGTGGTGGGCGATTACCACCACAATTTCGATTTGAGATGTGGATGTTGTTACTTTATAGAAGTAATGTCCGTCGAGTCACTCAATTAGTATAAATGATGTTATTGTTTGGGAAGACACAATACTGACAGTGGACCGAGGCAGGCGGTTGAAGCTGCTGCCAGACAGGCCAGGCATCGGGTTAACCCGAGCAGCGGGTCGGAGATTTCTCCAAGTCGCCAGAAATTCGGGAAAAGCCCAAAAGTAATGAGGGGTGTTAATCAAGCCTCTCGATGGCGTGTCTAGAGAACATCTGTGAATTTCACGCTCCAGTAATTAAGAATAAAATGAGATAATCTATAAAATTATTTGCCGTCAACATACAGGACATCTACGATGTCAGAATAATTACCCACATCTCAAGAAACTAAAAATAGTTTCAGTATCTCTAAAATTATAAATTTTTATGACTATCATATCGAAATATAGAAAAATCAAGCTAAAAATAAACAACTTTTCAACACATAGGACATCTACGATGTCAGAATAATTACCCACATCTCAAGATACTAAAAATAGTTTCAGTATCTCTAAAATTATAAATTTTATGACTATCATATCAAAATATAGAAAAATCAAGCTAAAAATATACAACTTTTCAATGCGTCATGCAATCGCAACAAAATCCGGTTTATATGATAGCTTATTGTCTCTAGCTATCAACTTGAAAGCGAGACAAATAATAAAATGAAATAATCTATAAAATTATTTGCCGTCAACATATAGGACATCTACGATGTCAGAATAATTACCCACATCTCAAGATACTAAAAATTGTTTCAGTATCTCTAAAATTATAAATTTTTATGACTATCATATCGAAATATAGAAAAATCAAGCTAAAAATAAACAACTTTTCAACATATAGGACATCTACGATGTCAGAATAATTACCCACATCTCAAGATACTAAAAATTGTTTCAGTATCTCTAAAATTATAAATTTTATGACTATCATATCAAAATATAGAAAAATCAAGCTAAAAATATACAACTTTTCAATGCGTCATGCAATCGCAACAAAATCCGGTTTATATGATAGCTTATTGTCTCTAGCTATCAACTTGAAAGCGATACACCTATATATGAGTACAATATTAGTACCAGACGGTGCTGTTTCCAAACATGCATTATCATAAATTTCATCGTCACATTAAGACCAATGTTTCATACAAGTAGAATCTCCATTTAACAAAGGCTGTAATAGATCTTCACTTTCACTGAAGATAGCAATGCCATTAGCAAATCATTTAAATGAAACCCTTTGATCCTGAATTTTATCCAGTTTTCGAATCATTCTTTTCTCTTCGGCATTTATACTTTGACGTATAGATTGAACAGTATGAGCAAAGTATTTCATTCTGGACATTTAGTTTTTTAATCCCAGGCCTTCCTTCTTGATCTTGGAATCTTATTGTTCCCTTTCAGATATTGAATTTACTGTAAACTACCCGTCTGTCCCTACATCTATCTCCTATTTTACGCAACATTTCTAACATCTTGTAATGTTTCGTATTGTCGAATGCTTTTAGTAGGTCTTAAGTTTTCGGCAGCCTTGCTTCAATTATCAAGCGCAATGTCAACTCTCGTTTTGTGTCTCGTTGCTGCCGATTGTCCTAGGTGTCGGTGGCCGAGTAGAGAGAGACCGACACAGGGAAATAGGATGCACGCGTGTGCAGGTACAGAGTCTGAGGTGACCAGCCAGTGGGACAGCAGAAACTAGAAACACTAAGCTAGATTAGAACAAGATATATATTTAGTAGAAACATTATAATACTTAACTTTTACAAGTTCCATGACTGCAGACTAGCGTAATGCTAATACATAGTTCAACTAGGTAGAGGCCTGCCTACTGATGAGGGTCTGTTTTAGTGCCTGTCCTATTGCCAAGTGACCGACACAGTTCAGTGGTGGCTGTGAGAGTACGCCGCGCCGTGCTTGCATGGCGGCGCGCGGCGAAAGTACGTGGCGCGCACTTCACACTTGTGCGACACCACATCTCGTACATCCAAACTGTCAGTCTTTTAACAGTTCCTCGTCACGGTGGAGTGGTCGAGCGCTCTTGCTGCGGAGCGCGCGGTTGCTCATCGTCGGAGGTTCGAATCCTCCCTCAGGCATGGCTGTGTGTGTTTGTTCTTAGGTTAGTTGCAGTTAGTTTAAGTACTTTATGCGATTAGGGACTAATAAGCAGAGTAGTTAAGTCCCATAGATTTACAAACATTTAACAGTTCCTCAAATTATGTAAATGAACAGCCTTGTTAGCGAGCTTTAATGACGTGTTTCGCCTACAGTGGGAGGACTAGTAAATATTATCTGAGTATGCATACTGTAGGCAGAACAGTTCCCTAAAGTATACAAATCCACAAACAACAATATTTATATCATCCTCCAAACTGGTTGCTGCGCAAGTCGCAAAATGGGGTTTCAGTTCCTGAATTTTCCATTACATTCTTCTATTTATTACTCGCGTCTGTATATTAAGCTGATTGATCAAATTGTGAAACAATTTCAGCCGCCCAGTTGCATAATCTGGTTTATATACGTAAACCTTTGCCTACTTGAGACGATTTACAATTAGCTCAAAACTGAATTTGTTGTTAAATAAAACAGAATCAAGTGCCCATCTGTAGCTCTCTCCATGTCACGGAATAAAATATAAAATATTAAAACCGTAAGGTTCACAGAAAAAAATATGGAGCAACGCCACACACAGGCCGAGGGAGTTGGTTTTTGTTTCTTTAATCGCACCTGAAGGGGATCTGAGGCACTAGAGCACTACTCAACCAGCTGAAAAATGCCGCTCTCAGAGAACAAAAAAAAAAAAAAAAAAAAAAAAAAAAATTATATGTTTCTGTTTGAATGACTCTGACAACGATAAGGGAAACTAGATGCCTCAGTCAGCATACCCCTCTCCTCATCAAAAAGTTTGGCTTGTGGACATTCACGCAATATTAATACTGAACAAGCCAAATCCGTTCACCCAGCCTCTCGTCTTAGTGAGGTGTCCTCCCTGTTACTGCCAATACCTACGTGTGTCTTTCTTCTAATGTCTCCTTTCTTCAGACTGGCACCTTCCTTTGTCTACTCTTTTACTATCACTATTTCCATTTCTCTTGACATTCCTTAACACATAATCCTTCTCTGCCACTTTCATTCCCTGCTACTCTCACGGTACCATTCTTTTACCCTTAAATTTGCAGTCTCTTTTCTGCAGTGTCTCTTTTGTCTCCTTTATTTAACAAGTTAGTTCTGACTTGTAAATTTTACATCAGGAAACTTTAACTCATGGATATAGGAGAAGGAAGAGAATAGAAAGTTTTGTTGTTGTTGAGGTTCGCAGGTCTGGGGGATCAAGAAGCCCGAAGCTTACATATGGTCTCCGCTCATCTCGTTTTCATTTCTATGGAGTCCTCTCTCTCTGTATTTTTGGCACCACTGCTCCTATCTCCGTGTATTTTTTTTTCTGCTGTTTTTCTATCCAACAATGTCTGTCAGCTCTTTCTCTCTCTCCAACTGATACTCCCAGCTCTCTCTTCCGTCACCCTCATTTTCATCTATATTCTCTTTCGACAGAAATAAGCGCGAATTTAATCGCAGGCCTAAAACTTCGGTGATGGAATGAGTACTTAGGCGGCTGATTCCCTAATTACCTGCCAGAGTCCTTTAAACGCAACATGGAGGCCTTTATCTGTCCCCGACAGGAGCTTTTTGGAGGTGGTTCCCTTCTTCACCTTGCTACAGCAGAGGGTGTTACTTAAATAACACAAATTATGTAGTTCAGTAAAGTATTGACGATTTCTTTATATGCTTTCTCAACATTTATACGAGAGTTGGAACTGAGACAGTGACAACTATTTATTCACAACCGATACAAAAGCGTTACATGTTTGCTCCCTGTTATACTCCGCCATTATAACACAAAATTTATTTCAAACAGTTCAGTCTGCACACAACAAAACAAATTGAATAAACTAGTTCTTGCATTCTGAAAACAGACACGTAACAGAAAGTCTGCTAATAAGTAGTGGTGCTACCGTCTGTGACAAGGTTCATAAACACCAAAAAGGCAAACAGAACTTCCTGAAGATCCAAACCAACTGCAGAACGATCTGAATAAGATATCAGTATGGTGTAAAATTGGCAATTGGCTCTAAATAATGAGAAGTGTGAAGTCGTCCACATGAGTACGAAAAGAAATCCGTTAAACTTTGTTTACAACATAAATCAATCAAATGTGAAGGCCGTAAACTCCACAAAATACCTAGGAATTACTATTACTTCAGACCTAAACTGGAAAGAACACGTAGATAATATCGTGGGAAAGGCGAACCAGAGACTACGTTTTATTGGCAGAACCCTTAAAAGATGCAACAGAACTACTAAACAAACTGCATACACTACGCTTGTCCGTCTATTTTTGGAGTATTGCAGCCCAGTGTGGGATCCTTATCAGGTGGGTTTGACATCGAAAGAGACCAAAGAAGGGCAGCTCGTTTTGTATTGTCACGATACAGGGGAGACAGCGTTACGGAAATGATACAGGATCTGGGATGGGAATCACTACAACAACGGCGCTTATCGCTGCGGCGTGGGTTACTTATGAAACTCCAGTCGCCAACATTCTCCTCCGAATGCGAAAATATATTGTTGACTCCCAATTACTTAGGTAGAAATGACCATAAGAATAAAATACGAGAAATCAGAGCTCGAACAGAGAGATTCAGGTGTTCTTTCTTCCCGTGCGCTATTCGAGAATGGAATGGGAGATAAATAGTATAACTGTGGTTCGATGAACTCTCTGCCAGGCACTTAAATGTGATTTGCAGAGTATCCCATGTAGATGTAGATGTAGCGTAGCGAAGAGTCCAATCCGGTAAGTGGTCAGTATCCGGTTTCTTCTCGAAGAGCCCAAGCACGGTCCGCCGTAATCCTTAATCGGAGGCACAGTCGTAGACACTTCCCAGGCGAGGCGAGAACTGCTGGAAGTGGCTCTGTGGCTCGCTTATATTGACAGGTTCGGCCAATCGTTACGTTTGTTGTCAGTAGTGCTCACTCTGGTGGCGAAGGAAGCGCCGTCTACATGGCTCGTATCGACTGTGGTGTGTTTGCGCTGCCGCTAGTCCAGCAGACGACGCATTCACTCGCGGCTGCAGTGGATTTCCTGGTGCGGCTTCAGCGATGCTTGCTGCGCGCCGGGCGTCATGTTGCGCACCGACCGGCCGCGGTGGCCGAGGGGACTAAGGCGCTCCAGTCACGGTCTGCACGGCCACTACGGTCGGGGGTTCGAATCCCCCCTCGGGCATGGATATTTGTGCCGTCCTTAGTCTTAGTTAGTTCATAGGTAGTTTGTAAGTTTAGGGACTGATGACCCCGTAGTTAAGTCCCATAAGCTGTACAAACATTTGAACATTTTTTTTTGTTGCGCACCGACTCGGTTGGGCGGCGGCGGATACGACACACCCATGACTGTCCTTCACAGTAGTCACCAGCGTTGTGTAGAGTCCGCGTAGAGCCAGCGATGTGTAAGGCGTGGTATACCGTTAGCAGAGCCTGTTCTGTTGATAATGCGAATGGAGCAGTCTGGTGCCTGTGGAATCACAGGAAAAGTTCTGAAGCGAATGCCACGAAGTGGTTCCTTCATCGTCGTAATCAAACCAAAGCCACAAGGACATCAGTCCGGGGAGTATGGTGAACGGTACAGTACTTTTCAGTCCCATTGACCGAACAGAGCAGCCACAGCTTGCGTTGTATCCGCCCTCTCATTGTCGTAAAAAATGATGAGTGGGTTGCGCAGAAAGGTTGCCGCTTCTTTCAATTCGCAGGTAATGATCCAAAAAAGAACAGTAATTCTGTGCATTGGCGGTCCTTCCTTCCCTAGAAGGCGCGGACGCTTAGGCAGATATTCCACTCGACCCAAAGATATTCCACTCGACCACGACAGTGGCGCGCCAGGCGGAACAGCTTGGAAGCTGCTTCAAGGTCACGCACTTAGACTCCACACATTAAAACTGTAGTACTCACGAGCGCTTAAAGACATGACACGAAGTGCCCGATCAATGTTTTCAAAGGAAAAAGGTAAAGGATAAATTTTATTTAACTATGATAATACACCACAACATCTCCTTGAATATTAAATTTCTTCTCAAATGGGCCTTCAACCTTAACCCAAATATGAACTCCCTCGTTGGCAGCAACACGTCTTCTATTCCTTGTTCTCAAACACAATGGCTTATCAGAAACAAAATATGAAGTACCAAATGACTTGTTAGGTACCTCTCCGATACTCCAAGTGCGAAAAGCAATAATGTCCCTCTCAGAGAATGACTCAAGGCCACCTTGCCTCGCATTATTACAGCGAACAATGGCTACAGTCAGCCACCCAGAGCCACCAAAAACTTCAGTACTTTTAATAAACCGAC
The DNA here is from genome assembly GCA_026315105.1 of Locusta migratoria. Classification (NCBI taxonomy): domain Eukaryota; kingdom Metazoa; phylum Arthropoda; class Insecta; order Orthoptera; family Acrididae; genus Locusta; species Locusta migratoria. The sequence continues at coordinate 329,087,142 of CM048745.1, read as the reverse complement.
TCGGTTGGGCGGCGGCGGATACGACACACCCATGACTGTCCTTCACAGTAGTCACCAGCGTTGTGTAGAGTCCGCTTAGAGCGGTGGCATGGTATACCGTTAGCAGAGCCTGTTCTGTTGATAATGCGAATGGAGCAGTCTAGTGCCTGTGGAATCACAGGAACAGTTCTCAAGCGAATGCCACGAAGTGGTTCCTTCATCGTCGTAATCAAACCAAAGCCACAAGGACATCAGTCCGGGGAGTATGGTGAACGGTACAGTACTTTTCAGTCCCATTGACCGAACAGAGCAGCCACAGCTTGCGTTGTATCCGCCCTCTCATTGTCGTGAAAAATGATGAGTGGGTTGCGCAGAAAGGTTGCCGCTTCTTTCAATTCGCAGGTAATGATCCAAAAAAGAACAGTAATTCTGTGCATTGGCGGTCCTTCGTTCAAGGATTTTACTCCACGTACCACTGTTCTGTACGGCAATGTCGATTCAATGCACTCATCTTGAAGACCTTGATGACATTGTCGTGCTATACGACCTCTCCTTTTTTGAAAACAGACTGATACCGTTAATTTATACCGCTCGTTCACAAATGACTTTTTTCCCTCGACTCTGTGACGCGAATCCATTTGCTCGGAGGTTAGGTAGGTACGCCAACAACGTGTGCTATCACCGACAATAGTAGATTACATTGCATAGTGTCTTCACAGCAGTGTTGCCACTATTTAAGTTCCAACCCTCGTAAATTTTAGGATATGATGACTAACAAACAGAAGTTCGTTATTTATAGAGACCACATACCAGATTACCCAACATGTTGATTCGGCCACTGCATCGGAGACCATATCACTGGAATGACATGTAGTTGTGTTCTCAATTTTCAATACACTATGTTGATGAGCAAACATCAACCATACGTAGAGTATACATAATACCTTATTACATCTGGAAAGTCTTTAAAGCCACGCTGTACTGGTCGTACAGTGTCGGCTGCAATGAAAATATAAATGATAATTCCCAAATAAATCAATACAGGCTGGTACAGAGTGCTCCAGAGGGATAATCCTTAGGGTCATCCTCCACTTGCAGTGGCTGTCTTTCCCTTTGGGAGAGGGCGCCACATTACGGTAGTTCCCGCCGGAAGTTCGAGTCTTCCCTCGGCTGCACGTATTGTCCTTATATATATATATATATATATATATATATATATATATATATATATATATATATATATATATATATATATATAATCTTGTAACGAACTGCACATTGATAATTAAGTACAATCATACTTAAATTAGTAGATACAGGAGTGTTCATATTAAAAACATATCCATCAGTTGGAACGTACGTCTCAAAATTAAAAGACAAGCACATCTAAAACAAAACAAACGATAAAATTTATATCTCGCTCATCCAGAATTTGGTATATAGAGCTGCGGTCTCGTTATATCTCATAAGATCTTCCTGGGAGCATTTTCCGCACGTATTCACCAACGGACACCTCAGGAGATGCTTCATTGTTTGTATCTCCTCGTATTTACATTTATGTGTCCGTAGAACCCCATTTGTACACTAGTTGTTTCCATCGCTCCATGCCCGTGCGGAGTCGGTTTAAAGTTCTCTTATGTTGCCAATCTAGGTGAGAGCCAGGGGAAGAGCTTCCTCATGACTGAGTGCGGCCGAGCACTTCTGTTTCCAGAGTGATTCTATGGTCTCCGCAGATGGCTGATTTGCGTTTATGAAACTTTGCCCAGATTTCAGTCGTCTAGGTACAGGCTGGTGATTAAATAGTGGGTGCCTCGGGTCATTGAGTTGTTTATACCGTTCTTTAGAGCTGAGGATCGATCTTCTAACGTGAGGCGGAGCAATACCAGCCAGTGAATACAAATGGTGCACTTTGGTAGGTTTGAAGCAGCCCGTTATCTCCTGCAGGAATCATTACGGACCGTGTCTATTTCCTTTGTATGAACAGATCTTCCCCTGACTGCAGATCCATATTAGGCCACACAAAAACAGGTGGCGAGTGTTGTGGTACGTAGAACGTTTGGTTTTGCACCCCACTTTGCAGTTGTTACCTTGTTGAGTATTCCATTTCGTGTTTGGAGTTTGGCCTTTGTTTTCTCGATATGATATTTATAGGTTAATGTTCTGTCGAGGGTGATGCCCCGATAGGTAGGGTTGGAGCAGTTCTCCAGATGGACTCTGTCCCAAAGGATGTTTAATTTCTTTCTAACCTCCCCGTTATTCAAATGAAACAGACACACTTTAGTTTTGCTAAGGTTTGGTCGAAGTTGATTTTTCCCTATAATTGTTCTTAATATAAGTTGATTTCAGTTGTTTTGTTTGTAAGTGTAAGGACCGATGACACGAGCAGTCTGGTCCCTCAGGCTTACATACATTTGAAAGTCTTTAATATATGATGCTGTACTTTTCTGCACAGTAACTGTAAACGAAAAAATAAATCTAACTTTTAACGAACGAAGATACCTTTGTGTAAGGCGTCGAAAAATCAAAGTTTTTACACCGGATAGATATCGAAAATAGGATGGTAAGTTTCACAACGGCCAAAACGTAGTCGCTCAGGAGATTTGGCAGTTTTGGTACCCAAACATCATGGGTTTTCGCGGGTCCGACAACGCATATAAATTTATTTAACCGGGAATTTGATGTTTGTAGAAATTCAAACTTTTAAATGTTTCTAAGGCATTTAACTACGTTGGACATTAGTTCCTAGGCTTAAAAACTACTTAAACTAACTTAGTGTTTTATGATAAGGACAACACAAACACACATGCCGGAGGGTAGACTCGAACCTCGGACGGCGAGCTACCGCGCCCTCGTCAGCAAGGCGCCTTAGAACACTCGGCCGCTCCACCGCATCGATGTTTGTAAATAAATAGTCAAAATCATACAAAATAAAAATGTTAATTCCAGTGCTTAGTTATTTAGGTTCTACCCGTGCACGGTTGAAAAACAGATATAAACGGGTGTAACATTGTGCTTAAGTATTAACTTCTGTAGTATCTCACTAATGGATAAATATTTCGGAAATATTTTAAACGTTGGTTGACGGTATCATCGTACCACCAGCTGGGAAAAATTTCAAGAGGTTACAATGATTACAAAGTATAGAAGAGGCCATCCTCAAAATTCAAATGTATGCTACCAAAATAAAAAGTTTTCTGTGATTTTCTAATGAACTATCCACCAACAAATGGTTACCTTATAGGCAGCATAAAGCCCATCCCATTTCAAAAGTTATGTACAGAAGCAATCTATTTATTCTATTTCGCTAGGTTGCAGATAGTGCGTGATGTTTACACCATATCCATACATAGTAAAATAGCTGCTGTACGTCCATTCTTCAGACATATGATCATTTGATCACTAGGCCAAGGGTTCACCAAATACTGTACCTCTTATATCTGCGACCAGTACAACCTGAGATATTTGTCCCTGAAGAATAATATTTTGAAACGTTCAAATGCTTGTAAATCTATGGGACTCAGCTGCTTCGTTATCAGTCCGTAGCTTACAGAGTACTTAAACTAAGGTAAACTAACCTACGGACAAACACAAACATCAATGCCCCAGTAGGTACTCGACCCCCGACGGCGGATGGCCGAATAGTATTTTCTTTCGTGCACGGTATGACAGTGGGTCACACTAATGCACTATCCGCCGTCTGCTTAAGAAATAAATCACTTCTTTCCAAAATTCTCCCAAGGAACCGAAATGCTTTCACCTCAACAACCATTATATCACTTTGCAAAGTCGCGCCTAGATATTTAAAATACGTGTCTATGTTAAGATGCTGACGACTAATGCTATTCGAACATTAGGGAACGCTTTTTTATACACAAATGGATTACACTGCTATTTTCGACAGTAACAGGTCACTAATATTCGTTAATGAACTAGAGATATTTTCTGAGCCATGTTGTATTTCCCCGCAGCTATTCAACGCGGACCCCAATTTGCACTCTACAGCTTGGCTGGCAAACATTTGCAAATTACTGCTCATCCTGTCCATTTTTATATAGAATATAACACTATAGAAAAGATGAAAACAATTGAAAGTATTAACAAATATCACAAAGCAATATTTGCCCATTCGTCATAATGGTTCAGTAGCTTACGTTATTGTTCGTTGTGGCTACTGGTATGAGAATGAACACCTCCGTCGGATTATATCTATTTGATTTGTCTGTGTAAAATGGTAACACCGACAGCGATTACACACAAACATTGCAGCTAATGACAATGGCCAATTATTTTCGATGTAAATACCATTTCACAATGCACTCCATTGGTTAACATTAATATTTTCCGTCAGCTTATTTTACACTGAACGCCAGCTGCAGGCAATGATATATTAAACGCTCGCAAATTAATGTGTTGTTCAGATGGGCTAACGTTGACAAGCACATAGTCATTCACGTCAGAATCGTTTTTAAGTGGAACACTGATAGCCTCTCGTCCGTGACCCAGATGGTTTTAGTTAAACATGGTTTAATATACTTAAAATTGAATAGAGGAAAGCCAGGTCATCCTTATAAAGTGCGGAATTTTGAACACAGCTTTACTGAAGTATTCGCCAATATTTATCTCTTGTTTGCTGCCACACACTAATACTTTTTTTACCGGCTGTGCTCCCACTGCTTCAGGTAAAAAATTTAATAATAATTAATGTACGAAACCTAGTATTCCTGCTGATCTAGTATTGCAGTTCATCAGACTTCTTTGACTATCGTTCTTAAACCGTTTCAGTACCATGAAAGCACCATAGTATTAATTCGGCTAAGACGTACCAATGCTTTTTATAAGACTCCATTAACACTATTGCGAAACATCTAGAGGTACCCTGAGCTACTTCTTGAATGTATTGTGTTGAATAAATCACTTACTGGGCCCGTAGAACAATTGGTATAGTGATTGCACTATGTTATAAGAGACAGATGAGTTTTTGTTGATGATGTTCTTTTTGTCCTTTTGTCTCTTGTTTTCTGTTTTTCTGTATTATATTCAGGGATCACTGACAGTGAAAGTAGCTATATCAAAAGTAGTTGTAATGTATATTTTTATTACTACTATTTCTTTCTTGTGGGATTTCCAAGGGTAACACTTTCAGGCTAATTTTCGCTCTGTACTGAAAAGTCCCATTTGTTTTAGGCATTATTTGTTAATGAATGTTTCACTGGGACTTCATCTCGGAAAAACAGGAAGTTACTTTGATGTTCATCACAGTAAATGATGTCTCTTTGAAGCCTGTATGTCGTAGTGGTTCCAGTTTCGAGACTGGATTCACAAGAACTGACAAAACGTAAACGGTTGTTTTTAATGGAGCAGGTATACACCCAGGTGAATACAATGGCCAAATGTCAATAAAGGCAATTTGATGTTTCCTTTTGGGACATGTTCGCTTGAAGGCCGTAACAGCTTCAATGTTACGTCGTCAAATCGCTGACCTTCACGTGAAAATTTGCATTTTGTCGTTTTGTGGTAATATCTCGCCACTCAGTACGTTTTTTAAATGTTATTCAACATATTTCTCTTTTGGTAATTTTAATAGTTGACATAAATGTCTGTAAAGCTGTTTTTTCTATTAAATATTATGTATTGCCTATAAAGGTATAATAACCATCAAAGATGTTCAAATGTTGTAAACATAAAGAACCGAATTTCTAAGGTCATCGGTCTCTAGATTTACATACTACATAACAAACTTAACTTTTTGTTAAGGAGAAAAAAAAAACACATCCATATCCATGCCCAAATGAGGACTTCAACCGCCGACCGGAGCGGCCACGCAATCGCTGACACACCTCTTCTTCAGTACCGGAATCCTGAGCTCATTAATTCTCTCAGTAATTATGGCGTTGGGACAGTCTTCAGGTCTCCGTTATGCATCTGTCGCCAGTAACAGGGCATTTACACTACTGATGATAAACAGGTATTCATTGGACAAATATATTATACTAGAACTGACATGTGATGACATTTTCATGCAATTTGGATGCATGAATCCTGAGACATCAGTACCCAGAACAACCACCGCTAGCCGTAATAACGGCCTTGATACGCCTGGGCATTCAGTCAAAAAGAGTAACAGGTACAGATGCCCATGCACCTTCAACACGATACCATAGTTCTTCAAGAGTAGTGACTGGCCTACTGTGACGAGCCAGTTGCTCAGTCATCATTGACGATACGTTTCCAATCGGTTACAGATCTGGGGAATGTGCTGGCCAGGGCAACAGTCGAACGTTTCTGTATCCAGAAAGGACCGTACAGTACCAGCAACATGCTTTCGAGCATTATCCTGCTGAAATGTAGGGTTTCGAAGGGATCGAATGAAGTGTAGAGCCACGGGTCGTAACACATCTAAACTGTAACGGCCACTGTTCAAAGTGCCGTCGATGCGAACAAGAGATGATCGAGACGTGTAACCAATGGCACCATATATCATCAGGCCGGGTGATAAACCACTATGGCGATGAAGAACAATGTGCGTTCACCGCGATGTCGCAAAACGCGGATGCGACCATTATGATGCTGTTAACAGAACCTGTATTTAACGGAAAAAATGATGTTTTGCCATTCGTGCACCCTGGTTCGTCGTTGCGAACACCATCGCAGACGCTTCTGTCTGTGATGCGGCATCACAACAACGTTTCACCAGGCAACGCTGGTTAAGTGTTTGTGTAAGAGAAATCGGTTGGAAACTTTCCTCATGTCAGCACGTTGTAGGTGTCGCCACCGGCGCCAACCTTGTGTGAATGCTCTGAAAAGCTGATCATTTGCATATCACAGCATCTTCTTCCTGTCGGTTAAATTTCGCTTCTGTAGCACGTAATCCTCGTGGTGTGGCAACTTAAATGGCCAGGAGTGTACAAGGTACAGCTTTTATCACCGGTATCTGTACATTTCTTAGTTCGTGTATGACAGATATCAAACCACAACTGATCTGCTGAAATTTTATGGATACCGGCCCCTTTTAAATGCACTGCTACTTGCAACAGCTACGTTCTCGTTCTTGAAGATGGTGCTAGTGGAGCAACGAAACCGTTTGCTTAATTAATTGAAAAAATTAAACACAGCTGCTAGAATTTTCTTCGACCTATCAATACATTCCATTAATTCAACGCCCTCTTCTTTTTATTTGCAATTCTTGTTTAATTATCTCTATCCCCTCTTGTACAGTCTTTCAATAGATACGATTGTAGCTGCTAGTACTTGACTTTTATCAAATTGAATGTGATGATCCCCTGGCTAGAAACTATGTTCCGTTACAGCTGATCTGTTACTCTCTCAGTTGCCCTTGCCCTTTCACAAACATTTTACAAAAGTTCTTTTTGTGGTACACATGTGTACACATGTGGTACACATACCAACAACTGCATAGAATTCTGTAAATCCCAGCCTTTTGCAGATGTTTGCAAATATTTCTTGCTAGTTTTAGGTGATCCTTTATCTTCCAGATAGAGTTGAATACTATGGTCCGTTTTCTCAAGATATTTCCTATGCATCAATGCCTGGATGTGGATGGCAGCGTTATCATTCTCCCAGCTGATAAGGGAAATGCGACGGTGGTTTCAAATGTGACCGGCTATCACAGTAACGATTCGTTAGATCTGCATTTATATAGTAAACTGAGAAAATATGACAGATTCTCAGAATTGTTATGCATTTCATGAAGAAGTCCTTTATCGTATTGTGCGTTCAGAAAAATGTGTTCTTTCAGTTGCGCTACCTCCAAGACCTTGTGGATTGTTGAAGGTCCACAAAGAAAAAGAAAACTATTTGCCCCTCTATTAGAGTTCCAAATTCTTAACAATATTACGAGTATCTGTTGGTGGATCATAGTACTATATTAAAAATTCGACACATTTTATCAGTATATTGAGCGGCAAAGTGGTCCAGCCGGTGAACATATTAGTAAGTTTTGAAATGGTCTCGGTGTTCACTATGATTCCACTCAGAAATAACAGTTGAGTCTCACTTTCAAATGTTCGTAAGTTATGGGCATCCTAAGAACAACACATACACAAACCTGTATCCGAGGGAGGACTAGAATCTCCGACAGCTAACGGCCGCACGCATCGCAGCAATGCGGGTTAGTTGCGTACGGCTGTCTCGCCGTGGCAGTCTGACTTTTCATTAATATATTGCAGAAGAGTTTAAATATTGCTTTTTTTTATGAGGTGACTATGGAAAGCCTCGTAAGTCCCAATATAGCAAACTTATTTACTGAAAAGTAAGAGGAACAAAGGTTGAAAAAAAAAAAAAAAAAAAAAAAAAAAAAAAAAAAAAAAAAAAAAAAAACACTCGGTTATTTAGTTCCGATACGTGGATGATACCTCTGTTTTGTGGAGGCATTCCAGGGAGAAAATAGATCGCTTGCTTGAACCCGAAGATTCAATTCACCGTGGAGAAGGAGGCTGACAAAAATTGAAATCTCTTAATGGCTAATATTCACGAAAGAGGATGTTAACTTTGGTCACACAGTTTATCGGAAACCCACGCACTCGGATAGTTATTTGCACTGGAATTAGAACCAACATCCAGTCATTCGGAACAAATGCAACATTAACATGATGGAGAATCTGCGAACCGGAGTTGTTTGACGAGTAGTTACAAAACCTCACAAATGCATTGCTCAAGAATGGGCTATCGTGCACTGATATAAAAAGAACGCTAAAATCACCGAATCTTATAGAAAGTTTAACTGCTTTTCATTATGGACGTAATAGGACAGGAATGAAATATTTTCAGGAAACGAAATAGCGCCATAGTATACAAACCTACCCGAAAGATATAAAATAACCTAAAACTAGCAAAGGATGGTCACAAAGAGTTGTAAAAGGCAAGAATTTACATGATTCCGTGAAGCTGTGGGGACGTGTACGTGGGAGCAATAAAACCAACAGCTTGTAAACCGATTATATGAGCAGATGAGCAACGGTAGAAGGATATATATATATATATATATATATATATATATATATATATATATATATATATATCGGCTCTTTCGAAACATGCTTTGTAAAACAGGAGACCTTCATATGCGGTAAAATGTTGTTTTTTAAGCTTGCGGGGTCATCAGTCCCTAAACCTACAAACTACTTATGAACTACCTTATACTAAAGACGACACAAATATCCATGCCCGACGGAAAACGGACATGCGCATCGTAGCATAACGCCTCAATGCGGTCGGTCGCTCCGCCGCGGCTGTTCAATCAGATTGGGGAGGCTTATTCTCTCTTCTCGCCTTACATGAAGAGTGTTTTTTCATCCCTCTTCGGACGGACTTAGATTTTGTTTCCTCAGGAATGTTCGGCATTGTTCGCTGTTTTTGGTGTGAGGCAGGGCGGTTGTAGGGGCGGACAGGGATTCTAACCCCCGACCGTGGCGACCGTGCAGATGCGGTAAAAACGTGTACAGGTAGGCACAAGCAGGGACCATGAAAGTTTCTATATAGAGAGGCGATACTGTTAAATACCTCAAGAATTTGAATAGGAAAGAAGAGACCTTGAAACTGGTGGCATCGGGTCTTTCACCACGGGGCGCCAGCAACAGCGGAAGACGGCAACCAACAACGGCGAGTGGCAGAAGAACATTCAAATAACTCGACGTCACGCCTCTGCGAAAACGACACTTTGCTGCAGTCAGTAGCGAGCCACGGTGTGATTCGTACATACGAAGAAGCCTCAAAATGTTCAAATGTTTGTATAGCTTATGGGACGTAACTACGGGGTCATCAGTCCCTAAACTTACAAACTACTTATGAACTAGCTACAACTAAGGACGGCACAAATATCCATGCCCGAGGGGGGATTCGAGCCCCCGACTTTAGTGGCCGTGCAGGCCGTGACTGGCGCGCCGCAGTCCCCTCGGCAACCGCGGCCGGCGAAGAAGCCTCGATCCCCCTTAAAAAGCCCGCGCCCCCCCCGCCGATGGGGACGAAACGATGGGTTTCAGTAATAAGTCCGAACACAGCACAACAGCCCGGAATATCAAGAATATTTTAGTAATTTTAATAGCGAAATTGTTATTTCATTTTCTGACCCTGATTTCAGTTGTAGATTTGTTGAGAGTTCTAAAAAGAGACGATTTTGACGGAAATCGGTAAATGTTACCTTTATGTAGAGAAAAGAAATAATTGCAGATTCAAATATGAAGAGCTTCGCATACTGAGCAAGTCAATAATGCGCTGGTGCAAACAGTTATTTCACTTAACATTGATTAACAGAAATAAGAATTTGATATTTTCACTTTTTCGATCCTCACATCTGCAATGATAAAACAGACTAAATTATTTTTGTGGCTGACCGGGAAAAAACGCGGGTCATATGTTGCAGAATGATAGACCAACTGAAGAAGAGCAGCTAAAGTCGGAAATTGCGAAGTAATGAATGTATATTTCTAATTCAAGTTGTTTTATTTCAGCTGTTTTTTGGCTTCTTACCGTAGATACATTTAACGTAGAGTCTATTACGTTTTGAAGATTTGACAGTACTGTTCTCGGTATGTCTACGTCGACCCACTTTCTGTTATTAAATTTCCTATCGAGAAATTTTAGATATTTCAAATCTCTTTTGATGTCAGGTTGAGCCGTTTCGACTCGTTCTACTGCCTAACGTGGTCGTTAATACAAAGCAGTGTTTTTCAACCTGTGGGTCGCAAAGTCTTGTTCGGGGGGTCGCGTTCAAAGGACGCCGTATTTCCAACAGACCAGTGTACGTCTGGATACATGGCGTTACGCAATACTAAAATTGTCTATGAAAAGTCTTTCCCTGTTACCGCCAATCCCGATTGGAATAGGGCTTTTTCTACAATAAATATGCCATGTTAACTTTCAATAAATGGAAACCCTGGAAACTGTTTTCAGGAACTAATTGGTAGCTAAATTGAGGCAATAAGTAATTATGAGAAATTTACTAATTGGGTAAACAAAGGAACGTAACGCGCATAATTCGCTTACGAATGTTGCCTCCAACGAGTAACATTCGTCAAGGAAAATATTTTTCTGTCGCAATTAATGTAAAAACAGAATAATGTGTTCCATTGCGGACAATAGACTAAAAAATTCACCCTATAATGTTGAATACTGTACCTTTTTTTACAAAAATATTTATGTGAACTGTAGGAAATAATTATGAAATTCGCTGTTTTTGAATTCACACGCATAATTATTACAGTACTGTGAGAGCAGGGTGGAGGAGGAGGAGGTCGCCAGAATATTTTTACTTGGGGTATCGCGAACTCAAAAAGAAAGAGAAACATTGTGTTAAGCCGAAGGGCAAGACACACCTTCAAATGTTGTGGTTGGAGGATAGTTGTGAAGAAAGTTCAATGGTAGTCGGCGCGAGGCCTTTTGTCAGCAGGAAATTTAATTGCAAATAACGACTCAGTGGTTCATCTGAGGAACAAATTGAATACAAATGTTTGTAGAGGATAAAATTGTCTACAACTTTCCACTCTCAATTCCATAACTAGCTACGTTTCAGATATATTTCCAACAATAACGGTCATCTGTCACTTTCACCTGATTTTACGTAAACCAACAGAGGCATAGAAATTAACTTGAAAAAGAGGAGAACTACCTCGGCAAAACAGGTGATAATATTTTGATGGAAAAAATGTTCAAATGTTTCTAAAGCTTAAAGGACTTAACTGCGGGGTCATCAGCCCCTAAACTTACAAACTACTTGTGAACTAACTTATACTAAAGACAGCACAAACATCCATGGCCGAGGGGCGATTCGAACCCCCGGCGGAGAACGGCCTCGTGCATGGGAACATAGTACCTCAATGCGCTCGGCCGTACCGCCGCGGCTGACGGAAAAAGATAATGAAAATATGGAAGAGAGATTGAAGTAATAGTTTAACGATGTAAAAGTTCAAGGAAAGGGTGTCAAAGCTAAATCCATATCTATATCTATAAATGTGAATGTCTGTTCGGTGTACGTTTATCACGTCTGAACCACAAGATATAAACAGCTAAAAATTTGTACAGTTACTGATGACTAACGGGTAAGGCTTTAGGCACGGTTTTATGGCGATCGGATAACTATATATATATATATATATATATATATATATATATATATATATATATATATATATATATATATTAATGTGAATGTCTGTTCGGTGTACGCTCATCACGTCCGAACGACAAGACGGAGAGACCTAAATACTTTTCAGTTACTAATTTATACCTGAGGAAGGTTTTAGGCACAGTTTTATAGCGGTCTGATAGATATTTAGTAATTTGAAGAATATAACGCGAAATGGGGAACAATAATTACTATTTGAAAATTATATTTACTCTTTGAAAATGGTTTTATTGGTTGCATTGTTTCTTGAGGGTTGATAATGATAAAATTGATGGAGTATATTGGGATGGAAAGTTAACGGTGTATATAAAATTCTACGTGTGTGTGTGTGTTAATATTTCGCTCTTCAGCGAAACTACAGAACGCAAACGAATGGTTTGTGTGTAATTGTTCTCCGAAGTCTCCCGTTGTACACCATAGCAGTTCCATGCCGATAGCTATAAGGGGGTGGGAGATATGGTGGTTGAAAGTCGTCAAATTATAAAAAAATTATAAAAAAATTCGGACTGAAGGTCAGCGATGATATTTGCGACACTATAGCAAGGAGGTTACATACAGCGAAACGTGATGCGACAGACCATATCTTTGGTCTATGCGCACTACCACGTGCTAAAATGTCTTGAGCTCTTTCTCTGTAAGGATCAGCATACGAATAAGGAAATATAAGAATAAATAAATAAATAAAGCAATAAAAAAGAAATTTCTTTCAATACATCTCCTTAAAAAATCGATTAGACGTTTTGCGCATTACATCAAGTGATCGATCTGTGATATTATTACAATCATTATTGTTGAATTTCGTGATTGGATTCTTCGAAACGAGTGCTTTTTTAAGTGTGATTTGATCTGCACTACTTACTTTCCTGATAAACGGTAAGTGCATAGACTTCTGCAATCTAATAGGAATATTTTTCAGTTCCTTCAAAACCAGTCTCATAGCACACTACTGAAAATAGCTTATCCATCATAATCAACCGGAGCCGCGAGTTTAAGCTAGTATTAAATAATTTTGGGTGTTTGTTAAAATACGGTCAGAGAGAATAATACATATGCGATTGCAGACTTTCTTGGCGTATTCCATTCCCACTCGGGAAATCAGCCGAGTGGTGCCGTCGTCTTGTCGCAACGATTCGATGAGCTTCGTGCTCATCACCTTTTGGCGAAGTGACAGAAGATGGTGAGCATGAAGCACATCGAAACGTTGCGACAAGACGACGCCATCACTCGGCTGATTACATGAGAAGATTTCATTAATGGAATAATATATGTTAAATGCGTAGATGTTATCACAATAGTAGACTCCTAATAGTATCGTCTATAATTTTTATTGTTTATATTTTATTTTGTCCCAGATGATAGTAAAAGCCGGCCGCGGTGGCCGAGGGGACTGAGGCGCGCCAGTCACGGTCTACACGGCCATCACGGTTGGGGGTTCAAATGTCCCCTCGGGTATGGATATTTGTGCCGTCCTTAGTTGTAGCTAGTTCATAAGTAGTTTGTAAGTTTAGGGGCTGACGACCCCGTAGTTAAGTCACATAAGCTATACAAACATTTGAACATTTTTGAGTGCAAAAATTATAACACTACAAGAAAACCTAAAGTGATCCGTAAAACACGTGTATGCGATATTTAAAATTTTAAACACTTCAAGATGGTCTAAGGAAATATTCTGTCGAAAATCTCCCATGATTGTGCCTGCAATGAAAATATAACTAATAATTTCTAAATAGATTCAATACAGACTGGTACAGAGTGCTCTACAGGAAAATAAAAGAAAGGGATAATCCTTAGGGTCATGCGGTTCAATTGCAGAGGCTGTCTTTCCCGTCTGGGTAGGGCGGCGGCTCCTCTGAGATCTACGACATACGAAATGTGGGGGCGGTTTTGAGCGCACAGCCGGCTCGCCGTTATTAAACTCCGTTCTCCGAAGTTACCTCCCTGCCCCGAGTGTGGACTTCCAGAAACAGCAAACAATCTCGCGGAAGAGGAGGTCTGGCGGTCGCATGCGGTGAAGGGGTGGAAGTTGTTTCCTCTGTGTGTGTGTGTCAGTGGGGGTTTCGGGGGTTGGGGCAGCGTGGTGTGGCAGAGGAACTGAAACGCCCCTGCGCAGCTGGTCCGCAGGGCACAGCTACAAGCGACTAAGCGCCTCTGTGCCGTGCACCGCCCGGTTAAAAATCTGATACACACGCCCCAGGCGTATACACACGTTCCAAGTTTACTCCTTTTTATCTTCCTTTCTTTTTTTCAACGCAGTGAACCGGAAGCTAATTTTATTTTCACCGTGTCGCCAGCTAGTTTCGTGGAAATATATTTCTCTCAAACGAGAGAAAATACTTGCATTTTCAAACAAAACGTAAGCTAAACATCATTTTTACGTGTAGCAGATGCAGCCAAAGAGAGTAAGTTTCCTAAATGTTGCAAAATTTCGCAGCTCCGGAAGGAGGTAGCCGTTTCATTAGGAAATTCTTTTACTGTGGATGTAATCTGACTAATTTTGCTTCCTGCTTCACTTAAATGAAGTTCTCAAACTTCCATAAAAAAGACGTAATGTGAATTTATTCGCAGAGTTAAAAATTCATGGAGTTGCTATACATGCGCTGTGTTTGAGGCAAATTGAAGCTATGTTTATTCTGGTAAAACTTAATACGAGGGATGTTTAAATGAAATGGTACAAAAGTCTTACAACCGCACCGTTTTTAATTTGAATATGCCGCTTTGCGATAACGTAGTGCGACATCTAAGGATGTGAAGCAAGCGTTGTCACCTCCCACTAGAAAATGAAGGATTGCCCTCAGCGGCCAATCTGAGTTTAACTTTCTATTTTGCTAACGTCCGAGGTCCGATACTCATCCAATTCATCGAGCACGGAAAAATCATTAACAGTGTCGTATACTGTGACACATTACCTAGCCAATGCAAATGCATCATGAACGAACGGCTTGTACAGTTCACGGAATGAGTGATTCTGCTCCATGATGTGTCACCACGTCTCCAGCCACGTTCAAGTGGGAGCCGCTTGAGCATTCGTCCAAGAGCCGGACATGTCGCCCTGTGCCATCCATCTGATAGGTCCGCTAAAATAACATCTTAACGGGAAGTTATATAGTTTTGACGATGTTACAGCGTTCAATGAATGAAATAAATCGCAATTTGCGATCAATTATGGCTTCACTGTACTAGATTTAGATGGTATACCAACGTACTGTGCGGCTGCCTAGTAAGCAGGAGATCCCCGGTTCGAATCCCAGCCGGGCACAAATTTTCATTCGCCGTACTCTGGTAGTCCATATAAACCTAGTACAGTGAAGCCATGACTGATCGCAAATTGCGACTTATTTCATTCAAAGGGAAGTGCTTCAGATGGTACGACCAACTGCAGTAGGCGTTTAGCTCTATTCTCACACACAGCAATTGCGGGAATAGGGAATCCTTCGACTCTTTAAACAGTGGAATAGTTAGGCCTCTGGTGATTACTTTTGAACAAAGACTTCAATTTTACCCATAGTGTCGTTTCGTACCATTCCATTTTAACACCCCTCATTGTATGGTAGACCATCAACACTATAGTGTAGCTGATCAGCTACATACTTAATTTTTTCCATTATCTCTGAAACTTTTACCAGAAATTCATTTGTAGCTGCACTCTCATTATTCGTTTGGTACAGTTATTTATCTTTAAAATTGGAAGTATCTGCTTGTAATCGTAAATCATTTGCCCTCTTTCGTACATCTACATCCATAATCCGCAAGCCACCCGATGGTGTGTGGCGGAGGGTACCTTGAGTACTACTATCGGTTCTCCCTACCTTTCCAGTCACGTAATGTTCGCGTAAAGAAAGATTGTCGGTATGCCCCTCTGTGGGCTCTAATATCTCTGATTTTATCTTCATGATCTCTACGCGAGATATATGTAGGAGGGAGCAACATACTGCTAGACTCCTCGGTAAAGGTATGTTATCGAAACTTCGACAGAAGGCCGCACCGAGTGACACGGCGTCTCTCCTGCAGAGTCTTCCACTGGAGTTTATCAATCATTTCCGTAACGCTTTCTCGATTACTAAATGATCCTGTAACGAAGCGTACAGCTCTCCGTTGAATTTTTCTACTTCCTCTATCAAGCACACCTGGTACGGATCCCACACCAGTGAGCAATATTCAAGCTGTGGACGAACAAGTGTACTGTAACCTACTTCCTTTGTTTTCTGACTGTATTTCCTTAGGATTCTTCCAATGAATCTAAGTCTGGCATCTGCTTTACCGACGATTGATTTTTATATAGTCGTTCCATTTTAAATCACTCCTAATGCCTACTCCTAGATAATTTATGGAATTAACTGCTTCCAGTTTCTGACCTGCTGTAGTGTAGCTATATTATACAAGATATTACTTTCTATGTATTCGCAGCACATTACACATGTTTACACTGAGATTCAATTGCCATTTGCTAACCATCACTTTCTCAGCTTCATATCTTTCAAACGAAACCCTGTAATTATTTGCAAAGGTAATTTAAGTCCTCCACGTATTTGAAGAGCCATTAAAGTTTCAAGGAGACCTTCTAAAGAGCCATGCAAAAATTAAAGGTATTAGAGCAAATAGTTCACTTTCCAGACTGACAAACCATAGGCTGCCTACTCTCAATGATTTTACCATTGTGTTAATTGCGGCAGTGTTTACGTTGGTTGTCACAAGAAGCACTGTAGCTTGGCGTTAGCTACTCTGACATGTTAGTTCGTTCATGTTATATTAAGCATTTCTGTTGTTCAAAACCTTGATCTTCATTTTGGCAGATGAATTTCAATTTCTCACTCTTTGGTTGAAACAGCGATGTGGTGTTCCCGAAACAGAAATGGTGCTTCACAATACTAATAAGGGACACCTTTGACATCGAACACTCAGAACAGCACGAAAACATGTTTATAATAAGGAACAATCATAAACAAAACTACGATGAGCTTCATTTCCAAGTAAACCGCCACACTTGTCTGCGTCACTAGATGGTGGCATACTGTAACCTATTGTTGTACGATTCCTGGACGGGTCATACGGATCGTACTCTTCTAGATACAAGTTTTCCAAACAAAAATGTTACTCTTAATATCTTGCTACCGAATATCTTTCTACTATTGCGAACCTGTCATGTACCGATGGTTTGCCTGACGAGCAGACAACCCGCAGTGCAGGGTACAAGCGCATGGATGCTTACCAGTCAGGCGTTCCACAGCGGCGGTTCCGGTCACCAGAGGACGCGACGAGCACCATCAGAGTGCGCACTAAACCGGAACTATTTTCTTCCACACAGTCACGTGAGACCAGCTCGGGACTGCCACGCATCAATGCACGCCGACTATTTATTGTTTAGCGGTTTAGCTGTCCATGTAACATTCACATTGTTCCAGTGTCTATCTGTGATGATCGGAATTGAGCCACAGCGCTGCACCTGATGTTTCACCATATACCGCACAATTTGGACAGGTGACAAGCCTAATGATACGGCCAGTCATGCAATTTCTAGCTAAAATATGGCGTCTTGAGTGTCGTGCACAGTGGGTATGGCTACTGGGGTCAAGATATCATTGACGTAGGTCAAGCTGGTTACAGTGTCCTAGACATGCAACAACTGTTGGTTGTAATCAATAGCATTTCATACCATAAGAGTTGGCACTGCACGGGAACGGCCATGCAGTTGTGCTCGGTCACTCCTGCTGGAGATGAGTACACTCCGCTGCAGAGTGAAGTTTCATTCTGGAAACATCCCTTAGGCTGTGGCTAAGCCATGTCTCCACCATATCCATTCTTCCAGGAGTGCAAGTCTTGCGTGTTTGCAGGAGAGCTTCTGTGAAGTTTGGAAAGTAGGAGACGAGGTACTGGCGGAAGTAAAGTTGTGGGGCGGCATCGTGAGTCGTGTCGGGATAGCACAGTCAGTAGTGCGCTTGCCCGCGAAAGGCAAAGGTCCCAGGTTCGAGTCCCGGTTCCGGCACACAATTTTAAATTGCCAGGAAATTTCATATCAGCGCACACTCCGCTGCAGAGTGAAGTTTCATTCTGAAAATAACAGGAGTTCGCCAAGTTCACAAAACACCAGCAAATTTCACTAAAACTACGTTGGGACTAACTCGGAGACTGGTGGTAATCCACATCCGAACAGGCAGCAGATGAACAAATCTACATAACTCATTCGTTCCACAGCGATGAAAATAACACCATCCTTGATTGCCGGACCAGAGACTGCGTTTTATTGGTAGAATCCTTAAAAGATTCAACAGAACTACTAAAGAGATTGCCTACACTACGCTTGTCCGTAGGATCTGGGATTGGAATCATTACAACAACGGCGCTTATCGCTGCGGCGTGGGCTACTTGAGAAACTCCATCCGCCAACATCCTCCTCCGGATGCGAAAATATATTGTTGACTCCCACTTACATAGGCATAAATCATCATCAGAATAAAATACGAGATACCAGAGTTCGAACAGAGAGATTCAGGTGTTCTTTCTTCCCGCGCGCTATTCGAGAATGGAATGGGAGATAAATAGTATAATGGTGGTTCGATGAACCCTCTGCCAGGCACTTAAATGTGATTTGCAGAGTATCCCATATAGATGTAGATGTACTTCTTGGTTCTTCTTTTTAATTGTGCCTTGATAATCAGCTGGGTGAATATCCGTTATTCCTAAACACTTGCTGTAGGTGGGCGAGATCTTCAGCCAGGCTTTCTGCATCTGGTACTCTGTGTGTGCTCTATGAACAAGTGTTTTAAGGACACTCATAGTTTGCGATGGGTGATGCCAACTCGAAGCTTGTAAATACCAATCGGTATGAGTAAGCTTACGATAGACAGAATGTCATACAATTTACAAAAACGTTAAATATTGTATTTTTCTTATGTAACTGCTGTTTTGGTATTCTATTTCGTATATAATTCCTGATTAAGTTCTTATATACTAGTTTTTACGCTGCCTTTTTTCTCAGTTACCCATAAACTAAAGCACTATAATAGTTCTATGTAGTGTATTATTCAGTGCTATGCAATCGCTTCTAAAAGGTCATTCTCATTATACTTTAAGTTAAAAATGTGCCATTTCGAGACATACACTATTTACTTTAAGTTTCATAGCTAACTCACATGCCTTCTGTCTGTCTTTACGTATGTAGCATTTCTCTCATTCGAAACTGAAGTAGGGTCTCATGCAGTAGTCCAGTCCAGTGAGGAGAGTTCGACGTTGCTGAAAGCTAAGCCAGCTACCGGGCATTAGATTACGCTTCCATTATGATGTTTTGTGCGCAGGACTCGTAGCGAGCGAAAATGACAAAGATGACTGCAACTGTGTCGCAAAATGCAAGCAATCCTCTTAGAGAGCGCCGTCTGTCAACTTTCGCGTGGCCGGCGCGCGCTGCCATTGGCCAGTTAAGCCGCTTTGTGCCGGCCAGTGCTCTGTTCATTGTCAGGTATCGGCACACCGGAGATCAAAAGACCCATTAGCCCTCCCAAACAAGGCGCCGAACGCTCCTCTGAAGTTGGACTACCGAACCACCAACAACGCAGCGTGTGTGCTGCAATAAACTATAATCATCTACCCGATAAGGCTGAATGTGAAGCATTCTGTTCAGAGCATGGTTCTGTTTTACGGTAAAAGAACGGTAATAGAACGCAGTACGCTGCTCTCAACGGAGAGTGTTCATCAGAGACGAGGCGTGTCTTAAGTGAGTGTGGTAGGACCGCTATTATTTTATATCTATATAAATGATCTGATGCCAGACAACTTGTAATTTACGGCTGTTTGCTGATGATGCTGTGGTGTATGGGACGGTGTCGCCTTTTTTTTTTTTTTTTTTCTTTTCTTTTTTTTTTTTTTTTTTTTTTTTTTTTTTTACGCTTATGGGACTTCACTACGGGGTCATCAGTCCCTAAACTTACAAACTACCTTATACTAAGGACGGCACAAATATATATGCCCAAGGAGGGATTCGAACCCCCGACCGTAGTGGCCGTGCAGACCGTGACTGGAGCGCCTCAGTCCCCGCGGCCGGCGGTGTCGTCTTTAACTGATTGTAATAGCATACAGGATGATTAAGACAAAATTTCTAGTTGGTGCGAAGAATGGCAGCTAGCCTTCAATGTAGAAAAATGCAAGGTGATGCGCATGAGTAGGAAAAACAGTTCCACAATATTCGAATACAGCATTAGTAGTGAGCGTCTTGATGCAGTCGAGCCGTTCAAATATCTAGGCGTAACATTGCAGAGCGATATGAAATGGAACGAACACGTAAAGACAGTTGTGAGTAAGGCGGACAGCCGACTTCGGTTTGTTGGCAGACTTTTGGGGAGATGTACTTCATCTGTAAAGGAGACCGCGTATAAAACGCTTGTACGTCCACGTCTTGACTATTGCTCAAGTATTTGGGACTCGCAGCAGATCGGTTTAAAGGAAGACATAGAAGCAGTTCAGAGGCGAGCAGCTAGGTTTGTTACTGGTAGGTTCGACCAATCTGCGAGTGTCACGGAAATGCTCCGGCAACTCAACTGGGGATCGCTGGAAGAAAGACGATGTTATTTCGGGAATTTCTGTTGAGGAAATTGAGACGGCCGGAATTTGAAGCTAAATGTAGTACGATCTTGCTGCGACCTACTTACATTTCGTGTAGTGATCACAATGACAAGATAAGAGAAATTAGGTCTCGTACGGAAGTATGTAGGCATTCTTTTTTTTCTCGTTCTATTTGGGAATGGAATAGGAAAGGAAATGCCTAGAAGTGGTGCAGTGTACCCTCCGCCACCTTACGGTGGATTGCGGAGTATGTTTGTAGATGTAGATTGACAAAGGTAATCGTGTGGATTCGTAATCTAGTGCTGACTTTAACAAGTCATACGCTATCCTACATCTGCATGGTTACTCTGTGTATCACAATGAAGTGCCTGGCAGATATCTGATTTAACCACTTTCATAATAGGGGAGACCTGGGCACGTTGGTCACAATTTTTTTATTTTTGTTAATATTAATGTATTTGACATATTTCAATTTATGAAATTATTGTTAAATTTATATAGGTCTTTTCTGAATCTGGATGGCAGTTATTAAGCTTGAAATATCAATTAAAGTATTAGAAAAAATTAATTACTGAATATATGCCAAGTAGGCCAAACTGCTACTACCTCGGGGTAAGTTGGCCGAGAGGTTGGGGCACGTTGACCCATGTAGACTTTTGATACGTGAAACTAAAACCAATAGTTATCAAGAAACATTATTGTAAAAAACGTAAGTAGAATATGGATTAAACGCTTAACATTGAGGACTATGACAACAGGACAGGTAAAACTTATTAAGATTTTAAACATAGTGGCTATTGTCAGCGACCGTTAACAACGTCAATGGATAAAAAAGAAGCCCTTGGTCGCACTTTAAAAATTGTTTAACCTGGTTTCGACAATTACTAAGATTGCCTTCATCAGAAATTATAAAATAAAACAAGTCACATAATAAAATATAGTACTCAGCTGTAAAGCTTACGTCACAACGTTTAAAAAGAACTTTTGAGACAAGGCTAGCCACTATGGGCTGCACGCCTGCACGGAATCATCAGACTGGATTGTTAGTTTACGGAGATTCATCTTAAGATTTTCGCCTCAACCATGAAGCAAAGACCTGTTACCACTTTAATGGAAGTTTTTTTCCACTGCACCAATATGGATGGTTCTAGCTTGCACTTTGCTCTAGCACTGTGAAACGTCTAAGATTTTTAACAAGCGGTGCAGCATCATCAGTATTTGCATTGCTTTCTTCGTCAGAGTTTGTTGTAGCCTGTTTATTTGGAGTGTTACCAACATCATATTTTTCTTTCTTTACTTTCTCTTAATTAATTTTATTATTATTGTGATTTTAATTTTTAAAATTATATTATTGTTTTTACATTTTTGTTGTAATTTGAAGGGGTGTAAATGAAATTGAAAACCCGGATGTTGAGTGAGGAGTAATGGAAGAGAATGGTAGGTGGGGGGGGGGGGGGAATAGATAACAGTAAGAGTAAAGTGTGGAGTGAGATGCAGGACAAGATTCAGGGGAAAGAGGTGCAGAAAAGATTATGAAAACTGCAGGGTGTGGCAGGGAGGGGGGAGGGATTATATTGAGTGAGGTGTGGTGATGTGTGGAAAAAATGGATTTATATGTATTTTGTGATTTATATAGTATTTTCATTTATATAATTTATTTTGTCGCGGAGTAACATTGTTGTGTGTCGGTTCTTTATATACGTGGTAATTTTCTTGCAAAGGGAGGAGGTGTCTCTCTCTCACTCTCTCTACTGCTTTTTATCATTTTAATATCATTTACTAAAATGCAGGGACAATGGTGTTCCTGTTTCACGTGGTCTGCAAATGTTGAATGGTTTCTACCAGAGTTCCACATCCTGATATATTATTTATTTGTAGTTTCAAGTGTAATGCCAGTCATTCCAATGTATTCTACTACAGTCACTGCAGTTGAGCTGCTAGATACCAGATTCTTGTCAGTTACGGTTTTCTTATTTTAGTTTAGGGGATGTGTATTTGAAGCCTTTGGCTATAAAATAATGTTTATTACTTGTTTCATGAATATAGTACCTATTCTACGTGTGATTTTATTGCGGCAAGTCATTATCTATTTGGTGTACCGTCTACAGGTGTTAGTGTGGTTTTCGTGATGATGGACTAAACTACGAGAATATATATATATATATATATATATATATATATATATATATATATATATATATATATATATATATATATATATATATATATATCGTAGTGGTCGTAAGGTAGTCACTTTGAATTTTTCTTCCTTAATTTTGCAGAAAGATGATTCTTCGAGACTTTTTCATTAGCTCTGGTATATGGAATGTGATTACAATACCATAATGAGGTCAACGCACATGCGATACAGATGGATAGCTGATGTTGCATGATGTGAGCTAGAGCGAATTCCTCAGCTGAACTTCCATGGATTTGGGCAAAGGAAAAGTTTCTGACAGGTCTTTTGATAACTGGAACCAGTGTGCAAGGTAGAATTTGTTAAGCACCTATGTGAGATAATGTATTTGTGGGAATATGTAGAGATGACATTCAGAGAAGACACGGAGTGAGCAGCAAGTTGTAGATTTATAAAGAGGTATGAATTGACGAGGAGTCTGGGAATAGTATTTGGGATTTTGTGAAGAACATTTTGCTATGAATTACATGGAGTGACGATGAAGAGGTAAGTTACATGCATGTTAGGGCGTGGATTGGGCGATTGCAATTATATCTCTAAATTTGCAATTTAGAATATAAACAATATGCAGGAAATTTAGACAGTAGTAGTCTAGGGTCTCTTGTGTCTACGGTTCAAAATTATGATTATATCTGTAGTTGCTCCAGATTTTCAAAATACGTTATCGAAATGAAAGTTGGAAATTTTATTACGTTTCACCACAGTCGTAGCAATATATATGCATTTTTGTTTTATTATTTCTGTATTTACGTTTCATGTGCCATATACCTGCCAACATAAATGAGTCAGATTAGTACAGGATGTCATCAGTGCCATGTACCAACTATCTTACATATTACTGTGTAGTAAATGTGCTGTTTTAACTGTCATCTGGCTATAATCGTTGTGGAGTTAACAACCACCTACCACACATAATTCAGGAGATATTGTGTTTTTGCGCTATTATTAAGCTATTACACAATCTCCAGTTTTTCCAAAGCGTTTTTCCAAAGTTAATAATGTACAATAAACTAGTATTGAGTTCCAAAGCAAACGCCTTGTATTTTTCTTCATGGCACCCTCGCAATTATAAATCCACTAGCTGAAAACCCGGCGTTGCCCGGGTATTTATTTATTTCTTCCTGCCTTGAGTTATTCAGATTGCAGAAGTATGCACTTACCGTTTATCAGGAAAGGAAGTAGTGTAGATCAAATCATACCTAAAAATGCATAGTTTCGAAGAATCCAATCACGAAATTCAACAATAATGATCGTAATAATATCACAGATAGATCACTTGATGTAATGCGCAAAATGCTAAATAGATTTTTTTAAAGAGATGTATTAAAAGATATTTCTTTTTTACTGATTTATTTATTTATTCCTATATTTCCTTATTCGTATGCTTATCCTTACAGAGAAAGAGTTGAATACATTTTAGTACCCATATACCAAAGATATGGTCTGTGGCATCACATTTCGATTTATGTAACCTCCTTGCTATAGAGTTGCAAACGTCATCGCTGGCCTTCAGTACGAATTTTTTAATAATTTTAAGACTTTCAACCACTATATCTTCCAGCCCCCTTATAGCTATCGGCATTGAACTGCTATGGTGTACAACGGGAGACTTCGGACAACAATTACACACAGACAATTCGTTTGCATTCTGTAGTTTTCGCTGCAGAGCGCAATATTAACACACACACACACACACACACATACGTAGAATTTTATATACACCGATAACATTCCATTCCAATATACTCCACTCTTTTATCATTATCAACTCTCAAGCAACAATGCAAACAATAAAACCATTTTCAAAGAGTAAATATATTTTTCAAAGAGTAAATATTGTTCCGCATTTCGCGTTATATTCTTCAAATTACTAAATATCTATCAGATCGCTATAAAGCCGTGCCTAAAACCTTCCTCAGCTATAAATTAGTAACTACAAATATTTAAGTCTCTGCGTCTTGTCGTTCGGACGTGATAAGCGTACACGGAACAAACATTCACACACACACACACACACAATATATATATATATATATATATATATATATATATATATATATATATATATATATATATATGCCTAAAGCCTTCCCCGGGTAGACATTAGTAACTGTACAAATTTTTAGCTCTTTATGTGTTGTGGTTCAGACGTGATAAACGTACACCGAAAAAAAAGTTCAAATGTTTGTTAAGCTTATGGGACTTAACTACGGGGTCATCAGTCCCTAAACTTACAAACTACTTATGAACTACTTACGAACTAGGACGGCACAAATATCCATGCCCGAGGGGGGATTCGAACCCCCGACCATAGTGTCCGTGGTGACCGTGACTGGAGCGCCTCAGTCACCTCGGCCACCGCGGCCGGCAAAACGTACACCGAACAGACATTCATATTTATAGATATAGATTATCAAGAGTTTGTAATCTCATAATGCATTCAATTGCTAACGAAGTTCATAAAAGACAGTTTCAATGTTGCATCTTCATAATGAATCTGTACTATACGAAGGGAGTTCTGACAGCGGTCTGACACTGTTGTGAGATTAACTGTAAGCTACACTGTAGTATATTTTTTTTCCCCACATGCACTATCAGCCACAATGCACAAAGTGGAATTCAGTTGTCATTTCTTTGAGAAATATGTGGTCTTTACATCATATGTGCGTGTGTGTGTGGAAAGTTAATAAATAGTGGGGTCAAATGTGATCGACTGGAAGTGAATATAGTGTCGAAATAAAACTCCCATGTTATAAGATATTGGGGCTTTTCCTCGTTTGTTGGAGCGGTGGGGTAAGACGAGGTAACAGCCCAAACATTTTACGAACGCAAAGAAAGCTGGGGAGAGGGATTTTTAACCCTTAGAGTGCCATGCCCGTAATATTATGTTGCTCTCGTTTGTTCGAAGATTGCCGCGCCCGTAATATTACGTTATCTGTGTCTTTGCGAGAACTGCCGCGTCCGTAATATTACGGACGGCTGTTCTCAAACGAATTCTAGCTTTCGCGCGCATCACAATCCGTACGGCAGTAATCAGAAGGGAGGCAAACCTTGAAGTAGACATCTCAGCCACTAAGAGGCGCCACAAAACTGTTCACTTTACGAAACAAGGGTTTGTGTCAGTTGACTGTGAGACATCAGGGCGAGCGTTAGACGCAGCATGTCAAGCAGTAGGCCTTTGAGCGACGCCGACACACTCAGGTGACAAAGAAAAACATTTCTACCAGCCATTTGATTATTGCGGTATGCAAAGACTTGTCATCACCGTGTGCCGCCGACTTTCAGCCTGGTACAAGTGGTGCTGCGCTTTCACGACTGGATGGAACACATTTCCTGGAAAGAATACCCATCCACCAGGGAAGAAGAAGGCACAAAAGACTTGTAGAGTGTGCTCAGAGAGTGGCAAGGAAGAAGCAGGAGTCGCCAGAAGGAAGGATACTTCATTCCAGTGTGCAGTATGCAAAGTGGCGTTTTGTGTCCAGCCCTGCTTCCAGCTATACCACTCAAAAAAGAACTATTTGCACTAAAAGCCGTTTGATGATGTTTAATATTCATGATATTTGCATGTAATCACATAAACATTGCCATGTTCATCAATAAATAGTTTATAATACGAAAAAACAATTTTTTACCTACCCGAAAACAGCGTTTCTTGTTTTGACTGTTATGATGAAGGTTTACAAAGCAGGGAAATGTACGGGGCAAGTATTCGAAGAGGAATAATAAGGTTTATTCCTGACCTAGAAAAATATATTAATGGTTATTTCTGAATCTGTACCAACAGGATGAAATACTGTAAAAATGGCCGGCACTGGGGAAAGGAGACTAAGAAAATGAGCTAGCACTGGGGGAAGTCGGTTCGCATATATGGCTGGCACTCACAGTGTTAATTACGCAGTGAGAAGCGACAATGGGAGTAAAATAATTCTAAATTACTAATGGTAAACAGAGTGAGCGACCAGAAGTATTAAAATTAGAAATGGAAACAGACACGATTCACAAATACTTAATATAATTATTAAGAAAGGAGGAAAGCACAGTTGTGGTGGAAAACGTGGAAAATTCCGAAAAACAGAGTTCAAATTCATACATTATTTAAGGTTGGTTTTAGCTTTTCGTAAAACGTAGATATCTTGTTTACATAATCTTGAAGTCCCCTTTGCTCTTCTGATGACTGAACTTGCCCGAAAATGGAATAATAATCTGCAAAGAATCTAGGGAGGGTCTTTAGACCGTCTCCTACGTCGTTTTTGTTGATGGTAACTGCGGAGGACCTACAACACTTCCGTGAGGAACTCAAGATATTACTTACGTTATACTTGATTAATTTCTTTATTTACTTTAAACTGTGACAATTCTGAAACGAAATCACGAATGGAATCACGCAACTGTGGAATTACCCCATAAGCAGGTAATATGTTTACAATTTACTTGAAGGAAACGGTATGAAAAGCCTTCTGGAAAGAAAAACAATTCGAATCAATTTCAGATCCCTTATCCACAAAATTGATTACTTCATGGGAATAAGGAGCTAGTTGTCTTGCGCAAGATCAATATTTCATGAATCCAAGATTACTTTCTTTCAATAGACTATTTTCTTCGAGTAATCAATAATGTTCAAGAAAGTACGTTTTTCAAAATTCTAGCGCAGAGACATTTTAGGCTTTGTAATTCACGCGATTGCTACTATTTCCGTTATTGGATAACACTGTGACCTTTGGAGTTTGAGTTATTAATAAGCGCCCTCTGAAAGGAATCAAATTGGTATGCAGTCGTGACTAGAATAGTAGCCTGAATTAAGTTAAGTCGTATCACTACACCGCAGTTGTGTACTTTTATGTTTTTCATGCTGGCAGCTGTTCTCGTTTCAAGTACTGCAATACTGTTCCAATCAATTAAATGTCTACGCGTTAAGAACTACCTTTCAGAATCTTTCTCTTTCTCTTCATCCATGTTTCCAAACATGCAGGGTCGGCTTTGGTTATATCGTATTTGGCTTGTTAATATTTATGGGGTGACCGGATTCTCTTCCTATCACCACCCATGATCCCTTGAAGGAAATGTGTACCCCAAATGTCTGTGTATAGTGTTAATATGTGAGAAAGTGTAAAGTTTTACGAAATGTTTGCGAATCATGTAACTGAGGCGGGACATGGGAACCAGGCCGGTATTCACCTAGGGGGATGTGGAAAACCGCCTAAAATGCACATCCAGGCTGGCCGGCACTTCGACTCTTTCGTTAATCCGCCGGGTGGATTCGAACCGGGGCCGGTACGCCTCCCCGTCTCGGAAAGCGGTGCGTTAGACTGTAAGGCTAACTGAGCGGGTAGTCTACGTTTCAGAATAAAGTAATTATATATTTATGGTTTATCGGTTACTTGAAGCATTTACTGACGTAGTCAGTAAGACTGCCACCATTTCGTTACTAAATTATGGTCTGAATTTCCTGTAAATATACCACCACAAAATAGAGACATGGATAAGAGATAGGAAATTTTTATATTCTAAAGGCGTTTCTAGAACTACATTTAAGACGGAAAAGGGAAAGTTTGTCTTCAGAATGCCGTACTGAGCTAACTGTTAGTGGAACCCTCTAATCCGAGGAGTTCTTCGGAAGACTAATAATCCCTTCCAGTATACCAGTCACGATAATACCTGTTTACGAGTTTGCAGTGTTCCGATGGCATTTGAGAAGCTGGAACAGAGTAACGAGTGACAGAATGCCACGACGCGTAGGTATGGTCGGATCGCTGTGTGCTCCGTGCCTCTGAAGCGGTTATTCATGGCAGACCTACAATTACACAAAGTGATGGCTTTAGGACGCCTCTTCTGTGTCCAAATATCTTAACAGCTCATTGGTACTTCCACTAAATTCTCTCGTGCTGTTTCTGCACTGTACCAGCGGCTTGGTTTCCATAATAATCAATCTGAGAACGAAAGAGGTAACAAGACAGTTTTAGCGCCATTATAAGCTACGTCCATCAGGTAAGTAGAAAATGCGCGGAAAGAGGGAGTAGGACGAATCTATTGCATTCATTTTGCATGAACGAGTGTTTTGTAATCTATTGCCTTTGTTGATGACCTACACTTCTTCTTAAGGACTTTTCCCTATGAATCTCGCTACCGCTATATGTAAAATATGAAAAATAAAAGCTTTGTACAAATCTCTACAAATTTGATGTCTATAAATTGTTTCATTCGCATTAACAAACATTTTTAATATAGTAATGAGTGGTACCTGTAGCTTCAGTACCAACTTCAGATCACATTTTATTGTTCAAATGTTTGTGAAGCTTACGGGACGTAACTGCGGGGTCCTCAGTCCCTAAACTTACAAACTGCTTATGAACTACCTTATACTAAAGACAGCACCAACATCCATGTCTGAGGGCGGATTCGAACCACCAGCGGTGAACGGCCTCGTGCACTTGGCCGCTCCGTTGCGGTATCACTTTTTATATTACAGTAAAAGCCACTATCAATGTACACGTTTCATCGTACCAACAATTGTTTCAATATCATCAGATAAGATCCTTTACATAACCAATGCTACAAGTGGCATCAACTGAAACAGAGAATCGGAGAGGTTCGTAAAGTATAGCGAAACGTCCACTTACTTCTCATTACCGTAAGTGAATGCAGACAGATGTTTGCCAAGTAAGCTGTTCTTGAATTCGAAGCGCTTGATAAAAAGTAATGAGATCGATTATTCTCCACTAAATTACCTCATTGACAGACGTATTTACAGTTACACGTCCTCAATATAATCGACCTAGTTATTTATTACTTTTCGCTAAATGTCCGAACGGCGTTGTATTCAATCTGCTCGTCGAATTCTGTTGTTGTCTCCCGTTGACCACCTTATGGTACGACAAAGCCGTCTGTATTGTTGTACTCGATCCCTCGCCGTGGTTCTTTTATTTTCGGAATAAGATTTTAATCACACAAGCTCGTGTAGGGTGAAGAAGGTGTTTCAGAAAATCAAATTGGTACCGTCGAAATAGATCCCGAACAGCGGCGGAGGTGTGGCATTATTAATTGTGATGAAGAATGATAGTGTTCCATGGAATGCAACATCGTTTTTGTCCAGCGCTCAGACGAATGAGACGACATTGCAAGGAAAAGTTCTGCATCAGTGCACGATGCTATACCGCTAATGCTGTCCAGAACGTCTTACACTGGCAGGAGCGATTATGGAACTTTTACCGAAATCTCCCGACACGAGTCTATGTGTGTATGATATCTTCGCCAAAGCGAGAAAAAGATTGCGAGGGACCGGTATTAGTCATTTTCTTTGTGATAGGATGGTCAATATTGGGACTTCCACAGAACTAAACGCGCACATTTTACGAGCGGAGTTCAAATGAATGGGTACGAAACGACACTGTGCGTGTAATTGAAGTCTGTATTCATAAGTAATCACAAGGAAGGAAGGAAGCTTGGAGTTTAACGTCCCGTCGACAGAGTGGTCATTAGATACGGAGCTTACGCTCGGAGTGTTTGGGTAATGATGTGAAAGGAAATCTGGCGTGCCATTTCAAAGGAATTATCCCGGCATTTGCTTGGACTGATTTAGCGAAATCACGGAAAACCTAAATCTTGATGGTCGGGCCGGCCGCGGTGGCCGAGGGGACAGAGGCGCGTCAGTCACGGTCTGTACGGCCACTACGGTCGGGGGTTCGAATCCCCCCTCGGGCATGGATATTTGTGCCCTCCTTAGTGTTAGCTAGTTTATAAGTAGTTTGTAAGTTTAGGGACTGATAACCCGTAGTTAAGTCCCATAAGCTATACAAACATTTGAAACATTTGGATGGTCGGAGGTGGCTCTGAACCACCACTCTTCCGAATGCGAGTCCAATCACCAGAGGCCTGGGCACGTCTATCCCGCTGTATAACGAGCCGAAAGATTCCCTGTGGCTGTGACATGAGCCAGTGCTCTACCGTGTCCTTCAATTCAACGTCCGACTCGCAGCGCTTTCCTTTGAGATTTTTGTTTTTCTTTTAAGCGGACCAAACAGACGATAGGAACAGTGTTGTCGCGTAAAGTCAGCGCCACACACCAGACGCACGAAAACGATCGTGCAGAAGGCAGCGGATGACCGGCAGCCAATCACACGCCGGCGCCGCGCCTCTGGGAGGGAGCAACCGACAAGCGAACCCTCCACAAGCAGCTTAATCTAGTTAATTTTGACAACATTATCAGAGTAGAAAAACAGAGACGTATTTGGTATGATTAATATTACGAAAAGAGTCTTGATCGCAAAAATTAACAGTTTCTATTTATCGGTTTCGACCTGGTGTAAGTCATCTTCGGAATAACAAGTAGCCCATGTGGCCAGTGCTGGGCTGGGCTGTTCTGGGCTGTTCTGCTATCAGCAGGTCGAACCCGGTAAATATAAACTGTTAATTTTTGCGATCAACAATGTTTTTTGTAATATTAGCTTTATGTAGGCCGACTTGCGGCTGGAAGGGCACTCCGAACAAGGAAGTTACTATGAATCAGCGCAGCTAGCAAGAAGACGCCGCCACGAGAACAGACGTAAACGAAAGTTGAGTATTTTGTATACCTTATTAAATAAAACTTGTATTACTAATCTGTATAGCTGGTTTAGCTGTCCACGCATCCTGATCAGATCCTTTCCCGAAAGATAGGCCGAGGGGAACAAAACACACAGGGTACCACGGCCGGGCTGTAGGGTGGAAGCTAAAGCTACTCCCGAATGCACCTGGTCAGTACACTTCATATGGCCCTCGAAACGTGTAGACGCGCGTTATCATGGAGCAGAATCACTCTCTCCGTGAGCAGCCCAGGCCGTTTGCTCTTGATGGACTTGAGCAGGCTACCAAGTGTCTCACAGTACACGTCACTGTTAATGGTTTTCTGTTCTCGAGGAATTGGATGATTGGCGGACCCCGGATGTCGAAAAAGCCTCTGAGGGAGCCGATTTCCTGCCAGATCCTTACCCAAACACTCCGATCGTAAGCTCCGTGTCTGTTGATCGCGCTCTCGACGGGACGTTAAACCCCAAGCTTCCTTCCTTCCTTGTGATTACTTATGAATACAGACTTCAGTTACACGCACAGTGTCGTTTCGTACCTACACCGCTCGTAAAATGTGCGCGTTTACTTCTGTGGAAGTCCCAATATTGACCGTCCTATCACAGAAAATATCTAGTGCCGGTCCCTAGCAATGTTTTTCTCGCTATCATATGCACATAGACTCTTGTTGGCTGAGTACGGTGAAAGTTACATAATCACTCATGCAGTGTAAGACGTTCTGGACAGCATTAGCGGTGTAGCATCATGCACTGATGCAGTACTTTTCCTTGAAATGTCGTCTCTTTCGTCTGAGCGCTGGACGAAGGTGTAGCATTTTTAGGGAGGAGGTTGTTATGACTTCATCACCTTTTGTTGAGTACTCCTTCCGGTCTGGTTGTCAATACAGGTACTGCTGCAGGAATCGATGTCAACTGTAACAACTATTCAGATTAATAATACCAGTTTTATTGACTGAAAATTATAATACCCAACTTTAGAACATGTGTTTTTTCTTCTCTCTTCTTGCGTCTCCCGCCATCGTCCGTATAATGCTAGCTGCGCTGTGACATAGTTACTGCTAAGTTCGTAGCCGCGCCGCGTTCTCACTTAGTACTGTCCTATTTGAGACTTCGTAGCTGCCTGGTAACTGACGAACGTCCAGACGTATGTCGGCCTAGATGTAGCCGCTCGTAGAGGGCGCGCATCTTCGGTTACTCCTTCCAGGATGCGCGGCGCCTGCTTGCGATTGGCTTTCGGTCGATCGCTGCCTTCTCCACGATCGTTCTCTTACGTCTGGCGTGTGGCGCTGACTTTACTCCACAAAAGAAGTGATGACGCCCGCTTTGCGTTCCTAGATGTCGCAATGCGGTATTCCAAAGCGGCATATTCAAAATTTCCATCGCATTGGTTGTTAAAATGTTCCGTAGCTTTTCATTTCAAATCCTCTCTCATGTCACTCCTTCCAGACATTTGGCAAAACGTTACAATGAAGCGGGCAATGATTTTCCTAAATCACTCCAGGCAAATTCTGGGATGCTTCCTTTGAAGGGATGATGTTTCAGATGTTTGTAAAGCTTATGGGACTTAACTACGGGGTCATCAGTCCCTAAACTTACAAACTAGCTAACACTAAGGACGGCACAAATATCCATGCCCGAAGGGGGAATTCGAACCCCCGACCGTAGTGGCCGTGCAGACCGTGACTGGAGCGCCTCAGTCCCCTCGGCCACCGCGGCCGGCCTTTTGAAGGGGCACGGCATGAGCACGGCGTGAGCTCCGTCCCTAATGACCACGCTGTCGACGGGACGTTAAACCCTAAGATTCCTTCATTTTGTCGACGCGGGCGATTGTACTGAAGGTGTGAAAGGCAAGAAAGTCATTTCAGATAAATTTATTAGTCCTGATGATTTCTTATTACTCTCTGCCAATTGCATCATCAACTTTTGTGTCAAAACTTTATTCATGACAGGCAGCCGTCCAAATCAAAACAGCCTCTTCACTATGGACGAGCTGCATAAGAAATTTCCACACGTATCAATAACAGTAGTTAACCACATTGATACAGACAAACTTCACTACAAAAAATGCGACTGTCAGGTAGTAGAGTTCTTTGATACTGGGATGCAAAGACGGTTAGGACTACTTGACAAACGTCTATCTTTTAATGGTGACTATGTTAACAATGGGAGAAATGTGCATGCTGTAGTTTGTGATACAATTTATTTTCATTAATAAAGTTTCCCTTCATTACAAATTATTTCTTAGTTAAAAAAGATGACTTTCGTATGTTTACAATGTTTTCAATCACGTAAACGATTTCTCTCTGCCTACTGCATCTCTTATTGTTACCACCACTATGAAAAGTATGCTTTTTCAAGGACTGTTGGTTAGTAACTGTTTCTTAACCCTTCCTAACTCTCTGGCTACAAATGTGTACGTAACTTCTACGGTGTCTAAGATGGTTCAGAAGCATTTTGTCTCAATGGAAAGAACATGTGTACGACACCTGAGTGTTCAATCACTTCATCATACATAATTACTGCCACCTGTGGAAGTTCACTATAGAAATATTAAGAAGCGGGTGTTGCACTGTGCAGCAGTTTGCGAACCTGAAAGAACATGGAAATTGTGGGTTACTAGTATTCCACTGTATAACTGAAAATAGAAGTTGTTATTTTGCTTTGTAGTTATTGAACGATCAGTTTATTTAGTACAACAGTTGGTACTACAAAATTAATTAATTTAGTCTTTAAAAAAGGCCTTGTTTTTCAGTATACGCAGTGTTGTTGAATGAAAACGGGTGCATATAATTGCATAAATCTTGCTTCTAAAATCATTGAAAATTTAACTTAAGAGTATTACAGCATTAAAAGTAATTTACTTGTCAGAGAAAAAAATCAGGTGTGAAAGGGTTAATTATGAGAAACCCGAACACTGTTAACGTTTCCTTATGAAAGTTTTTCTAATTAATTATCCGATATTTCTAAATCATCCAGTTAACAATTGATATGAACAATAGAAACAAGTGGCAATTCGGCAGCTCGATGTTACGTTATGGTTTATATTCCTATGAACTGCGAATGTGAAAGATCTGTTGACAAACGCTTTGTCCTTCCCTCAGGACCCGAGAAATATTGGGCAGTTGCCAATTCAGTTTCTGTGTGAGTAGCGGCCATCTATTCGTTTACTGCAGTTGCTTTCGCAGAATCTGAATACGTATTAACCTAACAACTGCGCCGTTATAACCAATAAACGCTTCTCGATCGTCCATTCCCAATGCCCGCACTGGCGATTCCGCGCTACCCTGTGCAAACATTGTTCTCTCCGGCGGTATTGTGGATTCTCGGGTGATGCGGAATGCAGTGTTATCGACAGCAGGTACAGAGCCGTGCACAGAATGTTGTTCCGTCATTTCGTTCCAAGTGGAGCATAAAATCAACGAGTTCGTAATGGAATTCCGAGTTGAGTGGGGCGCATATCTGTTCAGGTTTCACATATGTAAATTAATGGTGTTAGTTGAAAGAGCTTAATTAATTTTTAGATGAAATATTAATTATGTACAAACAAACGCCACGTCCCTAAAGCAGCAAAGTTATTAATTACGTACGAGAACAATATTCCTACTTGTTGCAACAGGAAGTGGATGGTAGTTCACGGCTCTGTAAGTACCTGTATAGAGTAGGAAATGTGTCATTAGTAAGTTGTTAAAAAACAAAATGTTATCAATTGAAATTAATATTGTAAACATTCTGTGTTCAAAAACTGTATAACTAGTACATGATATGTTTCCATCCAACAGCGCGTGTTTATTAGTTGTCAAATCAGTCATTCATTCTACAAAAAATCTATTATTTGTATTATTTTCAGGGAATATTCTGAATACCTAGTTCCTAATGTAGGTATCAATTTAAAGTGAACGTATTATTGACAATAATTTATGCCATCCACTAGTGTAACCTGTCAGTTTTCCTGTCTCGTTACCAAAAATATCAAAACAAAGTTTTCATCATTAATTAAATCTTAAATATGGCGCCCGTTTGCCCAAACGCTAGTTGTTGTGTGTTTTATGTTGTACCTTAGCATTTAATTTTCAATCTGCTTATTTAGCTGTCTTGTTTAACTCTAATAGTCCAGCAACTTCGAATCGGTATGAATTTATACAGAACAAGAAAAACGGGGCCAAATTTCGCTGTTGCTGTGTGTGGTACGAAATGATTCACAAAGAAACTAAAAGTTTCCAACTGACGACCTCACAAACATCTCCATGAAGACACACATGGAATAAAACAGAAAACCGTAAGTAGGGCCAAAAACTGTATAATTAAATTAACTTTGCAAAAGCTAGTGCTACAGAAGTTGTTACTAACCTAGTAGATCAGATCTTTAGTAATTGTAACAAGACTGTTATCTGTCATACTGTGAAAAATACCTATAATATTATGACTGTACTACAATATTATACAAAAATAACATCTATTACAGGCCACTGATGATGCTTCATAAATAAAGAAGCGAAACGCTTATGGCACACAAAAAACGCCTTTCATTTAGTTGCTAAAGACGGTAACACACCTCCACCAAACTAAAAGTATTTTTGAGAATATAAACTTCTTGAGAAAACTAATCTATCTAAGCAATTTTCTGACTAGCGTTCATGTTGCCAGGTGAATGAAAGGACGAAAAAGATGTTTCTACAGAAAGTTGTTTGTGTTAAAGGAAGTTTTGTTCGTAAGTACGTATATCTCGCTGGAGCGTGAGACGTGTAATTGTTCATGGAAAATGTTAGAGGTCGTTTTATACAGATTGTCTTTCTTCTGTTCTCTCCCGCCCTCTCTCTCTCTCTCTCTCTCTCTCTCTCTCTCTCTCTGTCCCCTCCAAGTCTCCTTCTTCTCTTTCTACCTCTACTATCTCTCGTCTCTCCACTATCTCTCGTCTCTCCACTCTTATTCGCTTCCTCCTCGTACACCCGCCCCCACTATCTCTCCTTCTCCCTCTGCTCCTCTCTACTCTCCATTCCCTAACACCCCCCCCCCCTCCTATGATCCTCTCCTGCGATTAATATGTGTGCCAGTGTGCCAAGATGGGTAGAAACTGACCTAAGGTCTCCCGAAGAGATGCTGAACATTTACGTATCTTATAGATACTACACACATACCAAAAGACTCCAGAGAGGATTAAAAATGTATCTTTGCTATTCAGCCGTAGGAATCAGTTTTTTGGTCTGAAGTATGTTATCAGCTCAATATTTAAAACGTCAAATCAACTATATGTCGTACAATGATCTCCTTCATCTTCATTTTAGATTTTCTCTTTCTCACAAAGGGTTCCTTTGTTGTAATCTTCTTTTCCATAACCGTCTTATCTCTCCCAACGTTTTTTCTCTTAGATCTCCTTTTACCTTGTCCTTCCATCTTAGTTTCGGTCTTCCTCTTCTTCTTAACCCTTCAAATGTTAAGTTTGCGATTCTTCCCTCCACAGTATTTTCTTCTTCTGTACACATGCCAATAGCATGTTATCTTATTTTCTTGGATGTTTTTTTCCTATGGACCCCACGTTCGCTATTCCCTTGATGTACTTATTCCTTGTTCTGTCCTTTCTAGTAACTTCATTCCTTTACCTTTGCCATT
Source organism: Locusta migratoria (assembly GCA_026315105.1). Lineage (NCBI taxonomy): Eukaryota > Metazoa > Arthropoda > Insecta > Orthoptera > Acrididae > Locusta > Locusta migratoria. The sequence goes on along the minus strand of CM048745.1, from coordinate 329,050,112 downwards.
TACCCACGTCCACTTTTCTGTCTTGGGATTTTGTGATTGGAAAAGTTTGGACCTCGCCACTTGTACAGCTTTCGTTTCATTCGTTACCTAATGCTCTTAACGTAGAACACTTAATTTTGACCAATTTATCCATCCACTATTTATCATGCGCTGCATTGCAGCCTCCAGGTTTACATCATTTTGATTAAAATAGTCGATATTTCTGGTATATTAATTTGTATTTATACTCCGTCTATTAAATAAGTTAGAAATGGAGTGAGTAGTAAATCGGTAATTAATTAATCCCTCATGTATTACGCGGCATTTATTCATGCATCTCAATGTTGACGACATTGTATCTCCTGAACTATGTATTGTTCAGTGATATAATTTTGTGGGTGCATTAGCGGTTTATGTGGGTACTGTCTGTGGATTAGGTTGCGAACAGAATAGTAGCAAAATCCGAATAAATAAAAAATAATATTTATTACCTTAGACCTCCGGAACTATGTCGTACAAATAAAATTTTACCGGCTTATCCTGTGGTGTACTTCAATACAACACGGAAAAAAGTGCCACTAGTATAAAAGTAACAAACAGAAAAGTGTCTGATGCGCCAGTTGCACCGCACTAGTGGACGTAATTCATTTAAGCGATGTACGTTGTCTTTTAAGCTTTTTACGCAGGGGATGGCGAAATTACTGTGGAAAATGGAGACTGTCTAGTAAATATGTTATATACATTTGTTTTCAAGAGAGCGCTTTCGGTCCAGAGCACTGAAGAGCACATGACACATTTTCTAACTTCTATCCTTGGCGTACATGAAACAAATGAAAAGAACGTGTTGTTGTGTTTCGTGGACGGGTCATAAAGATCGTTCACTTCTAGATACCAGTTTTCCAAACAAAGATGTTACGCTGAAGATCTTGCTACCGAAAGCAACAAAATACTGCCAACTCATTGAATTTTACTACTTTCGGTATTATAAACTCTGTATCAGAAAGGATTACTGATCTTTACAAGGTGTCAATCACAAATCAAGGTACACGAACGTTATTTAATAGCGAAGCTTAACTCTTTGATTTACAATCGAGTTACTGCACCAACGTATATGCCTATGTTGCAATATGACTGGCGAAAACATACCAAAATCATGATTTGAAGATAGTGTGGCATTTGATATTGGAGTGCGTGAACGAGAAAGTGATTTTGAATGTGTTAACGTGACTTTGGTGAGGTTTGCACATTGTTCTCTCCAAGTGTATTTTAATCGCTTCACCGAAATTCCGCATCTGCACTTCAGGACAAATATAAGCATTTTAAGGTGTCTGATACTGCTGCATATGTGTGTTCTGCGTAATTATAAGTATTGTAAGGAGTTGCCGGTTGAATATGTAATGATACAATGACGCGATTAAAATACATATAACTTCCCTGTTATGGTTTTGATATCTTGTTACTTTGATTCTATTGTTACAATGTTACTTGACGTACAATGGACCGTTTTGCATGAAAATGAGGTACACCTCTGCCCTGAGTATGGTTGTCTGTTTCCCAATGATTGTTTCGTGCCGTTCCCAGTGTTTGAGGTCAGAGATGTAACATGTTATTTCCTCACTAAGCGGACTGCGTGGCTCTCAGGGTTACTAGTATAATATAATTAATACCTCTAGTATAGTATAATTAATGATAGGGTTTAAAAAAATGTTTGTAAATCTATCGGACCAAACTGCGTGGTCATCAGTCCGTAGCTTACAAACTACTTGAACCTAGGTAAACTAACCTAAGGACAACACACACACCCATGCCCCAGGGAGGACTCGAACCTCCACGGCGAGCAACCGCGCGCTTCGCAGCGAGACGCATTAGACCGCTCGGCTGCTCCATCGCGGCAATGTCAGGTTGTCAGGTGGATTAGGTATATACGTTCTTACTTCTGCCCACAGTATGCCTGTGTCCCTTGAAAGACCTTTAGAGGCTGTAGTTGACAGAGTAAGGGCCGCAGTGGACATTACCATCTGCAATAACTATCTTCATCCAAGCATGTACTGGCAGCACAGATTTCCCAGCTCCCCCAATCTTCTCATTTACTTGGTGACTTCTCTACCCACAACCACTTGTGGGGTGACATTATGAGTTCTGTCCGTGGTAGAAATCAACAATCTTAACTCGACCTTTTGAACACTGTGGCGCATGGCACCTATTTGACTATTGACCTCTCAGTTTGATACCTTGTTCTTCTACGCCCTGTCCACTGGAGAACATGCGATCACGTTTGTGGTACTCATCACTGGCCTATCACTGCCCCAGCTGCCCTGTGGACAAGTTCTCCGAAAGGTTTTAAAATAGGCAGACTGGGACTGAGGCGCTTCAGTCACGGTCTGCACGGCCACTACGGTCGGGGGTTGGAATCCCCCCTCGGGGGGACGTCCTAGTTCGTAAGTAGTTCATAAGTTTAGGGATTGATGACCCCGTAGTTAAGTCCCACAGCTGTACAAGCATTTGAACATTTTTTGATAAGCTTTTCAGAGCATTCACACAAGGTTGGCGCCGGTGTCAACCCCTACAACGTGCTGACATGAGGAAAGTTTCCAATCTTTTCTCATACACAAACAGCAGTTGACCGGCGTTGCCTGGTGAAACGTAGTTGTGATGCCTCGTCTAAGGAGGAGAAATGCGTACCATCACGCTAACGATTTTGATAAAGGTCGGATTGCAGCCAATCGGGATTGCGGTTTATCGTATCACGACACTGCTGCTCGCGTTGGTCGCGATCCAGTGACTGTTAACAGAATATAGAATCCGTTCGTTCAGGAGGGCAATACGGAACGCCGTGCTGGATCCCAACGGCATCGTATCACTAGCGGTCGAGATGACAGGCATCTTATCTGCATGGCTGTAACGGATCGTCCAACCACGTCTCGATCCCTGAGTCAACAGATGGGGAGGTTTGCAAGAGAACAACCATCTCCACGAAGAGTTCCACGAAGTTTGCAGCAGCATGGACTATTACTTCGGAGACCAGGGCTGCGGTTACCCTTGACGTCATTTTTCGGATGAATCCTGGTTCTGTTTACAGCATCATGATGGTCGCATCCGTGTTTGGCGACATCACGGTGAACGCACATTGGAAGCGTGTATTCGTCGTCGCCATACAGGCGTATCACCAGGTGTGATTGTTTGGGGTGCCGTTGGTTACACGTCTCGGTGACCTCTTGTTCGCATCGACCGCACTTTGAACAGTGCACGTTACATTTCAGATGTGTTACGACCCGTGGCTCTACACGTCATTCGATCCTTTCGAAACCCTACATTTCAGCAGGATAATGCACGACCGCATGTTGCAGGTCCTGTGCGGGCCTTTCTGGATACGGAAAATGTTCGACTGTCGCCCTGGACAGCACATTCTCCAGATCTCTCTCCAATTGAAAACGTCTGGTCAATGGTGGCCGAGCAACTGGCTCGTCACAATACGCCAGTCACTACTCTTGATGAACTGTGGTATCGTGATGAAGCTGCATCTGTACCTGTACACACCATCCAAGCTGTGTTTGACTCAATGCCCAGGCGTATCAAGGCCGGTATTGCGAGCAGGGTTGGTTGTTCTGGGTACTGATTTCTCAGGCTCTATGCATCCAAATTGCGTGAAAATGTAATCACACGTCAGTTGTAGTACAATATAATTGTTGAATGAATACCCGTTTATCATCTGCATTTCTACTTGGTATAGCAATGTTAATGTCCAGTAGTGTAGGTATGGGATTATTGTATCAGCATACTCTAAAAGGAAACTACTTGGTATACAACTGGGACTGGGAGACTTACTTTTCTTAAGTGATTTAAGTGGATATGATACACCAGTGGTATTGACTTCCAAATTACGTATGCTGGCAGCTGTTCTTGATACGAATTCTGAAGTATTTGCTTCGTCTTCTTTCGTGAAGGAGTTTCGCAAGCGATGCGAGGGAGCTGTTTCCCGTCGGGGGTCGAAACCTCCTTCGGGCATAGATGTTTGTGTTGTCTTTAATATGAGTTACTTTATAAGTAGTTCGTAATTTTAGGGACTGATGCCCCCGCAGTTAAGTACCATAATCGTAACAAACATTGGAACGTTTTGAATTTCGGAAGGCTGTGTTAAGCAATTCTGTTTTAGCAGAACTGTTTTCAGTAGCATCGCCGTTACTATCGCGTAGTGAAGCTATTGATTGTGTTTTACCACTAGTATATTTTACATACGACGACAATTTCTTAGGATTTTCTACCAAATTAAGTGACAAGGTTTCGTTGTGGAATTTATAATAAGCTTCTCGCATTGAAGTTTGAGCTAAATTTCGAGTTTCTGTAAAAGACTGAAAGTCTTTGTATTCTTGAAACTTGACACGTTTTTTTTTCCTTTGCTTTTGCACGAGTGATATAACCTGTTTTGTGTGCCATGGGGGGTGAGACCCCTTTTTTGTGCATTTGTTTAGTATCAGTGGTTGTCGACATTATTTCTTTGAACGTAAGCCACATCTCAAAGTCTGGAGATTCTCAGTCAGTAAAGCTTAATCGAATTTTTATCTCCTTTTTTGAATAGATATATTTTTTGCTTAATTTTGATAGATGTACATTAACAATAGTAAAACAGAAGTAATGGAATGTAGTGTAAGAGAATCAGGTGATGCTGAATGAATTGAGGTAGGTAATGAGACAAAAGGTAGTGTATGAGTTCGTTATTTTGGTAAGAAAGTAACTTCAGATAGAAGAAGTAAAAAGATATAAAATGTAGAACGGCTATCGGAAGAAATGCGTTTCTGAACAAGCGAAATTTGATGACATACAATATTAATATAAATGTTAGGATATACCTTTTTAAATCATTGTTCTGTAGTGTAGAAGTGTATGGAATTGAAACGAGATCAAAATAATGATAGAACCTTACGAAATGTGGGGCTACAGACGAGTGACAAAGATTAGATGGGTAGATCACATAACTAATGAGGAGGGGCTTAACAGAATTGGGGGAAAAAGTTCGTGGGATATCCTGACTAAGAGAAGGGTTACGTTCGTGGGACACATTCTGAGACATCAACCAATCGTCAGCTTAGCGTTAGAATGAAGCGTGTGGGGTAAAAGTCGTAGAACTAAGTCACGAGACGAATACGGGAAGCAGGTTCAAAAGGACGTAGGCGGCCGTTCTTATTCGGAGATGAAGAGGCTTGCTCTTGTCTGGATAGCGTGGATAGCTTCATCACATCAGTCTGCGGACTGTAGACCACAACAACAACACTTTATCTGGTACTTTCATGATGCTTGTTAACAATTATTTTCTCTAGCTGATGTAACTCCGTTCCTTTTCCTATTTCAATCCCTACGTTCTGAGAAATATTATGAATTTCACGTTCTCCAGATGTTTACAGAACGGTGTTTTATTCTGTGTAAATGTGTGTTCTCTGAACCTTGTTGTATATTTAGGCCTTTGTGCCACACATTAAATACCAATATACCAATAGTTATAAAAATTATCTGTACTATTTCCTGTAGTATATCATAAAACTAGTTTTAAAATACACTCAGTTTGAAACGGAAGTCGCAATTTTGTGCGCTTACCTGAAACGTTCTCCATGGACGATTCAAGACAAACACAAACTATTTATATTGTTTCAGAAATAGTTACTTGTATCAAGTTATTTCAGTTCACATAGGCTACTATCACAATGGGAGCGAAATAAGTGATCAACGAAATATAAAGACAATTCTTTCAATGTCAAAGCAATTTCTAATAGAAAGAGAATATTTTCGATTTAATTTTTAAGTTCTTCTGGAATATTCTCTATCTTTAAAGAGAGTGAAGGCATAGCTCTATCATAATCAGCATATCGTTAATAGTAATCACTGCTGAATAATATTAACTTCCGAAATAGCAATGGAATAGCCGGTGGATAGACTCTACTTACAGTCTAAAACCTTACTTCATACTAGTCCAAATATAACTACATTATCCATCATAGCACACGTGAATCACTATCAATTCGTCTGGTATGTAATTCTACTTGAAAACTCACTATGAAAACTATCTTATCTGTCTTTATTTGTAAAATTGTTCAATATCCGTCTCCATATCGCTTTTATTTTCTAAAACATGACCGGTTTCGGGGCAGCTGCCCATCTTCCGATTAAATGTTGAAGTTACAGAGTAACCTGTCCTGTGATGAACGAATGTTCACAGTCTTTATTTGCTTAAATTAAGGCTGTTCCATGTTTGCAGTACTCAGCTGCTTTAATGAAAGATTGAACTACACATCACGCATCCTAGGAACATCTACCTAGACTGAAAGGTATTCATGAAGAATAATATATAAAAACACACATCTGGGTAAACTATTTACATTTTTACAACTGAATATTTCTTTCTTAAGAAGAGTTTTCATTTAGTGTAATTCTTCAGGTTTTTGTACACATATAATCCGCTTACTCCCTTTGTGCCAGAATAGGACAAAATTGGGTATCAGCGTGTGGAGTGTCTACAATAAATTTTTGGCTGCAGATTTGTCGTGGTAACGCACGAGAGCCTCTTACATGACGTTATATTCCAGAGTCGTCCGCAATTCACAATCAAAATAAAACCTTTTTTTTTTTTTTTTTTTTTTTTTTTGCGTGCTCGGCAACTTCCAGAGTTTTTGCTCTAAGAAAGGACATCTCTCACTAAATGTCCATAATCGTCTGATTCATTCATCATTTTCCGTACTATTGAACTTGATATCGTTTGGAGTATATTTCGTGGAGGCACGTGCTAAGATCTTAAGGATATTCTCATTAAACAGCAAGTAATTGATCCATTCTGTTTGTTTGTTCGCACAATATGTTCACATGAATTGTGAAATTCTCTAAACACACTTTCTACACGATTACTTTCTGGGTACTACAAGGAGATTAGGGTCTAATGCCTTGCATCTCTATGCTTTCCCCAATTTCTACAGGTAACGCTCCATGCATTATCGTAGAGGATAGCCTTAGGTTCCCCGCCTCTCGGGATACAGTGTTATATGAATCGCCCAATTATTAGTACAATATACTGTTAGCATTCTTCAGTGCATATAAATTAATATAATTAGTGAACAGGTCTTAGACTGCGACAGTATATCCTGCATCTTCACGTACAGTCACAGATATCTACTTCAATTACTTGTAAGGTTTTTTGCCCAATGAATGGATCAATTCACCCTGCGAATCTCTCTACGAAAGCTATGCTTCTGATACAGTGGACGTTTACGGATTAACTACTGAACATGATATGTGTGTATAACAAATCGAGTTTCCTTGGTTCTGCTCTGAAATACACACACACCGGCTTTTACCTTATGGATGTCGCTGGCAAAATAACACACCCTCATGTACTTTGAGTGTTTAGTTAACATCTCCGTAGAATTCGTAATTACTTGCAGTTTTACCTCTCCCCATCTTACGTTCATCACCTTGTAACTGTTCCATATTACGGCATGAATCCAGATAGTTTTGTCTGTAGCTATTATCTTTCATTCATAATATTTTAGATTCAGTAGTCAGATTCTCAGACTCATGGCTGGGAGATAATCCGCCTTGCATACGCGAAACGTGACGTCGGATATGTTATGTTCGCCTTTCACATAGATTATCTCAAAGTTGTGTTCTTGTATATCCAGTAGACATCGCACCAGTCTTGCTTGTAGGAATGTGCATTCTCGCGAAAACGTGAACAATTCAAGGTCAAAACAGGTATTTGTGGGTTTGCCTGTTAAATAATAATGGCACGTTTTAAATACCTACGCCATGTACGAGTCGCAAATCAGATGGTATACACAGTTAGTTGGTTGGCCATCAGTTGTTTTTATGTGAAACAACATAGCCCCCAATTTCAATGGTTGATACGTCCATGTCAAGGCAAAAGTCTTGTGAAGTGTTTGAGGCAAGAACTGTGAATTAACCAAAGCATGTTCCATTTTTTTGAATCACCGTCTGGCATTCAACCGACCAAATACATTGTACCTGGCTCCGCATTCAGAATTTGATCTGGCACAAGTCGATGATATGAGGGAAGTACCATAACAGCTTTGAATTGCTCCCCCCCCCCCCCTGCCCACCACTCGAGGACTGCACAGTTATTTATTGTTCGAATTCTTCCTTTAGCAGGGAAATTTCCTTGTGATGTAATCTCGTTGCCTAAGAATATCATATTACCAATTTGGACTTCTGCAAGTTAACAGTCACTCTAAACTCTTCAAATTTCGTTAACACGTTCCTTAATAATTCGAAATGTCCCTCCGAGGTTCGGATGGTAATTAGTAAATCATATACGTACAGATGAAATCAAGAAAAAAGTTAAAATTTATAATTATATTAGACCGAACAACTGTGGTTAAACTAAGTTAATTAACATGTGGGCATCGCACACACACTGTGCCCGAGAGTGAACTCGAACGTCCGGGGGGGGGGGGGAGGGGCTGAACATGTCCTTATTACTGTTATTGTCACATATAACTGTTATAGGAAACACACAAAATGTGTTCTAAAGCCATTTGCTTCTTAGAAAAAGCTTTTTAATTTACTTCCATCTAACTACCAATGTACAATTAGTTTAGGCGTACTGTGGCATCATTTTCAAATGCCTAAGATCACAAAAATATTACATTGATTCAATCACATTAAACAGTGTACATATTCTAAATTTACCACAAAATAAGAGAAAAAAAACAGAGAATTTAGAGCGTGAATGTACTGTGTTCTGCTGTTGGCACACTTGTTCTGTCGAGCTGAAAACTGGGCAGTCAGGCTGTGAATTTAATTCAATATGTAGCTTATTCTGAGCTTCGTCAGGTGGGTATATGCACATCCCTATACAGAGGAAGCTATGCGAAATTGGCATAGGTTTCCCAACATAGTTACAACTTCGGAATTATTTGGTCAAAAGACTGATAAGACTATCCACTTGAAAATTCAAACAATTCTACAATATGACCGATAAATGAGCCAAATGACTTTCAAAAAAAGTTCAAATGTTTGTAATTCGAAGGGACAAAACTGCTAATGTCATCGGTCACTAGTCTCACAACCTACTTTAACTCAATCTAAGGACAAAACACACAGCAATGCCCGAGGGAGGACTCGAACCTCTGGTGGGAGTGGCCGCGTACTCCACGACGTTGCGCCCCGGATTACATGGCCATTCCCGTGCGGCGCACATGGTTTGATAAATAATTAAACTGTTCAATGTTTAATGTGGTTGAATCATTGTAATATTTTTTTAATCATAGGAACTTGAGAATGACGCCATAGTGCGTCGAAACTAGCAGTGCATTGGTAATTAGATGGAAGTATATTAATTTGACAAGTAAAGAATTTTTAGCTGGGGGTAACGTTTCCAACAAAGCGACGCTGCATTTTGCTCGCTGAGGCTCTCCCGGCAATCCCGGAACAGGGTTGCCGAGTTGGTCTTTTGTCAGTGACGTCAGCGTGACGTAGTGATTTGGTTGGAAGGCCATGTTATTTCGGGGGTGCGGGCTCCTCTCCCCCCCCCCCCTCCCCCCCAACACAGCCAGCGCACGAATCGTCATCGTGGATGAACAGTACAGTAACCGGTGTAGCTGTGTCATTACCAAACAATGCAGATATTGGAAAAACAGGTATCCTAAAAGATTGCCCAATTACGGGTCAGAAACAAACAGCCAGTAAGTACGAGTAAATCGCGCTAAGTTTGATATTCCCTCAAAACCTAAAATTGTATCTGCGTTGTACTGAATCAATTTCTTCTTCATTCTTTGTAAAATTGCTAAGCAAAACGACATAAGTTCTCAAGAAAGCTTTCGCGATCAACAAAATTGCACTTGTAACTTCCTAGCAGATTAAAATTGTGGGCCAGAAACAGGATTCGAACCTTCAACCTTTGCCTTTCGCTGGCAAGCGCTCTACCGTCTGAGCTATCCTGGCACGACTCACGGTCTTTCCTCAAAACTTTACTTCTGCCATTACCTCGCCTCCTACTTTCCAAATTTACCAGAAGTTCTCCTTTGAACGTTTTGGACTAGCATTCCTCTTTCTGGAAACATCCCTTAGGCTGTGGCTAAGCCATTTCTCCACTACATCTTTTCTTCCAGGAATGCTAGTCCTGCAAGGTTCGCAGGAGAAATTCTGTGACGTTTGGAAATTAGGAGGTGAGGAACAGGCAGAAGTAAAGTTATGACGACAGACTGTGAAGCATGTAGGAATAGTTCAGACGGTACAGCGAAAGTCAAAACGGTGTAGGTTCGAATCCCAAGTACAGCACACAATTTTAAGCTGACAGTATGTTACATATCAGCGCACATTCCGCTGCAGTGTGAAAATTTGAATATCACACTTGACTGTGTTTCAAGAAGAATTTATACTACCATGAAATTAGCCTTGTATCCGATGTGTGGGAAAATGCCATTGAAATTTCTAATTTGCTCCAATAACTGGAAAATCGAAACGTGTAGCTTCAAATAAACTGTTTGTAATGGGTGGGAGTACCATTTCTTAGTGTCTAGAAAAAGAATCAGTTAAACCGTTTATCCAAAACATCTGAATGCGCTAGGCTGTACGCAGCCCTTGAAATTCACAATTTTTTTCATAGTTAAATCCTTTATTTACGTATGAGTAAAACATACACTACAGCTCATTTATCTCCCAAGCAATCACGAAACAATATACATATTTTATCTAATTTTATGATAAATTACTGACAAAAAATAGAAGCAATTAAATGGAAGCATAACACAAAAAGTCAAATATCGTTAGGTTGATTACAAGGATTTTTCATTTTTAAACTCAGAATTACATGCTGCCTGTAAGTAAAGGTTAATTATTATAATGCCAAGATTCTTTCCCTCCCTCCCTTCCTCACCATCTCTCTCGCTCTCTCTCTCTGTCTCTCTCTCTCTCTCTCTCTCTCTCTCTGTCTCTCTCTTTCTTTCTCTCTTTCTTCCAACTCTCTCCTCCGTTCTCTCTCTCTCTCTCTCTCTCTCCTTCCTTCTCTTTCTCTCTCCCTCTCTCTCATTTTTCGTCGGGCCGTCTGAAAGGGGGGGTTGACACGTGCCCCTGTGCCCCCCACCAAACCTGAATCCGCCCTTGTTCCTTTCACATGGTATCCATCTTCGACCAGGGATTTGGATACAATGGCACACAGAAAGGCTTAAGGTGGCAACAATAACCTTGAATTAGCCCAGGTTCTTTCTCGATAATATTTACATGTTCCAACGAGACACTGACTAATTCTGCTTGTTGATCTTTGATTAGGTACTGCGACTCAGAAATGTGTATTTTAATTTGGTAGTCAATATTGAGCTTACTATTTATTCCAGCTTGCTGTCAAGATGCATTGCGATTCTCTTTACTAATAAAGCAAATCCAGTAGCTGTAATGGCCTAAATTGTTTGCCAAGAGTTGAACTGCCACCTCTTGCCCCTTAACAATATGGTTTTCTCCATGGAAAGTTTTATTGTTGCCTTCTTCTCATAGATAAAATCTATCCCTCTCACGCAAAGCGTGAGTACTGTCGTTACGATTAGGAATTTGTTTACTATTATTACACTACCTATCGTGATAGAAATGCGCCACTTGTGTCTCGTGTTTTCTCCTATCGTTTCTAATTCTTGCAATAGAAGTGCAAAAGGTACTCAAGAATGAGCATCGCCAACAATGTTAACGTCCATCTCACCAACACTAATTATCAATCTTTCCCCACTTGACTGAACGATATTCATCTTTGCTTGGATTCTTACCATGCCACTAAAATTGACATCAGTTGATAATATTTAAAATTCACATGTCAAATCTTTATATATTACGCTACCAAGCAGAACTAATTGCATCAAGAAATAATATCTCTAGTGACATTACCGATGTTTATCAAAAATATTCTATAAAAGGAGATGCAGTGTATTAAAACTTTTTTGTGGCAGTGGGTTCGATCCTGGGACCTCCTGCTTACAAGACAGTCGCATTACTACTCAGCCTCCGTGGCCTTATGAATAAAACGAACACACGGAATGTCCCAAAGCACGTCTCTCTCCATAACAAGACTTCAAATCTGGCTTGATTCTTCACTAAGTAAGACTTATAAATATTTCCAAGGCTCCCCAACAGCACATTAGCACCCCAGCATTGAACATCGAACAATCCTCCCTTGTACCTCAAGCACAGGTGATATTAATATGTCAAACATGCAGACACATAAATTGTCTCAATATGTAATTCGATGCCTCTTTTGGTATTATCTTTAATGCGTGGATTCAATATATGTTTCTGGAAACTGAATTACTGTGACAGATTTAGCAATTCAACAACCTCATTGTGCTTCCATGATTGCTGCAATACGGAAGGTTAAACACTGTTTTTAGTAATAAAGTTTCTTATCACTTTACTAAAACTACAGCGCAAGATTGTGACATTTTCGATTGCTTCATATACGTAACCACGCTGAAAGAATCGAAATGTACTTGCAGGCGTAATTGCTGCTGCATCGATTAGTCCTCTTTTTTTCTCTCTATGTGGAACTCACTTTTCTCCTTTTCAGGATGATTAACATTCATCAGCATGAATAATAAAGTTGAAATGTGTTAGAACACTGGGAAAAGCAACATTCAAATCCTTTAAAAGCTTCATGGAACGGACGCGTAATTAAAGTGCATGTTTGTTTATTCAGCAGACGAAACGATTTAGTGAAATGCGACAATATAAGACAGTGGCTATCGGAAGAAAATCAAATCATTTCCAGTTTAATTTTTGCAGGTTCGACTGATGTTGCGATTAATTATGATCGAAAGGTTTCATTCTCACGACAGAGAATCATACAAGATTACAAGCAAGAACTATTTTAGTTCCATACTCGTATAGAGAGCATTAAGTTTAAACTAAATTAGGTCACGACATAGCTAACTGAAACTGGATAAATGTGTTTAAATGTATCATGGCTGAAGGTCTAATTCCACTGATTACTATACTAACTGTGGAATTTAAAACGCTTTTAAAACCACAAGATTTCTTAGTAGATACATCTTTTGTTACTATATCTATTTTTATTACAATAACTACCAAACTTATCTCATCCAATCAATCTCGGAATAAAAATGAACAGATTCATTCAAACTTGAATCAAACAAGAGTCAAAAACATACTTTTTGCTACAAATAAATTATTATAACCTCTGCGCATACGAACGATGGTGCCTGATGAATTCAGCATATTGTGGAACTGGCAACCTTGAAAGTTGTAAACGTTCTGATACGATCCAAGAAGTTGGCGACTTCCTACCGCGAGCTGGAGATAAGGGAATGTAGACCATACGGTTAAAGAATTGTGGACGCCACAAGGAAGCGGAAAGAATGATAGGACGGAATGCTCGTGTTCACAAGTTCCGAGTGGGCCAAAAAAGACAAAATTTAGTGTGTCCAATAAGGAGAAGTAGATGTGTCAATAAATTCTTTTTCCGTATGAAATGGACGAGTACAGATCCAAAAGGTGGCACATCAATACCTTGTGGATATGGAACTCGCCATCTACCACACATGCCAAATATGATAAACGTATGTAAATAAAGGCGATGTTGTGTCTATTTGTTAACACCATTGAAGATGTAACTAAGTTGTTTGAAAACTATTCCAACTAACTGTGGTGAATTCAGTACGATATTTTTTTCTCGGCTAATAGCTAAAGACTAAGTTTTCTGTATCTCTTTTAAACTGCTGTAGAGAAAAACACGCACCATGCACTAACCGCCTTAAAAATCTTTGCGTCAGAGACGAATAACACAAGAAATATAAACGTCATCCCAGTTATGATAAACATGTCACCTACAAACAACCGAGCGTGTTGGCGCATTGGTTGGCACTGTGGGCACGCATAAGAGAGGACGATGGTTCAAATCCACATCCAGCCATCGATGTGTAGCTTTCCCGTGATTTCCGTAAACCACTCGAGGCAAATGCCGGAACGGTTGCTTTGAAAGAGCATGGGCGGTTTTCTTCATTACCCACACGATTATAGCGTGAGCTCCGTCTATAATTATCATGCTGTCGACGCGACGTTGAGCCTTAACGTTCTCTCTTCCTCTTTTACATACAAATAACTACGTGAGAAATGCAAAACACAGGTACGCTCATCAGTTAAATGAGAAATTTCAATGAACGGCCTTCCTATAGAAAAACCTATTTGGCTAGTAGTGGGTGTAGCGAGGACGGAATTTCAACGTTACCTACAGCATCATTCCACTCAGTTTTTCAGGAATACTATTCAATAATTGTTATTTTATTAATTGTTACGAAAGTTTTTTTTAATAATTTAAATTCAAATTTATAGGTTATTAATCCACTCCCATGAACCGCAGACATTGCCGAGGTGGGGTGGCTTGCGTGCCTCAACGATACAGATAGCCGTACCGTAGGTGCAACCACAGCGGAGGGGTATCTGTGGAGAGGCCAGACAAACGTGTGGTTCCTGGAGAGGGGCAGCAGCCTTTTCAGTAGTTACAGGGGCAACAGTCTGGATGATTGACTGAGCTGGCCTTGTAACATCAGCTAATGTGGCTTTGCCACACAGCTACTGCGAACGGCTGAAAGCAAGGGGAAACTACAGCCGTTATCTTTCCCGAGGACATGCAGCTCTACAGTATGAACATATGATGATGGCATCCTCTCGGGTAAAATATTCCGGAGGTAAAATAGTCCCCCATTCGGATCTCCGGGCGGGGACTACTCAGGAGGATGTGATCATCAGGAAAGACAATACTGGCATTCTACGGGTCGGAGCGTGGAATGTTAGATCCCTTAATCGAGTAGGAAAATTAGAAAATTTAAAAAGGGAAATGGATAGGTTGAAGTTAGATATAGTGGGGATTAGTGAAGTTCGGTGGCAGGATGAACAGGATTTCTGGTCAGGCGAGTACAGGATTATAAATACAAAATCAATTGCGGGTATCACAGGAGTAGGTCTGATAATGAATAAGAAAATAGGAATGCGGGTAAACTACTATGAGCAGCACAGTGATGGCATTATCATTGTCAAGATAGATACGAAGCCAACACCGACAACAGTAGTACAGGTTTATATGCCAACTAGCTCTGCCGATGAAGAGGAAATCGAAGAAATATATGAGGAGCTAAAGGAAATTATTCAGACAGTTAAGGGAGAGGAAAACTTAATTGTTATGGGAGACTGGAATTCGGTAGTAGGACAAGGAAGGGAAGGGAAGATAGTAGGTGAATATGGTCTGGGCAAAAGGAATGAAAGAGGAAGCCGCCTGGTAGAATTTTGCACAGAACATAATTTAGTTATAACAAACACCTGGTTCAAGAATCACAAAAGAAGGTTGTATACGTGGAAGAGACCAGGAGACACCGGGAGATACCAGATAGATTTTATAATGGTAAGGCATAGATTTCGGAACCAGGTTTTACAGTGTAAGACGTACCCAGGGGCAGATATACATCTGACCATAACTTGTTGGTTATGAACTGTAGGCTGAAACTAAAGAAACTACATAAAGGTAGGAAAATAAGGAGATGGAACCTGGATAAACTGAAGGAACCTGAGGTTCTTAAGAATTTCAGAGGGAGCTTTAGGCAACAATTGACAGAAACGGGGGAAAATAAAACAGTAGAGGAGGAATGGGTAAAATTGAGAGATGAAATAGTGAAGGTAGCAGAGGACAAAATAGGTAGGAAGGCAAGACCTACAAAAAATCCTTGGATATCACAAGAGATACTAAATTTAATAGATGAAAGGAGAAAATATAAAAATTCAGTAAATGAAACAGGCAAAATGGAGTACAGACGACTAAGAAATGAGATTGACAGGAAGTGCAAAATGGCTAAGCAGGAGTGGCTAGAAGGCAAATGCAAGGATGTAGAAGAATGTATAAATAGGGGAAAAATAGATACAGCCTACAGGAAAATAAAAGAAACATTTGGAAATAAGAAAAACAGCTCTATGAATATCAAGGACACTGATGGAAAACCAGTTCTCAGCAAAGAGGGGAAAGCTGAAAGGTGGAAAGAGTATATAGAGAGGCTCTATGAAGAAAATGAACTTAGCGACAATATTGTAGAAAGGGGAGAAGTAGATGAGGATGAAATAGGAGATACTGTACTGAGAGAAGAATTTGACAGAGCCCTGAAAGATCTAAGTCAAAACAAGGCCCCTGGAGTAGATGATATTCCCTCAGAGCTGCTGAAGTCTCTGGGAGAACCAGCCATGACAAAGCTGTTTCACCTGGTGTGTAAGATGTATGAGACAGGCGAAGTACTCTCAGACTTTAAGAAAAATGTTATAATCCCCATTCCAAAGAAAGCAGGTGCAGACAGGTGTGAAAACTACAGAACCATCAGTTTAATAAGTCATGGTTGCAAAATATTAACACGAATTATATACAGAAGGATGGAAAAGCTGGTAGAAGCCGACCTCGGGGAAGATCAGTTTGGGTTCAGGAGAAATGTAGGAACACGGGAGGCAATACTCACTTTACGACTTATCCTAGAAGATAGATTAAGAAAAGGCAAACCTACATTTCTAGCTTTTGTAGATTTGGGGAAGGCTTTTGACAATGTTGATTGGAATAAACTCTTCCAAGTTCTGAAGCAAGCAGGAGTAAAATATAGGGAGCGTAAGGTTATTTACAACTTGTACAAAAACCAGACAGCGGTTATCAGAGTTGAAGGGCATGAAAGGGATGCAGTGGTTGGGAAGGGAGTAAGACAGGGTTGTAGTCTTTCTCCATTGTTGTTCAGTTTGTACATTGAGCAAGCTATAAAGGAAAGCAAGGAGAAATTTGGAGAAGGAATTAAAGTTCAAGGTGAACAATTAAAAACATTGCGTTTTGCCGACGACATAGTAATTCTGTCAGATAATGCAAAGGACCTGGAAGAGCAGTTGAACGGAATGGACAGTGTGCTGAAAGGTGCATATAAAATGAACATTAACAAGAGCAAAACTAGGGTAATGGAGTGCAGTGTAAGAAAATCAGGTGATGCTGAAGGAATTAGATTGGGAAACGAAGCATTAAAGGAGGTAGATGAGTTTTGTTACTTGGGCAGTAAAATAACAAATGATGGTCGCAGTACAGGGCATATAAAATGCAGAATGGCAATGGGTAGAAAAGCGTTCTTGAAAAAGAGAAATTTGTTAACATCGAATATTGATTTAAACCTAAGGAAGTCCTTTCTGAAGGCATTTGTGTGGAGTGTTGCCTTGTATGGGAGTGAGACATGGACGATAAACAGTGCGGACAGGAAGAGGATTGAGGCTTTTGAAATATGGTGCTACAGAAGAATGCTGAAGATTAGGTGGGTGGATCGCGTAACTAATGAGGAGGTACTGAACAGAATTGGGGAGAAAAGAAATTTCTGGCATACCTTGACTAAAAGAAGGGATAGATTGGTAGGACACATTCATAGACATCAAGGAATTGTGAATTTAGCGTTGGAGGGAAGTGTATGGGGAAAAAATCGCAGGGGAAGTCCAAGAGATGGATACAGTAAGCAGATTCAGACAGATGTAGGTTGCCGTTCTTATGCGGAGATGAAGAGGCTTGCGCAGGATAGGGTATTGTGGAGAGCTGCATCAAACCAGTCTCCGGACTGAAGACCACAACAACAACAACAGGTTATTAATGTATTAAGTGATTAATATATTAGGTTTCATGTTCGCGTTGCTGACGCAACGAGTCGCTCCGGCATAACACCGCGATCGGCAGACAAATAAATCGCAGGTCTGTATTCAGAAATAACCGACGCCGAGCGTCGTTTGAGCAGCCAGCGATTTGAACCGAAGAATAAATATAACGATTAGGTAGTACTGCTGTGAAGCTGGTTAGGTCGCAAATTTTTTGTTATTGGTCACACTTCATGTACAGTGTGCTCTCAAAAAATAACATGAAGTGTGACCAATAACAAAAAATTTGCGACCTAACCAGCTTCACAGCAGTACTACCTAATCATTTCATCATGGTCGCCTACCTCCTCAGTGACTTTATGTCGCGTTTACAATAAATATAACGGTCTATGTAACACTGTCAATGTGGTGTCGCACACGTACAAAGTGCGCGCCACCTACTTTCGCCGCGCGCCGCCATGCACGCACGGCGCGGCGTTCTTACGACGACAGCCACGAGCGCCCTCTGCTGGAACTCCGCTCGTGGCCACCACTGAACGACATCGTTCACTTGGGACTGAGATAGCAACCAGTTAGGACCTTCAGAATCAGATAGGCACCAGTGAAGACTTGGCTATTGTACAGGCACTAGGCAGGCCTCTAACAACTATGTATCCACATTCTGCAGTACTATGTAAAAGTTAAGTATTGTATACATTCGGTGCAATATATATTTCTTATAATTCACTCTAGTGTTTATAGTTTCTGGCTGCTCCCCTCCGTACCTGCACCAGCGTGCTATCTTTATTCCTGTGTCGGTCTCATTCCACTCGGCCACCGACACCTACGACGGAAACGAGACACAAAAGCGGCGACGAGGCTGGGACACAAAAGTGGCGACGAGGAGTGATACATGAACCTTGGACCAGCCCGCTTGCAGCAGCCAGACAGCAGTAGTAGTCGGAGCACACAGAAATTGCTCCCGCCCACCCACCCTTATTATAAGAATTTTGGGGGAAGATATTTTGTTACGTGTTTTGTGGACTTTTTTTTTTTTTTTTTTTTTTTTTTGCAGAGCGAGCCCTCCTTTCATATTGAATTTGTGTTTTGTACGAATTTACTTGTATACGCGGCGCCTAATCGGTCAGCATGGCCACTACCCCGAACCCAAACTTAATGGAAATTATTCAGTTACAGACGGCGCAAATAACACAACTCCTGCAAGCAGTGGCCCAGCTGACAGCGCAAGCAGCTAACCAACAACAGCCGCCGCTTCAGCAGCCCGCACCTGCCGCCGCAACACTTCCTACGTTTCGCCAGTACAACGAACGTGAGGAAGAATGGAGCGACTACTTCGCACAGTTTCAAGAACTCGTCGCGGCTCATCAAATTACAGGTCAGAAAGTGAAGCATCTGCTATTATCTGTGGTTGGCACCAACACCTTCGTGTTACTGAAAAAACTTTTCCCCGACGTATCTCCTCGTGATGTAGACTTTGAACAAATAGTAGAGGCACTAAATGCTCATTATGAGAGAAAAGTTCTCGTAGCTGCGGCACGGTACCGATTTTTCAGACTTAAAAAATTACCGCAGCAGTCACACCAAGAGTGGATTACGGAATTGAAGGGCTTAACCTGCAAATGTAAATTTACTTGCTCTTGTGGACTTTCGTATAGTGATGTGATGTTGAGGTATGCGATTACGCAGAATATTCATGACCCTAGAATTAGAGCAGCAATTCTGAGACAGTCTGACCCCTCATTAGACAGTGTACTGCAGCTTATAGAAGCGCATGATACTTTTGACTTAGCAGATGTAGAAATGCAAAGCCACAGTGTTAATTCAGTGCGCCGCAACGGTCGATTTCCTAGCCGTAGTTCTCAGTGTAGCACTAGTGATTCTTACAATAGTACAGGCCGTGCTGAACAGACAGTGAACAGTAGCCAGTGTAAAAGTGCGACACAAAGGTCGCCCCATCGTGTTAGAAACAGTGATTTGAATAACGGGCGCCAACGCTCATTTCAGAAAAATGTACGTAAATCTTGCCCCCAGTGTGTGTCTCGCCACAAGCGTGCTCATTGCCCTAGTCGCAACGCAACCTGTTATCAATGTGGCAAATCAGGACATATACAGTCTGTGTGTATGCAAATTAAAAACTCAAAGAACGGTACCATTAGAAACAGTGCTTCGCAGAGTGCGAGAGAAGTTCATTCTGTAAATGTTATACGGGCTGTGGAATTGAACAGTGCTTTCCTTGGATCTCAATTGCAAGAAAGTAGTTCTGCGCCTATGGCAAAACTATATAGTGCACCACGTAGCAAGCGCCGACGAGCGCGTAAAACAGTGCAACGGAAAAGGGTTCGGGACAAGCAAAATGACTATGAACAGTGCATTCCTGTAGTGAAAATAGTGCCTTCTGCAACTGCTCCTTGTAATAGTGCCCAGTACTGTGTAGCTAGTGACAGTAGACATCAAGTAGCTACTCAAAAGTGTAGTGCAGTAGTTAGTACATCTGGAGTAGCTTCGCATGCTTGCGCGGACGCCGATCCGGCGGTAGTGCCATCTAGTGACAGTGTTGTTAATCCGCTGCGTGCCGAGTCTGCGCCGCTTACTTCACTACGCGGCCCGCGCAAGCGCAGTAAACAAACCGTAGCAGACGTTGCCCACATTCGCGCACCTGTCGAGCGCCGCAAGCAAAAACTGTTTGTGACTCTCTTCATAGAAAATAAGACGGTGCAATTTCAGCTTGATACTGGTTCCGCTGTCACATTAATAAATAAAGATACTTATGAACTTCTGGGTTCGCCAAAATTGTCGCCGTCACAGTAAGTGTTAACAGCTTATACAGGTCAAAATATTCCCGTGCTAGGAACGTGTAGCATGCCCTCCTCTTTTCAAGGTGTAACAAAAACAGTTGCTTTTGTAGTTCTTCAGGCCAAATCGACACAGAACATTTTTGGACTAGATGCTTTTGACTTGTTTGGTTTATCAATTCAAAGAGATGTGCTTCAAATTTCGTCAATAGTGCCTCAGGATAAAATCAATGCATTGTGTGACAAATATAGTGACTTGTTTTCGCCGGAACTAGGTTGTGCAAAAGACTACGTGGCACATGTAACTTTAAAAGAATCTGCAGTTCCAAAATTTCGTAAAGCTAGACCAGTGCCTATCGCCTTGCGTGATACAGTTGCCGAAGAAGATAGAGGGGTGATTTCTCCTGTTTCTGCGAGTTAGTGGGCCTCGCCTATAGTAATTATACCCAAGCCGTCAGGAAAACTTCGTCTCTGTGCGGACTTCAAATCAACAGTGAACAGTCAAACAATTGTAGACACTTATCCCCTGCCCAGACCTGACGAACTAATGGACAAATTAGGACAGTCTCGTTTCTTTTCTAAGATTGATTTAGCAGAGGCATACTTACAGATTCCACTTGATGACGAGTCAAAAAAGTTTTTCGTCATTAATACTCACATGGGCCTTTTTCAATTTCAACGCCTACCCTTTGGCAGTTCTTCCGCCCCCGCTATTTTTCAGCGTTTTTTTGGAACAGCTGACAGTTTCTGTACCGTGTTGTTCGAACTATTTAGATGATATTGTGGTATCCGGACGTACAGTTGAAGAACATTTAGCAAACCTGGAGTGCCTTTTCAAAGTTTTGACTGCAGCAGGTCTACGTTGCAATAAAGCAAAGTGTTCGTTTTTTCAAACTGAAATAGAGTACCTAGGCCATGTGATTAATGCCCAAGGAATACATGCCTTACAGTCACATCTTCGAGCAATCTAAGACTTGCCTCCTCCTAAGAATGTCACGAATTGCAAGCAGTAATGGGAAAGCTGAACTATTATTTCAGGTTTATTCCCAATGCCTCTCAGATTGCAGCTCCACTGCATCACTTACGTAGGAAGAATGTTCCTTTTGTGTGGTCCAAAGATTGCCAGGTTGCCTTTGACAAATTAAAGTCTGCACTACTCAGTGATGCATGTTTGATTCCCTTTGACCCACAGAAGCCTGTAGTGCTAGCAGTCGATGCCTCATCGTACGGTCTGGGCGCAGTAATCTCACATCGTATTGGTTCTCACGATCGTCCTATTGCCTTTGCATCCAAGCTACTGACGCCAACGCAACAGAATTACAGTCAGATAGAAAAGGAGGCCTTAGCAATCATTTACGGCGTCACAAAGTTTCATCATTATCTCTATGGCAGAAAATTCTATTTGTTGACAGACCACAAGCCTCTCACGTCGTTGTTCTCACCCACAAAGCCCATTCCGCCACGAACGGCACAAAAGCTTCAGAGATGGTCCTTGATATTGTCTAATTATCAGTATGAGATTTTGTACCGACCTACCACTAAACACGCCAACGCGGACACACTTTCCCGACTTTCGGTTGGCCAGGATGTGTCGTTTGATTCTTCAGAAATGGCGTGTTGTCAGATAGACTCCAGAGATGCTTCCGCTGTCGCAGACTTTCCTTTGAACTCTCGTCGGGTTGCACAGAAAACAGCTGCGGATGCAGACCTAAGTGT
Source organism: Locusta migratoria (assembly GCA_026315105.1). Taxonomy (NCBI): domain Eukaryota; kingdom Metazoa; phylum Arthropoda; class Insecta; order Orthoptera; family Acrididae; genus Locusta; species Locusta migratoria. The sequence goes on along the minus strand of CM048745.1, from coordinate 329,027,988 downwards.
GGTAGCACGTTTTGTTCGCTCAGGGTGGCCTGCCAGAGCCAAAGACATTGATCGGCCTCTGGTTCGACGTTATTTTGCACAACGTCATGCATTATCTTTAAGTCAGGGTGTACTGTTGTTGCATACCGACAACGACCAAGCAAGAGTGATTGTTCCTCGTTCCCTGCAACGAGAAGTGTTACGCCTCCTGCATCAAGGACATTGGGGCATTGTTAGGACAAAGCAACTGGCCAGACGTCATTGTACCTGGGTTGGTATGGACGCTCAGATAGAGAGCATGACATCACAGTGTACAGTTTGAGCGGAGCTTCAGGCGGCTCCTCCGCAACGTTTCTCAGACTGGCCACGCTCCAAGGGACCATGGCAACGTTTACACATTGACTATGCAGGACCTTTCTGGAATACGCGATGGTTAATCGTTGTAGACGCTTTCAGCAAGTTTCCTTTTGTGATTGCCATGAACTCAACGACGGCGTCTAGTACAATCAGTGCCTTAACATCAGTGTTTTGCATCGAAGGTTTGCCTGAAACTATCGTCAGTGACAATGGACCTCAGTTTGTTAGTGCGGAATTTCAACAGTTTTGTCGTGTGAATGGCATTCAGCATATAACCACCGCACCTTTTCACCCTCAGTCCAATGGTGAAGCAGAACGTTTCGTTCGAACATTCAAGTCTCACATGGAGAAGATGAAAGGTCAGCACTCCAGGCAGCAAGCTCTTCAAATTTTCCTGTCTACGTATCGATGCATGCCACGTGACGGCCCGTCTCCTGCCGAGCTGCTACACGGCCGCCGTCACCGCACTCTCCTTCACCTGCTGCAGCCTCCCACGCACCGAGTCGGTTCGTATGGCGCTACGCGTTTTCAGGTTTCTACGCCAGTGCTGTACAGGGTGTTTGCTGGCAACAAGACAAGATGGACACCGGGCACCATTCAGCGCGTGCTCGGTCGCAATATGTATGTTGTACGTTCTTCCACAGGGTCGGAGCTGCGGCGCCACGCAAACCAATTGCGCTTGCACAGGCCGCGCGATCTGTCTCCGGTTTCTTGATTCCAGTCCCAGTTCACCGCCAGGGAGCACAGCCACATCGTTCGTCCCCGGGCTACGAGATACTGATGGATGTCGACGCGCCTCCTACGCAGTCAGCCCCTCCGCCTCCGTCGCCGCCTCAGCTGACAGCGTCACCGAGAGGGACTCCGGGACCGTGCGGACCCCCCAGCTTGGGCCACGCACCTCAGAAGAAGATGACCTGCTCAATCTGGGCGGGGGTGTGCGCCCTTCCCCTCGTTTTGGCGGGTTTTCCTGGGGATCGCAAGGCGGATGCCGGGGCGCGGACGGCGTCTCGATCCCAGCCTCTGCTACGACGCCCGTCCCACCAGTAAACGCCCCCGCCCAGGCCCTCCTCCCAGTGCCGTCGCCGTGGCCCTCAGCCCTACGCCACGACGGCGCGGCGGTTTGGGGGGGAGGGGTGTGGTGTCGCACAAGTACAAAGTGCGCGCCACCTACTTTCGCCGCGCGCCGCCATGCACGCACGGCGCGGCGTTCTTACGACGACAGCCACGAGCGCCCTCTGCTGGAACTCCGCTCGTGGCCACCACTGAACGACATCGTTCACTTGGGACTGAGATAGCAACCAGTTAGGACCTTCAGAATCAGATAGGCACCAGTGAAGACTTGGCTATTGTACAGGCACTAGGCAGGCCTCTAACAACTATGTATCCACATTCTGCAGTACTATGTAAAAGTTAAGTATTGTATACATTCTGTGCAATATATATCTCTTATAATTCACTCTAGTGTTTATAGTTTCTGGCTGCTCCCCTCCGTACCTGCACCAGCGTGCTATCTTTATTCCTGTGTCGGTCTCATTCCACTCGGCCACCGACACCTACGACGGAAACGAGACACAAAAGCGGCGACGAGGCTGGGACAGAAAAGTCAATATGTTGTGCTGTCACTCATTAAATTAAGATGAATGTTATTATAGTGTACATGAGGGAACTTTAATTAAAAAAAATAAAAAATAACACAAGATGGAGAAGTAAGAGAATGGAGTTGAATTGGATTGTTGCTCGATGTGTTACGAAAATGAAAGTTTAATATATACTTCAAGAGGGAAAAAAAGGAAAGAACGGCCAAAAAAATTTGACAGTTGTGAGAATTTCTGATGTATTGTGTGGTATTTATGTGTGTTGGTAAAGAATTACAGTATGATGGACACGGTCGAACCTTTAATAACTCGTAATTTGCAAGTAACATCTCGTCAAATGTTCAACACGTCAAACACCAGGTACCAATATATAGCGCAATCAAAATTTTCTGTTGAACCGCATGTTACAATTGATGCTGCTAATTTCGCCAAGCCGACGACACTACTTCGACGTTGCAATGGATTGCTTATGCAGAATCCAGATTACGCTGTATCCGAGTCAGCTGTTGCATTTCTGGGAACATTGCGAATATGCTGTAATGGAGTGTTAACAGGAAAGGTTTGCTGTCTGGAAAAAGATATGATTACTGAGAATTAATTCCGCACAAACTGAACCTAGACTTTCTTATGGATTGACATTTCTACTTGATATCATACTTTCTTGTGACATTTAACTGGTAAAATTCAATTGTTATTGTTAAGAATTGTTCGTTTTTAACAAGAAATCTATTAAATATTTCAAATTTACCTCAAATTATGTTATTTACCCTCACATATGTCTAAAAACACTTTATAGACGAATGTCAGTAATATATGTCGTACATTAAATTAAAAACACAACATCTGAATTGCAGACTTCGAAACTGAATGGTGCTAAGTTCTGATGTACATTTAATTTATTATCATGGTTTCCAACTCCCTGAACCACAGACATTGCCGCGGTGGGGTGGCTTGCGTACATCAACTATACAAATAGTCGTATCGTAGGTGCAATCACAGCCGAGGTCAGACAAACGTCTGGTTCCCGAAGAGGGGCAGCAGACTTTAAAGTAGTTAGAGAGGCAACACTCTGGATGATTGACTGAGCTAACCTTGTAACACCAGCTAACATGGCTTTACCATGCAGTTACTACGAAAGGCTGAAAGCAAGGGGAAATTACAGTCGTTACTTTTCCCGAGGACATGCAGCTCTATGAATATACCGTGATGGCGTCTTCTTGGGTAAAATATTATGGAGGTAACATAGTCCCCCATTCGGATCCCCGGGCTGGGACTACTCAGGAGGATGTCGTCATTAGAAAAGACAACAATGGGATACTACGGATCTGAGCGTGGCATGTTGGATCCCTTAATCGGGCTAGAAAGTTTAAAAAGAGAAATGGTTAAGTTAGATATAGTGCGGATTAGTAAAGGTCGGTGGAAAAAGGAACAGGATATCTGGAAAGGTGGGCGGAGGATTATAATTAAAAAATAAATTGGAGATATTGCAGCAATAGGTCTGATAATAAATAAGAAAATATGAATGCGAGTAAATGACTGAGCATAATTAGCATAGACAAGATAGATACGAAGCCACACCGACCACTGTAGTACACGTTTATAGGCCAACTAGCTCTGCCGATTATGAAGAGATCTGAGAAATGTATGAGGTGGTAAAGGTAATTAGTCATACAATTAACCCTTTCAGTCACAGCTTTGGAAAAATTAAAATTCAGTGTTTTCGGTATTAACACAGTGCAGTAAACATCAAAATTTGCGTTTTTAAATTTCTGGTCGAACTATTGATTTTTATGTCATGTATTTCATGCACAACACAGACGGTTGCATAGAGGTACTTTATTACTTGGACGTTATTACGTTGACAGTTAATTCTGCCTGGTCAATAATGCTAGCATAATCTTCGCCACTGCACCGAAGACAAGACAATTCACTGTAAGAATAAAATAAAAGGAACGAACTGACGTCCACACTCGCAACCACATAGAGACGGCAATGCAACACAACCTCCAAGATGGACAGATTAATTGCTACAGAACTGGCTACACGCCTTACCAAGCGGCAAAATGTAGTACTAGAAGCATGTTGTTCATCAACAAAAATGCAACTTTAAGGAATGATGCACAAATACGGTATAAATCAACTTTTAATACGTTGTTGTCCAGGAACAACACTGGGAATGAAAGGGTTGAGGGAGAGATAAACTTAATTGTGATGGGAGACTGGAATTCGGTAGTAGGAAAAGGGGACCAAGAATGGAAGAATACGCCTCCTTGTAGAATTTTGCACAGAACATATACTTGGTTTAAGAACCACGAAAGTACGTGGAAACACCAGGAGACACCGAATGGTATCAGATATATTTTATAATTGTAATACATACATTTCGGAACCATGTTTTAAACTGTATGACAGACCCAGGGGCAGATATACACTCTGGCCATATTTTATTGGTAATGAACTGTAGGCTGAAACTGAAAAAACGGCAAGATGATAGGAAAATGAGAATATAAGACCTCGGTAAATGGAAGGAACCTGACGTTCTTGAAACTTTAGAGGGAGTTTTAGGCAACAATTGAAAGAAACTGGTGGGGGGGGGGGGATAAATCAGTAGAAGAGGAATAGGTAGCCTTGATGTATGAAATAATGAAGGAGCAGGAAACAATATTGGTAGGAAGGCTAGACCTACAAGAAACCCTTGGGTACCACCGGAAATAATAAAGTTAAGTGTCGAAAGGAGAAAATTTAACAATGCAGTAAATGAAAAATGCTAAAATGTTTATAAATCGTCTGCACCTAGGATTACTAACTTCTTAAACTAACTTATAGCAACTTCTGCTAAAGACTACATAAACACCCATGCCCGAGTGTGGACTGGAACTTCCGATGGCGAACAGCCGCATGCAATAAATGAAACAGGCAAACTGGAGTACAGAAATGGAAGTGCAAAATAGCTAGCAGGAGTGGCTAGAAGGCACATGTAAGTCTGTGGAAGAATGTATAGCGAGGGGGAAAATAGATAATATCTACAGGAAATCAAAAAAGATATTTTGAGACACAAAAAATAGCTGTATGAATATCAAGAACTCATGTGAAAAACAAGTTCTGAGCAAAACGGGAAAAGCTGAAAGGTGATAAGAGTATATTGAGAGGCTCTAAAAAGGAAACGAACTTCCAGACAATATTTTAGTAAGGGAAGAGGAAGTAAGTGAAGAATTTAATAGAGTACTAAAAGACTTAAATCGAAAGAAGTCCAATGAAGTGGGCGACATTGCTTCATATCCACTGAAGACTCTGGGAGAGCCAACCATGACAGAACTATTTCACCTTGTGTATAAGATGTATGAGACAGGAGAAATATCCTCAGACTTTAAAAATATCGTAATAATTCCCTTATAAAGAAAGCGGACAAAGGAGATTGAAAATTACAGAAACATCAGTTTAATAAATTATGGATGCAAAATTTTAACAGGAATTATTTACAGAAGGACGAAAAAGCTTGTAGAAGCCGATCGTGAGGGCGATCAGCTTCGATTCATTGAAATATAGGAACACAGGAGAAAATACTGACTTTACGACTTATCTTAGATTAAGGAAAGGCAAAACTATATTTCTAGCTTTTGTAGATTTGGAGAAAGCTTTTGAGAATATTGACTGGAATACAATCTTTCAAAATGTGAAGCAAACAGGAGTAGAATATAGGGAACGGAAGATAATTTACAACCTGTACCAAAACCATACATAAATTATTAGAGTTCAAGGGCATGAAAGAGTTGTAGTAGTCCAGAAGGGAGTAAAACAAGTTTGTAGCGTTTCTGCAATGTTATTAAATTTGTACACTGAGCAAGCTGTAAAGGAAAGAAGGGAGAATTTTAGAGTTGGAATTAAAGTGCAGAGTGAAGAAATATAAACGTTGCGCCGGCCGCGGTGGCCGAGGTGACTGAGGCGCTTCAGTCACGGTCAGCACGGCCACTACGGTCGGGGGTTCGAATCCCCCCTCGGGCATGGATATTTGTGCCGTCCTAGTTCGTAAGTAGTTCATAAGTAGTTTGTAAGTTTAGGGACTGATGACCCCGTAGTTAAGTCCCGTAAGCTTAACAAACATTTGAACATTTTTATAAACGTTGCGTTTTGCCGATGACATTGTATTCCTAGGACGTGGAAGGGCAATTGATCAGAGTAGAAAGTGTGTTGAAAGGAGCGTATAAGATGAACATTAACAAGAGAAAAACAAGGCTAATGGAATGGAGTCTAAGAAAATCAGGGTATGGTGAAGGAAATAGATTAGGTAACGAAACAATAAAGATTGTAGATGAGTTGTTTACTTGGGCACTAATATAGCATAATATGATGGCCGCAGTACAGAGACTAGCAATGGGAACAAAAGAGTTTTAGAAAAAGAGAAATTTGAAACTTGTAACATTCTTGAAAATTTTCTGTTGGAAACAGCGTACAAAAATAAACGTAGATTGGTATTAAACTCCAAGGTCATATAGGAAATGCAGCAGATTATCGGGGGTACTGTACTTAAAATAAAGCTGCTGACACTTTTGAGAAAGGATGCATATAACGCGTTTATGCTCTATACACGGCGGTAAATTCGTTCTGGCTAAAACTGAAAGGCGCAAACATATTTTAATAATATTCTAACCTACTGTCATATAACACGCCCCTCTAGACTTCCGATAACATGGCGGACGGTTGTTCAATTCGCTTCATTCTGGTCCAACGAGCTTAAATTTCATCGGGTGGCTAACACACGAGTTACGGCATTCCTTGCGGCAACGTCTGTAAATTCGGCCGCCATATTTTTGGTAGTCAGTACACTAGAGAGGCGCATGTCTACGTTTGTTGATGTTGAGCTTTAAGTGTTGTATTTAGTGTATATTGTATTTAGTGTGTATTGCCTATACAGTTTTTGTTGATGAATATGTCTAAAGTGGGTTCAACATTTAAGTGCACAAATCGAAGTGATAAAACGACAATAACACCAAATGTTTCGCCTTATTTGATCTCAGTCTGTCTATACTCAAACAAAATTCCTGACTGATGGCACTTAGCTGTCCCAAGAGTCAAGCTTCATATGACTTATCCTGCAATTCCCTTGAAACACACGCCATAAAGAAATGCTCAGTGTTTTACCTTATGTGGGTTGATATATTTCTTTTTCTGTCGCTCCTGTGGTTGACGAAACCACACTTTCGAGTGTCTACACCTTCTTTAAAAGTATTTTTATTTGTTGTTGACAATACTTGATCAAGCATGATTGACATGCAACCAGTGCAAAGTGCGGAAGCAGTAGTGACAGCCACATTTTTTTCACTTGTATATGTCTGTGTTCTTTGCAACAAATATGTACTTATTTCAGCATGGCAACAACGAAAGTTATTAACGATACCTTATTTCGGTGTGGAATGCTTATGCGGCATGACTCAGGCGCATTTTTATTGCAAATGCTATTGTCACTTTCGTCTTTGTACTCAAATTTCACGTACCAAACATTACTTGTTTCCACAACACAAGAAGTAAAGTTATTAACGACGTCTTATTTAGACGTGAAATGCTTTTATGTCACTTTCGTCTTTGTACTCAAATTTCACGTACCAAACATTACTTGTTTCCACAACACAAGAAGTAAAGTTATTAACGACGTCTTATTTAGACGTGAAATGCTTTTATGGCGGATGACCTAGGTGAATTTTTAACTGCAGTATTTTGTTGTCACTTTCGTGTTTGTACGCAAATTTCGTCCACCAAAGTTCACAACTATACCCTTTAACAGAAATTTTATAAATGTTTGTAAATCTATCGGAACAAACTGCGTGTCATCAGTCCGTAGCTTAAAAACTACTTAAACTAAGGTAAACTAATCTAAAATGATTTCCAGTCCATGGTGTACAGCAGTCAGTGGGACTAAATATTCCTTCAGTAAAAGACCGTCTTGATTTGCAATGAAGACGGTTTTTACTGAAGGAATAAACTAACCTAAGGCCAACACACTCGCCCATACCCCAGGGAGGACTCGAACCTCCGACGGCGAGTAACCGCGCGCTCCGCAACGAGATGCCTTAAGGTGGGTTGTCCAAGACGCGGCTGTTAACTGCGATTACGGCTCGGTCCCTCTCCCTTTTCCGGCCGTGGCGGACGGTGGCGAGTCGGGAGCACGACGCTAGCCGCTGCCGTTTACCAAGGCGCGGCTCCTGGTCAGCGACTCGGAAAATTCATGACCAAAATAAAATTTCCGATGTTGTTGCTGTAAAAAATACTGCATGTTAAGGGAGCAAAGCTACATCACTTCCCACATTTAGTTTTTCGTTTCGATTCTCGTTTTCCTTCAAAACATTAAAAAGCGTTACTTTCGGTTGTGCGTGTTTTCCTCACTTTTTATTACATCTCTGTCGAGTTTGAGGAAACTAACACGCGAAAAAATTTGGTTTTTGCATATCTTGTAGTTTCATACCCCAGCTTGATAACTAAGTGTATATTTTCCCAAAATTCCTCACAGTTATTCAGACACTTAATTTTTAAGTAACCTATTGCATTAAACTTGAAGTGTTTACATCGAATAATGTAGTCGCTGGGTACTTTGCGTATTGTTCATTTTAGGTCATATTGTTGCGGATGAAATGAAGCCAATAAATCGAAATTATTTTTAAAATTGAGAGCAGGACGATACCTGTCTCCGTTTTCGAGATTTTGGCTCATATATCTATGGTGCGGGAGCGTCTCGACTAGCGCGCCAGTTCTCTCCACGTGCAACCTGAATTGTGCGGAGGTAACAGTCATCACATCTTATAAACTGTTGAAGATATTGAACCCTTTTTTTAAATGATAGCGTGGGAAGGAATTCATGTTTTACACAATCATTAATTCTAAAAGCTTTTTTATCTACAGGTAACTATAGTTTTTTACTATGAAACGAGGTATTAATTAAACAGTATTTAATATTTATGGAGGTTTATTTCCGTCTATTGCAACTAAATGAAAGGCGTTTCGCTTCTTTATTTGTGAACCATCATCAATGGCAGTTTTTAGTGTTAATTCTATGTGCGACTTCATGGAGCTGTGTGTGTATTCTCCAAAGGGATGGAAGTTTTGGTTCATTATCTCATCACATTGCCATGTACTTCAATTTGTCACTGCAGATTTTAACTGTTAGGGTTTTCTATATATTGATTCTATTTTTGTGACACATGACCATGAAAGCTGTTAAAACATTTTTATTAACATGCACCTTTTAAATGACGAAACGAAATTCATACTTGAGTTTAGATTAAATGTCAGCCAGTTTGCACATGAATTGGAACTTGCAGAGAGTGACATACAGAGAAAATCCTATAACCGATTCAACAAATCTGTCAGTGCAGCAGAAAAAATAAATGAATAAAAATAAAACGCAGTGACGCTAAGGTAATTGTTCTTTTATTTTCTTATTTATGATTGCGGCGCTGTTTATAAGACCAGGAGTGTGTTTATCTGAAACTCCTGATGCAGCTTGCATCTCTCTCGTGTCAGGCTTTTTTTTCATTTTTATTTATTTATTTTATTATTATTATTATTTCTTTTTAACTGGTTGGATTCACCTTCTGTATTGGCTTTCAAATAAGTCCCAGTGTTCGAAAACGTACAGTTGAAATTTTTTGTAAGGGAGATCAAAAACAACAAACACATACCAAACAAAAGATTTTTCTGTAGCTTGTTAAATGTATCAACAACAGTTGTAAGACTGTTTGCTGTTTTGTTATAATTTATTTCATTCTGACCGATTTCTGTCCTAAACCATCTTCCAGGGACTATGGAAAACAAAAAGATTTTAAAATATCGAAGATGTCATCCATACCATACATGAGACATTTGAATCTAAATGGTACACCACAACATTTATCTTTGTTCATATAAACTAAGATAATTTTTACGGCGCGCTACAAAACGGACTGTATTAGTATGAACGAAATTAATGAAAATATTACATTAACATTTTCATGCATTTCCTTACACTTTTTGGATCATCTAAGCAAAAAAATTCGTTCTCACCGGTCACATTTTTTATTTCCAAATCCCTAGAGGCCAATACAGCTCCTTTTCCAAGCTTCATTTCTCTTTTATTTCTCCGAATATTTTCAGGCTATACTTATATATGTCACTAGATTGCCATGAAATCTAAATCTGTTCAACGTACAAAGGTAATAGCTTAATGGCGAGACGAGCTCATGTGTTATGAGTGGTTCATATCCGTTTTTCTTCGGTCCGCTTGGCTCGACATCTTTCTGCCGCTGCCTTGAGTCGTCGCGACTCCCATCGCAACACTGCTCACTGGTGCAGTCCTGCATCCTGCATCAGTCCGCATCAGCCGCGCGCCGCACTCCAAACTCAAAGTGCGCATGCGCGAGCAGCCAGCCTCTGACGTCACGAGCCGATCCATCGCAGCCGCAGGCAGCAATCGCGCCTTGGACAACCCACCTTTACACCGCTTGACTACTCCACCGCGGCGCAATTTTACAAGTTTGTATACTTAATATCTTCAGTAAACACAAAATAAATGTATACTAGACTTTATGAAAGCAGTTATTAAAACACATTAACAACAGATGCAAATCCATGGTTATGACTGTTCGTCATAACAAGTACTACTCCTGTATATTTCGCAGCTCTTTTGTTCCATGTAATTTAAGATCTACACAAATATTTTCACAGCGTCACTTTCGTTGCAAAACGCATCTAACTGTCATACTTCAAAGTGGAACTGTAATACTGACAGGTTCCTGATGTTTCATTACAGCATTTATAGGAAATATACTACCAGGCTCGTCAATTCGCAGCTTAGAAAAAGTCTGACGGAACTTGATACACATCCGTATTCAATAGTCAACCTTTATTTAAAACGTGTCACTGTAATTAGGTGCCGGCCGCGGTGGCCGAGGTGACTGAGGCGCTCCAGTCACGGTCAGCACGGCCACTACGGTCGGGGGTTCGAATCCCCCCTCGGGCATGGATATTTGTGCCGTCCTAGTTCGTAAGTAGTTCATAAGTAGTTTGTAAGTTTAGGGACTGATGACCCCGTAGTTAAGTCCCATAATCTTTACAAACATTTGAACATTTTTTGTAATTAGGTACAATTCTTTAGTGGGTGTGGCATACCAGCTGTCAGCTGATACCCCAAATAACAGTTCAATTTGCCTCAAACATGGCGGACCTATCGCCATTGTATGAAATTTAAGCTCGTTTCTCTGTTCGGTCTATGGTAATCTGTCTCTTTGGTATCGCCAGTTGGGCCGCTGGTCGTTCAGCGAAGAACTGCGACCGCCTGGTTGCCACGCCCCCTGTCAGTCGGATGTCGGCTCCGTGTGTTGCGGCGTGCGGCGGTTTCCCTCGCCGGACGTTGCGGACGGTCGACAGTCGAGGCAGCGGCAGGCCGACTCTTGACCCGGAGTTGCGCATGCGCAAAACGCATCCCGCAGATAGCAGCGCGCAGTTGGAGTTAGCCGGCCTACAACGTCCATTCGCTGCTGCTGTAGTGACCAGGTGAGTACCGAGGCCTGGTAGACCACCAGCCGTTTCCTCTGACCAGCTGTCACTCTGAGACCATAACACGACCTGACAAAATTACATTGCTACTTATCTGTCGCTTTTTTCATCTGCAAGGGACATTTAAAAAAACGAGCCGCAGGCATTATTACAATAACCTGTTCGTCTATATTGCAAGTATTGACCTTGCCTGTTGAGACAATTGTCACAATGTGATACAAGGCGGTGAATGGCTGTCTCATAAAACTCCCGAAACTGCGATTTGAACGAGTTCCGCACGTACAGGTGGACGGCGTCGTCCGAGATGAATCGTTTTCCCCTGTCAGAGCCATTTTAAGGGAACCAAAAATGGCGAAATCACACGGAGCGAGGTCTGGACTGTGTGGAAGGTGGCCGAGAACCTCCCATTTGAATTTCTGCAGGAGTGCCGCGACTGCGTTGGCTGTGTAAGGATTTGCATTGTCGTGGAGCAGAATGACCTCACGGGTGAGATTCCCTGATCGTTTTGATTTGATCGCTTGGCGAAGGATGGGCGGTAGGGTGGATCGAAAAATATGTTGTTTTTTTTCTTTTTACGAAATGCTTTCGTGGCGGAAAACTTCCATATAATCATTAGAAGAAATACGAGATTTAAAAACAAGCTAAAATCTGTTAATATCTTCAGTTCGCGAATCACTATTCAGCCAAATGCAAAATTGAAAAAGTGCTTTTTTTTAGAATTTTTTAAAGCCAGTTTAAACTTTCAAAATAGACTCACCATAGTTTTTTATGCTTAATGAACTGTTGAAATAAGGCAAATAAATTAATTCAAGGTAATAATATAATACTTTCCATGAGTGCACTGTCTTAGAGAAACAGGAACTGAGCGGTATTTTGCAATTTTCGCTGAGAAACTCTTCTCTTATTTTGCTATAGCGGAACGACCCGGAACTACCTACTCACGTTCTACCCACAAACCATCCAATTGTTAGGTGTGGTACTTACATAATATTTATAACATTTTTTGCGAAATTTGCCCTTAGAGTACAATACCTTGGCTTACTGAGTTCTTATGTTACTGTTTGTTATATGCAGTGCACATTGAAATTCAGATTTGTTTGGAGAAATCAGCCATCGCTAGCTTTCTGTACACATACTTTATATGAAGCGTCTGTTACCAGTCAACGCGCCTCTCCACAGCTTGAGTGTCACATTTCTCTGTTGAGCTTTGTGTCAGAACTGATTAGTGATTTAACATCATTTTTCCGTTAAGCCTCGCAGCATAGAGAGAGGATACACCACACAACAACTCCTGTCAATAATTTCCAAGTCATTAGAAATTTGAAGCCTTAATTTACTGGTACATAATTTGCAGCATTCTTCTTCTTTAGGACAGTGTGTCTCTTTCAAGATCTTTTTGTAACCGAGTTCCCAAATATTTCTCCTTACATCAACAATCATTGCGAGGAGTACATTTTTCAGGTGAGCAACGAAGGAATTTGCTTGCATTACTCGCTCAAGTAATTTAAGTAACTCATCGAAAAACTACCGTAATGTTTAGAATTGCTTGAAAGAAATGTTTCGGTCTCTCAGTTATATATTTGACTTTTTTTCTTTTTATCAAAGGACTCGATTGACTACAGTTAACAACCACCTGGAATGGGACGATTGCTAATTCATCGCTACAAAATCTCAAAGTGATTGCATTTGAAATGTCGTGAAGATACTTTGATACTTATCAAATTTCTCTCTGTATTGGAATCAAACAAGATATGGATTCATAATGAACGACACACAGAGTTCTTTACAGCAATTGAGCGGCTGTCAGATTCGTCCTCTAAAAGATGTGGCCCCTGCAGTTTGACCGTCAATTTGTTGGAAAATATGGCGGAAAGGAAGGAAGCATACAATCCACTGTAGTGGGCGTCCTACATGATTTTGTATTTGGCAAATGACACCATTCTACCATGCACTGTTGGTTGCAGTGCATCACACCCTGGTACTTCTAGTTTTTCTAGTGACCTTCATTCTTCAGACCAACGAGAAATAATACTTTGAGTTATATTATCTGCTGAACTCGTGGTAGGAGATTGATGTCCAATGTAACTTGAGCCAATTTCCTGTATGAGAGAATAGTGTTCTCTTATCACATTCCTACGAAATCGCTTGTGATTCAGTTTTTCGACGAACAGAGTGTCATCTCTTCGTCTGTCAGAGAAAAAACTCCAACACTCCTCAGGAGGTGTGAACTGACTTTTCAGATTCGTCCTCACACGATTTTTCTCTCTTCTTATTTCAGATTTATCAGAAATCAGGAAAGAATCTGTGTCATTTATTATCCCATTGTCTCGCAGAACACTTGACCCTGTCGCAACTGTTGCACCATTGGAAACACGGAACCGATGACCGTTAATTGAGGTATTACGCCACGGTTAAATCTGCTTCAAACCAGTTCGCACCAGTTCAATCAACGTCAAGAAAATCTTAATCTTTTGTTGTCCAAAAATGCGCAGTTACAAAATATTGCTCAGTTTCGATTTTCTTCTAAGACAGTGCACGCCCGAAAATTATTACCCTCATTTTAATTTAATTAACTTATTTCAACCATTCACAAGGAAAAAAAAATTATGGTGAGTTTATTTTGAAAGTTTAAACTAACTTCAAGAAATTCCAAAGCAGGCACTTTTTTTTCAATTACAAAAATACAAAATGAACTGATGTTACGTCACAGTAAGACTAAGTATTTTCCGTTTCTAACACACAATTCAACAAAAAAATTTGATTACACATGATAAGAAAAACTGAACACTTCAAATTTGTAGACATTCAAATTAATAGAAATGAACACTTCAAAGTTGTAAACATTCAAATTAATAGAAACCTTTCGTGGAAAGCCTATGTTCAAATCTTGTTCAAAAACTAAATAGTGTTTTATTTACTTGAAATTAGTATTAGTACACCAAAAAAACCTGTCCACTTCGTTTATTTTCCTTGGCTTACAGTGTTATTTTTGTGTCCCTGCCTCGTCGCCGCTTTTGTGTCTCGTTTCCGACGTAGGTGTCGGTGGCCGAGTAGAAATACCGACACAGGAATAAAGGATGCACGCTTGTGCAGGTAGGAGGTGACCAGCCAGTGGGACAGCAGAGACTAGAAACACTAGAGTAAATTAGAACGAGATCTATATTTCTTAGAGACTTAACTTTTACATAGCTCAGTACTGCAGAATGCTGATACATAGTTGAGCTAGAGGCCTGCCTAGTGCCTGTCTGATAGCCAAGTCTTCACTGGTGCCTATCTGATTCCGAAGTGTTGACTGGTTCCTATCTCAGTCCCAAGTGAACGATGTCGTTCAGTGGTGGCGACGAGCGTAGTTGCAGCAGAGGGCGCTCGTGGCTGACGTCGTAAGAACGCCGCGCCGTGCGTGTATGGCGGCGCGCGGCGAAAGTAGGTGGCGCGCACTTTAGACTTGTGCGACACCACAGTTATGTTTTTAGGTAGTTCCTCTGCTTGAAAAATGGTTTTTATTGTGCAAAGTCGGGCCGCTCCGGGAATATGTGCTGCAAGCTCGCGATCCCGTCCTAGACTCCTGTGTCTGAGAATTCTGACATTGGCAGCTCAGTACATATATTCTTTAATTTCGTTAGTTGTCAACAGTATCAACTTATTCACTTCAGTTAGCAGCTTTCAGTCGAATGTGCATTTGGAACACACGTTCTTAGCCCTTTAGCAGAAAGGCGAGTAGTGTTCTGCCGTTAGGATTCGAAAAGATTATTATTCCTCTGTGTACTTTAAGAACTAAACAGAAGAGTTTCTCATGGGTCGCTCTTTCTATTCCGTCGAGGAATTCATGAAGAAAACAAGTGATTAAGCTAGTTTTTGTGTTACGTTTTTGTTTGTATTTATGCTTTGGCTGTCGTGTGTATAGGACAGCTATGAGATTCTTTTTAACTATAGTACTCTTTTGTTTCAATTTCATGTACTCACTCTTTCTTGACCATGATGATGTGTTCCCCTGATTATATAAATAAGGACACCCCCCTCCCCCCCCCCCCCCACACACACTGACACAGGACTTAGTGGACAGAATTTCTGCGGCTGTCAGACGTCTTAGAGATACACTAGATATGCCTGTGAGGGTGCACCGATAAAAAAAAGCGTCTATACCGACGCTTAGTTTGGTGCCCCTATGTGCCCAATGTGCCCCTATGTGCCCCTATGTGATTACTGGTCCTTGCCGTGTTCCCAATGTGTCATGTCGTTTTGTAAACGTCTCTTTTCTATCACTCTGGCGTCCTAGGCTATCTGCAGGTCTGATATCTGAATTTCGCAAACACAGATATAATATACAACATTTAAAGATATATTTAGAAATGTGATACAAATTTTGAAAATGTAAAGCCTTAGATTGAATGTTTATAGAACTAATGTTATCAACTAAAATATGGAAACTATATTGTTTGTCTCAATATACATTTAACAGCTGATGGAAAATATAACTTATTATTTTAACAATCTTAATTTAATGAACAGAAGATGAAAAGTCTGTAGACTTAATACTACTCTGGCATCCTGTGACATGTGTTTATGAATTTCCAGTATTTCCAGCAGGATAATTTTTCTGTTGTTGTTTACAGAATGTAATACATTAAATCTCTTTCGTATGGTTTTTTTCTGATATGAGATGCTTGGCAAACGTTACTTTGTCCAGTGAAACTTTAACTTTTCCCGGCGTAATGAATGTTCAAACAACTTACGGGTATGCTGCCGGGTGTCTTCGTCGAAAACCCCGATATTTTGGCAGGAGGACACCCTGCCATTCTCAAGGCACAAATGCACTTAAGGAAGCAATGTGCAAGCGTATTTAATACCTCGGTTTGCAAAGAGTAAACAAGGAAGATAACACACACAGTACAAGTCACTGCAGAGTCAACACAACCAAAGACAACCAAACATCAAAAATATCGATAGTGACTGTTAATCAACAGGTGAGGCAGCATTAATTTAGTCCCTCTGTTTTTTGACGAGAGGCAGTGCCGGATTCCAAGCAGAATTTAAACAAAAACCACCATCTCTGTTTATAAGGTCGCTTGCTGGTTTAATTTCAACAGCTTCCTTAATAACACTATCCCAATAGGTGGAAGTGCATACCAGAATCTCCGTGTTGTTGTATTCCATCGGATGACCGGTGCCATACAGTGTTCTGCAACAGCGGATTTGTTTGGCTGTTCTAAGCGCGTGTAACGTTCAATACACCGTTCTTCCACAGTCCTAATTTTCAGGAAAAAGTCACATCCTGAGTGGCAGCATGAGATGAATCAATGTTATAACTGGGGATGAAGTTAATGCCCTAATAAATCCCCAGAATTTAGTCTTTTGTAATTGCCTTATAATCGCAGTATGCATTGAAATGCTGTTAATGAAAATTCAAATGTTTTATTGATTATACTTCAAATGGATAGGTGGTAAACAAGTGCAAGCTTTTGGGGAGAAGACACGTTGGACGACCCAAAAAGTCATTAATCTAACAAAGACGGACATCGCATAATGTCTAATCCTTTAAGTGACTATGTTGTATATCCGGTCCTTAGACTATTATCTGACGACAGTGTTGTAATGTAAGTATTACATTTATTCACTGAAAAAAAAGTCATACATAGTTCACAGACGTTTGTCATTCTTGGGGGGGGGGGGGGGAATCTAATCACTAGGTTTACTAAGTGAAAGAAAACAGCCATGATAACTTACAAACTTTTTAAATTGTTGTTAAGTTCTGTTCATTGCACGTACCTCATGAAACTCTATCTTTTACGTACTAAAAGAGAATTGATTTTGAATTTATTGATTTTTATCTTCGGACATGACGTGAACTCCTGAATGAGCTCAACAAAAATCCCGAATGGATTTGTCGTAACGTTATTTGGGACCCACCCATGATGATGAATCACACCGGATACATACCTGAGAGTGAATCTTAGCCACGGCTACGTAATAGAATTTGTTTAGGTCTACCCTAACACTAACTGTAACATTCGTTCTCTGGGAAATATTATTCAATGTAATTTCAATGTAATTTTTCAGGAAGTAAATACGCCATAGTTAAGCATTCCAACCTCGGTGAAAACGGGCCAGAAGCAAGCATTTCAACACAGCTGAAGATTGACTTGGCGCAAATGAATTCCTTCAAAGTCTTACAGCGATATTTCACTAGTGCCTTGACAAGAATCTCGAGACTTCATAGGTAACGTAAATATATATCTTTTCCCTTTTTCTTGATGTTATTAGTGTACAGTTTTCTATGCTCTAGATGACACTGTTTCTCCATGTAATGCTATTTGTGCGAAAAAATCATCATGTTTAATTGGAAGCGTGCTGTATTTATATTGTTTAGATTAATGTTAAATTTATTAAAATCAAGAGCTTTTAATCAGAAACCCATGTTCGACTCTCCACATAACGAATCGAGAGTTTTTCACGGCGTATTAAATCATATTACATGACATAATAAAATGTAGTCATTTCTGATATTCATGAAGTCGAAAGTGTAGAAAGTCCTGACGTTCGGATACAACGTAAACTACAAGACTACGCTGAAAAAACATACGATACATTGAGTATATTGGTGCTGTTAACAAAACGTCTGTGCATATCACGGATGGCATAGAAAGATTTCTGTGAAATCATATGACTCTCAGTTAATGGATATCATTAGTACAGACGACGTGACAAAGTTTCGCTTAAGGCAGTGGGAGCGTAGTGAGCTCATGTCAAGGACCGTTGATTGCTTTTTGAAAACTCAATCTGAGAGACTGAGATTATTCTTTTTTGTTGACCAAGAAACAAATAACTCACGCCAAGCGTCTCCCCAGCCATCAGGCTAGGGAGAAAAGAGGGGGGAGGGGGGTAGGGCTAAGGGCAGAATGAAAAAGAAAATGAGAAAACTAAGAAGTTATGAAACATTGAAGTACGAAAATTGTTTAATGACAAGAAAAATAATAAAGACTTAATAATGAATTGTATATATTAATAAAATTTAGTTCTTAAGTAATCTACTGGATTTTTGTTTGTAAATTCTTCCAACAGTCTATTAATATCTTTGAGTTCGTCTACCTCTGGCGATATCCCTGACAACTGACTCTAAATAATGAGAAGTGTGCAGTCGTCCACATGAGTACGAAAAGAAATCCGTTAAACTTCGTTTACAACATAAATCAATCAAATGTGAAGGCCGTAAACTCCACAAAATACCTAGGAATCACTATTACTTCAGACTTAAACTGGAAAGAACACGTAGATAATATCGTGGGAAAGGCGAACCAGAGACTGCGTTTTATTGGCAGAACCCTTAAAAGATGCAACAGAACGACTAAAGAAACTGCATACACTGCGCTTGTCCGTCCATTTTTGGAGTATTGCAGTCCAGTGTGGGATCCTTATCAGGTGGGTTTGACGGATGACATCGAAAGAGTCCAAAGAAGGGCAGCTCGTTTCGTATTGTCGCGATACAGGGGAGACAGCGTTACGGAAATGATACAGGATCTGGGATGGGAATCATTACAACAACGGCGCTTATCGCTGAGGCGTGGGTTACTTGCGAAACTCCAATCGCCAACATTCTCCTCCCAATGCGAAAATATATTGTTGACTCCCACTTACATAGGTAGAAATGATCATCAGAATAAAATAAGAGAAATCAGAGCTCGAACAGAGAGATTCGGGTGTTCTTTCTTCCCGCGCGCTATTCGAGAATGGAATGGGAGATAAATAGTATAATTGTGGTTCGATGAACTCTCTGCCAGGCACTTAAATGTGATTTGCAGAGTATCCCATGTAGATGTAGATGTAGATGTAGTGATTGACCGGTTCTTGTATGTACGCGTGTCCATTCAGTAAATTAATTACCATCGTAAACATTTTGTAGCCACAATCAGCGCGCTAACGGCTCCGCTCCCATAAGTAAAATTAACCCTCGACATTATGAGGTTAGCGTTAATGGTGAGGACAATCACATAATTATCGTAACGTTGTATCACAACATCCATATTTATTTGCTAAATTTTGACTGGCATTGTAACCTTCATGTATGCACTATAGTTAATGGCAGTGCAACTGTGAAATTAGTGAAGGAAGAACACATGGAAATGTATAAAACCAGTTTGATGAAGTAAACAATTACGTGAATGTACGTTGCGACGGATAAACGGAAGTGGCGTGTCGTATTTGTCAGTTTACGTTTATTTTAACACTATCATTATGTATGTTGTTCATTTACCACGTTACCAAAAATTTGCTTCCGAATAAAACAAAAATGGGAAGTAGATTAGAAGTTTAAAAATTAAAAAAATAAATAAATAAATAAAAAGCTTACATCTTTCTTTGCATGTAATGAAATGCGATCCATTGGCGAATTTTTACCTTCCACGAAATGCATCATACTGTGGTGTTAAAAAAAATTGTTTCCTGCCGGTTTCAGTTATATACTATCTTCATGGCAGCAACATAACATCAAAATAGCTTTGGAAAGCACGCGACTTTGAGAAATGTAATACAATTACGGACGAAAATCGGCAGTACGTACGTAACGTAAACAAGACTGTTACGTACTATACCGAACTTGCGTCATTATTAATGTATTAAATGTCACTGTGATCATTTACCAAACCAAAGACGAATACTTTACAGGAGACATATAAATACACAGAGCGGGGTTGTAACAAAACACAATGCATTAACTGACATGAAAGCAAGTAGCAGACTCTACGAGACGAAGTGGAGAAACAAGGTAATCCAAAGATATTGCCAATTCACAGTTATGTGCTCAACTTTTGGCACTGTCTAAATATGTGTTCTCAGGGTTTTAATTAGAATTGCACAATAAGAAAAGTGAAAAACAGTCATCTAAAAAAAAGTTGAAATTATAAATGAAGTTGTACATTGAAAATAATATAAATACAATATTTGTAAACTGTGACCTTAAACAAATTATTTTATGACTTCACAGTCTTGGGCTTTTTTGAAATAAAAACTTATATGTTAAATTTATTTTATGTAAATAAGAGGTTGCCACATCTTATACACTAAAACATTATGAAAACTGAAGTCAATTAGCTAGACCGTTCTATCCGGCCGATTTCCTTCATTCTTATTTTAACTGAAAGGTATTCACCCACATACCTGTCATCAAGTATCGGAATTTACTCGCTTTATGTTACGTCCCCTCTTGGCGTAACTTAAGTTTATCATTCGTTAAAGAATCATTTAATGACATCTATTAATCCTTCTAACCCCTTTGGAATTTTTAGTATAATCAACAGGTATGAGAAACCAGGTAATTATCATTTCACTTTAGGATTAATGACAATTCCACCAAATTTTAGTAAGATAATTTGTTTGCTTTATAAACGAACAATTTACGGAAGAGATTCTCGCATTTAGCATCACGATATGTTACAAAACTCGCCAAGTGAAATTGCTGTAATTCTATTCAATCGTATTAGTTGTAAAGGCCAATCTTAGTAAGAGCAAAGTGTTATAAATACATGAAGTCACAAGTAGAATAACTCATTAAAACTTATATCCAGTTGTAATGAAGTAACAAAGTTTTGGAACACCACGGGATACTCAAAAGTCCCTCATGGCATGGTCAGTCTAAGAACACAAGCCCTGACGACACTCCGAGACGATCTATGCCACAAGAGTTCCCCGGTAAATCACAGATCAGATACTTCTAAAACACACATTAAAAATCGACCTTCACCAAATGAAGAAATGCACAGTGGAACTCCTCTTTGTATGGTGGACCTAGCTCCTTAAGATGAAACACAGTGCCACATTTGAAAACGATCAACAATAGCCGCACCGGATTTTTCTGTACCCCTAGTCATTTTCGACCCATACTAGAAAACTACCATTTTATTGATATTTGGGTGGTGGTTTGGGTTTCTACATGGTGGCATTAGATTCAAGAACACTCTAATGTACAAGAAAATATTATTTGTTCTCTATAATTAATAGTACACAGTCAAAAGTAAATTTTCATAAGGAAATGTTTTTTTCATTTTACATTTTACAGACGAAATTCTACAGTCATCCATCAAACATCATTCGAAGAATTAAGCAAAGAATTTTACAATGATTATGTTTATTGAAAGATTAAAAAGTGTCAAAACGTACAATTTATGCGACCAGTAATAGCATTTTTTACCTTTAATTATGCATAAGGTAAGTACCGAGTGTTTGCAAAAGTGTCTAAAATGTAATATGTTTTCTTGTTATTGCAATCAAGGGACAAAAATATAAGAACAAACAATTTGAATCCATAATTTTATCTGTTTGGAAATATTCAAGAACAAATAGTTGACAGTATTTTCTAAACTGTGGTGGACTCACATTTCAGACTTTGAACTAGAGTTTTGGCTTGACAGCTTTTGCACACATACTTGTTACAGTTGAAACGTAAGTTTGATGTTTAATTTGTTGTTTATAGGAAACATGAATTTGACAATCCCTTCTATTTCCATACTAGCCATTTCCGGTGCCAAATGCTTGCAAGGGGAGCTTGCCTCCTCTATGCAGTTGGAAAGCGGGGGGGGGGGGGGGGGGGGGGGAGAAGATCATCTGCTACTCTGCGAATAAATTCTCGCCGTGAAGTCTTCCTACATGTACATAAATTATAAATTATGTGAGCATTGATCACTGCAAGGTCAAGAATGTTGTAAAAGACAGGCACAGACCATCGGTAGGTACCAGCTTAGGCAGTGTAATTTCTTGCCATTTCGTCAACTATATCAATTCCGCCCTTAGTTTCATTATAAAACAAACCAGTTTCTGGAAATTCTTTTTCAGTATTTCATTGACCTGACATCCAGCATGCATGTTACTCAGAATGAGACACATAAGCCCTACACTTAAAGAGCAGAACAAAGTAAGACATACAGTGGACTGCTTGCTTACTAATTCAAAAACTGAGGTAGAACGGTATATGTTTACGTTGTGCAAGACGTACATCACTGTAAGGTATTTCAGATTGTTTGCTGATCATTTGATACATCTGAATCACTTGAGTCAGCAGTTTCCACTAGAACAAAATCATCGTCGTCCTCTTCAATCGTCTCACTACCGTCACTATATTTCGTCAGTGATACGTTGATGGCAGAGAATTTCGGAATTCGTGAGACCGCATCGCCTCGCGGTCGTAGCTTCAAACTCGCCACGTCACTGCCATCCGAAATGACTGAGCCCGCTCGGCTTGACCAAAGGCAAACTTACACAGACAGGACACTTTTACAATGACAACACGCCTGACATCTTCTGTTGTGACATAGAATTATTAATAGTCCCTCAGACAGAGGTGCGGATATTCTGTGACTTGCCTTTGCCACTTCATAGGTCTGTGAGGAGCCAGTCCAAAGAAAACTGAAAGCTGCACTGATGTAAGGCTCCACCCGACCTCCATATTTTTCGTATTTCTCGTTATTTTTGCCTAAAGTGTCATAACACACTCCAAAATCTCATGATTAACGTCGAGACATGCCCAGAAATAATTTACCGTCTAAAAGATTGCGTTTCTGATATCAGATTGTGTTAAACTGTATACTGGTCAAAAATTACCCTCCCAGTACTGGTATAACACATACATTTTCCACACTTCTAGATGGCCTAGAGGGATGAAATTTTGGAGAGTTATACAACTCAATAAATGATTAAAAGTCACGAGAGGGTTTGGTCCTACAATGCATATGGTGGTGACTAGGGCTCTAGAAATACCGCTATGGATCAAAAATGACCCCTCTGGTACCGCTAGTGTTAATTAAGTTAACGGCCTAAAGAAAAATACAAACTATGGTGCCGGACTGTAAAACAAAAGTCGAGTAACTGCTAATGACAAGTGCAAGAAATAAAATTGTCCAGCACAAGGCACTTATTTAATAGTAATCAGAATACAGTTATTAAAAATATTCTACATCAGTTACGTAAATGGTAATAATAGTAAGCCGAAGAAGAATTATGCAAAACGTGCAACCTGAGCTACGTAAATAATATTAACCAAAGCAAGAATTGGTCAGGATTTTCAACATTAGTTACGTGAATAACAATAATTGACCAGAATGGGAACTGTTCCAAAGGGTCAACTTAAGTCTTATAATTAACAGTAACTAGCACAAGAATTACTCAAATGTTCAGCATTAGCAACATGAGCAATGATAATAATTAACTCACAATAAGGAGGAGACACACCACATGGCCGTGCCCCGCTTAAACCTGAGCTTGGCCGTCTCACACAAAGTCCCTGATAGGTAAATATTAATTAATTGTTTCATCCATTGCAGCAACTGTGTTTTATACGCTAGAAAAGAATACAGCCACCAGTTGCAAGGTTGCAGATTTATTCAGAACTGGTTTCGAGCAATTATTGCACCTTCTTCAGGTATCAGTACAGGAAACAGTTAAGAATAATATACAAATAAAAATGTTACATAAAATTCCCAGTGGAATCACAGAATTAAAGGGGCAAGAAGTAAACTGTATAATGAAGACCTCGGAGGTAAATATCAATAACCCTCATTTATAAAGTGCTGAGATATGACGACTTGTGTGTTTAAAAATAGTTTATATTACATGTTTTAATATTTATAATTGCACATCTCTCTGCAGATTCATGTACTACTAGAAGAAAATGAAACATTCTGTCGGCTATGATTGTTTGCACCAAAAACTTTAAAAATACAAACTTTGAGGGTTATCATTATTTACCCCCGAAGTCTATTTATTAAAGCTTTTTCGAGAAAGCCTCATAGTCGTGACGGAGCGCATTGAGGCGCTATGCTACGATGCGCGAAGCCGTTCCCGGTCGGGGATTCGAATCCCCTCTGGGGCATGGATGTTCGTGCAGTCTTTAGTATCAGGCAGTTCACAAGTAGTTAGTATGTTTAGGTACTGATGACCTCGCAGTTAAGTCCCATAGTCTCCAAAAAAAAAAAAAAAAAAAAAAAAAAAAAGTATGCGAAATCTCATTAAGATCGGAATAAAACTTTGGGATGAAGTCCGTACCGAAAGTAAAGTACCCTCCGTCATGTACATGCGAAAGTTTTTGTACACAGTAACCGTCTAATTTGCAAGGTAGTGTGTCTAAACTTTCATCAAGATAAAACTAAAACTGTAGATTTACATGCAATACAAAGACATGGTCATTATATTATGAAGACTAGCTGAAATCTGGTGTTGCGCGGGTACTTATTTCTTACAATATTAAGTTAGTAGCTCTCCTATTCCCTTTTCCATCAGTCCATCTTTTTCTCATCTCCTTCTTCTTCTTCTTCTTCTCTCTCTCTCTCTCTCTCTCTGTCACTCTTCTCCTCTCAGCCCTAGAAGTCGCTATCCATCCCATCTCATTTTTACGCCTATGTACTTCTCATCCTTCTGAGTCCATTGCAGTCTTATATTTTCATCTTTCATGGTGATCAGTGAAACGCAGTCGAAGTGTTTTACAAGGTACCGTCTGCCATGTTCAAAGTCAAGTGGGCCAAATTTTATCAAGATAAGTATAAAATTGTAGATTTGTATAAATAAAAAACTCACGGGCATTCTATACATAAAGAAAGATTAATCAAATTTCGACAAGTTACACTAGTTTTCAGAAGTAGCTCTCGTTGTGCTCAGTTACATCTTTTTCACTCCAAGACCTAGGCTTATAGGCTGTTCGTCTTCACAAAGCTATCTTTCTTTTGTGCTTTTCTCCGCTCTTCTAGCATACCAGACTGTACTGCAATTAAGAAATTATTTAAGTGCCACTAGCTACACAAGACGTCCGACTGATGATGTTGGATTAAATGAGAAGATTCGGAAACAAGTTCTGTACCTTTACAAAAAATATTTTTTCTGTTACCTTCACTCAAGTAACCCAAGGTAAGATGTGACTGACGACCCAAGAAATCAAATATTTTACAAACTGAATATGCATACAATCTCCTCTTACCCCTCCTCTCTCTCTATCGTTCTAGGAATTTTGTACTTCATTGAATTTCTAAGACCTCCGTGCTTGTAGTTGGCCTGTTAAAACACACTATATATAAAAATTATTCAATGAATTTTCCTGCGGTTTTCAGAGGAAAGATGAATATTGTTGCGATTGAAACAGAGGCAGGCATAATCTCATCAAAATCAGATCGTGAAAATGTAAATATCACGATATAAAGATTTATTCGTTAACGTCGTGTATGTTTGAACGGCCCGGCCCCCGAAACTGCTACACGCGCTTTCATTAGATTTTTACAGCTAAAAATGGAAGTAACAGAAAGAAGACGGCGGACTATTTGCTTAGCAATATCACTTACCACAGTTTGGACATCAATCTTTTCTCCTCGAATAATTGTCATGGCGAGCCCCATTCAGACGTGCCTCGCTAGTTGTATTCCTGAGGTACGTCTTGATTCTCGGCAGGGTTGAGAAACTGCGCTCTTTTCTTGTCACCGATAGGTTGAGGTAAACGGAAGACGTAGCAACTTAAATGTTCGGTATACAGGCTGGTCCGTTGATAGTGACCGTGCCAATATCTCACGAAATAAGCGTCAAACCAAAAAAACTACAAAGAACAAAACTTTTCTAGCTTGAAGGGAAAACAGATGGCGCTATGGTTGGTCCGCTAGATAGCGCTGCCAAAGGTCAAACGGATATCAACTGCATTTTTTTAAATTCGTACCTCCGTTTTTATTACATTTTCGTCTAGTACGTAAATAAATATGATTGTTTTATTTGGGACACTTTTTTAGCTTTGTGATAGATGGCGCTGTTATATTCACAAATATATTGCTCACAATTTTAGACTAACAGTGGGTAACAGGTAGGTTTAAAAAATAATAATAATAAAACACAGAAAGTAGGTACGTTTGAACTTTATTTCGGTTGTTCCAATGTGACACATGTACTTTTGTGAAATTATCATAACGCATGCTGTTACTGCGTGATTACCTGTAATTACCTCATGACTTCAACAAATTCTCAAAATGATGTCCTTCAGCTTCAATGCATTTGGCAATACGCGTAACGAAATTCCTATCAATAGCGAGTAGTTCGCCTTGAGTAATGTTCTCACCTGCATCGACAATGCGCTGACGCATGTTTTCAGGCGTTGTCGGTAAATCACGATAACAAATATCCTTCAACTTTCCCCACAGAAAGAAATCCGGGGATGTAAGATTCGGTGAACGTGCGGGCCATGGTATGGTGCTTCTACGACCAATCCACCTGTCATTAAATATTCCATTTAAGACCTCGTCAAGTGCACGCGAGCCATGTGCCAGACATCCATCATGTAAGTACATCGCCTTTCTGTCATGTAGAAAATAGAACATTACATAAGAAATCAGCATACATTGCACCATTTAGATTGCCATCGATAAAATACGAGCCAGTTATCTTTCCTCCCATAATGCCGCACTATACATTAACCCGCCAAGGTCGCTAATACTCCCCTTGACGCAGCCATCGTGGATTATCCGTCGCATAATAGTGCATATTATGCCGGTTTACGTTACCACTGTTTGTGAATGACGCTTCGTCACTAAACAGAACGCGTGAAAAAAAAGAAAAAAAAAAAAGTGTTCTTGTCCTGCATTCTGTTCCCAGTGGCAAAGCTGTAAACGACGTTCAAAGTCTTCGCCATGAAATTCGTGGTGCATAGAAATATGGTACGGGTGAAATTGATATTGATGTCGAATTCTCAACACCAATGTTTCTGAGATTCCCGATTCTCGCTCATTTTGTCTATTACTGATATTTCGATTAGCCGAAGATGCAGCTAAAACACTTACTTGGGCATCATCATTTGTTGTAGGTCGTGGTTGACGTTTCACTTGTGGCTGAACACTTCCTGTCTCTTTAAATAACTATCCGAGGAAAGTTCCGGACACTTGGATGATGTCTTTAAGGACAACGATCAACATATACAGCACAGGCCCATTGGGCATTTTGACCACATATATACCGTAGCTAACTTTTCTGCAATTGGTAAACGGCCCATTTTATCAGGAGTAATGTATCACGAAGCAAATACCGTCCGCCGGCCGCAGTGGCCGCACGGTCTGCGGCGCGCCAGTCACAGACTGCATGGCCGCTACGGTCGGGGATTAGAATCCCCTCTCGGGCATGGATGTTTGTGTCGTCTTTACTATAAGATATTTCATAAGTAGTTTGTAAGTTTAGGGACTGAAGACCCCGCAGTTAAGTCCCTTAAGCTTAACAAACATTTGAATTACCGTCCGCACTGGCGAAATATTTCGCAATACCACGTACTTAAACGTTTGTAACTATTACAGCGCCATATATCACAAAGCGAAAAAAGTGTTCCAAATAAAACATTCATATTTATTTACATACTAGTCGAATGTGTAATAAAAATGGGCGTACCTATTTAAAAAATGCAGTTGATATCTGTTTGACCTATGGCAGCGCTATCTAGCGTACCAACCATAGCGCTATCTGTTTTCCTCCTTCAAGCTGGAAAAGTTTTGTTCTTTGTAGTTTTTCTTTGTTTGAAGCTTATTTCTTGAGGTATTTGCCCCGGTCACTATTAATAGACCTCCCTGTATATCCTTCGTTTCTGTCTGTTCCCTAGTTTGACCACGTGTATCTGAGAAACCATTAGATTCATTTTCATAGGAAATTTAAAGATAAATTCAGAAAATATTGGAGCAACATTATGCTTTTATTTCATCACAATCGAACCAGGGGATCTTTTACGGGAATTGAAATTACAATAAAGAAAGAAAAGCATCAGGGAAGAAACAGATATAGTGAGTTGACCTTCGAGCACATATGTTGGGGTATTCAGTACCACATCTGAGAATTTCATAGTTCTGCACCATAGTGCAGAGACATGCGACTTTGCAACTATATTCGTTAATGTCTCTCTTTCGCCACCTCCTCGCTTCTCCCCCCCCCCCTCCCATAACGGCTCATAGCCCTCAGTATTGCTTTCTTTATGATGGCAGGTCACGCGCCTGCTTGTGTTACATTATTTTTTTTCTGACAATTTTTAAAGTGTGTACCATTTTCGCTTTATGTAAGCTTGTAACAGAAACTTACCATTATATCATTTATTACTAGCATCAAAGAATTCAGCGTATGCACTGATGAACGAACAGTTAAAAGGACGTAGAAAATCATGTCTCTGCTGACCGATATTTCGGAATTTCTGAAGAGGATGTTCCACTCACTGACACAGCAAGCCCTCTGAGAAGAGGACGAAAGGCCGTTGCCACTTAGGCGGAAGGAAAGAAAGATAACTCCACGACGGAAGTTCGTGTGAAACGCATTTAGTTTACTTGTGACGCACATTACAGAGCCTATGTCTGTGCGTATCATCAACAGAAGACTGACTGAAGCATCCCTTATTATATTTCTGCGACTCATTTATTTTAGGTGCAATATAATTGAAAAGAGTAAACATAAAACATTCACAGTAAAATTTGGAAGTCATTTTATATGAAGTTAAATGTGTGTAATATTAAATCATTTCTTTGCTTTTTTATATTTGTTAATACCTTTTTTCAGATGCTGAATGAAGTTTCTGAAACAACTGTGTAATAATATTACTGCAAAATATGAATAGAAATATATACCTGTTTGGTAAGGAAATTATAACTTACGAAGAAAGTTGGGGTACTTAATAATCCACGGGCCTTGTCGTGCAAGCAAATACATAAATAATTAAAAAATATGTTCGCCAGCTCGAATGTTAAAGTTTTATCCATAACTGCCGTGTCTGTCCGTCTCTATATTATGTGAAAATCATTGGTGTATTTAAGGAGGTGGCTGTCGGGCATAAGCCCCCTCACCCCGAAATGAGAAATTTTAAAAATGTAATTCTTACACAATTGCACACAATACCGTAATACTATGAGTAGAAATCAAGAGTTAATAACACCTCGACTTAATATGCCAACGACAGATCGTTTCCGAACGAATCTCAGGACGAAAGAGACTCTCCGATCTCTGGCGTGGTTATATGTTGTGACTGGAATATGTACTCATTGTTTCGTGCACCGTGTGACACAAGCGCTGTAGTTGGATTTGGAGGAAAAATATAGAGAAAAATTATTCAGCAGTAATTTTATTGGGCTAGCTCTTTATTTATTTTTTCAGTACAAAAGAAGCCATCATGAAAGGAGATTTTGTCGCCTGCTCTTTTATACTTTGAACTGTTTCCATTGGGTGAGTTCATCTGTCATCAACTTCAGCGCCAAGATATACATTTTGCAGAGTTAATCAACATTTCCAGGGATTTCAGAATGAAACTGCTGGCAATGAAATAAAGTAATGATTCTGTCAGCCGGCTTTTCTTAGAAGCCAAGGAATTACCTTCGGCCAGTGGAATTGAAATTCTGAAATCAAGCTACCATACATTTCTACGAAGCAAGCACATCGTGCAAATCCTGAGGCCGGTGATGGTGTTGAAGGTTATAACAAAGTGTATGTGCTCAGACCCTTTCTAGATTTCTTCATTAGTTTACTGCAGGATCGGTTCTTGACTCGTTGTTTTAATTGTCTTCTACCAGGAAAAGACATACCCAGGGGGCAGATAATAAAAACTCTGACCATAACTTATTGGTCATGAATTGTAGACTGAAACGGCAAAAAAAGCCGGAAAGGTAGGAAAATAAGGAGATATGCCTTGGATAAATTGAAGGAACCTGAAGCTCTTGACAATTTCAGACGGAGCTTTAGGCAACAATTGACAGAATCGGGGGAAAATAAAACAGTAGAGGAGGAATGGGTAGTATTGAGAGATGAAATAGTGAAGGCAGGAGAGGATAAAATATGTAGGAAGGCAAGACCTACAAAAAATCCTTGGACATCATAGGACATACTAAATTTAATCGATGAAAGGAGAAAATATAAAAATGCAGTATATGAAACAGGCAAAATGGGGTACAGACGACTAAGAAATGAGGTTGACTGGAAGTGCAAAATGGCTAAGCAGGAGTGCCTAGAAGGCAAATGCAAGGATATAGAAGAATGTATAAATAGGTGAAAATAAAAAAAAGATATTTGGAGATAAGAAGAACAGTTCTATGAATATCAAGAGCACAGATGGAAAATCAATTCTCAGCAAAGAAGGGAAAGTTGAAGCTCTACGAAGGAAATGAACTTAGAGGCAATATTGTAGGAAGGGGAGAAGATGTAGATGAGGATAAAATCGGAGATATTATACGGAGAGATGAATTTGACAGAGCACTGAAAGACCTAAATCGAAACAGGGCACCCTGAATCGATAACATTCCCTCAGAGCTACTAGTCTCTGGGAGAACCAGCCATGACAAAATTGTTGCACCAGGTGTGAAAGATGTATGAAACCGGCAAAGTACCCTCAGACTTTCAGAAGAATGTAATAATCCCCATTCCAAAGAAAGCACGCGCAGACAGGTGTAAAAACTACAGAACCATCAGTTTACTAAGTTATGGTTGCAAAATATTAACACGAATTATTTACAGAAGAATGGAAAAGCTGGTAGAAGCCTACCTCAGGGAAGATCAGTTTGGGTTCAAGAGAAATGTACGAAAACGGGAGGCAATACTCTCTTTACGGCTTATCCTAGAAGATAGATTAAGGAAAGGGAAACCTACATTTCTAGCTTTTGTAGATTTGGAGAAGGTTTTTGACAATGTTGATTGGAATAAAGTCTTTCAAGTTCTGAAGCAAGCAGGAGTAAAATATAGGGAGCGTAAGGTTATTTACAACTTGTACAAAAACCAGACAGCGGTTGTCAGAGTTGAAGGGCATGAAAGGGATGCAGTGGTTGGCAAGGGAGTGAGACAGGGTTGTAGCCTTTCTCCAATGTTATTCAATTTGTACATTGAACAAGCTATAAAGGAAAGCAAGGAGAAATTCGGTGAAGGAATAAAAGTTCAGGGGGAAGAATTAAAAACATTGCGTTTTGCCGACGACATTGTAATAATCTCAGAGACAGCAAAGGACCTGGAAGAGCAGTTGAACGGAATGGACAGTGTGCTGAAAGGCGCATATAAGATGAACATTAACAAGAGCAAAACTAGGGTAATGGAGTGCAGTGTAAGAAAATCAGGTGATGCTGAAGGAATTAGATTGGGAAACGAAGCAATAAAGGAGGTAGATGAGTTTTGTTACTTGGGCAGTAAAATAACAAATGATGGGCGCAGTACAGATGATATAAAATGCAGAATGGCAATGGGTAGAAAGGCGTTTTTGAAAAAGAGAAATTTGTTAACATCGAATATTGATTTAAGCCTAAGGAAGTCCTTAGGCTTAAATTTACCACTTGTACAAAAACCAGACATCAGTTGTCAGTGTTAAAGGTCATGAAAGGGATGCGGTGGTTGAGAAGGGAGTAAAACAGGGTTGTAGCCTTTCTCCAATGTTACTCAGTTTGTACATTGTGCAAGCTATAAAGGAAAGCAAGGAGAAATTTGGAAAAGGAATTAAAGTTTAGGGTGAAGAATTAAAAACATTGCGTTTTGCCGACGACATAGTAGTTCTGTCAGAGACAGAAAAGGACCTGGAAGAGCAGCTGAACGGAATAGACAGTGTGCTGAAAGGCGCATATAAGATGAGCATTAACAAGAGCAAAACAAGCGTATTGGAGTGGATTGGAAAATCGGGTGACGCTGAACGAATTAGATTATGTAACAAAACAATAAAGGAGGTAGATGAGTTTTGTTGCTTGGACAGTAAAATAGCAAATGATGGTCGCAGTACAGAGGATATAAAATGCAGAATGGCAATGGGTAGAAAGGCGTTTTTGAAAAAGAGAAATTTGTTAACATCGAATATTGATTTAAGCCTAAGGAAGTCCTTTCTGAAGGCATTTGTATGGAGTGTTGCCTTGTATGGGAGTGAGACGTGGACGATAAACAGTGCGGACAGGAAGAGGATAGAGGCTTTTGAAATATGGTGCTACAGAAGAATGCTGAAGATTAAGTGGGTGGATCGCGTAACTAATGAGGAGGTACTGAACAGAATTGGGGAGAAAAGAAATTTCTGACATACCTTGACTAAAAGAAGGGATAGATTGGTAGAACATATTGTTAGACATCAAGGAATTGTGAATTTAGCGTTGGAGGGAAGTGTGTGGGGTAAAAACCGCAGAGGAAGACCAAGAGATGGATACAGTAAGCAGATTCAGACAGATGTAGGTTGCCGTTCTTATGTGGAGTTGAAGAGGCTTGCTCAGTATAGGGTATTGTGGAGAGTTGCATCAAACCAGTCTCCGGACAGAAGAGCACAACAACAAAAACCACGATAACTGAAGACATAGGTACCATTGATCGAATTACGATACTCCATTATTTTTTATGCTTCAGTCTCATTAGTCGCAGATTTAACAACAACGGCTGGGTTGCGACTTTCATCAACGTGTGAGCCGACTAGAGCAGTTGCCTCAAAACGCAATGGAACCTTTGTTTGTCCTCGACCGTCAGATCTACCCTAATGTGTTTCTGTTTTTACAGCTCTTGGCAATTCTACCGGTGAAAACGGCCACAAAAGAGCGCAGTTTCTCCACCCTGTCGAGAATCAAGACGTATTTCACAAATACAACTAGCGAGGCACGTCTGAATGGGCTCGCCTTGATAAAGCATCGAGAAGAAATTGATAAGTGAATTGGCTAAGCAAAGAGACCGCAGTCTTCCTTTTGTAAATTACATGTCTAGTGACGAACTGTTTTAAAATTTTTGTCTCCTAAAAAGAAAGGCTTACCTCCCCCCCCCCCCACCAAAGACGTATAAATATGCCATTGGTCAACATGCTAATATCTGGAATTTTCAGACGTAATTTGACAGTAATTTGGTGCTACGTATAAACTTTATTTCATCAGAATCTGATCTCTGAAATTATTTAAAGTTACAGAGATGTGCACTCCTTATCTTGTTAAAGTGCATGTAGTGATATGTTGGTATTGCGGTCTTCAGTTAGGAGACCGCTTCGATGCAGCTCTCCACCCTAATCTATCCGTGGAAGCCTCTTCATCTACGAGTAAGTACGGCAAGCTAAATCTTTCTGAGCCCTCTCACCATATTCCTCTACCTTTGCGACTCCCCGCCCCCTCGCACACACACACACACACACACACACACACACACACTTCCCTGCGATAATAACTTTACGAGACCTTTATGTGTCATCATGTGTCCTTCCAATCGAACCCTACTTGTGATTAAGGTATGCCAGAAATTTCCTTTGTTCACAAATTATTTTCAATATCTCTTCATTACTTTTGGTATCTCCCCATCTAATCTTGAGTAATCCCCTGTAGCATCACATTTCAAATGTTTCAATTCTCTTGTGGTCTTTACTATTTATCGACCACGTTTCACTCGTGTACAAGGATACACTCTGGACAAATGCCTCCGAAAAAGGCTTCGGAATATTCGACGTCAATCCTCTTCTTCAGATATCCTC
Source organism: Locusta migratoria (assembly GCA_026315105.1). Lineage (NCBI taxonomy): Eukaryota > Metazoa > Arthropoda > Insecta > Orthoptera > Acrididae > Locusta > Locusta migratoria. The sequence goes on along the minus strand of CM048745.1, from coordinate 328,994,127 downwards.
TTCCTTACATAGCCATTGTGCATTTTGTATCACCTGCAGTGCGACTGTCGTAAGCTATTTTACTACCCAAGTGACAAGACACATCTACTACTTTTATTGTCTCTTTTCCTAATCTAATTCCCTCAACATCACCAGATTTAATGTGACTACATTCCATTACCCTTGTTTTCTTTATGTTAATGTTCATCTTAAGCCCTCCTTTCAAGACAATGTCCCTTTCCTTCTGATACTCTTCCGTGCCCTTCGTAGTCTATGACAAAACGACAATGTTATCGGCAAGCTTGAAAGTTCAAATTTATTCTCCTTCAAAATCAATTCCCATTCAAAATTTCTCCTGCGTTTCCTCACAGCGTGCTCTATGTACCGATTGAATAACAAGAAGTTAAAGACAGTAATCCTGTCATACCCTAATCAATTCTTACAAGTTTTACATAATGGTGCATTGCCTGTATTTTACGCTTGGTGGCTTCAGAATTTGAAAATTTTATTCCAGGCTACATTGTAAAAAGTCTTCTCCAAATGTACAAAATCTAAAAGTGTAGGTTTGCGTTCCATTAATCTAATTAGAGTGAACATTCCGTCACGCATTTTTACATTCCTTCTAAATCCAAAGTGATTTATCCCGAAGAAGTCGGATCCTGCCACTATTTCCATTTGTCCCTGAATAATTCTTGATAGAATTTCGCAACCTTGGCTTATGAAATTGATAGTTCCGTAATTTTCACACTTACCTGCATCTAATTTCTGTGAAATTTGGATTATTATATATATGTCTTGAATTCTGATGTATTTCATACAACTTGCACACAATGTGTAATAGATTTGTCAGCGATTTCTCTCCCAGGGGATTTAGTAGCTCTGAGAAAATGCCGAGCCATGTGGAGCCATATTTTGGCTTAGGTATTGCAGTCCTACGTAAACTATTCCTCTGGCTGCAAAGTATCTCCTTTCTCATCTTCAAAAATTCAAATGTTTGTCAAGCTTATGGGACTTAACTACGGGGTCATCAGTCCCTAAACTTACAAACTACTTATGAACTAGCTAATACTAAAGGCGGCACAAATATCCATGCCCGAGAGGGGATTCGAACCCCCGACCGTAGTGGCCGTGCAGACCGTGACTGAAGCGCCTCAGTCTCCTCAGCCACCGCGGCCGGCTTCTCATCTTCATCTACTTCCTCATTCATTTTTGCAATATTGTCTCGAAATTCCAGAACCCTTCTATATGTTCTTTCCATCTTTCAGCTTTCACTTTTTTGGTCTGTACTTGCTCTTGATATGCATGCATCTGCTTTTCTTGTTTCCATATGTATCTCTTAGTTACACATTCTTCGGCAGACTTTGTCGTCTAGCAATCCTTCCTCAACAATTTTGCACTTCCTGCCAATTTCATTATTTTGTCGTCCTACTTCTTACCTTATATCCAAGCATTTTTGTGAGTATCGTCTTTCTACCTATCTGAACATCTGCTGCTCGCGACTGTCCAAATTTGTTATTTCCCCACATTTCCGTCAATCTTTGTCTACAGTTGCCCCTGAAACTTTCAGGTACTCAGGTTCCTTCAGTTCATCCAGGTCCGTTCTCCTCATTTTCCCACCTTTCAGGAGTTTAACAGCCTACATTTCAAATGCAAAAAAGATAAGGGAAGGGTCTATATTTTTTCCTGGATATATCTACATCTACATACATGTTCTTAATCCACCGTAAGGTGCGTGGCGGAGGGTACACTGTACCACTACTAGGCATTTCCTTTCCTATTCCACTCCCAAATTGAACGAGGAAAAAAAAGAATGCCTATATGCCTTCGTACGAGCCCTAATTTCTCTTATCTTGTCTTTGTGATCGCTACGCGAAATGTAAGTAGGCGGCAGCAAGATCGTACTACACTCAGCTTCAAATTCCGGCCCTCTAAATTTCCTCAACAGAAATTCACGGAAAGAACGTCTTCTATTCCTCCAGCGATCCCCAATTGAGTTGCCGGAGCATTTCCGTGACACTCGCGCATTGGTCGAACCTACCAGTAACAAACCTAACTGCTCGTCTCTGAACTGTTTCTATGCCTTCCTTTAAACTGATCTGCTGCGTGTCCCAAACACTTGAGCAATATTAAAGACGTGGCCGTACAAGCGTTTTATACGCGGGCCCCTTTACCGATGAAGTACATCTTCCCAATATTCTCCGAGTAAACCGAAGTCGGCTGTCCGCCTTACTCGCAAATGTCCTTACATGTTCGTTCCATTTCATATCGCTCTGCAATGTTACGCCTAGATATTTGAACGACGTGACAGCATCAAGAAGCTCACCACTAATGCTGTATTCGAACATTACGGGATTGTTTTTCTTACTCATGCGCATCACCTTACATTTTTCTACATTGAGAGCTAGCTGCCATTCTTCGCACCAAATAGAAATTTTGTTTAAGTCATCCTGTATGCAATTACAGTCAGTTAAAGACGACAGCCTCCCATACACCACAGCATCATAAGCAAACAGCTGCAAATTACAAGTTAGGCTATCCATCAGATCATTTATATAGATAGAATATAATAGCGGTTCTATGACACTTCCCTGGGGCACGCCTGACGATACCCTCGTCTTTGATGAACACTCGCCGTCGAGAACAACGTACTATTACTTAGGAAGTCTTCCAGCCAATCACAAATCTGTGAACCCATTCCATAAGCTCGTATCTTCTTTAGATGTCTGCAGTGTGGCACCGCGTCGTACGCCTTTTTGAAGTCGAGAAAAACACAATCCGCTTGTTGCCCTTCATCCATGGCTCGCAAGATGTCATGTGAGAAAAGGGCAAGCTGAGTTTCACATGAACGCTGTTTCCTAAACCCGTGTTGATTCATAGAAAGAAGCTTTTCCGTTTCAACGAAAAAACTACATTCGAACTGAGGATATGCTCCTAAATTCTACATGAAGTTGATGTCAACTGTATTGTCCTTACAGTTTACGAACGTGTTCTGTGATCTATGTTGGACGAGCATTGTTAGACTGTTGTTTTTTTAAGGTACTGATATACTGAACCCTCCAATGCAACAGTACATTATGGCTCGTCTTTAACTTCGTAGTATTACAATTGTGCCAATATCATTATGGGTACGAATTAATAATAATCCAGGACTTGCTGTACAGTTTTTCGCCTGACTAATGTACTGAAATACGTGCCGCGGTTGTGTGTTCTCTTCCAGACGGGAGATGTCAGAGATGCCCCTGCAGGAGGTGACAGCTAGCCCAGAGAAGCAGGCGTGCTCGGACAGCTCGCAGTGCCGTCCCCATCCACGTGTCACGCGCTGCGTCGCCCACGTGTCCGAGTACTGCCGCAGCACCAGCATACACGGGCTACGATACGTCGGCGACGTTCAGAGGCCTACCGCAGAGAGGTAACGCAACCAATGGCTCTTCATTATTTATTACTAGCTTAAACGCGCGGCCCCCTGCGCTTGTTGGTTGATTATGACAGATAATGCGCGAAACGTAAAATAGATTTTTTTAAATAGATGTATTAAAAGAAATTTCTTTTTCACTGCTTTTTTTATTCTTATATTTCCTTATTCCTATGCTTATCCTTACAGAGAAAGAGATGAAGACATTGTAGCACGCATAGACCAAAGATATGGTCTGTGGCATCCCATTTCGCTGTATGTAACCTCCTTGCTATAGAGTCGCAACCGTCATCGCTGGTCTTCAGTCCAATTTTTTTAAATAATTTGACGACTTTCATCCATCATATCTTCCACCCCCTTATAGCTATCGGCATGGAACTGCTACGCCGGCCGCGGTGGCCGAGGGGACTGAGGCGCTTCAGTCACGGTCTGCACGGCTACTATGGTCGGGGGTTCGAATCCCCCCTCGGGCATGGATATTTGTGCCATCCTAGTTCGTAAGTAGGTCATAAGTAGTTTGTAAGTTTAGGGACTGATGGCCCCGTAGTTAAGTCCCATAAGCTGTACAAACATTTGAACATTTTGAACTGCTATGGTGTACGACGGGAGACTTCGGACAAGAATGACAGACAGACCATTCGTTTGCGTTCTGTAGTTTTCACTGCAGAGCGAAATATTAACACACACACACACACACACACACACACACACACACACACACACACACACACGTAGAATTTTATATACACCGATAATTTTCAAAGAGTAATTATTGTTCCGCATTTCACGTTATGTTCTTCAAATTACTAAATATCTATCAAATCGCTATAAAACTGTGCCTAAAACATTCCTCAGTTATATTTTTGTAACTGTACAAATATTTAAGTTATATGTTCATGTTTGTATAGTCTATGGGACTTAACTACGGGGTCATCAGTCCCTAAACTTACAAACTACTTATGAACTACTTACGAACTAGGACGGCACAAATATCCATGCCCTAGGGGGGATTCGAACCCCCGACCGTAGTGGCCATGCAGACCGTGACTGGAGCGCCTTAGTCCCCTCGGCCACCGCGGCCGGCAATATTTAAGTCACTGCGTCTTGTCACATATATATATATATATATATATATATATATATATATATATATATCCGATCGACATAAAATCATGCCTAAAGCCTTCCCCGGGTAGACATTAGTAAGTGTACAAATTTTTAGCTATTTATGACTTGTGGTTCAGACGTGATAAACGTACACCGAACAGACATTCACATGTATAGATATAGATTTCTCGATATTAGTTGCGTCCTTATTTACTGAAAGGCGAGTTGCACTCTCGATGAAACGTTAATGACCCTATAATAGGCCGAGAGTCAGTTGTTCTTTGCAACTGAAGCACAGTTTATAGATGAAGCTTTCAACTTGATTTCCACCTCTTCCCGGAGGCCGTGGATGGCGGTCTTTCGCCCGACTGTTGCTAAGGGCCATTATGGCGGACCCCAGTTACGGTAGCCCGAGGTTCCTCAGTCCATCTCACCGCTACTCCGTCAAACCTGTTTTTTTTTTTCCTCTCTTTTTCTTTATTTTTCTATTTTCATTCTCCTTTCCCTGGTGAGGATAAGGAGTGGGCTGTTATAGAGCGTACTGATTTGCCCTTTGCAGCCGTGGCTTTTAGGTCACAATTTTTTTATTTTCCTCATTATGTATTTTGATTTTATCCATTAGAAAATGGCTTTTTCTGAAAGCCTGCTACTGTGAGATAAATGGATTTGTTTTTAAATAACAATACTGCTACCAGTCACGATATTTTATTTATTTAGTACGACGCGTTTCGAGAAATCGTCCATCTTGCTGCCACAGATGGACCAGACGAAAACTTAATGACAGGAGAGTGAAGCAGGAACTCACACACTCAAAACAAAATAAATGATATGAAATAACACAAAAAACGGACTTGAAGATGTAATGATTTCTCGAAACGCGTCATGCTATATAAATAAAATATCGTGACTGGTAGCAGTATTGTTATTTAAAAACCAATCCATTCATTACATAAGTTTTGTAATATGTGCAGTACTCAAAATTTTTACGTTTATACAATTTCAATTTGATTTTTAGTTACAATATTCGGAATTACATATTTATACAATTTCAGTTTGGTTTTTGTTGTTAGAGTAGTAATGTACTAGTTAGTGATACAATAATTTGCTATACAATATAGATTTGTAGAAGTTGGTAAATAATGTAGATTATGTATAGTACAATTGCTTTGGATATGTAGCATTTTCCTTCTCTCACTTATACTTCGTTTGGTGCATGTTGGTGTGCTGAGCACTGTGTATTTTAGTGTCATTCCATTTCTTGTAATTTTGGCGTTGATTTGAATTTTGTATTGGAGAGTCCTCTCAAGCGTCTCAGTTTTTGTCTTGCGGTTTTTTATGTTCTTGCAATCCAAGAGAGGGGAGTGTCAGTCGTGGTTTGTTTGTTGTTGCTGTCATGTGTGTCGTTGTTCGTTGTGTTTCTTGGTTCTGTGTGTGTGTTTAGTTGTTTTCTCTTTCTTCTAGGTAAGATGGTGTTATGGTATTTCGTATTAACGTTTAGAGGATTGGTGTAAGGTCGGGGTATGCTTTGACTGTGTTTTGTGCAATTGTCATGGTTGGAGTGATATATCTGTATTTTAATGTCCATGTTTCAGTGAGTTGTTGTTGATATTCCAAATCTGGTCCTCTATGTAGTATATTGCTGCCATATCTGGCTCAGAGTGATTACCTCGTGTTACAGCAAAAGAAGAAAAAAAAATCTTTTCATTCTCCACTCCGAGAAGGCCCATAAAGAGTCGCAGTTCTATTCAGCCAATTACCAGACAGGTTGACATTGGGGCAAAGGGGTTATCTCAATTGGGAATAAGCGGGAGGCGCTTACCAGTAACGGCATACCTGTTACAATCAACGAGGGCCTCTCTAAGGGCTTAGCCGGAGCCGAGAGATTGGAGCCAAATCAATTTTTCTATGGGACGCTGCACTAGACTATACATCGGCTAACTGTACAAAAGTGCACTGTGGGAGTTTTGCAATATGTTCAGGTATTTCCGTGAAGAAACTGCGAGAGAGAGTAATGCTCTGTGCTAGAGTTGATCAATACTCATGGTTGTTAAATAGACATCTGTGTTAAAATTAATTTTTAAAAATGATTTTGGACAGATGCTATTACCATGAGTGACGGAAACCAGTAGTTTCCTCCATTGCACTCTACTTTATCAAGCAGAAGGGGGAAACCCCGTGTGGCAGTAAGCAAAGGTGCGTCCTCGCCGTCTGCCTTGGGTAATTCAATTTGAATGGGATCAGGGCCGGCGCAAGGCACGTGCGAAACGTGCGGCCGCACGGGGCGGCACTTTCCGAGGGAGAGGGGCGGCAAATCCGCCGCCCCTTTTATTTTTGTAGGACAAACTCAACATTCATGCCTAAGAGGGGATTCGAAACCAAACCTCGGAAGGAGCGGCTTCGGGAACCGTGGCAAGGTGCTTCGACTACCTGCCGGCCGCCCCTGTTGAATAAGGGGAGGGAGAAGGACTAATTTCCTCCTCGCCACTGCGAGAGCAACGTCGTGTTTTACGCCGTAAGAACACAGAGGGGGAAGCAGTCTGGTGTACACGCCAGTATTCTTATGGAGCGTTGCCAGTCTTACGCGCCTTGCGTTTACTTAAAACTAATATTGAAGACGAAATCTAATTTGTGCTTTGTTTGGAAATTCAAATGCAATGTTCGATACTGCGATTGTGTGTTAAGTCTCAAGCAATTTTGCTAAGCCGTTCAATGGCAGTTTCCGAGTGTTTTATTCTTCCCGCATTATGGATAAAAACGGTTGAACATTACTAGTCAAACATGTGTAACACCTACAATGACTAGAGGTATTCCGAACGGGTAAATACACAGCGAGTAATTAAAAGAGATAAAGGCATTGGTAGTAAGCATGGCATAAGTTGGGTTTCGACGTATTTTTCAATGTTTTGCTATCCGTTTCTGAGTGATAGTCGAGCCATGAAACACCTGTCTGCGCCTGCAGGAACAACAATTAAACTCTGACCGGCACTTTTGTTTGACAATACTACTCTCACACTATCACTTTGCCAACAGTTATTTACTGTAAACGGTTTTCCGTTGAATACATTCTGTTCACAACAGTTGAAAGATTTTTATTTACGTTGATTTTGTAAGTTCATGCTGCGCGGGATTAACCGAGCGGTCTAAGGCGCTGCAGTCGTGTACTGTGTGGCTGGTCCCGGCGGAGGTTCGAGTTCTCCCTCCGGAATTGATGTGTGTTTTCGTCCTTAGGATAATTTATGTATTTAGGTTGACTAGTGTGTGTGAGCTTAGGGACTGATGACCTTAGCAGTTAAGTCCCACAAGATTTCACACACATTTGAACATTTTCGTAAATTTACAAGACTTGTTAAAATTAGCTATATTTCTTCATTCAGGTTTGACTATTTTTGAGCTGGTGCCCGCGACTGTTTTGTACAAATCTGAAGAGAATGTCACCAATCAGTCGCATTTTTTTCCAGATCTACGTGAAATTCGGGTACAGTGTGGCTATTCTCAATGCTTTGTTTTCATCTATACCGTCATGCTGAACGTAACTGTCAACCTGGCGGTTTACATGTATGCACATATTAAAAGCTTTTGAGACTGGCCACTCAGCGGCCGAAACCTAGGTAGATCTGAAAAGTAAAAAAAAAAATTGCAATTGATTGCTGACATTTCCTATAGGTTTGTGTAAATGAAATTCCACAAACGTTTTGAAAAACAAAAAATCGTGGGGGGGGGGGGGCGGCAATTTAGCAGCTCGCACGGGGCGGCACTTGGGCTTGCGCCGGCCCTGATGGGATACTCTGCAAATCACATTTAAATGCCTGGCAGGGGTTCATCTAACCACCGTTATACCATCCCATTCTCGAACAGCGCGCGGGATGAAAGAACACCTGAATCTGTCCGTTCGAGCTCTGATTTCCCGTATTTTATTCTGATGATCATTTCTGTGTAAGTGGGAGTCAACAATATATTTTCGCATTCGGAGGAGAATGTTGGCGATTGTAGTTTCGCAAGTAGCCCACGCCGCAGCGATAAGCGCCGTTGTTGTAATGATTCCCATCCCAGATCCTGGATCATTTCCGTAACGCTGTCTCCCCTGTATCGTGACAATACGGAACGAGTTGCTTTCCTTGGAATCTTTCGATGTCCTCCGTCCTCTGCCAAGAAAACACAGTCTTTGGTTCACCTTCCCCACGACATTATCTACGTTTTCTTTCCAGTTTAAGTCTGAAGTAACAATAATTCCTAGCTATTTTGTGGAGTTTACGGCCTTCACTTTTGATTGATTTATCTTGTAAACAAAGTTTAACGGATTTCTTTTCGTACTCACGTAGACGACTTCACACTTCTCATTATTTAGACTCAATTGCCAATTTTTACACCATAGTGACATCTTATTCAGATCGTTCTGCAGTTGGTTTTGATCTTCAGATGATTTTACTAGACGGTAATTGGCAGCGTCATCTGCAAACAACCAGAGAGAGCTACTTATATTTTTCCCTAAATCGTTTATGTAAATAAGGAACCTGCCAACTGGGTATGTACGGTTCTGATTTAGAAGTTCCGCTCGATGTTACCTTCGAGTCGAACCGTGCATGTCTGCTTTCATGCCCCAGATATTATCTTTCACCTTTGATCCTGCAGTAAAAAACACTCAGTGCTTAGTCTGTAGTTTCCGAAATAAATAAGAAATATTACATAATATAACTGATTCATTATTAAAAAGTGTTTCATTGTAACGGTGCAAAAGATGTAGGAAAAGTCAGAGGTTTAGTTAAATAAGGTTTATTCAATTAAATTGGATCCTTATCGGAACTGTTAAGATGAATTAATAAATATAACAAACAGCTTAAACAGATACATTGTCTTGGACAAGAAATTAGTAGCACTTTCCCCTAAGTAACTCCCCTAAGAAACTCTGTACACTTCGCGACCACTCAACATAAAATTTTCAACAGTTCAAAATAGTTTAGCTTCCCGAACACCATTTCTACATTCCTAAGTTCTTGCGTAAAAACATAAACACATATCACATACAATGTAAAAATGTTCAAATGTTTTTATAGCTTATGGGACTTAACTACGGGGTCATCAGTCCCTAAACATGCAAACTACTTAAAACTACCTAATACTAAGGACGGTACAAATATCCATGCCCGAGGGGGAATTCGAACCCCCGACCGTAGTGGCCGTGCAGACCGTGACTGGAGCGCCTCAGTCCCCTCGGCCACCGCGGCCGGCAAATTTTTACTGCCGGCGTTTTATCTAAAGACAACGCCTGTCTGAGAGGCCGTGGTCCATGCATAAAACTACTTCTTCCTGACGTTTCGTCTCCACATGCGGGCGACATCGTCTGAGGTGTTTCGGCTGCTGCCAATGTGGCTGGAGGGGCTCTCGCGTTTATCAAATGTTTGTTAAGCATATGGGACTTAACTGTGGGGTCATCAGTTCCTAAACTTACAAGCTACTTATAATTACCTTGTACTAAAGATAGCACAAACATCCATGCCCAAGGGGGGATTCGAACTCCCGACGGGGAACGGCCTCACGCATCGGAACATAGCACCTTAATGCGCTCCGCCGCGGCCTCACATTTATAGAGAGCATCGAATTCGCCAACGGTAATCACGTGATACCGACTACGTGGTTACCTCTTGATGTTGTCCTCCTTCTAGATCACTTTTAATCAATTGTCGTTTTGTTGGTGTTTAGTCGACCTCCACATTCTGTTTAAATTTAAACATTATTATTTTCATTTAAAATTGTTCTGGTGTTTTTGAATCTCAATGGCTTCTCTATAAATGCTTGCATATTGATGTGATGTTCCTGCCAATACGCTCGTCTCACTGAATATTATTTCATAATTTACATCCTGGAAAACATGCTCTACTAAGGCAATTTTTCGGTATGTCCGAGGCGACAGTTTCTTTTGCGTTCTGTTAAACGGGTGTTGACACTTATTTTCGTTGTACCAATATATACTTGACCACAACTACATGGAATTTTATATACCCCGGGTGTTGCTATGGGGTGACGTGCTTATTTTGCAGATCTGAAACATTCTTTGATCTATATAATAAATATAGTCTGCAGCATTCGTCGTTTTTTATTAATGTTTTTTGCAGATCGATGTCGATCACATAATGATCATCCTCAATGCACCTTGAAGACAAGAAAATATAAAAATCAGTATAAAGTCTAAACATATAAAAATGTAATAAAGTCAAAGCCAATCCAACTGCAGAGTATACCAAATGTACATACCAGTCATCGTAATATCAGCTATGTATAACCATATCCCATATTAGCTGAATGTAACAGATTTTCTTTGATCTTGTTTGCGGGTCTGTTTCTACCCCATGTTTGGCCAGAAGTTTGTCGATTGGATCTTTGATCCGATAAGATTAATTGGCCTACCGAAGGTACATAAACCTTTGATTCCTTTAAGACCGATTGTGTGTGCCCTACCGATGAGGTGGCCAGGTATCTCGCCTCTTTTATGTGAAGATAAACACGTATCAGATGCACTGTCGTACACTTTTTCGCGGCAAATTTAGAGTCCGTAGAAGCGACCGTTCGCTGCGCGTATCTTAACACTCTCCCTCATCGATTTACTCCTACCATCCAGGACGTCTTTCTTCTCACAAGACTAGGCATGGAGTTCCTTTTCCTCTCGTCCCGGACACGACGTTAAACTGCCTCCCAACCCAAGGTGTGGTGCGACCCGTGCTGAGGGGTGCGTGGCACATGGGTGGATGTGTCTCGAACGGAGCCTCAGGGATACCGGGCGACCTCCCTGAGTAAGTTGCCTTGCACCGCGCGGGGTTATCGTGGTGTGGTCCATATAAATCCCCATATCACGTGGGACTAAGATGAACACGGAGAAAAAATTATTTTAAAAGAATCCGAGGGGCAATCTCAGACCTCAGATACTCAAACATCGGGATCAGGACCGATGGAGTGCACTCCTACTTCTCAGTCAGGGTCTAGACCTGAGCAAGAAGTGGGAACTGTAACAGAGAAGTTGGACCAGTTTAGGATTAAAGCCTTGTCTGGGGCTCAGAGGAGGAAACTTCTCAAGGAACAGAAGCAAAAGGAAGAAAAAGAATGGCTTCCTAAACATAAGTGGAGGGAATCAAAAGGGCTTGAGCCCAAGACCCCCAAAAGGGTCCAGAACCCAAAAGTCTCGACACAGGATTGGAGGGTAATTAACCAAAAGGTCGTTCCGGAAGGACGAACCCTGGTGGTGGAGGTCGGAAAGAAGTCCCTGAAGGCAATGTGAGAGCAAGGCCTGAAACTGTTTTTAGGGTTCTCGCAGGGTAATCAAAGACCTTAAAGGCAATAATGGCAGCAAGATGGGGACTGGAAGTGCTGCAGATAAACCTGCAGCACAGTAAAGGGACCACTGCTGCCCTGAGCCGTCGCCTGGAGAGACAGGAGGTGGACGTGGCCCTGATACAAGAACCCTATTTATACAAAGGGGGTGTATCGGGCCTCGGTGGTACTGGAGGTAAGCTGCTGTATGCCAGAAATCTAAAAAACTCCAGAACATGCATTTATGTTAGAAATGGAATACCTTTCATACCAATGATGGATTTTTATTCCAGGGACCTGGTGACCATCAGGATGCAGCAATGTGAGGAAGGTATAAAGAGGGAAATTGTTTTAGCCTCAGCATACCTTCCTTACGAAGACAGCTCTCCTCCTCCTTTGGAAGTGAGGAGACTGACGGAAGCCTGCCATCGGCAAGGTGACGAACTGTTGGTGGGATGTGATGCCAATGCCCACAATCTATTGTGGGGCAGCAAGGACACCAACAGTAGAGGTGAGCACCTTCTTGAATTTTTCCTATCTAACAACTTGGAGATCCTGAATAGGGGTGATGAACCTACATTCAGGAATAGTAGAAGGGAAGAAGTAATTGACATAACTTTTGGTTCCATGATGATGGGAAGTTATGTCAAACAGTGGCATGTGGACCTGGAGCCATCCTCGTCAGATCACATGTATATTAAATTCAAGGTTGAAATGGGAACCAGACAGACCATGACCTATAGGAAACCCAGGAAAACGGACTGGGAGACATATAGGAGAGACCTTGACTTCAGCCTATCAGAAATTAAAACTTCGATAAGGAATCCAGCAGAGTTTGAGGAAGTAGCAGAGGCCGTAACCTCTGCTATAGTGACCTCACACCAAGACTGCATACCAGGACTGCTCAATCACCAAGAAGTGCACAAATAGGAGTGTGCCTTGGTGAAATAATAACCTGGAAATGCAAAGGAAACAGTTACAAAGACTGTTTAACCTTGCGAGTCGCAAAGAACAATGGGCAAAATATCGTGAGGCCCTTGTCAATTACAACCTTGCCATCAGACGGGCAAAGGAGGCTTCCTGGAAGGTTTTCTGTGAGGAAGTGGGGGGCACGGCTGCTCAAGCGAGACTTCATAAAATCCTCACTAGGGTACCAACTAATCCAGGAGGAACATTGAGGAAGGAGGATGGGGAGTATACAAAGACAGCACATGAAAAGCTAGAACTGCTCCTCAAGACTCACTTTCCTCATTATACTCTGGGGTATAACTCAGACCAGAATGCGATTCCTGAGAGACAACGGTTCTCAAGTATTCGCAAAGAGGACTGGGATCTGGCCAAGGAGTGTGTCGATTTCAGTAAGGTCCGATGGGCGGTGGGAACATTTCAACCGTTCAAGTCACCTGGCCCCGATGGAATCTATCCAGCTCTCCTGCAACAAGCGGGAGAAAATCTTATTAGATTCCTATGCAGGTTATTCAGAGTTAGCCTAGCAGCAGGAATCATTCCCAATGCCTGGAGGGCAGTGAAGGTTGTCTTCATTCCAAAGCCAGGGAGAATTGATCATACCAATGCCAAGGATATGAGACCAATCAGCCTGTCCTCCTTCATTCTTAAGACATTGGAAAAGCTGGTTAATGTGCATGTTGGAGAAAGGAGGTTAAGTAGGGCTCCTCTATATTCAAACCAACATGCATATCAACCAGGTAAATCATATGAGACAGCTCTCCACCAACTTGTTGGGAAGGTGGAGAAAGCACTACACTTTCAGGAGATAGCCCTCTGTATCTTCTGGGACATTGAGGGGGCTTTTAGCAACACGACCTTCGATTCCCTGCTTAGGGCAGCAGAGGTGCATGACCTATATGTAGGTGGACTAGGGCCATGCTCAGTGGAAGAAAGGTAGAAGCTACCATGATGAATGAAAAAATGGTAATCATCTCCACTAGGGGTTGCCCGCAAGGAGGAGTTCTTTCCCCCTTTATTGTGGAATCTAGTGGTGAATGATCTCATTGGAGAATTAAACTCTAGGCAGTACTTTTGCCAAGGATACGCAGATGATCTTGTCATAGTAATACTTGGCAAATTTGCTGACACAGTGAAGAATATGGCACAAGGTGCATTGGACATTGTGCAAGACTGGTGCAGAAAACAGGATCTGCGGGTTAGTCCTAAGAAGACTGTTGTTGTACCATTCACAAAGAAGCATATACAACATTCAAGTTGGAATCTAAAGCTTTTCAATGAAGCGCTACCTGTGAAGGGGACGGTGAAATATCTAGGGGTTACCCTAGATGAGAAACTGACATGGACCCCTCACATTAGAAATATTTGCTCCAAGGCAAAAGGTACTTTAGTAAGTACCAGGAGAGCTTGTGGCAAAAATTGGGGCCTGAGCCCCAAGGGTATGCACTGGATATACACCACAATGATTAGACCCAGGATCACCTATGGGGCGGTCGTGTGGTGGAAGAAGGTAGAACAGCAGGTTGCTGCTAAGGAGCTTGGTAAGGTGCAGAGACTAGCCTGCTTAGCCATAACAGTTGGAATTAGCAGCACACCAACTGCTGGGATGGAAACCATGCTGGATATGCCCCCATTACACCTTTGGGTCAAGATGGAGGCAGCGGCTGGTGCATACAGACTCAAAACTGGCAACAACTGGAACTCTTTGGGATATCCACACACTAAATAGTGAGTGAGGAAAGGTTGGGGAAATACCAGCCGACTATATTATAACCCCATACTGCTTCAACAAGCCTTTCAGTATAACAATTGGAAGTAGGGAGCAATGGGAGACAATAGTTCGACAACGTACGGGGGATATTGTCTGGTTCACTGACGGGTCGAAACCAGACCAAGGCGTTGGGGCCGGGGTATACGGGGTGCAGCCAAGACTGGAGGGCGTCATCTCTCTAGGGAAACTGGCCTCAGTATTCCAGGCCGAAATGACTGCCATCAGGGCATGTGTGGAGGAGAATTTGCGTAGGTGCTACAAAGATCGTAGCATCTACATCTATTCAGACAGCCAGGCAACCCTGAGATCACTGGCAGCTACTGCAACAATGTCTAAAATTGTTGCAGAATGTCACAGGGTTCTGGTGGAGCTAGGGGAAAGCAATAGAGTAAACCTATTGTGGGTCCCTGGCCACTCGGGGATCAGAGGCAACGTACATGCCGACAGATTAGCCAGGATGGGGGCAGAGTCTCCATTTATTGGACCGGAACATGTCCTGACAATCACCAAAGTAATGATCAAATTGGAGCTACGTAACTGGCTCAGAAGACAGCACGTAGAATATTGGACCAAAGTCCATCAACAAAAACATGGTAAGGTAATGATGCCAAAGCCATGTTTTAAAAGAAGCTCTGCAATCTTGGGCCTGAACAGGAGAGAGATTAGACTCATGGTTGGATTGCTGACAGGCAATGGGAATTTCAAAAAACACCTACATACAATGGGAATAACAGAAGAGGACCCTAAATGTAGGACCTGTGATGACGGTGATGAAACTGCATCGCATCTAATCTTCGAATGCATTGCATTGGAGAGAAAAGGCAGAGAACATTTGGGACAACCAGACCCGAAGAAATTGTGTCTAATAAAGAACTGGTAAAGGGACTCCTTGCACTGTTCAAGGGCAGTGGTTGGCTTTACTAGATATACAGGGAGCGATACCGCACAATGAACTTAGTTTCGGTGCGGGCAGTGGCGGGTTCGACCAAGACTGTTTTGGCTTCCCTGGAAAAATCAATCAATCCTTTACACACCCATCTTTCATCTCGCTCTCAAACACGCACTCACCACCAGTTCTGTCTTCCGCCCGTTTCTTCATTGGTTAATAACCACTCGTTCCAAAATCGTATACATCTAAACATGAGATATTTCATAGGTAAAAACGGACCATCTGAAACCACTTTATTACTAATATAACATTATTTAAATACAAAAAGTATGATATTAGTATACCATAAAGACTGAAAAAACGAAATAGACAAACCAACTTTCACGAGCATGACCGCTCATGTCACACAATATTTATGTAAATTACTGGCAAATGATAAAATAAATCGACACACAAAATTAAATATACGAGAGGTAAGTAATGCTGCTTTCATTTTCAATGTTACTATGGGGAATATGATATGTTTATATTTCCGTGAAATATTGATAATAGTTTATATCAGTCAGCTACGGCTTATTTTTTACTTTCCTGCCCCCCTTTCCCCCCCCCCCCCTCCCATTCTCAAGCAATAACTGTCACATTTGTGATTCGTTAATATCTCCTGGCGAATAACCACCTCGAAAAACTTAAGAGTATGCTGCCAGGTTTCAAAATCGAAGACGGCCGATATTTCGGCAGGTCACCACCCTGCCATTTTCAAGGCAAAACTGCAGTGAGTAAGGAATGTGCAATGATCTTTAAAACCCCAGTTTTTCAATGAGTATACAGGAAAGACAACACACACCGAACAAGCAAGCACAAAGCGCCGACAAGACCAAAGATGAATCCGGTCATAATATCGATAATAAACATTAGTTCTCGACGGATAAGGTCGGATCAGTTTTGTCCCTCTGTTTTAGACAAGTGAGAGAGAGCAGCAACCCAAGCGGAATTTAAACAGAACTCTCCATCCCTATTCATAAGGTTGCCAGCTAGTTTTATTTCTATCGCTTCCTTGATAACACAGTCACAGTAGTTGGAAGTACATGCCAGAATTGCCGTTTTGTTGTTCTGTGTCAAGACAGTGTTCGGCCACAGCAGATTTGTTTGGCTGTTGTAAACGTGTGTGACGTTTATGCTCAACACAACGGTCCTCAGCAGTCCTTATAGTTTGACCAACATATGACATGACACAGCTACATGGGATACGGTAGACACCCGACTTAGGCAAACCGAGATCATCCTTAACGGATCCCAACAGTGCCTTAATTTTAAAAGGTGGACGAAACACACATTTTACATTGTTTTTACGCAAAATGCGGCCAATCTTATGGAAGTACTGCCAACGTATGATAGAAAGGCCACTGACGTGGGTGCCGAGTCTGTGCTATCATCACTAGCCCGTTGCACATGTGGTCGATAGCGTAACGCTCTTTTAATGTGCCCTTCACCATAGCCATTCTGTCGAAAAGTTTTCTCCAGATGAGACAGTTCAGCCTGCAAATACAAATCAGTATGCGTTGGCTTCCTATAAACAGCATGTCCTAACGTACCATCTGCCTTTCTTCTGACCAAGACATCAAGGAAAGGAAGGCAACCATTCTTTTCCACTTCCATGGTGAAACGGATTGTTGGGGTGGATTGAATTTAGATGTTCCAAAAATAATTCTAGTTCTCACTACCATGAAGCCAAACAACAAAACTGTCGTCTACATATCTGAAAAAACAAGCAAGTTTTAACGCCGCTGACTCCAGTGCACGATCTTAAAAGTCCTCCATGAATAAATTAGCAATGATAGGCGACAAAGGGCTTCCCATAGCAACTCCGTCTGCTCATAGTACTGCTCATTGAATAAAAAGTAGGTGGAAGTCAAAACATGTCAAAATCCATCTGCCAGGAAGTTTCATATCAGCGCACACTCCGCTGCAAAGTGAAAGTTTCATTCTGGAAACATCCCTTAGGCTGTGGCTAAGCTATGTCTCCACCATATCCTTTCTTCCAGGAGTGCTAGTCTTGCAAGTTTCGCAGGAGAGCGTCTGTGAAGTTTGGAAAGTCGGAGGCGAGGTACTGGCGGAAGTAAAGTTGTGAGGCGGCATCGTGAGTCGTGTCTGGATAGCACAGTCGGTAGTGTGCTTGCCCGCGAAAGTCAAAGGTCCCAGGTTCTAGTCCCGTTTCTGGCACATAATTTTAATCTGTCAGGAAGTTTTATGTCAAAATAAGTTCGTTAAATTAGTTCCACACTTCGTCTCAATTAGTTGCAACGAATCAGACAGAGGAACGCGAGTGAAAAGAGAAACCACATCAAAACTAACTAAAATATCCGATTCAGCCAAGTGCAATCCCTCCAATCGACGTAGGAAATCCATCGAGTTCTTAATGTGGTGTTCACAATTGCCTACCAGTGGGCTCAACAAACCAGCAAGATGTTTTGCCACGCGATATATGGGAGTACCAATGTTTGACACTATAGGCCTAAGAGGGCACCCATCTTTATGGACCTTAGGAAGGCCATATAATCTAGGAGGTACAGTAAGACTGTTGATAGTTTCTTGTTACAAAGAACTTGAGGAGGTTGTTTGTCTTCCTCTCAACACTTTTTGTAGGGTCAGCAGCAACCCCGCAATATGCTGAATCACAAAATTAACACTGCATTTTTTGAAGATAATCCAGCTTGTTTAAAACAACAGTAGCATTTCCATTGTCCGTAGGTAAAATAACAATATCAGAATCCATCCTAAGAGAACGCAAGGCAGTTACCTCAGTTGCTGTTATTTAACTCACAGGCGGACGTGCCCGTGTCAGCACACGACAAGCTTCCCTCCTAACCACCTCTTTAATGTCAGAAGGTAGTTTAAAAACAGCATGTTCAATAGAACTAATAAAATCAACAACAGGTAAACGTTTGCGCGTCGGTGCCAAATTTAAACCTTTCCTCATAACGGATAGAGCTGCGTCGTCAAAGGCTTTCTGTGTGAGATTAATCACAGAATGTCGATTTGTAAAAGCAGACCCTGAGCTACGGAAGCGTTCGAACTTCACTGAATGCCTGGCCGTTATAGTTTGAAATTCCCATTCGGATTGTGACCAGGAAGCACCGTCCAACCAGTTCCAGGAAAATTCCGAAATTTCAGAGGCCATGTACAAATGAAGCCGAAATAATTCCTTGGACACAAAATCCAATTCTCAGCGGATGTAACGAATCCTCTCGCGGACAAGAGCTAAGCCTGCAAGTTGTTTAATGCGACCAGCGGCAGTAGAATTGTTATGATGCACAACTTTGGTAAAAGTTGGAACAACACTATTATCACGACATTTCAACAAAAACGACAATGCACATCACAACTCGACGTTCTGTGATGCTGGCGGAGTACTTCCAATTTCCGAGGCAATTCTGTGAAAGAACCATCTCTCCTTTTGGAAGACGTCTTTACAACCCGCTACGTTGGCTGCAGCAAGTATGAGTGGGTCCTTAGTCATAGTGCCTGTTACTTCACACGTTAATATCATACTGTACCTTAAGCTGGTAAATGTGTGTATTGTTTATATCTGAATACGCCAAACAAGTAGACTGCCCTCCATAAGTTTGGGAACATCATACTGCGTATTACAACGGAGAAATATGGATGTGATCTATGTGAGTTATTGGATAGAATACGGAATACCAAGCTCCAATAACCGTTAATAATGACACAGTATTGTACACTTAATTATTGAACATATATATATACATACATATTGGAAGATACTAGTATTGCACCATTTTATATAAACCGACGCTACCTGTTCAAGGTGAGGTGGCGCAAGTAGATCGCAAGGCTATGTAGTGGTACGTTGTTTACAATTCTGTTCACTTGTAGTTGCCTTTGCAACAAGGTGTAACACGCAGCGAACGTAATTAAAAATGGTCCCAAAGTGCCAGATTCCTTATGTATCACGGGTAATGATAAACAATTTGCACCAAGATGGCAATTGTGCCCAACAAAGAAACGAAAGATCTCCATGAGCGGAGTTGTCAAACCCATACACCGGCATCGAGAAACCGGTTCCAATGAAGATCGTCCTGGCTTAGGAGCACCCAGGAAAATATCAAAACGCTAGGAAAAGTGTTTGGAAAGTGTTGAATCATCCTCGTTGCCATTTATTGAGTTCTCGTCCCGATCTGGTTTTCAGGAAAGGTACGGTTCAGGGTGCGTGGTCATCTATAACAGTTCTATAGATTATTAATACAAGTTTTAATGACTGAATAATACAATACTCCTGTTCTTCTCGCGGCGTCGTCTTCTGCACGATGCTAGCTGCGCTGAGACCTAGTTACTGCCTAGTTTCTAGCCGAGATCTGACGGGCCATGCAGACGCATGTCGGCCTAGATATAGCGGCTTGTAGATGGCGTGCATCTCCATTACTCCCTCCAGGATGCGCGGCGCCGGCGTGCGATTGGCTGCAGGACGTCATCCCCTGCCTTCTCGATGATCGTTCTCTTGCGTCTGGCGTGTGGCGTTGACTTCACGCCACAACAGGAAGTGGGTTGATTGCAAGTAACTTAAAGGGGCGGTAATGGTAAAATACCAGTGGTTACAGGTGTCAGAGGGATGCCTTTTTTAGGATAGGGAGGGGGGGGGGGAAGAAAATCAGTTTTGAGAGAGCTTGGAAGACACCCTCAGTTTGGAAAAGCAGATAAACAGGAGATAGATTTTAGCAAACAATGTTTAACAGAAAGTACTCAGAAACTTCCAGTAAATCATAGTCAAGCCGTTAGTATGCAATATCAGTCATATTTAATACATCAAAATATTCCAGGACTCAGAAATAAACTTGATGAACTACTCATTTGTATTGATGAAATAGATTCCTCTAACCCAATTGACATAATTTACCTCTCTGATCATGTGGCCACTGGTATAGATATGTTAAACATTCCAGGATTTAATTGAGCTTCACACTTCTGTAGAGTAGATATGGAGGGAGGAGGAGTTTGCCACATTCATTAAAAACTGCTATAAATTCAAAAATATTAATATAAATAAATTCTGTCTAGAGCAGGATCTAGAAGCTTGTGCAACAGAAGGAGAATTCCATAACAGATGTTATATAATAGTAATATTTACCGAGCACCTGCAGGAAATTATAATCTATTCCTACATCATCTAGAAGCTCTATTGGGTTATTTAACAGGAAGAAATAAAGAAATCCTGGTTGCTGGTGACTTTAATACAGATTTCCTTATGCAGTCCTCCAGTAAAAATTTATTGGTCAGTAACTTTGTCTTTCAACCTAACACATACCGTAAACTTTCCAACTAGGATAATTAAAACCTCTAGGACAGCAATTGATAATATTTTTATAGATAAATCAAAGGAACAAAATCATATCATAAAACCAATAATAAATGGCCTATCAGATCACGATATGCAGCTCCTTGTTTTAGGTATACATTCTAAACAGATTATGAAGACTGCAAAATGTACATACAGGAGAGTAGTGAACCCACCAAAAATTGAAACTATTAGAAAACTCCTCAAAGACATGAACTGGAAAGACATATATAGTGCTCATGGCATGAATAAAAAACTATTTGTACAGCTTATGGGACTTAACCATGGGGTCATCAGTCCCAAAACTTACAAACTACTTATGAACTAACTTACACTAAGGACGGCACAAATATCCGCGCCCGAGGGGGGATTCGAACCCCCGACCGTAGTGGCCGTGCAGACCGTGACTGGAGTGCCTCAGTCCCTTCGGCCACCGCGGCCGGCGGCATGAATGAAAAATATAACGTATTCATTAATAAGGTTAGTATCATGTTTGAAAACTGTTTTCCTCTAAAAGTAACTCGAATTAAACAGAAGTCTATAATAAAACCATGGATTACACAAGGAATAAAGATTTCATGTAAGACAAAAAGGAAAACGTATCTATCAGCCAAGAGTAGTTGCAATGATGATGGTTTAACTAAATATAAGGAATACTGTAAAATATTTTAAAAAAATTATTCAGGCATATAAACAAATGCACTATGAAGAGAAGATAGCAACATCAGGAAACGAAATAAAAACAATATGGGATATAGTGAAAGAGGAGACTGGTAGAACCAGAAAGGAACAAGAGCAGATAGCATTAAGAGTAGATGAGACATTAGTAACTGATGGGCATAGTGTGGCAAATCTATTTAACAAGTACTTTATATCTGTTACTGATAGTATCAAATGTCTTTTAGAGTCAAAAAACTCAGGAACACACATTTTCAATAATTTACCATCAGGTAAAAAACTTTAGCTACAAATAAAGATCAGTTTAAGAGGAACCTAAAAGATTTTCTAGTGGCCAACTCCTTCTACTCCATTACTATATTAGTATTATTATATTATCAGCTAAAAAAAGAAAGAAAAAAACTTAAAAATGTATGTATCACTATTTATATTATTAGTATTATCTATTATTCAACTTGTAAATTTTTTTCTTGACATGTTCCAAATCCACGAGGATCTCAACAGGGATCTACGGAACGAAAAACTAATCTAATCTAATCTAAATGTAACAGACTGAAAACTGTCCGTGAATTGACTACTGAACTAAACGCAAAGAGGGATACACCGGTGAGTAAGTCAAGAGTAAGACGTCGCCTAGCAGACAACAAAATGCGAGGTTATGAAGCAACGAGGAAAACACTGTTGAAGAAGCTTAAGGGAGCTAAGACACAGCAACATTGGACAGCGGGGGATAAGGAAGAGTCTTATTTAATGATGAATTCAAGTTCGATATATTTGGAAGTAAACCCAGCCGGCCGCAGTGGACGAGCGGTCTGTGGTGCGCCAGTCACTGTCTGCACAGCTGCTGCAGTCGGAGGTTCGAATCCTCCCTCGGGTATGGGTGTTTGTATTGTCCTTTGCGTAAGTTAGTTTCAGTTAGTGAAGTACTGTAGTGTGTATGTCTAGCGACTGATGACCACAAAGTTTGGTCGCATATGACCTCACACACATTTGAACATTTTGCAGTAAACACCGTTCACAATTCCTGTATCTCTGTTCCTCCTCCAAGTCCGAAAGACGTCGCTTTTGTTCACTCCGAGACGCCTGGAAACTTCCCTTCATTTGAGTCCCTCCTGACACAAACTAACAATGTGGAGCCGGCCGCGGTGGCCGAGGGGACTGAGGCGCTCCAGTCACGGTCTGCACGGCCACTACGGTCGGGGGTTCGAATCCTCCCTCGGGCATGGATATTTGTGCCGTCCTTAGGATAAGCTAGTTGATAAGTAGTTTGTAAGTTTAGGGACTGATGACCCCGTAGTTAAGTCCCACAAGCTATACAAACATTTTAAAAATGTGGATACGATCAAATCATCTAGACATGGAAGAATTACAGTCAACACATGCACTGCATTTCCTTCCTGGTCTTATAATTGGAACTGATCGACGCTGCTCATGAGTGGCTGTTTATATCTTTGTGCACGTTGAGTGGTATCTCTGGACAATTTATCGCAGTGTGATCTTGGTGCAACGTCAGGGGACATTGGAACCAAGCTGATGCAACACATTTCTTATTTAATTAACTATTAATTTTCGAGATGAAATTCTCTTGGGCTTCCAGCCGCGTTAATTGGTTTGATATCCACTTGACGCAACTGGAAGCCCGAGAGAATTTTATCAGCATAACTCGCCGCGAAACTATACATTCATATATCAATTTTCGTGTTTCCAGAATACTTTGAACTTTAATATTGTACAATCTCAAGGGTACCACGCCATGTTACTTGTAAGACTCGCTTTTTCTCCCTGGCAGGCTGTTGTGGGTGTTCCTGTTCGCCATCAGCCTGGCGCTGTGCAGCGTCATGATACACAAGGTGTGGATCAAGTGGGATCGCACGCCGGTGATCGTGACGTTCGCCGAGACGACGAAGTCAGTGTGGGAGGTGCCGTTCCCGGCCGTCACCATCTGCAGCGATACCAAGACAGTCAAGAGCATCTTCAACTACAGCGACGCCTACTTTAAAGATAAAAACGGCACCCAGCAGTTCAAGTATTATGAGTGAGTTATTTCACGCTGTTCTTACCAAATGAGTAATATCTAAGCCTTAGATGAGCTTTACTCACAAAAAAGATGTATCAAAGAACTTTCACCTACTTGCGCGATCAGACGACGAGGGGCGTTTGAAAAAGTCCGTGCAAGGTCCGAGAAATGGCACCACCAGCGCGTAACGACTGTTTTCAAAATTTTCGGAGTGGCCAATATGGCTACGAGTGAAGCTCAATCTTCTGGACACCCTATGGACGTTACGACTTCAGAAGTCATTCATAAAATGCATGATATTGTGGTGGATGACAGAAGAGTTCAGTTGCGTGAGATTGCTAATGCACCGGTACATAATATTTTGCATCAACATTTGAGAAAGATATCCGCAAGATAGGTACCGCTATTGCTTTCGCTTGACGAAAAACTTCCAATATGAAGTGTTGCAAGGAATGTTCGCAGCTGTACAGTAAGAATCCGAAGGGCTTTAAGCATCGTTTCTCCACTATGAGTAAAACATGGATTCATCACTATACCAAAGAACAATCTAAATAATTGGTTTCCAAGGAAAAATCTGCACCCAAAAATAGTGCTTCTGCCGGAAAGGTTATGGCGCGGTCTTTTGGGATTCCCAAGGGATAAACATCATTGACTATTTGGAAAAGGGTAAAACTATTACAGATGCATATTATTGATCGTTATTGGACCGTTTGAAAACCGAGCGTAAGAAAAACGCCGGCGATTGGCCCACAAAATTCCTTTTCCATCACAACAATGCACCAACACACACCTCAGCAGTTGTGTGTGCAAAATTATTGGAAATAGGATTCCAAGTCATTTCACATCCCCCCCCCCCTATCCTCCAGACTTGACTCCCTCGAAATTTGAAGAAATGGCTGGCGGGACGATGATTTCATTCAAACGAGGAGGTGATTTCTGAAACTAATAGCTATTTTGCAGGTTTGTTATTCGGAAGGGATAAATAAATTATAATAGCGTTGGAGAAGTGTGTAAGTCTAAAAAGAGGCTATGTCAGAAAATAAAAATGATTTTCCCCAAACACTTTAGTAGTTTTTATTTTAGCACGGTCATTTCAAACGCCCCTCGCACGTGACCATACGGCAGTATTGATCGGTGTATCGCTTATGTTTAATCCCATACATGACACGTAAATATAGGAAGGTACATATATCTGTGAGACAAAGTGGCAAACGGGGGAACAGCCGAGTTTCGCCGTGCCTATGGCCTTATATCGTGTTATGCAATCTAATGTGTCCATCTTTCGGACAGACTAGTTAGTGTGTTTACAAATTGTGGGTTTAAATATGTGCATTCGAACACCTAGTCGCAGCTAATGTAAGCAAAATATATTGACCGAGAGATTCAGGAGACGCGTTTCTCGTCGTGTGGATGTCTCTTTGCATCCCAACCTATCATGAATTGCTGCAGGCAGCAAATGAATGTTAATCCAAACATGTTAGCGAGAGAACACTGCGACGGGAACTGCATCGACGAACCCCTTAGATGGGTTACCACCAAAGAGACCATATCGCAACAGCCACGGGAAACTGCGTGTCTCCTGTGAGCCCTAAAATTAATCAATATAGCCGACTAGCGCTGGATAATACGAGTCATTAAACACGTGTAAGCCTTGATTCTAATCGCACATCGTCAAGTGCACCAATAAAGCATTTCATACTAAAAAGCTGTTACCATTAAAATAAAATGGCACGTTTATTGACGGCATACCCCTTTTTTTATAGACGACTCCCGCAAAACTTGGGTTTGTAGAGAAATGATTCCAAAACGGAAGCTCTTTTCCCGGGCAACAAAATATCTCACTGCAACCCAAAAGACAATCTAGAGCTAGTTACAGCTACTGGGATGCATCTTTCTTGTGGCGGACGGAGCGTCGTACCACTATTCTTCTTTTCCAATTTACTTCCGCTACTTTACAGACAGAGCGAGGAAAAAACGAATGCTTGTATGCCCCTGTACGATCTGTAATTGCTCTTAACTTTGTAGTCTACAGCCGAAATGTAAATAGGTGGCAGTAGACTCATGAAGGGCGCTTGCGCTTCAAGAACTTTTCTCGTGAAGGACGTCGACTTTCCTCCAGAAATTACCATACGAGTTCCCCAAGCTTTTCTGCGGCAATCGCTTGTCCGTCGAACCTACCAGTAACAAGCACCCCGTCAATGAAATTCTTCTTTCTCTTTAAAAACAATCTGGTTGCGATCCCAAACACATGAGCAGTACTCATGAAGGGGTCGCACTAGAGTTCTATAAGCAATTTAATTTACATACAACCCGCAACTTACGAAACTTCTCCCAATAAGCCGAACATCCGAACTCCCCACGACCGTCCATACAAGCTCAAATCCATTTAATACTGATCTGCAACCTCACGCCTTGGTATTTAATCGACGCATTTTGGCAAGCAGATTACTATTAATACTCTAAGTGAACACTATTGGGTTACTGATCCAACTCATATCGTGACAAGCAGAACACTACTAATACTGTAACTAAACACTATTGGATTATTGTTATACCTCATCAGCGTCGGCTCAGATTTTTGTACATGTAGAGTTTGCAACAATTCTCACATTAATTACATTAACTTCAAATTTTGCCTAAATCATTTTGCATCCTACAACAGTCACTCAATGACGATAACTTCTTGTACACGACAACATCATCTACAAACGGCCACAGGTTGCTACTGACTGGCCGTCAAATCATTTATGTAAAGGGAAAATATCTGCCGTCCTACAATACCCGAGGAACACTGCTAACGTTATCATTGTCTCATTGTCGAGAAAATTCGGCGTTTCATTATCTAAGAAGTCTTCGTCTTCAAACTACTCACATATGGGCCAACCTATACCATTTGCTCGCACCATCGTTAATATTCTGCAGTGCGGCACCGTGTCGAATGAAGCAATGAACAGCGCGAGAAAAAAAAAAAAAAAAAAAAAAAAAAAAAATTAGCGGCATCATATTCAAAATAGATGGCAAGCAAGTGACAACCGGGATGTGACTTACCTCTACAGCTTTTTCTAACACTTCCTGACGGATACTAGGCTGTTATCACGTCTAGGAGCGGAAATATATAGTATTAAATGATGCTTCACAATTGTTCTGTGAGCGTAAGTTACAGAAGATATAACAGGAGACTATGCGAGATTTGTAGTCCCAACTGTAAGCATGTGAAAAATACTTCAAGGCTAACCCCAAATGACCACAGGATCTGTAATGACAGCGGCAGTGATTCTATTGTTCCACTAGCATAGGATAATCTGCAGGTACTAGATATTACCTGCTGTTGTGGTTTTGAATCCAATGACTGGTTAAATGCAGCTCTCCGTGCTATCATGTCCTATGCAAGCTTCGTCATCTCTCAGTAAGAATACTACCTTTAGAACCTGCTTACTATAGTTGTCTCGGAGTCTCCCTCTGCGATTTGTATTCGCCACACTTCGCCCTAATGCTAAATTGACGATTTCGTGTCGAGGAATAATGTTGTGAACAGCACTGTAAACCATTTCCGGAGTTATGGAGAGGCATTGGCGTCGGATGTTGTCTTTCAGCATCGCCAGAGATATCGGTGGATCACGATACACTTGCCAATAATCGCACGGACTGAAGTCTGGGGACATGGGAGGCCAAGCATGACGAAAGTGGAGGCTGAACACACGATCATCACCAATCGACGCGCGCAAGAGATCTTTCACGCATCTAGGAATACAATTTTTTCTTTTCTTTTTTTCTCATAAAACCCCATGTTATTCCAAGCATGTGTGTCAATTTCTACCTCTCTATCTACATGATTCCGTGATTTATTACGTTTTCAAATTTATACTGACTTTTTGATCACCCGCTACTTGTCGGCAGTAACAGCGGAGCATGAGACTTCGTCGATGACAATGAGCTCGCCGTCCTGGACTGGTTCAGGTCTTCCAACACACATTCCTTTAGGAATGAGTTGTGATTGCTCGTAAGAATTAGTGATCCAAACTTCTCCTCGGCCACCTGTAATGCTTATGATAGCCGCTGGTATCTAGATTTCCTTTGTTATACTGATTAGCTTTTTGCGATCGACAACCACTTCACCGTCCAACTGGTCATCTAGGCTGCTGACTGAAATTCTTCTCATTGTTAACTGCGGGAACTCAACGTTCTTGACAGCAAACAACCTCCCAGCGAAATAGTTGTTACTTGTACTCGTCGCATCGGCTTCCTAAAATTGTAGCTCCGATTTTCCACAGTCAGTGACAGCCTGGGATGCCTGAGGGAAGTCCCAATCGAAGAATGCGTTACGGCAACATTCTGTTAAAACGACAAATTAAGAAGGCTGCGTCTTGATGTTGATAGTTACTCTTGCGACACTGGTTCCTGCCGACCAGAAATTTTCATCTGCGGCGGCCTCACTTCTGTAGATGGTCGCCTCGCCTAGTTTTCCTGCGGCGGCGGTTAGGCGAGCGGCTTGTACCTCTCTCTGTAAGGCGACGGTGGACGCCGGCCGCGTATTGGACAGGCTTCTTCCAGATGCGGCAACGGGCTTCGTCCCATAGGTCGACAGTAATCATCTCCAGTTGCCTGCCGTTGAAAGGACTGCTCTAATGGTTGGCATCATGCGGCATAATAATCATACCGCTCACGGTATTGCGTGGTATTAATATGTTCGTAAACGGTGCTTGAGAATTTGTGACTCTTTTCGGGGCCCATATCTCAGGTTCTATTCATCTCAGAGTGAAGGGGTAAAGTGTTCTGCATAGATCTTGGCGTACTGATCATTTGTGTACATATTAGAAAAATGGGTATACTATAGCTATCATACAGTACATCGCCAAAATTTTCAAAGTTACACACTTCCTGGAGCCCATCCAAATTGAGCAAGTCAGTTGCTTTTTGTACATGACGTGCTTTCAAAAGCACCATTCATGGGTGGTTCCTGAGAAAATATATATATATATATATATATATATATATAAAACACGATTTTTGGGTGCCAGAAAAACCAATTGTGGGGATGGTCACTTAGATACTTTCTATTCATTGCAAATCTTCGATTTTTTTTTTTTTTTTTTTTTTTTTTTTTTTTACCATTTGGCCATGTTCTTCAATTGTTCTTCTGATCAACGACTTGCCGCTGGTAGTCTCGAAACGTCTTCTTCTGTCTAGAATTTTTCCCTGCTATCAAGCTTGTCTTCGTTATTTTCAAACCACTGCTGGGCCGTCCCGTCCAGGTAGAAATATACGTTTGCCATTCACATAATGTAATCCCACTATTATACTTGGCGACTCTGTCGAATCCTTTAAGCCATTTATTGGGGTCCTGGAAACACCGATGTGTGTCTATCTGGCTTACCGGTGTTTTGGCATCGATGGGTCTTTTAATGACACGGACTTTCGGGCGGAGGTAGTTAGTAATCCCTTTGTATTCCGGTTCTGCGTAAGCGTCACGAAATCTGACGCAACTGAGGCACCAGGCCATTCCCCAAGACTACTTTCGGCACCTCTACAATCTTCTCCCTGGCAGATTACAGCTTGTATTACTGCAAAAGACGAATACACACGCTACTAGTGTCTGTCTATTTGATCGTATATTGTATACATCCTCAAGAGTGTGTCAATAAAATTTCCCTCGGCTGGGTATATGTTTTATTTTTTTATTTTTTTTATTTCCAGGAGTGCATTTTTTACACAAATATAACTCATCCACTAAATTTATTGTCCCGTTACGTAATCTGTTTCCTTGAGCATCCCATGATTTTCTTACACTACTTCCATTACTCTTGGTTTTTTCTTGTTAATGTTTATCTTAAACCCTCCTATGAAGAAACTGCCCACTCCTTTATATCTCTGATAGAATTACAATATCATCGGCATACCGAAAGTGCTTACTTGTTCTTACTGAACATTAATTCCCATCCCAAATTTCTCATTGCTCCACATCTTCCTGAATTTACGGATTGATTAACGTTGGGGAATGGATATAAACCTGTCTTACTCCCTTCCCAATTTTCGAATCTTATAGCTGCTGTCTGGTTTCAGTACAGGTCGTATATAATCTTGCATCCCCTTTGTTTTACCCCTAATTACTGCAGAATTTGAAAGAGAGTATTCAAGCCAATGCTGTAAAAACTTCTCTCCAATTCTACAACAGCCAGAAGTAAATGTTTGCCTTCCTTTAATCTATCTTTTAAGAAGCGTCAGTATCACATCACGTGTTCCTACATGTCCTCTAAATCCAGACGGATTTCCCTCGAGCTATTATACCATATTTTTAGTCCGTAAATAATTCATGTTAGAATTGTGCATCCTTACTTTTTAAACTGATAAGTCCGTTATTGGTCTGCGTCTGCTTACTTTGGAATTACCT
Source organism: Locusta migratoria (assembly GCA_026315105.1). NCBI lineage: Eukaryota > Metazoa > Arthropoda > Insecta > Orthoptera > Acrididae > Locusta > Locusta migratoria. The sequence continues at coordinate 328,964,268 of CM048745.1, read as the reverse complement.
TTTTTTATATGTCTCAGGAGATTTCGCCTGTATCATACATCTTGCGCACCAGGTGAAATAGTTTTGTCACGGATGTCTCTGTCAAAGAGTTCAGTAACTCTGAGAGAAAGTTATCAACAGCAGAGGTTTTGTTTCGACTTAGGTCTGTCAGTGCTCTGTCAAATTCTTCTATCTGTAATGTCGTCTATCATTTTAACCTACTTCCTCTACCCTTTCTACAATTCCGTCTTCATGTTCCTTGTATGGACGGACTCTATAAGTTCTTTCCACCCTTCAGCTTTTCCTTCTTTGATCAGTACTGGAGTTGCATCCGATCTCTTTATTTGCTTAAGCCACTCTGCATTTCTGTCACCAAATTTTTACCCATTCTCCCTTTTGCTTACTAAAATTGATTCATTTTTACATTTTCGCCATCATCTATTAAGTTCTGAATCTGTAGTGTTATCGAAGTATTTCTATTGGGCCTTGTCGTTGAGCCTATACGATCTCCTTTCTTCCTCTCCAATTTCCCGCTTTTCAGTCAATTCCTGATTATTTCGCCTTCTGAAACTCTTGACTTCTGGTTCATTCTATTTTTCCAAGTTACATTTCGTTGCTTTCCTAAATTATAGCATTTTCCTAAGTTTAATCTATAGATAATAACAAATAAGTTATGGTATGTATCTAAACCTGGCTATGTCTTACAATTTATGAACTAATTTTGAAAAATATGTCTCACCATTCTGATATAATTCTGGTACCTTGTGATGTCTCGTCTTGCCGACATATAAGACCATCTTTCATGATTCTTAATTCTAGTTTCTCTCATTATTAAACTGTGCTCTGTGCAAAACTCAGTAAGTCTGTCATTCCTTTCATTAGTTTTCCATCTCTTCTTATCCTTCCAACCGAGTTTCAGCCTAGAATCATAGAAAGATTTTCTCTCCCAAAAAATGCCGGAATAACTTTCTTTATTTCATCATTCATTGTTTTCAATTTGTTCATCATCTGCAGAGTTATTTCACATATAAACTTCTACTATTGTAGCTGGTGTTCGCTTCGAGTACCTCCTCGCCAGAATAATGCCTTTACTGTGCTTTTCATTGTAACTTGCCCGCAATCATTACTAGACCGAATCATGAGTAAACCTCTAATGATATTGTATTTAGAAATCTACACTCACGTACCCATAAATCCTTTTCATTCTGTCACCGAACTGCAGCCACAACGTCTAACTTTAAATTATCCATTTTTCTTTTTAAAATTGTCTAATTTACCTACCAGATTAAGGGATAGATTATTCCGCGTTCCGATCCGTACAACTCCTGATTAGCTTTTCCTGGTGATGACATACTCCTGAGTATTCCTCGCTGTTATAGTCGAGTGGATAGCTATTTTACCTCCTAAATATTTTACCAAGGAGGACGTCATCATCATATGTTCAAGCAGTATAACTGTATATCCTCGGGAAAAGTAATTAGTTTCCCCTTGCTTTTAGCCTTTCGCAGTTAACTGCATGGAAGTGCCATGTTAGCTGATTTTAGGCCAGCTGAGTCAATTATGCAGGCTTTTGTCCCTATAACTACTGAAAAGGTGGCTCAATCGATGTAGTTCCATGTTATAATGGACATTGCGACTGGTCTATATTTAATATTCCAAATATTTAACGTATCCACCAACTGATGTAAAGTTTACATTCCTTTATTTAATTATTATTACATTAATACCATCTTCAGACTCTATTCAAATAAAATTACAAATAAGTGTTGTAACATCGTGTTCTACATATGTCATATAATATATAACGAAGAAGTAAAAATCAGCCGACAATCAGCATTGAAGTAATGTAATAAGTCTTGATATTTTTGTGTTCTTCGGTCAGCAGACTGGTTTGATGCAGATACCCTGTCCTGTGCAAGTCTCTTGATCTGAGAATACAAACGACAACTTACATCCTTTTGAATCGGCTTACTGTATTCGTCCCTCTGTCTTAATCTATGATTTTTACCCCCACACACTTCCTTCTAATGTAAGTTGACGATTCCTTGATGCCTCAGTATGTCTCTCTTGCTCAGGATATGCCAGAAACTCCATTTCTCCCCAATTCTGTTGAGAACCTCCTTATTAGTTACATGATTCACCCATCTAGACTTAATCATTCGTCTGTAGCACCAAATTTCGAAAGTTTCTAACATCTTTTTGTCTGAACACTTTATCGTCCATGATTCACTCCCACTCAAGACAAATGCTTTCAGAAAGGACATCCTAACATTTAAACTAAAGTAGGAAGTCAACAAATGTCCCTTCTTCAGAAAGATTTTCTTCCCATAACAATTCTTCATTTTGTATCTTCTTTACTTCAGCAATCAGAAATTATCTTGCTATCCACATAACAAAACTCATCTACTACTTTTATAATCTCATTACCTAATCTAATTCCTTCAGCATCGCCTGATTTTCTAACTCTACATTTCATTCCCCTCGTTTTACTCTTGTTAATGTTCATCTTCTATCTTCCTTTGAAGACACTGACCAGTCCATTTAATTCCTATTCCATATCCTTTGCTGTCTCTGACAGAATTATTAAGTCATCAGCAAACCGCAAGGTTTTTATTTCTTCTCCCTGAACTCTAAACCCCTCTCCAAATTTCTCCTTGCATTCCTTCACAAATTGCTCAATGTACAGATTGAACAAAATTGGGGAACGACTACAACCCTGTCTTACTCCCTTCCCAACCACTGCGACCCTTTCATACCCTACGACATTGATTATCGGTGCCTGTTAATTAATTTATTTTTTTACAAGTTGCATATAACTGTTCGCTCCCTATATTTTACCCCTGCCACCTTCAGAATCTGAAAAAGGGTGTTCCATTTAACATTGTCAAAGCTTTCTCCAGATCCACAAATGCTAAAAACGTAGGTTTTCATTTCCTTAACCTATCTTCTAAGGTAAGTAGTAACGTGAATATTGCCTCGCGTGTTCCTACATTTCTCCTAAATCCAAACTGATCTTCCCCAAGGTCGGATTCCACCAGTTTTTCTATTCCTCTATATATGATTCGTGCTAGTATTTGAAACCATTATTTGTTAAACGGATAGTTCTATAATTTTCACATTTGTCTACACTTGCTTTATTCGGAATTGAAATCACTATATTCTTCTTGAAGTCTGAGGGTATTTCCCCTGTCTCATACGTCTTGCATACCAGGTGGTACAATTTATTAATGACTGGCTCTCCTAACGATAATAGAAGTTCAGACGCAACGTCATCTACGATATATATCTTTGATAAAGTCGGGAAAGATTGTTCCCTATGTGTTACATAAAAAATAGCAGTTGACAGAATAAAAATATGCAAAATAAGTACAGATATAATTAAAGGACAATTTTATGTGGCTAAGTAACTCATCGGTCGAAAACTATCTCCAAGTATAATGTAATAACATGTAATTTCGCCCCTGGACTTGAAAATTCCGTAGATTCTGTCAGTACGTAAGACCAGAAAGTTTCGCAAGTACGTCGGATCAAGGATATATACACTCCCCGAAGATATGGTCGACAGTTAAACTTAACATCGGCGTTTTACGCTGTATATTACTGTCCCACAGGTATTCGATGGGGTGTAAGTCACCTGTTTTCGAGAAACTTACGAGTATGCAGCCAGATATGAAATTCGACGTCGGCCAATATTTCGGCAGGGGCCACCCTGCTATTTTGAAGGCGAAACTGCAGTGAGGAAGCAATGTGCAACGATATTTAAATCCTTGGTTTCCAATGAATAAACAATAAAGACAACACACACTGAGCAAGCAAGCACACAGCGCCGACACGACCAAAAGTGAAAACGGTCAGGAGGGTATCGATAATAAACATCAGTTCTCAACGGATGAGATGGGGTTAGTTTTGTCCCTCTGTTATTCGACTAGTGAGAGAGCGGATCCCATGCGGAATTTAAGCAAAATCATCCATCCCTATTCAGTGCTTTTAATTTGCCGGTTTGTTGAGCCCACTGGTAGGCTGTTGTGAACATCACATTAAGAACTCGGCGGTTTTCCTACGTCGATTGGAGGGGTTGCACTTGGATGACTTGGATATTTTAGTTAGTATTGATGCAGTTTCTGTTTTCACTCGCGTTACTCTGTCTGATTCGTTGCAGCTAATTGAGGCAAAGATTGGTAATGATTTAAGGAATTTATTTCGACATGTTTTGACTTACATCTACATTTTATTCAGTGACGAGTAATAAGCGCAGGCGGAATTGCGATGAGAAGTCCTTCGACACCTATCATTGCTAATCTATTCATGGAGGACTTTGAAGATCGTGCACTGGTGTCAACGGCATTGAAACCTGCTTTTTTTACAGATATGTAGACGACACTTTTGTTGTTTGGCCTCATGGTAGTGAGATGTTGAATGATGATTTGGAACATCTAAATTCAATCCACGCCAGCATCCGTTTCACAATGGAAATGAAAAAGAATAGTTGCCTTCCCTTGCTTGATGTATTGGTCAGGGGGAAGGGAGATGGTAAGTTGCGACATGCCGTTTAGAGGAAGCCAACTCATACTAATTTCTATCTGCAAGCTAACAGTTCTCAGCACTCAGCTCAACGTGAAAGGGTTCATAGGGCTCACGTCATCTCTAACCAGGAAAGAGCGTTGCTGTTTCGACCACGTGTGCAACGGGCTATTGTTGATAGCACAGAGCTGCACCCTCACCATTGGCTTTTCTGCCATACGTTGGCTGCGCTTTCAACAAGATTGGCCGCATTTTGCGTAAAAACAATATGAAACGTGTGTTTCGTTCACGGTCTGCAATTAGGGCACTGTTGGTATCCGTTAAGGATGATCTCGGTTTGCGCAAAGCGGGTGTCTGCCGAATACCATGCATCTGTGGCATATCATGTACTGAGCCGGCCGCAGTGTCCAAGCGCCAGTTACAGTCTGCACGGCCGCTACGGTCGGGGGTTCGAATCCCCCTTGAGCATGGATATTTGTGTCGTCTTTAGTGTAAGGTAGTTCATAAGTAGTTTGTAAGTTTAGGGACTGATGATCCCGCAGTTAAGTCCCTAAAGCTTGATAAACATTTGAACAATTGTCATGTCTCGGTAAAAATATTAGGACTGTTTAGGATCGTTGTATTGAGTATAAACGTCACACACGTTTACAACAGCCAAACAAATCTGCTGTGGCCGAACACTGTCTTGACACAGGTCACCTTATTGAATACAACAAAATTGTGGCATGCACTTCTAACTACTGGGATTGTGTTATTAAGGAAGGGATTGAAATAAAACAAGCTGACAACCTTGTGGATAGGGATGGATGATTTTGCTTAAATTCTTAATGGGATCATGCTCTCTCACTTGCCAAAATACAGAGGGACAAAACTAATCCGATATCATCCGTTGAGAACTGATGTCTATTATCGATATCCTGACCGTTTTGGTAGTGTCGGCGCTGTGTGTTTGCTTGTTTGCTTGCTCGGTGTGTGTTGTCTTTACTGTTTACTCATTGCAATCCGAGGTTTTAAAACCATCGGGTTCGTATCAGCCGAGTTGGGGGGGGGGGGGGAGTGGGCAGTACATAAATTGAAACTCATAACTGTGCTTTTAGAAGCACCCTATCACACTCCTGGCCATAAGACATGGCACATTATCTCCCTGAAAAATGCCAAATCTGTTGGGAAACACAATCGCCATGAAGAGATGTAGTGGCCCGCAAGTGGAATACAGTACTTCTTGACCGTTATGGTACCTTACATAAGCTCCACGTAACGTTAGAAGTGGATGTTCTTCAGAGTATAACTGAGCTGCTAACAGCCTGTTCTGCAGTACGGGTGTGAAGGAGATAATACGCTCACTCCCATAGCCATAATGAAGAATGCATCGCGATTCTGCAGGTCACGCGATATAATGTCACGGTGCCATTATCCACTGACGTTGGTCACGTGCCAGATTCAATAGTAGTCGCCAGTGTTGTGGTGTTAACATTGGTTGTGGAGGTCCGCAGTTAGCACCGTTTTCTCACTGTGTTAAACGTGCCTAGTATGTACGTTTCGCCACTTTACGCCGTCTGTCCTATTATACGAGTCTATACAGCCTACGAAGTCGTACATTTTTTAACTATAACCCGCCCGATCGCACACCATATCGAAAGGAAAAACAGAAAATTCTAGAATCTGAAATGCTCCTTTGTTGTAACGGAACAGAAATGCAACAGCTGCATATAAATAAGGAAACTTCCTCTGCTACAAATGGAAAGACCCAAATCCTTCCGGTAGAACAATACCATTAATGTAAACAAAATATATACTTAGTAGCGGAACCGTTAGTGAATCATAAAGGGCGTAGAGAAAAGGGAACGTCTTTTTTCCTTGATATGACATTACTGTCTAGGAGTGTGACTGGCCCACTGTCTCATGACCATCAGCCAGTCAGCTACGCTGCCGTAGACTCCGCCCCCTAAACTTTGAAGGGTTGTAGCTCCCAAACTAACAGTGATAGGAATGTAGTTTAAATTGATTTGGACGCAGCTGGTTTCAACGAATCCAATGCACGATAGAAAAAACTATTGTTACATTTAAAAAATTATATCTTTGTGCTGTAACTCTTCGGAAAATGATACAATAAACTATGCTCATAGCTCCGCAGAAAGTGTAACATTTCTTATGTTGACCTACCGCATTAAAATTTCCCGTCACCTATTATTTTATAAGTTACAGACGCAAACACAGTAAAACACCCTCTATATATATATATATATATATATATATATATATATATATATATATATATATATAGGGCCACTCCCATGAACCACAGACATTGCCGTGGTGGGGTGGCTTGCGTGCCTCAACGATACAGATAGCCGTACCGTAGGTGCAACCACAGCGGAGGGGTATCTGTGGAGAGGCCAGACAAACGTGTGGTTCCTGAAGAGGGGCAGCAGCCTTTTCAGTAGTTACAGGGGCAACAGTCTGGATGATTGACTGAGCTGGCCTTGTAACATCAGCTAATGTGGCTTTGTCACACAGCTACTGCGAATGGCTGAAAGCAAGGGGAAACTACAGCCGTTACCTTTCCCGAGGACATGCAGCTCTACTGTATGATGGCATCCTCTCGGGTAAAATATTCCGGAGGTAAAATAGTCCCCCATTCGGATCTACGGGCGGGGACTACTCAGGAGGATGTGATCATCAGGAAAGACAATACGGGCATTCTACGGGTCGGAGCGTGGAATGTCAGATCCCTTAATAGAGTAGGAAACTTAGAAAATTTAAAAAGGGAAATGGGCAGGTTGAAGCTAGATATAGTGGGGATTAGTGAAGTTCGGTGGCAGGATGAATAGGATTTCTGGTCAGGTGAGTACAGGATTATAAATACAAAATCAATTGGGGGTATCACAGGTGTTGGATTGATAATGAATAAGAAAATAGGAATGCGGGTAAACTACTATGACCAGCACAGTGATCGCATTATCATTGTCAAGATAGATACGAAGCCAACACTGACAACAGTAGTACAGGTTTATATGCCAACTAGCTCTGCCGATGATGAGGAAATCTAAGAAATATATGAGGAGCTAAAGGAAATTATTCAGACAATTAAGGGAGAGGAAAACTTAATTGTTATGGGAGACTGGAATTCGGTAGTAGGACAAGGAAGGGAAGGGAAGATAGTAGGTGAATATGGTCTGGGCAAAAGGAATGAAAGAGGAAGCCGCCTGGTAGAATTTTGCACGGAACATAATTTAGTTATAACAAACATCTGGTTCAAGAATCACAAAAGAAGGTTGTGTACGTGGAAGAGACCAGGAGACACCGGGAGATACCAGATAGATTTTATAATGGTAAGACATAGATTTCGGAACCAGGTTTTACTGTGTAAGACATACCCAGGGGCAGATATAGACTCTAACCATAACTTGTTGGTTATGAACTGTAGGCTGAAACTAAAAAAACTACAAAAAGGTAGGAAAATAAGGAGATGGGACCTGGATAAATTGAAGGAACCTGAGGTTCTTAACAATTTCAGAGGGAGCTTTACGCAACAATTGACATAAACAAGGGAAAATAAAACAGTAGAGGAGGAATGGGTAAAATTGAGAGATGTAATAGTGAAGGTAGCAGAGGACAATATAGGTAGGAAGGCAAGACCTACAAAAAATCCTTGGATATCACAGGAGATTCTAAATTTAATCTATGAAAGGAGAAAATATAAAAATGCAGTAAATGAAACAGGCAAAATGGAGTACAGACGACTAAGAAATGAGAATGACAGGAAGTGCAAAATGGCTAAGCAGGAGTGGCTAGAAGGCAAATGCAAGGATGTAGAAGAATGTGTAAATAGGGGAAAAATAGATACAGCCTACAGGAAAATAAAAGAAACATTTGAAGATAAGAAAAACAGCTCTATGAATATCAAGGACTCTGATGGAAAACCAGTTCTCAGCAAAGAAGGGAAAGCTGAAAGGTGGAAAGAGTATATAGAGGGGCTCAACAAAGGAAATGAACTTCGAGACAATATTGTAGGAAAGGAAGAGGATGTAGATGAAATAGGAGATACTGTACTGAGAGAAGAATTTGACAGAGCCCTGAAAGACCTAAGTCAAAACAAGGCCCCTGGAGTACATGATATTCCCTCAGAGCTACTGAAGTCTCTGGGAGAACCAGCCATGACAAAGCTGTTTCACCTGGTGTGTAAGATGTATGAGACAGGCGAAGTACCTTCAGACTATAAGAAAAATGTTATAATCCCCATTCCAAAGAAAGCAGGTGCAGACAGATGTGAAAACTACAGATCCATCAGTTTAATAAGTCATTGTTGCAAAATATTAAAACGAATTATATACAGAAGGATGGAAAAGCTGGTAGAAGCCGACCTCGGGGAAGATCAGTTTGGGTTCAGGAGAAATGTAGGAACTCGGGAGGCAATACTCTCTTTACGGCTTATCCTAGAAGATAGATTAAGAAAAGGCAAACCTACATTTCTAGCTTTTGTAGATTTGGAGAAGGCTTTTGACAATGTAGATTCGAATAAACTCTTTAAAGTTCTGAAGCAAGCAGGAGTAAAATATAGGGAGCGTAAGGTTATTTACAACTTGTACAAAAACCAGACAGCGGTTGTCAGAGTTGAAGGGCATGAAAGGGATGCAGTGGTTGGCAAGGGAGTGAGACAGGGTTGTAGCCTTTCTCCAATGTTATTCAATTTGTACATTGAACAAGCTATAAAGGAAAGCAAGGAGAAATTCGGTGAAGGAATAAAAGTTCAGGGGGAAGAATTAAAAACATTGCGTTTTGCCGACGACATTGTAATAATCTCAGAGACAACAAAGGACCTGGAAGAGCAGTTGAACGGAATGGACAGTGTGCTGAAAGGCGCATATAAGATGAACATTAACAAGAGCAAAACTAGGGTAATGGAGTGCAGTGTAAGAAAATCAGGTGATGCTGAAGGAATTAGATTGGGAAACGAAGCAATAAAGGAGGTAGATGAGTTTTGTTACTTGGGCAGTAAAATAACAAATGATGGTCGCAGTACAGATGATATAAAATGCAGAATGGCAATGGGTAGAAAAGCGTTTTTGAAAAAGAGAAATTTGTTAACATCGAATATTGATTTAGGCCTAAGGAAGTCCTTTCTGAAGGCATTTGTATTGAGTGTTGTCTTGTATGGGAGTGAGACATGGACGATAAACAGTGCGGACAGGAAGAGGATTGAGGCTTTTGAAATATGGTGCAGAAGAATGCTGAAGATTAGGTGGGTGGACCGCGTAACTAATGAGGAGGTACTGAACAGAATTGGGGAGAAAAGAAATTTCTGGCATACTTTGACTAAAAGAAGGGATCGATTGGTAGGACACATTCTTAGACATAAAGGAATTGTGAATTTAGCGTTGGAGGGAAATGTGAGGGGAAAAAATCGCAGAGGAAGACCAAGAGATGGATACAGTAAGCAGATTCAGACAGATGTAGGTTGCCGTTCTTATGTGGAGATGAAGAGGCTTGCTCAGGGTAGGGTATTGTGGAGAGCTGCATCAAACCAGTCTCCGGACTGAAGACCACAACAACATATATATATATATATATATATATATATATATATATATATATATATATATATAGGGTGTTTCACTAAGTGTGTTTGCGTCTGTAACAAATAAGATAATTGGCTTCTTTTTTCCCATTTTGGTGTAGGACAGTTTAATACAACCTTTACGTCGATAAGTATATATACTACTTATCGACGTACAGGTTGTATTAAACTGTCATACACCAAAATGGGAAAAAAAGAAGTCAATTATCTTATTTGTAACCGTACTTTTGACAGTAGAATCACCTGGAGTTACGTCATACATGTACCTGCACTTAACACGAAAGTTTCGTAAGTAAAAATTGACCCACTCCACAACTAATCACCACCGCCTCTACCCGCCGCCAGGCCATCCACCACCGTCCCCAATTATTTTTTATACCTAATTTGCATATTATTTTCGATAAATTATGTTTTTATATTAACAATTAGAACATTACGTTTTCTCGGAAACAGAACATTCAGTTTAAGTAACGTAATACACCAAACCTTAAGTACACCTCGCAATTTAGAACGTGAATATAGACAAAGCACAAATAAATTCGGTGCAATGCTACGGCTAAGTGTACTCTAGGTGTTGTACGTTTATCGAAAATGTTTAAAACACTTCTAATCAAACAGATAGGTCTACCCAAAAATAATTGTCCCCCCTTTTGTAAATCGTTCGTCACCTAAGGTGGGTGAGCAAATAAATGTATCTCTCAGTATAGACGATGAGTGCAACAGCCGACGAACGTGTTTATTCTCTTTTCTTTTTTCTCTTTTTCCGCATTTTTTTTAAAGAATAGCTCACTTTAGATAATAAACGGAATGTGACGGTAACAATCAGTACAAACTTGTGTGCGTGTATCTTAACAAACACTCTCGATAGACACCACGGAAATGCTACGAACGATCTAGAGAATAAGTTTGTTTAAAAAAAAAAATCGCCTGACAGTAACGTAAATACAGCTCGATCCCCAATGCGATCGCAAACACATTCTCGGCAAGCTATATAAAACAACTAGGTTATATGTCCGTGCTTCGCAACGGTTGTTAAAGAAGGGCCTGTGCGTATCATGGCTTTTTAGGGTTCCGGACCTCAGTCAGTTTTAAACATAAACTATCTATAAACCCGGCGTTGCCCGGGTATTTACTTATTTTTCACTCTCGTAGTCCACCTCCCCTTCCCTCCTCTCTCTCTCTC